>CM038676.1:545638673-546333108 GCA_021605205.1 Aegilops longissima | reverse complement strand
GTGTCCCTTGTCTCCTCGTTACCATCCGCCTAGACGCACGCTCGGGACCCCTACCCGAGATCCGCCGGTTTTGACACCGACATTGGTGCTTTCATTGAGAGTTCCTCTCGTCGCCATCTTTAGGCCCGATGGCTCCTTCGATCATCAACAACGACGTGGTCCAGGTGAGACTTTTCTCCCGGACAGATCTTCAGATTCGGGCGGCTTTGCAATCGCGGGCCAATTCACTTGGTCAGATTTGGGAGTTTGAACTACACGGCCGACATCCGCGGAGACTTGATCTTCGACGGATTCGAGCCACGCCCAAGCTACCAAGACCGCCTCGATGGGCACGATCTAGCTTTGCCACCGAACAGTGCCTCGAGGTCAGATCAGCGCCCGCCCCGACCTTAGCTCGAGCCGACTACCGATCGAGGACGAGTGGCTGGACACCGCCTGGGGCTATGATGTCTTCGGCGATTGAGCCGAACTCCATCCCTGTCCTTGCGAAGACCGTGACTCCAAGGTGCCGGACTCTCTCCGGACTCAACCTCCGCGCCCGCCAATCGAATGCAATTGGGCGCCGGTTATGGAGTTCATCGCCAGGACATCTTTCAGACTCGCCTTTGGCGACATCCTGAATTCACTAAAGTCTATCTCTTTATCGAGAGCCTCGCCGGACTACGGTCGAAGGTTGGGATGCGGACGACGAAGAAATTCAACGCCCACCCACCACCCACTTTGTAGCCACCGCCGAAAGCTTAAACGACGTGCTCGATTTCGACCAAGACATCGACGGTATGGATGACGATGTAGGAGACAACCATGAACCAGCACCTATAGGATATCGACAGCCACCTCATCCCATGATGTATACATGGTGGATACACCTAAAGGAAGTGACGACGAGGAACAACGGACGCTATGAAGGATAAATCCTCAAAAGCAGTCAAACGGAAACGTAAACACCGCACTAAGCACCGCCGACAACACGGTAGCCACACTGCACCCAGCCATAGAGCAGGGCGAACCGTGGACTATTTAACATGCTATCGAGCAACCGTCCTAACAGACAACTTGATAAACAACCCGCCCCGGCGAAGATAACAGTCCGGACGATCTCACACCGGACAAGTTGTTGGAGCAGAAGAACCTCCACAAAAGGCTCGCCGGCATTGCATGTAGCCCAAAAGTAGAAGCGGAAGCTCAAAACAGCGGAAGATGCACCTGTAATCGATGGAGCAAAAGTACTCAACACCGCAGAGAAATACGGCGATGCCGCCAAACAAAGAGCTACCCAAGCGCAAACTACTGCCCAAATTGATGAGGAGGCCGAGAGCCCCGCAATCAAAGAACAAAGAGGCCTCCTGGCCGGATAGACGACCACATGGCAAACATGGAGCGCAAGCGCGCAAGACACAAGCCAAGACGCGATCCGCATAAGGATTCACATCAAAAGGATGGCCCATTAGGTCCATCTATGGGCCGAGAAAGCAAGCTCTTCCAAGAAATGCAACACGCCAAATATTCAACATCACGGCACACCCAAATATAGGGGTGCCGCACACCCTCGTGTTTCACCGATGAGGTGTTGGATCACGAATTCCCGCCGGATTCAAACCCGTAAACATAGAGGCATACGACGGAACAATGCACTCGAGTCTGGATTGAGGATTACATCCTCACATACACATGGCTAGAGGAGATGATCTCCACGCCATAAAATATTTACCCTCAAGCTCAAAGGGCCAGCCCGGCATTGGCTCAAAAGCCTCCTGAAAATACCATTGAAGTTGGGAAGAGCTCGAGGATGCTTTTCGAGCAAATTTTCAAGGGACTTATGTCCGCCTCCCGATGCGCGATGATTTAAGTCACATAGCTCAACAGCCCCGAGAGTCAGCCCGCAAATTCTGGAACAGGTTCCTCCCAAAAGAACTAAATAGTCGATCGCCTGGACGTCAAGCCTTAGCAGCTTTCAAACACAACATCCGAGACGTAATGGTCGCTGACACCTCGCCAGAGAAGCCGAGAACAATGGCCGATTAATAAGTTCTCATGACCCGCTTATGCTGGAGAGGATAGTTGGCTGGCAAGATGCAGTACCAGCGACCCAAGTACATCCAAGTGAGGGATGGAATGGAAAACCACGACGCAGCAAGGACCAGCGCCGACAAAGGGAAACAGCCCAAGAGCACGGCAGTCAACGCCGGATTCGTAAGCTCCCGCAGAATCATAAAAACTGCCCTCAAGGATAACGGCGACGAGCTATCCAACCTAAACAAAATCTTGGACAAAATATGCCAAATCCACAAGATTCTGGAAGCTCGCAAACCATACCCACAGAGATTGTTGTCTTTCAAGCAGTCCGCAAACTCAATGTCGAATACAAGGGCTCGACACACCAAGCGAGGACGATGACGAACCCCACAAGCAGAGCACCGGAAACAAAAGAATTTCCCACAAGAAGTCAAAATAGTGAACTCACTTCAAGTGACAAAGGAAAACAGAGCGCGCCTATAGAAACACGCCACCGCACGGTCTATCCCAGCAGAGTCCCAACGTTGGTTGTCAAAACCAATCACCTTCGATCATCAGGACTATTCCGAAGTATCCGAACGCAGGATGGACTGCCTTGATATTAGATCCTATAATCGACGGACTCAATTTACACAAGTCCTAATGGACGGAGGTAGCGATCTAAACCTGCTATATCAGACACAATCCGCAAAATGGGGATAGACCCAACCAAAATCCGCCATAGCAACACTTCCTTCAAAGGGGTAATGCCAGCCTATATGCCCATTGTACGGCTCCTCATCGCTAGAAGTTGTGTTCGCTCGTCCGACAACTTCCGCCAAAAGTTAACCCTCCATATCGCCCCATTCAAAGTAGCTATCAAGCACCACTGGACGTGAAGCTACCGCTTTAATGCAATACCGCATTATGCATCTCTTACACTTAAAATGCCCGTCCACGCTGCATCATCTCATTAAAAGGGAGTATCAAGTGTTACTCGAAAGACGGAAGAACGTGAGACTGCCTTGACAGCCCCACACTAATCCGCCCGCTAATCAAAGCACTGAATAGGTCATTCGGACCCGGACATGGCTAGACGAGTCCAACGTAAACATATAAACGCTTACTAGCGCATACCCTCGCATAAGGGCTGCACGCATGTACAACAAGAGACAATAAAGCTCAATTTTATTCAGTTTTCAACCGCATCGCTTATTTAATATAAAGTACATTTTTCGCACGATCTTTTTTTCTTTTCAACTAAGTTCTTCTCTTTACAGATGAACACCGTATACACCCATCTAGGATACGGCACAATGGAGACACAGCGCAGACGCGCAGAGGGACCCGCTGCAAGGATTCTTTTCAGATTAAGACCCCGTAAACCTTTTTACTGTCTCTTGTTGATACACATCCCCGGTTTCTTGTTATAACCGAGGAGTAGGCTGGCGTTTTGGCATCGGGCCGCACCAGAATTTTTGTGCGCACTGACACTGTGGGCTTAGGGCATTATTCTGCCTGCTTTCATAAAGACCGAATACCTTAGGGAGTGTTCGCATCTCGAAAGTTAGGCCTTATATGCATCAGCTCCGAATCATGTCTTTGGTCAAATGTTGGGTTTGCCCGCCTCGTGTTTTGTTGCCCCACGCCCGCTTCTATCGCTAACGCGGCACTGTGGAGAACTATCGCGATTGTGCCCCGTTCGACAGTGAGCACCTCAAGAGAGAAAGCCTAAACTGATCTGTCATGATATAGCGCGAGACTGGTCAACCACTGATGACCCATCGGAATGTTTAGAATTTCGATTAACGAAGGACCGCTTCCTGTCGTGCACATACGCCGCCTAAATTCGGGAGAGCTGGTGCCCCTAGGGGCTATATAGTAGCCCCACCATCGAACTCCTATGGCTAAATGAAAGTGATAAAGCATTATAGTCCGTTGCCTAGTTTGCTACGCTATCACCTCCTTTACAGGACCAAGACGTTGGATTATGTGAAAATGCGCTTTTTGCAAACACCCCACATTATGTGCGTAAATGAAGTCAAGACTGCCATCATTCAGGTTATATACACATATACATCAACGATCAAGACAGAGGTGTTTTAATACTTGAACGCATAAGTATAAAAAGCTCTTATATTATATTGAAACATTGTTTTCACAAATCATACATGTCATTAAAACATAATATCCTTCAAGCATCGCGCCTCTATTAAACGAAGCGCCTGCAGACTTCCTCAAAATAGTGCTCGCGTGTACTGGCTTTTGTTCGAATCTTGGGATGCAACGTCGGTGGCCTTCATCTCCGCCAAAGATGTCTTGACATGGGCAAGAGCCATCCGCAGACCTCTATGCATGCCGACCGCTTCATTGCATCGATATGCGGCACCGCACTAAGGAACTGCTGCACCAAGCCAAAATAACTCTTCGCTCGGGCCTGTTCGCCACAAATGAGTCACGACAGCCTTCATGGCAAGTCCGACAACCTATTCAGCTCAGCCCATTCGCCAAACGATCGGTTAATGAAAGTGGACGCCCGGACTATGGAATCTGCGACCAAAAGCTCTTCAATTCCGTGATCCTTTCGACCTCGGAAGTGTTCGTCGGCTCATGCACTCGCCGCCAAGTCCAGATAAGCATCCTCCGCACCCCACGACGGTCCAATTGAGCGCATTTTAGGATCCATGAATTTCCTCCGCGATCGAAAGGGCTTTCCACCGCAATATCTCCGCCCGACGTAGCTCCTCCTTCATAGCTCTCATCGCAGAGCGAGTATCCTTGGCCTTGGTGGCGGCCTTTTTCAGGTCCTCTTGTTCCGCTCGATCTTCTTTTTCAAGAAGCTCACAACGATAAGTAGCATTCTTCAAATTCACGGCCATCTCGGCCATTTCTTTCTTGTTTCGCAAAGGAGCAGCCTGTTTGGCTTTTTAGCTCGGGCCGCTTTTTAAGGCAGACGATCACTTTTTCCGCTTGCTCCTTGGCTCGGGCGAAGTTCACCGAAGGTTCTCCATAGCAGCGGCACCATCTGCATTAAGCATACATGTTGTAAGGCATGGGCGCCAAGCTCCTTACCAGTGTCCGCAGAAGTTGTATACCTTGTGACTCGCTGCCGCTTATTAACAAGCGTGATGTCCGTGATCCGCCACGCAAGTTGCCGCCTCAGCCGCAAATTCATCAAGACAGCTAGCCATCGGACGCTTCCCACCTACATAGGAAGAGCGATATTATACTGGGTTATGATCCTCGGGCCGTCATTTTTGACACCGCACCAAGTCTCGTGGGCTACTATCTATACAGGCGATTTTATATGCAAAACTGTCGAAGGTACATCATTTTATGTGATTTCAAAACTCACAAGAACTTACGATGGTTTCATGCAATCCGCCTCAGCCGGATGAAATCTTTTCAATCACCGTACTCCATTAACGACGGTGATCTTCCGAGATAGACGACGCTCGAGCAGATCCTTCAGCTCCTCCGATCAGACACCCGCTGGTGCCGGACTCGCCCGGTGGCCTTTTTCAAGGCCGACACGGAGGGCTTTGAGGGGACATACGGCTGCCTTCGCCCCGCCGGATTCAGAGAAGCCCTCCGCGACGACACCTCGTGGTCGCCCACCTCGTGATAACGGTACGGCAGGCGGAGGCATTTCGCCTCCATCATCTCCGGACCAAGATCCTCAAGACGAAGCTCACTGTGAAGGGCTGAGATCCAACTACAAGGTAAACTTTCGTTACCTTCGTAAATAAAACGGGATGTCTCTTTAAAAACGCCCCTTTACTTACGGCTCGCTGGAGGGCTGATCTCCTTGGGGAAATAGTGCGGCCGGGCATCTCCGCCGCAGACCTCAGCAAAGATTTCTTCCCCGCTTCGAGGCTTTGGTCTCCGGATCTTCAAGCGGTCCTCTTTCCTTGGAGGAGGGATTCTCGATCCCCTTTCTTGATACCTCCTTCACGGAGGTAGTAGTTCCTTGTTCCCCTTCGCTTTCTTCAAAAGGCACAGCCTCTAGCATCTTGGTAAATACAGATCCGACGTGGTCTCGTGGAGGGGGCCGACACCGATCAGTTTTTCTTTGCTATCCACTCATGTTTAAAGGATAGCTCTTTAAGGGCAAGTTTATGATAAATATGCGGATAGCATGTCCGGCACAGACTACTTACTTGAGTATCCGGCGATTGCAGCTCAGACCCACGCCCTCGGTTAAGTCCGGACACATTGCTTGTGATCCAAGAACAGTTGGTACATCTCCACGAAGCGCTGCTCCCATAAAATGTTGAGAGCTCGTGGTCCCTCCGGACTAAACTCCCACAAAGCGGAGGGGGCGACGCTTGCAGGCAAGGTGCGACGAACCAGCATGACATGCGCCACTACGACCAGATTGATTCTCTCTCTAGGAGGTCTCGACACGGCCCTCGCAATGAGGTACGCCCTGGACGGTCCCCGCCGAGCCCTTTATTAACCCGTGACGCCCGCCGCAGGGAGGACCCGAGCGGAAGGCAGGTGGCGCCGCCCATTTGTGCCCCGGGAGCGTGATATAAAACCACTCCTGCTGCCATAAATTGAGCTCCTCTTGAAAAGAGCCTCGGCCATGGAGCGCCAAGATTCTTGCTTATAACAGCCCCTCCAAGACTCGCCGATGCCCTTGATCATCTTCGCTCCACTTTGAAGGTCTTGAGCCACAATCCAAGTGAGGGGTAATGCGGAGGAAGGCTTCACATACGATAATGAACGACGAGATGTGGAGGATGGACTCGGATCCAAGTCATGGAATTCCAGCCCATAATAAAACATGAGCCCCTCACGAAGGGGTCCGCTGGAAGCCTAAACCTCAAGGAAGTGAGACACTAACACCACGCCTCACCAGGCTTGGGAGGAATAACCTGCCCTTGGGCAGGCAGCCTATGTGAAATTTCACGTTAGATACCCGCGCCTCTCGCCTTTTAGCACATCTTCTTCCGTGACGGAGGAAGACACCCACCTGCTGCAGGTCGGAGCCGACATCGTTGAAGGTCCGGCGCCTAAATCTGGAGCTTTGGGTGTTGGAACTCGAGGCGAGGGGCGGATTCGATTAAGATTGAAAGAAAGGAGCGGCCTTGGTCTCGTTATAAAGAGGTTGAATACCAAGAGCCTCCCCGTGACCGCTCGACTCGCCGATGGAGGAGGCGTGCTAACGGCACGATCAAGTTACCCACGCCAGATTGATGAGGATCCCGAATAAGGGGCACGATTCCGCCCGATAAGACGTACAAGGAAACCGCCTCACTAAACGCTACTGAGGTGGAAAAGTAAAACGATTCAGATAAAGGCCTCGCCATGGTGTGATGTCACGCCGCTGGATACGCCAGCAGATCTGCAGGCAAAGGTTATTCTCTACGGTGGTATGTGGAACTTGTTTTGCAGAGCCGGACACTATCCGTGGTGTTCAAAATCTTCTATGAAGTATTCGAGGAGGAACCCGCCTTGCAATGTCAAGACAATATGCGCGCCGGATTCGCCGTCATTGAAGCCTGGTTCAGGCTACCAAGGAGTCCCGGATTAGGGGTGTCCGGATAGCCGGACTATCACCGCTGGTCGGATTCTGGACTATGAAGATGCAAGATTGAAGACTTCGCCCCGTGTCCGGATGGGACTTTCCTTGGCGTGGAAGGCAAGCTTGGCGACACGGATATGTAGATCTCCTACCGCTGTAACCGACTCTGTAACCCTAACCCTATCCGTGTCTATATAAACCGGAGGGTTTTAGTCCCAGGACTAACAACAATCATACCATAGGCTAGCTTCTAGGTTTAGCCTCTCTGATCTCGTGGTAGATCCACTCTTGTACTACCCATATCATCATTGTTAATCAAGCAGGAGTAGGGTTTTACCTCCATCGAGAGGGCCCGAACCTGGGTAAAAACATCGTGTCCCTTGTCTCCTGTTACCATCCGCCTAGACGCACAGTTCGGGACCCCCTACCCGAGATCCGTCGGTTTTGACACCGACATGTCCCCTATTAAATCTTTGTTTTGCAATATGAATCTTGATGAAACTGAATATGATCTTCCTTTACCTAGAAGGCGTTCTAAGAATTCGGAGTTTTTAGATCTTGATGATGAAATTGATAAAAGTGGGATTGAAAGAAATTAAAATCTAGATGTTGCTAAACCCACTATTTTGGATCTCATGGAATTTAATTATGAAAATTGCTCTTTAATTGATTGTATTTCCTTGTTGCAAACCGGGCTAAATTCTCCTCATGCCTATAGTCAAAATAAGGCCTTTACCTTAACACATTGTTGATGCCTTGATGCAATCTTATGAAGAAAAACTTGAGTAGAAAGTTTCTATCCCTAGGAAACTCTATTATGAGTGGGAACCTACTATCAAAATTAAAATTAAAGATCATGAGTTTAATGCCTGTGTGATTTGGGTGCGTTGTTCTACTATTCCCAAAACTTTGTGTGATTTGCTAGATTTCCGTGACTTTGATGATTGCTCTCTAAATTTGCATCTTATGGATTCCACTATTAAAAAGCCTATGGTAAGAACTAATGATATTCTTATTGTTGCAAATAGGAATTATGTGCCCGCACATTTTATCGTTCTTGATATAGATTGCAATCCTTCATGTCCTATTATTCTTGGTAGACCTTTCCTTAGAACAATTGGCAATTATTGATATGAAGGAAGGAATATTAGATTACAATTTCCATTAAAGAAAGGCATGGAACACTTTCCAAGAAATAAAATAAAATTACCATATGAATCTATTATGAGAGCCACTTATGGATTGCCTACCAAAGATGGTAATACCTAGATCTATCCTTGTTTTTATGCCTAGCTAGGGGCGTTAAACGATAGCGCTTGTTGGGAGGCAACCCAATTTTATTTTTAGTTTTTTGTTTTTGTTTCTGTTTAGGAATAAATAATCCATCTAGCCTCTGTTTATATGTGGTTTTATCTTTTACTTAGTGTTTGTGCCAAGTTAAACCTATTGGATCTTCTTGGATGATAGTTATTTGATCTTGCTGTAATTTCCATAAACTTTGTGCTCAGTGCCCGAATTGTTAAAAATCACCAGAACGTGATAAAATACTGATTCCAATTGCTTATGATCAATAAACAAATTGTCCAGGTCTTCTAATTTTGGTAGAATTTTTTGAGTTCCAGAAATTTGCGTTAGTTACAGATTACTACAGACTGTTCTGTTTTTGACAGATTCTGTTTTGCGTGTGTTGTTTGCTTATTTTGATGAATATATGGCTAGTAAAATAGTTTATGATCCATAGATAAGTTGGAATATAGTAGGTTTAACACCAATATAAATAAAGAATGAGTTCATTACAGTACCTTAAAGTAGTCTTTTGTTTTCTTCCTCTAACGGAGCTCACGAGATTTCTATTGAGTTTTGTGTTGTGAAGTTTTCAAGTTTTGGGTGAATTCTTTTGATGGATTATGGAACAAGGAGTGGCAAGAGCCTAAGCTTGGGGATGCCCATGGCACACCCAAGATAATCCAAGGACACCAAAAAGTCAAAGCTTGGGGATGCCCCGGAAGGCATCCCCTCTTTCGTCCACTTCCATCGGTAATTTACTTGGAGCTATATTTTTATTCACCACATGATAAGTGTTTTGCTTGGAGCGTCTTGTATTATTTGTGTCTTTGCTTGTTAGTTCACCAAAATCATCCTTGTTGTACACACCTTTTGAGAGAGCCATACATGAATTGGAATTTGATAGAATACTCTATGTGCTTCACTTATATCTTTTGAGCTTGATAGTTTTGCTTATTGTGCTTCACTTATATCTTTTGAGCGTGATAATTTTTTCTCTAGTGCTTCATTTAGATCTTTTAGAGCACGGTGGTGGATTTTTTTTAAAGAAACTTGATCTCTCATGCTTCACTTAGATTATTTTGAGAGTCGTTAATAGCATGGTAATTTTCTTAATGTTATTATACTTGGTATTCAAGATATGTGAAACTTTCTTTTGAGTGCGTTGAATACTAAGATAAGTTTGATGCTTGATAATTGTTTTGAGATATGAAGATGGTGATATTAGAGTCATGCTAGTTGAGTAGTTGTGAATTTAAAGAATACTTGTGTTGAAGTTTGTGATTCCCGTAGCATGCACGTATGGTGAACCGTTATGTGATGAAGTCGGAGCATGATTTATTTATTGATTGTCTTCCTTATGAGTGGCGGTCGGGGACGAGCGATGGTCTTTTCCTACCAATCTATCCCCCTAGGAGTATGCGCGTAATACTTTGCTTTGATAACTTCTAGATTTTTGCAATAAGTATATGAGTTCTTTATGACTAATGTTGAGTCCATGGATTATATGCACTTTTTCCCATCCTTCCACCATTGCTAGCCTCTCTAAATACCGCGCACCTTTCGCCGGTATCATACACCAACCATATATCTTCCTCAAAACAGCAACCATACCTACCTATCATGGCATTTCCATAGCCATTCTGAAATATATTGCCATGCAACTTTCCACCGTTCTGTTTATTATGACACGCCCATCATTGTCATATTGCTAGCATGATCATGTAGTTGATATTGTATTTGTGGCAAAGCCACCGCTCATAATTCTTTCATACATGTCACTCATGTTTCATTGCATATCCCGCACATCGCCAGAGGCATTCATATAGAGTCATATTTTGTTCTAAGTATCGAGTTGTAATTGTTGAGTTGTAAGAAAATAAAAGTGTGATGATCATCATTATTAGAGCATTGTCCCAAGTGAGGAAAGGATGATGGGGACTATGACTTCCCCACAAGTCGGGATGAGACTCCTGACGAAAAAAAGAGGCCATAAAAAAAGAGAAAAGGCCCAAATAAAAAAATAAAAAAAGGAGAGAAAAGGAGAGAAGGGACAATGTTACTATCCTTTTACCACACTTGTGCTTCAAAGTAGCACCATGATCTTCATGATAGAGAGTCTCTCATTTTGTCACTTTCATATACTAGTGGGAATTTTTCATTATAGAACTTGGCTTGTGTATTCCAATGATGGGCTTCTCAAATGCCCTAGGTCTTCGTGGAGCAAGCTTAGTTGGATGCACACCCACTTAGCTTCTTTTGTTGAGCTTTCATATACTTATAGCTCTAGTGCATCCGTTGCATGGCAATCCCTACTCACTCACATTGATATCTATTGATGGGCATCTCCATAGCCCGTTGATACGCCTAGTTGATGTGAGACTATCTTCTCCCTTTTTGTCTTCTCCACAACCACCATTCTATTCCCCATATAGTGCTATATCCATGGCTCACGCTCATGTATTGCGTGAAGATTGAAAAAGTTTTGAAAATGTTAAAGTATGAAACAATTGCTTGGCTTGTCATCGGGTTGTGCATGATATAAATACTTTGTGGGGAAGATGGAGCATAGCCGACTATATGATTTTGTAGGATAACTTTCTTTGGCCATGTTATTTTGAGAAGACATAATTGCTTAGTTAGTATGCTTGAAGTATTATTATTTTTATGTCAATATGAACTTTTGTCTTGAATCTTCGGATCTGAATATTCATACCATGATTAAGAATATTTACATTGAAATTATGCCAAAGTATCACTCGCATCAAAAATTCTCTTTTATCATTTACCTACCGAGGACGAGCAGGAATTAAGCTTAGATGCCCGATACGCTCCAACGATCTATAATTTTTGATTGCTCCATGCTACTTTATCTATTGTTTTGGACAATATGGGCTTTATTTTCCACTTTTATATTACTTTTGGGACTAACCTATTAACCGAGGCCCAGCCTGTAATTGTTGTTTTTGCCTTTTTCAGATTTCAAGAAAATGAATATCAAACGGAGTCCAAACGGAATGAAACCTTCGAAACGTGATTTTCACCGAACGTGATCCAGAGACTTGGACCTCACGCCAAGGAACCAGAGAGGTGGTCACGAGGGTGGGGGCGCCTCAGGGCGCCCGCCTCGTGGGCCCTCAAGCTCCACCGACGCATTCTTCCTCCTATATATACCTACGCACTTCAAACGATCGTAACAGGAGCCAAAAACCTAATTCCACCACCGCAACTTCCTCAGATCCACGAGATCCCATCTTGGGGCTCTGCTCGAGTCTACGGAGGGGCATCCACCACGGAGAGCTTCTACATCAACACCATAGCCTCTTCGATGAAGTGTGAGTAGTTTACTTCAGACCTTCGGGTCCATAGCTAGTAGCTAGATGGCTTTTCTCTCTTTTGGATCTCAATACAATGTTCTCCCTCTCTCGTGGAGATCTATTCAATGTAATCTTCTTTTATGTGTGTTTGTTGAGATCGATGAATTGTGGATTTATGATCCAGCTTATCTATGAATAATATTTGAATCTTCTCTCAATCCTTTTATGTATGATTGAGTTATCTTCGCAAGTCTCTTCAATTATCCGCTTGGTTTGGCCAACTAGATTGGAATTTCTTGAATGGGAGAAGTGCATGGCTTTGGGTTCAATCTTATGTGTCCTTACCCAAAGGATCGAAAGGGTTGCAAGGCACGATTGTATTGTTGCCATCGAGGATAACAAGATGGGGTATTTATCATATTGCATGAATTTATTCCTCTACATCATGTCATCTTGCTTAATGCTATTTGCTTTTTAACTTAATACTCTAGATGCATGCCGGATAGCGGTCGATGAGTGGAGTAATAGTAGTAGATGCAGAATTGTTTTGGTCTACTTGTCTCGGACGTGATGCCTATATACATGATCAAACCTAGATATACTCATAACTATGCTCAATTCTGCCAATTGCTCAACAGAATTTGTTCACCCACCGAGAATACTTATGCTCTTGAGAGAAGCCACTAGTGAAACCTATGGCCCCGGTCTATTCTCATCATATCAATCTCCATCACTTTTATACTTGCTTTATTTTTACTTTGCCTTTTACTTTTCACTTTGCAGCTTTAGAAGCGACTCGACCTCGCCGGTCAAGCCTCGTGTTATCGTACATCCTCGGATCAAGATGTCGGCACACACAAGACATCAATGTATATATCAAAGTGCAATCACATGTATAAATAACATAAATGATATATACCTCATAATACTCAATGAAACAATCAAACGGGTGTGGAGTCCCATCAACGCCATCGGCAGGTTGAGTGTAGACCGAACCTCAGATCGTAACTCTTACTGTCGAAGAAAATCCTGCAACATGATACATTGCAGCCATGTAGGTCAAGACATTGAATGTACCGCAAGATCACAACATGAATAAACAGATGGTAAAACTATACTATATGCAATTTGGCTTTGTGGCTCAGATTCGAGTTTTGTTTATGTAAAAGCTGATTTTATTTTCCTACATCAAAGGAATAAATGAAGTCTGTACTATGGAGTTTTCTATCATGACATGGTTCCGCCAACCGATGTCTCATAGCCCAAAATCATCATATGTTGCCCACAATTAAGTTATCAATCCGTGTTGAGAGTTCCAGATAGATCCAAGTCCAGATGCTCAAATTGTCCGTGAATCGGGACACGGCTAATCGATTAGGTTTAAACCTCTCGCAGAGGTTTGTACACTTTACCCGCAAGATTCGATCCTCTCTTTACGCTCTCGCACTTCAGAGTGTTTGAGAACAAGATGACCAAACATGGTCTTCCAAAGAGTTCCTCCGACCACCGTCCGTACTCAACCCATCCTACCGTAGTTCTACATCCGCTAGTACCGCCCCAGCCAGAGTCACAACTAAGGTCAACCAAGCCAGAGCCCATAATGACTTGCGGTTGCATGTAAGCTTCCGGCATGAAGTATTCTTCCGCCTCTTTGAGTCTGGGTGAAGCTCCGCAAGATGTCATGGCGCTTCTCCATGCATCCCGCCAACCACTGGTTTCTCCAGGTGCCCACAACCATCCTTCACCCAAGAGTGTGTATTGAATTCTTGTCTCGAGTCTTGAAGTCTTGAGGCCTTGAAGATGCAGTCCTTGCAGATTCCATCATGGAGTTGTCGCCATTGACGAGAATCCTCCTTTCTCACACCACTCCCGAAGTACTCATACCAAACCCCGCCTACTATAGCGTAGCATTAAATAAATAACGCCCCGGCTTGGTAACAGGAATGATGGGTTCCTACCTCATGCATACTACTCAACTACAAGGATTCAATATCACTATCGAGGGATTGTTGCAAAGATGACACTAAATGCAATAAAAACATAGGTATGAAAACATGGTCAAAGTGAACTTGCTCGGTGATGTTGACGAAGAAGAATTATCGCTCTCAAGAAATAACTTGATAGACTACTCGTCACTCTCTGATGAAATCTATATAACAAACATATCATTCACATAAGCACTCACACTAACAATCAAAACAAAAGAGAGAGCTTAATAAGAATCAAGGAACTTCAAATAAAACTAGGAGTCTTCTTCACAACATTCACAAAAATAGTTTTGTCTAACGGAAAATAAAACACTAAAATAACAGAGAATAAAATATAAATTTAGTTAAGACAAAGAAAAAAATAAAGTATTTTTTCATAAAGCTATTTTGAAAGTATTTTCAATTGGGAGTTAAATAGAGAGAAATCCATTGCAAGTTATTAGCTTAACTTGAATTGATTTCACGATAACAAAATAAAAATAAATATAAAAACTTGTTGAACACCTACTGTTTAACTAATAGAAACCAAACATAAACTTTCTGAAATATAAAATAAAATAATTTAAAACAACTATAGAAAAGAAGTAGCTATAATTCAATAGAACTAAAACAGAATTTGTTTTACATGAAACAATAAGCTAAAATACTCAAACAATTTTGAAGTTTTTACCACTGGTAAATATGATCACTAGTGATCAGTAGAAAAAGAATCAAATAAAAATCTATTTTTAAACTCCCGAATAAGCAAAACAAGCTTTAATTCAAATCTGATCTAACTCAATTTTTATAAATCCAAACATAGACAAATTATATATTTTTGAAACTACAAGAAAATTGTGATCTAACGCAGAAAGAATCAGCATCATTGACTTCTAGATCAAAAGTTATAAGCTAAACAAGAACGGAACTAAATCTGTTACGGAAATAAATCTGAAAACGAAAACGGAGTTACCCAGACGTGAGGCAGAGATGGCAGGAAGGAGACGGCGATGTGGAGGGCTGCTCCGCAAGGGGCGAGGTCGCAGGCTAGGGGTGGGGGTGGCGGAGGAGGGGTCGGCGCTGGGGAGGTGGCGAGGGGCGCCTCAGGTGGTGCTGCTCACTCCTGCACAGGCCGGGCCTCGGGAGAGCTCCCCGAGCGCTTTAGGCAGGAAAAGGAGGACGGTGGTAGAAGGCTACGGGCAGGAGGGGGCGGTGATGGGAAAATGGAACGAGGAGAGGGAGGGGTTTTATAGGCGGTCTCTGGAGGCGCTGGGATGGAAAGACGAGGAGATCGGAAGGTGGAGTTTCTGCTCCATGGATATGGAAAGCTTCAGAACGTGAGAGGAAACAGAGGAAGGAGATGATCTCTTGTTGGGCTAGAATAGGAAAGTGCTTAATGGGCCAGGTTTTTCCTAATAAAACGATTCCATTCCTATTTTTAAAATTAGGAAACTAAAACAATAAAAAGGAAATCAAATCAATTCGAATAAAGAGTTTTATATACTAAAATTATCGAAAAATAAAATGTAGATGATGAGCATTATTCCACGGCCAAAATAAAACTTAAAAAATGTTTTTCAGAAAATCCCTAAAGGCTTTATTTCTTTTTGCAAATAATTTTAAATAAAACTTTGGTTTTTCTTGGCTCAATATTTTCAAAATGCCCCTGATTTTGAGGGTCATTTTCTCCGCTTCTTTCTTGCTTGCAAGAATTTATTTTTCGGGTATTTCGGGAAGAAAAATAGAGAAGCAAGTGCAAATATTTGAAAGAATTAAATTGCAAAACTCCGCTCAAATTCTTTATAGTTGAAGAAGTCATGTCATCTTCTCTCATTGATTTTAATAGGATGAATTTGAATTTACCGGAGAAGGGAAAGTCATTTTATTCCTCTCTTTCAAAAGTTTTTGAAAAGGTTCAAATTTCACTCAAGTTTAATTCACTCAAGCAAACAAACAAACAATTCAATTAATTATATTAACATTCCAAAATTTGGGATGTTACAAACCTACCACACTTAAAATGAATCTCGCCCCTAGATTCAAGAGGCTAGCAAGAAAAGGTTAGGGTTGGGGTCTTCTAGCAAATGTCTTGGTCGAAGGTCGTGGGTGCTACCACACTTGAAAACAAGGTCATGGTTCCAATAAACTCAGATATTTCCTCCGAGGGCTGACAATGTATGTCTCTTCACATATCTTACAATAGCTCCTTCATTAAAGCTCTTCCGTCAAGCATAGAGTTTTCTCAAAAGCTTGGGTCGGTTCACAAAGTTGAAGTTCGTCCGAGACCGGATCTTCTTAGCTGATGGGTCTGTGTCCATTCTAAACAACTATCAAACACTCATGGTGGTCTACAATTTATGGTTTTCTCGCAGAAAACGGGTCGGGTTGAACCTCACCAGATAACCTACGCTTGGCAACGGTTGCCTGTAATGGGGTTCCATCGCCCTACCATTTTATGGTTTTATGGCTTATCGCTATTCGACACTTTTCTAAGTTTTTCAAGGCTCTCTGATTTTCCATCAACATATGATAGTTCATGATAGAAGTCTCCGTATGGGGCCAATCCATCCTGCATTTGAATCATTACCACATATGTAAATATCGAATCACGATTTTAACACTTGGGCATACTCACAAGCATTGCAGAATTTCTCTTGTTCTCGAACCGAGTTCAGATAAATCCATGGTTTCTGCATGCCAAACAAAACATCTATCGTTACTTCACCACTCTCGTGTTTTTATGTAACCTCCTACGTAAACGTAGGCTGATTGGATCACGATTCTTCCAAATTTATTCCTTTATCAAGGTTACAACGGTTCCTTCTCAAAATCTTGGGCCTGTGGGTTATGGCCCACTTCAACACTAGTGCAGCTTTAACTCATCCTTGAGTAACTCTCTTGTTACACCTCCTTAAATCCAGAGTACTGCTTCTTCATACCATCATATCAAAACAAAACTCCAACTTATTTTGTCCAGCTTCCTTCTATGGCCGGTATGAATAACACGCTTTTCTTCATTGATCCTGTGGCTTTATAGAGTACTATGACCAAAGAAGTGCACAAGTTTATCCATAAAATCTCATTAATCTCATATCAATCTTTCATTACATCCTTAACCATTTTCAGAATCCAAATTCCAAAAGTACTTGTTACAAATGCTGCCACCCACATGATTTGGTATGGTTTACATTACTTCCACTTTATTTATTTATCCTCCTCGAGGATTCTTCACCCCACCGAATTGTGCGACATGAGCCTTGAAATCTTCAATCTTCTGTTTCATCATGGTGGTCTTGAGCTTCACCTTCATCATCTCTCGCATGCACTTCGCTTAGGTATTCCCGAGTATAACGGAGTCTTGCTTCAAGTATTCGATCCGCGATGGCTTCCATGGCTGCTTCACTAACGGCATCAAGAAAGTTGCTTGTGGCACACGTGAGATGAAAAGTAATGCCCCATCCTCTTTGGGCAAACTCCTTTCAAACGGTGGAGGTGTACTCCACATACCAAAGTTCCACCCTTTGCATGAAGGTAGCCTTTGTAGACCGTGATCTCCTTCAAGGTGAATATGCTTCATCATGTCCTTCAAGATCTTCGCTAATCATGATCACTTGTCGTGGTCATGATCGCTTCAGGCCCTTAAGGAAAGACTCATAAAGGGTTGTCATCTGCATGTGTAGGATAAGAGGAGTGCTCGTAACAAGGGATGTATCTCCATGGAAGTTGCAATTGTCTCCGTAAAGGTTTGGTGTTCAGTTGTCCATGGGTTCAAGATTTCGGGTCCGTTGAGATAGAAAGAGAAGGCAATTACCCACTCATCAACAAAATTATCGCTTGTAATGGGCCGCTCTACTATGGTTTCGCTTTCTAAGTCCTCATTTCTTCAGTCTTCAATGCTCGGAGTTTCCAATTCTCGATGTCGTTCCCATATGAAGGCCTTCTACCATTCTTCCAGAATTTACGCCTCTCATGGTTGAAATAAATAAGCTTCATTTAATATCGTGATCTATCCAACCATTCAATAAACACACAAAAATAATAGCAACCAAGCATTCATTTATTCAATCAATTCTACAAAGACGCCACCCACGTAATTTGGTATGGTCGATACTTAAATCGGGATGGATGCTCACCTTTATTTCTCTCATGGTGGAATACTACTAATTTATCGGGTTTCTTCTGTGGACTTGATCTCTTCCAGCTTCTCGCTAGATTTTCCCTCGTCGACACGGAGTTTCTTATGACGCACTTCAGTATGTCCCAAGTTGTTCCTTGAGCTTCGGATTTCAACGCCCTTTGCATGAGACATGGTCCTGCTATTCTTCGCCTCGACGATTCTCGAGATCTCGAGGTTCTCCTCCTCCAGCTTGTTTACCTTCACCGAGTCTTGTCCTCTTCTCGTAGTGCTTCATTGTCAAACAGGCTTCCAGGAGGTCCATCTCAAGATTCTTGACGATTGTTCCAGATCCCGATTGTACACTAAAAGTGGGGAGAACTTCATCTTTTGCGCTCATCAAGGCAATAGTTGCTCCATCGATTTTCGCCATCCCATCCTTCCAAAGAAGTGTGGGTTTAGTGCAGCACGATGACGATAGCATAAACGTAATAGCATCATGGACGGCAGTGTTGATGCCCATATCACGCCACCATTTATAGTTCCAAGTTGATGTCCGCAGCCTTGGGGGCTTTTACGACCAAAATCTTGGGCCTTGACTCCCATGATCCGGACGCCCTCTTAGTTGCCTTGATCTCGTGAATCGGTAACTTCAGCAGCCCGACTAGCTCCACAAGGAAGGGACCTCCAAGAACCTTCTCGTAGTGTTCTCTTTGTTCGTAATGTAGCTCTCCATCTATAGTTCAAATAAGGAGGGTTCAAGAAAAGGAATCTGTGTTACGAGAGTAGTACAAAACAAAGGTCATTCCTATTGGGGTCTTCTATATTACTAAGTCATTTTCTAGGGTCACGTTTCACACCAACATGTGCTCGATACCATCTCTCAGAGCGACCGACCTCAGACGGTCAAGCTTCGTGTTATCGCGGTACATCCTCGATCAAGATGTCGGCACACACAATACATCAATGTATATATCAAAGTGCAATCACATGTATAAATAACATAAATGATATATACCTCATAATACTCAGCGGAAACAATCAAACGGGTGTGGAGTCCCATCAACGCCATCGGCAGGTTGAGTGTAGACCGAACCTCAGATCGTAACTCTTACTCGTCAAGAAAATCTTGCAACATGATACGTTACAGCCGTGTAGGTCAAGACATTGAATGTACCGCAAGATCACAACATGAATAAACAGATGGTAAAACTATACTATATGCAACATGGCTTTGTGGCTCAGATTCGAGTTTTGTTTATGTAAAAGCTGATTTTTATTTTCCCTACATCAAAGGAATAAATGAAGTCTGTACTATGGAGTTTTCTATCATGACATGGTTCCGCCAACCGATGTCTCATAGCCCAAAATCATCATATGTTGCCCACAATTGTTATCAATCCGTGTTGAGAGTTCCAGATAGATCCAAGTCCAGATGCTCAAATTGTCCGTGAATCGGGACACGGCTAATCGATTAGGTTTAAACCTCCGCAGAGGTTTGTACACTTTACCCGCAAGATTCGATCCTCTCTTTACGCTCGCACTTCAGAGTGTTTGAGAACAAGATGACCAAACATGGTCTTCCAAAGAGTTCCTCCGACCACCGTCCGCACTCAACCCATCCTACCGTAGTTCTACATCTGCTAGTACCGCCCCAGCCAGAGTCACAACTAAGGTCAACCAAGCCAGAGCCCATAATGACTTGCGGTTGCATGTAAGCTTCCGGCATGAAGTATTCTTCCGCCTCTTTGAGTCTGGGTGAAGCTCGCAAGATGTCATGGCGCTTCTCCATGCATCCCGCCAACCACTGGTTTCTCCAGGTGCCCACAACCATCCTTCACCCAAGAGTGTGTATTGAATTCTTGTCTCGAGTCTTGAAGTCTTGAGGCCTTGAAGATGCAGTCCTTGCAGATTCCATCATGGAGTTGTCGCCATTGACGAGAATCCTCCTTTCTCACACCACTCCCGAGTACTCATACCAAACCCCGCCTACTATAGCGTAGCATTAAATAAATAACGCCCCGGCTTGGTAACAGGAATGATGGGTTCCTACCTCATGCATACTACTCAACTACAAGGATTCAATATCACTATCGAGGGATTGTTGCAAGATGACACTAAATGCAATAAAAACATAGGTATGAAAACATGGTCAAAGTGAACTTGCTCGGTGATGTTGACGAAGAAGAATTATCGCTCTCAAGAAATAACTTGATAGACTACTCGTCACTCTCTGATGGAATCTATATAACAAACATATCATTCACATAAGCACTCACACTAACAATCAAAACAAAAGAGAGAGCTTAATAAGAATCAAGGAACTTCAAATAAAACTAGGAGTCTTCTTCACAACATTCACAAAAATAGTTTTGTCTAACGGAAAATAAAACACTAGAATAACAGAGAATAAAATATAAATTTAGTTAAGACAAAGAAAAAAAGTATTTTTTCATAAAGCTATTTTGAAAGTATTTTCAATTGGGAGTTAAAACAGTAGAGAAATCCATTGCAAGTTATTAGCTAACTTGAATTGATTTCACGATAACAAAATAAAAATAAATATAAAAACTTGTTGAACACCTACTGTTTAACTAATAGAAACCAAACATAAACTTTCTGAAATATAAAATAAAATAATTTAGAAACAACTATAGAAAAGAAGTAGCTATAATTCAATAGAACTAAAACAGAATTTGTTTTACATGAAACAATAAGCTAAAATACTCAAACAATTTTGAAGTTTTTACCACTGGTAAATATGATCACTAGTGATCAGTAGAAAAAGAATCAAATAAAAATCTATTTTAAACTCCCGAATAAGCAAAACAAGCTTTAATTCAAATTTGATCTAACTCAATTTTATAAATCCAAACATAGACAAATTATATATTTTTGAAACTACAAGAAAATTGTGATCTAACGCAAAAAGAATCAGCATCATTGGACTTCTAGATCAAAAGTTATAAGCTAAACAAGAACGGAACTAAATCTGTTACGGAAATAAATCTGAAAACGAAAACGGAGTTACCTGACGTGAGGCAGAGATGGCAGGAAGGAGACGGCGATGTGGAGGGCTGCTCCGCGAGGGGGCGAGGTCGCCGCGCAGGGTGGGGGTGGCGGAGGAGGGGTCGACGCTGGGGAGGTGGCGCTGGGCGCCAGGTGCTGCTCACTCCGGGCGGGCTCCTCGGGAGAGCTCCTGTGAGCGTTTTAGGCAGGAAAAGGAGGACGGTGGCTAGAAGGCTACGGGCAGGAGGGGGCGGTGATGGGAAAATGGAACGAGGAGAGGGAGGGGTTTTATAGGCGGTCTCGGGAGGCGCTGGGATGGAAAGACGAGGGAGATCGGAAGGTGGAGTTTCTGCTCCATGGATATGGAAAGCTTCAGAACGTGAGAGGAAACAGAGGAAGGAGATGATCTCTTGTTGGGCTAGAATAGGAAAGTGCTTAATGGGCCAGGTTTTTCCTAATAAAACGATTCCATTCCTATTTTTAAAATTAGGAAACTAAAACAATAAAAAGGAAATCAAATCAATTCGAATAAAGAGTTTTATATACTAAAATTATCAGAAAAATAAAATGTAGATGATGAGCATTATTCCACGGCCAAAATAAAACTTAAAAAATGTTTTTCAGAAAATCCCTAAAGGCTTTATTTCTTTTTGCAAATAATTTTAAATAAAACTTTGGTTTTTTCTTGGCTCAATATTTTCAAAATGCCCTGATTTTGAGGGTCATTTTCTCCGCTTTTTTCTTGCTTGCAAGAATTTATTTTCGGGTATTTCGGGAAGAAAAATAGAGAAGCAAGTGCAAATATTTGAAAGAATTAAATTGCAAAACTCCGCTCAAATTCTTTATAGTTGAAGAAGTCATGTCATCTTCTCTCATTGATTTTAATAGGATGAATTTGAATTTACCGGAGAAGGGAAAGTCATTTTATTCCTCTCTTTCAAAAGTTTTTGAAAAGGTTCAAATTTCACTCAAGTTTAATTCACTCAAGCAAACAAACAAACAATTCAATTAATTATATTAACATTCCAAAATTTGGGATGTTATGCTTTATACCAAAATACCAAAAATATTATCTCTATCGATCTCACTCGTAAGTGACCATGAAGGATTGACAACCCCTAATCGCGTTGGTTGCGTAGTAGCTATCGCTTGTGCAGGTACGAGGGACTGTGCGTGGGCCTCACCGGATTGATACCTTGGTTCTCAAAATCGAGGGAAATACTTACGCCATCAGGCTGCATCATCCTCTCCTTCCTGGGAAAACCAACGAAGCTCAAGATGAAGGCCAAGGCACGCTACTTCGGGCGCTTCTCCGCCGAGATCCGTTCTGCGGATGCGCCGCCTCGCTATTTCGACACCGCTAACGAGGCCGCCACAGATAACGCGGGCGGGCGTGGCGCCCGTGGCTTGATAGAACATTGAACTTCCCCAACGTGTCGACGCTGAGCGGCGCAGAGTCGCGCTCGCCTGAAGCTTAGCACCGACGAGGATCGCCGCGACAACCGGAGGCGGAGCACCGCCTCGGCATCGCCGAGATGGACGAGGAAGCCATGGCGCCAGGCGCCAACACTTCCCGCAGGACATCATCAACGAAAGCGAAGTTCTACGCGCAAAGGAGGGCGGAGAGGATAAGAGGAGGGCGGAGCGAGCCGCCTATCGCGAGGACAAGCGTAGGCGAAAAGCGGACGCTCAATTCAACATGAGGCTAGGAGCAGCGTCGCCCTGGGAATCTGACGACGATCGGTATCTTCACGCCTACAGTCAGACGTCGGAGGAGGACATCACCAAGGAGGAGTCGGACGACGAGGAGTAGTTGAATTATCTTTTTTTTATCTATCTATGTTGAGAACTATCCTCTACTCTCTAGTATCTACTTCTCGATCGCAGCACTGCAAATGCTTTTTTAAAGCGCCGCGCGTTGCGATTCTGTTGGAGATGCTCTAACATGGCAGACAAGTGCTTTAATGTTGCCCACAAGATGCGCGAGTATTACTACTAGTATTTTTATTGCCATGTTGAGATTGTAAAACCACGAGTGTGAACATGCAGAGGAGCAATGAAGAACAAACACGGGATATTCGGGACATCTTCAAGGAGCGTGGCAAGTTAAAGAGGAGCTGCACCGAACCTGTAAAACGAGCTTTGGTAAGTACCACTCTTTCAATTACTTTCGTTTAGCCTCATGTTCTTCGATGTGTATATGTTGTAGTTTCGCTTTCTTAAGCGTGGTGTTCTTCGATGTGTAATAAGAAGAGTCTTAATCGTCCTAATGCTTTCGCTTTTAACTTGATGTAGGAAGTGGGTGTTCTCACCTTGTAGTCTGTTTTATATTTCTTTTCCTTTGAATTCACTTCTCCGAAGTTCTGTTGCAAACCTGGCTAAATTCTCCTCATGCCTATAGTCAAAATAAGGCCTTTAACAACACATTGTTGATGCCTTGATGCAATCTTATGAAGAAAAACTTGAGTAGAAAGTTTCTATCCCTAGGAAACTCTATTATGAGTGGAACCTACTATCAAAATTAAAATTAAAGATCATGAGTTTAATGCTTGTGTGATTTGGGTGCCAGGTTCTACTATTCCAAAACTTTGTGTGATTTGCTAGATTTCGTGACTTTGATGATTGCTCTCTAAATTTGCATCTTGATTCCACTATTAAAAGCCTATGGTAAGAACTAATGATATTCTTATTGTTGCAAATAGGAATTATGTGCCCGCATATTTTATCGTTCTTATATAGATTGCAATCATGTCCTATTATTCTTGGTAGACCTTTCCTTAGAACAATTGGTGCAATTATTGATATGAAGGAAGGGAATATTAGATTACAATTTCCATTAAAGAAAGGCATGGAACACTTTCCAAGAATAAAATAAAATTACCATATGAATCTATTATGAGAGCCACTTATGGATTGCCTACCAAAGATGGTAATACCTAGATCTATCCTTGTTTTATGCCTAGCTAGGGGCGTTAAACGATAGCGCTTGTTGGGAGGCAACCCAATTTTATTTTAGTTTTTGTTTTTGTTTCTGTTTAGGAATAAATAATCCATCTAGCCTCTGTTTATATGTGGTTTTATCTTTTAATTAGTGTTTGTGCCAAGTTAAACCTATTGGATCTTCTTGGATGATAGTTATTTGATCTTGCTGTAATTTTAAACTTTGTGCTCAGTGCCCGAATTGTTAAAAATCACCAGAACGTGATAAAATACTGATTCCAATTGCTTATGATCAATAAAAAATTGTCCAGGCTCTAATTTTGGTAGAATTTTTGAGTTCCAGAAATTTGCGTTAGTTACAGATTACTACAGACTGTTCTGTTTTTGACAGATTCTGTTTTTATGTGTTGTTTGCTTATTTTGATGAATATATGGCTAGTAAAATAGTTTATGATCCATAGATAAGTTGAATATAGTAGGTTTAACACCAATATAAATAAAGAATGAGTTCATTACAGTACCTTAAAGTAGTCTTTGTTTTCTTCCTCTAACGGATCACGGATTTCTATTGAGTTTTGTGTTGTGAAGTTTTTGTTTTGGGTGAATTCTTTTGATGGATTATGGAACAAGAGTGGCAAGAGCCTAGCTTGGGGATGCCCATGGCACACCCAAGATAATCCAAGGACACCAAAAGTTAAGCTTGGGGATGCCCGGAAGGCATCCTCTTTTCGCCCACTTCCATCGGTAATTTACTTGGAGCTATATTTTTATTCACCACATGATAAGTGTTTTGCTTTGAGCCTTGTATTATTTGTGTTTGCTTGTTAGTTCACCAAAATCATCCTTGTTGTACACCTTTTGAGAGAGCCATACATGAATTGAATTTGATAGAATACTCTATGTGCTTCACTTATATCTTTTGAGCTTGATAGTTTTGCTTATTGTGCTTCACTTATATCTTTTGAGCTTGATAATTTTTTCTCTAGTGCTTCATTTAGATCTTTTAGAGCACGGTGGTGGATTTTTTAAAGAAACTTGATTCTCATGCTTCACTTAGATTATTTTGAGAGTCAATAGCATGGTAATTTTCTTAATGTTATTATACTTGGTATTCAAGATATGTGAAACTTTCTTTGAGTGCTTGAATACTAAGATAAGTTTGATGCTTGATAATTGTTTTGAGATATGAAGATGGTGATATTAGAGTCATGCTAGTTGAGTAGTTGTGAATTTAAGAATACTTGTGTTGAAGTTTGTGATTCCCGTAGCATGCACGTATGGTGAACCGTTATGTGATGAAGTCGGATATGATTTATTTATTGATTGTCTTCCTTATGAGTGGCGGTCGGGACTTGTGCTGGTCTTTTCACCAATCTATCCCCTAGGAGTATGCGTAATACTTTGCTTTGATAACTTCTAGATTTTGCAATAAGTATATGAGTTCTTATGACTAATGTTGAGTCCATGGATTATATGCACTTTTCCATCCTTCCACCATTGCTAGTCTCTAAATACCGCACACTCATGGGTATCATACACCAACCATATATCTTCCTCAAAACAGCAACCATACCTACCTATCATGGCATTTCCATAGCCATTCTGAAATATATTGCCATGCAACTTTCCACCGCTCATTTATTATGACACGCCCATCATTGTCATACAGCATGATCAAGTTGATATTGTATTTGTGGCAAAGCCACTGCTCATAATTCTTTTCACATGTCACCATGTTTCATTGCATATCCTGCACATCGCCAAGAGGCATTCATATAGAGTCATATTTTGTTCTAAGTATCGAGTTGTAATTGTTGAGTTGTAAGAAAAATAAAAGTGTGATGATCATCATTTTAGAGCATTGTCCCAAGAGGAAAGGATGATGGGGACTATGACTTCCCCAAGTCGGATGAGACCGGATTTAAAAAAAGAGGCCATAAAAAGAGAAAAGGCCCAAATAAAAAATAAAAAAGGAGAGAAAAGGAGAGAAGGGACAATGTTACTATCCTTTTACCACATTTGTGCTTCAAAGTAGCACCATGATCTTCATGATAGAGAGTCTCCATTTTGTCACTTTCATATACTAGTGGGAATTTTCATTATAGAACTTGGCTTGTGTATTCCAATGATGGGCTTCCTCAAATGCCCTAGGTCTTCGTGGAGCAAGCTTGTGTTGATGCACACCCACTTAGCTTCTTTTGTTGAGCTTACATACTTATAGCTCTAGTGCATCCGCTGCATGGCAATCCCTACCACCACATTGATATCTATTGATGGGCATTCCATAGCCCGTTGATACGCCCTAGTTGATGAGACTATCTTCTCCCTTTTTGTCTTCTCCACAACCACCATTCTATTCCCCATAGTGCTATATCCATGGCTCACGCATGTATTGCGTGAAGATTGAAAAAGTTTTGAAAATGTTAAAGTATGAAACAATTGCTTGGCTTGTCATCGGGTTGTGCATGATATAAATACTTTGTGTGGGGAAGATGGAGCAGCTGACTATATGATTTTGTAGGATAACTTCTTTGGCCATGTTATTTTGAGAAGACAATTGCTTAGTTAGTATGCTTGAAGTATTATTATTTTTATGTCAATATGAACTTTTGTCTTGAATCTTCTTGATCTGAATATTCATACCATGATTAAGAATATTTGAAATTATGCCAAAGTATCACTGCATCAAAAAATTCTTTTATCATTTACCTACTCGAGGACTAGCAGGTTAAGCTTGGGATGCCCGATACGCTCCAACGTATCTATAATTTTTGATTGCCCATGCTACTTTATCTATTGTTTTGGACAATATTGGGCTTTATTTTCCACTTTTATATTACTTTTGGGACTAACCTATTAACCGAGGCCCAGCCCGTAACTGTCGTTTTTGCCTTTTTCAGTGTTTCAAGAAACAGAATAAACGGAGTCCAAACGGAATGAACCTTTCGAAACGTGATTTTCACCGAACGTGATCCAGAGACTTGACCTCACGCTATGAACCAGAGGTGGTCACGAGGTGGGGCGCCTAGGGCGCGCCTGCCCTCGTGGCCCTCAAGCTCCACCGACGACTTCTTTCCTCCATATACCTACGCATTCTAAACGACGTAACAGGAGCCAAAAACCAATTCCACCACCGCACTTCAGATCCACGAGATCCCATCTTGGGGTTCTGCTCGGAGCTCCGCTGGAGGGGCATCCACCAATGAGAGCTTCTACATCAACACCATAGCCTCTTCATGAAGTGAGTAGTTTACTTCAGACCTTCGTCCAGCTAGTAGCTAGATGGCTTCTTCTCTCTTTGGATCTCAATACAATGTTCTCCCTCTCTCGCGGGAGATCTATTCAATGTAATCTTTAAGTGTTGTTGGATCGATGAATTGTGATTTATGATCCAGCTTATCTATGAATAATATTTGAATCTTCCTCAATCCTTTTATGTATGATTGAGTTATCTTCAAGTCTCTTCAATTATCCGTTTGGTTTGGCCAACTAGATTGGAATTTCTTGAATGGGAGAAGTGCATGGCTTTGGGTTCAATCATGTGTGTCCTTACCCAAAGGATCAAAGGTTGCAAGCACGTATTGTATTGTTGCATCGAGATAACAAGATGGGGTATTTATCATATTGCATGAATTTATTCTCTACATCATGTCATCTTCTGTATAAGCATTTGCTTTTTAACTTAATACTTAGATGCATGTCGTGGATAGCTACCGATGAGTGGAGTAATAGTAGTAGATGCAATTGTTTTTATTCACTTGTCTCGACGTGATTTGGTATACATGATCAACCAGATATACTCAAATTATGCTCAATTTCACAATTGCTCAACAGTAATTTGTTCACCCACCGAGAATACTTATGTTTTGAGAGAAGCCACTAGTGAAACCTATGGCCCCTAAGTCTATTCTCATCATATCAACTTCATCACTTTTATACTTGCTTATTTTTACTTTGCCTTTTACTTTCACTTTGTGCTTTAGTAGCGACCGACCGCCTATTGCTTTCCTTGTTACATACTGCGGGTTATCCTCGGATCAAGATGTCTAATAACACAAAGACATCAATGTATATATCAAAGTGCAATCACATGTATAAATAATAAAATGATATATACCCTCAATACTCATTGAAACAATCAAACGGGTGTGGAGTCCCATCAACGCCATCGGCAAAGTTGAGTGTAGACCGTAACCCTGTATCGAACTCTTACTCGTCGAAGAAAATCCTGCAACATGATACATTGCAGCCGCGGTAGGTCAGTACATTGAATGTACCGCAAGATCACAACATGAATAAACAGATGATAAACTATACTATATGCAATTTGGCTTTGTGGCTCAGATTCGAGTTTTGTTTATGAAGCTGGTTTTATTTTCCCTACATCAAAGGAATAAATGAAGTCTGTACTATGGAGTTTTCTATCATGACATGGTTCCGCCAACCGATGTCTCATAGCCCAAAATCATCATAAGTTGCCCACAATTGTTATCAATCCGTGTTGAGAGTTCCGAGATAGATCCAAGTCCAGATGCTCAAATTGTCCGTGAATCGGGACACGGCTAATCGATTAGGTTTAAACCTCCGCAGAGGTTTGTACACTTTACCCGCAAGATTCGATCCTCTCTTTACGCTCTCGCACTTCAGAGTGTTTGAGAACAAGATGACCAAACATGGTCTTCCAAAGAGTTCCTCCACCACCGTCTCGTACTCAACCCATCCTACCGTAGTTCTACATCTGCTAGTACCGCCCCAGCCAGAGTCACAACTAAGGTCAACCAAGCCAGAGCCCATAATGACTGCGGTTGCACAGGTAAGCTTCCGGCATGAAGTATTCTTCCGCCTCTTTGAGTCTGGGTGAAGCTTTCCGCAAGATGTCATGGCGCTTCTCCATGCATCCCGCCAACCACCGTTTCTCCAGGTGCCCACAACCATCCTTCACCCAAGAGTGTGTATTGAATTTTGTCTCTAGTCTTGAAGTCTTGAGGCCTTGAAGATGCAGTCCTTGCAGATTCCATCATGGAGTTGTCGCCATTGACGAGAATCCTTTCTCACACCACTCCCGAGTACTCATACCAAACCCCGCCTACTATAGCGTAGCATTAAAATAAATAACGCCCCGGCTTGGTAACAGGAATGGGTTCCTACCTCATGCATACTACTCAACTACAAGGATTCAATAACACTACTCGAGGGATGGTTGCAAAGATGACACTAAATGCAATAAAACATAGGTATGAAAACATGGTCAAAGTGAACTTGCTCGTGATGTTGACGAAGAAGAATTATCGCTCTCAAGAAATAACTTGATAGACTACTCGTCACTGATGAAATCTATATAACAAACATATCATTCACATAAGCACTACACTAACAATCAAAACAAAAGAGAGAGCGAATAAGAATCAAGGAACTTCAAATAAAACTAGGAGTCTTCACAACATTCACAAAAATAGTTTTGTCTAACGGAAAATAAAACACTAAAATAACAGAGAATAAAATATAAATTTAGTTAAGAAAAAAAATAAAGTATTTTTTCATAAAGCTATTTTGAAAGTATTTTCAATTGGGAGTTAAATAGTAGAGAAATCCATTGCAAGTTATTAGCTTAACTTGAATTGATTTCACGATAACAAAATAAAATAAATATAAAAACTTGTTGAACACCTACTGTTTAACTAATAGAAACCAAACATAAACTTTCTGAAATATAAAATAAAATAATTTAAAACAACTATAGAAAAGAAGTAGCTATAATTCAATAGAACTAAAACAGAATTTGTTTTATGAAACAATAAGCTAAAATACTCAAACAATTTTGAAGTTTTTACCATTGGTAAATATGATCACTAGTGATCAGTAGAAAAAGAATCAAATAAAATCTATTTTTAAACTCCCGAATAAGCAAAACAAGCTTTAATTCAAATCTGATCTAACTCAATTTTTTTAAATCCAAACATAGACAAATTATATATTTTTGGAACTACAAGAAAATTGTGATCTAACGAAAAGAATCAGCATCATGGACTTCTAGATCAAAAGTTATAAGCTAAACAAGAACGGAACTAAATCTGTTACGGAAATAAATCTGAAAACGAAAACGGAGTTACCTGTGACGTGAGGCAGAGATGGCAGGAAGGAGAATGGCGTGGAGGGCTGCTCCGCAGGGGCGAGGTCACAAGGGTGGGGTGGCGGAGGAGGGGTCGCGCTGGGAGGTGGCGCTGGCGCCTCAGTGCTGCTCACCTCAGGCTCCTCTGAGAGCTCGCTTAGGCAGGAAAAGGAGGACGGTGGCGAGAAGGGCAGGGAGGGGGGCGTGGTGATGGGAAAATGGAACGAGGAGAGGAGGGGTTTTATAGGCGGTCTGGAGGCGCTGGGATGGAAAGACGAGGAGATCGAAGGTGGAGTTTCGCTCCATGGATATGGAAAGCTTCAGAACGTGAGAGGAAACAGAGGAAGGAGATGATCTCTTGTTGGGCTAGAATAGGAAAGTGCTTAATGGGCCAGGTTTTTCCTAATAAAACGATTCCATTCCTATTTTTAAAATTAGGAAACTAAAACAATAAAAAGGAAATCAAATCAATTCGAATAAAGAGTTTTATATACTAAAATTATCGTAAAAATAAATGTAGATGATGAGCATTATTCCACGGCCAAAATAAAAACTTAAAAATGTTTTCAGAAAATCCCTAAAGGCTTTATTTCTTTTGCAAATAATTTTTAAATAAAAACTTTGGTTTTTTCTTGGCTCAATATTTTCAAAATGCCCCTGATTTTGGAGGGTCATTTTCCTCCGCTTCTTCTTGCTTGCAAGAATTTATTTTTCGGGTATTTTCGAAGAAAAAATAGAGAAGCAAGTGCAAATATTTGAAAGAATTAAATTGCAAAACTCCGCTCAAATTCTTTTATAGTTGAAGAAGTCATGTCATCTTCTCATTGATTTTAATAGGATGAATTTGAATTTACCGGAGAAGGGAAAGTCATTTTATTCTCTCTTCAAAAGTTTTTGAAAAGGTTCAAATTTCACTCAAGTTTAATTCACTCAAGCAAACAAACAAACAATTCAATTAATTATATTAACATTCCAAAATTTGGGATGTTACAAACCTACCACACTTAAAATGAATCTCGCCCCTAGATTCAAGAGGCTAGCAAGAAAAGGTTAGGGTTGGGGTCTTCTAGCAAATGTCTTGGTCGAAGGTCGTGGGTGCTACCACACTTAAAAACAAGGTCATGGTTCCAATAAACTCAGATATTTCCTCCGAGGGCTGACAATGTATGTCTCTTCACATATCTTACAATAGCTCCTTCATTAAAGCTCTTCCGTAAGCATAGAGTTTTCCTCAAAAGCTTGGGTCGGTTCACAAAGTTGAAGTTCGTCCGACCGGATCTTCTTAGTGATGGGTCTGTGTCCATTCTAAACAACTATCAAACACTCATGGTGGTCTACAATTTATGGTTTTCCTCGCAGAAAACGGGTCCGGGTTGAACTCACCAGATAACCTACGCTTGGCAACGGTTCGTAATGGGGTTCCATCGTCCTACCATTTTATGGTTTTATGGCTTATCGCCGACACTCTTCTAAGTTTTTCAAGGCTCTCGATTTTCCATCAACATATGATAGTTCATGATAGAAGTCTCCGTATGGGGCCAATCCATCCTGCATTTGAATCATTACCACATATGTAAATATCGAATCACGATTTTAACACTTGGGCATACTCACAAGCATTGCAGAATTTCTTTGTTCTCGAACTGAGTTCGATAAATCCATGGTTTCTGCATGCCAAACAAAACATCTATCGTTACTTCACCACTCGGTTTTTATGTGAATCCCCACGAAACGAGGCTGATTGGATCACGATTCTTCCAAATTTATTCCTTTATCAAGGTTACAACGTTCTTCTCAAATCCTGGGCCCGTGGGTTATGGCCCACTTCAACACTAGTGCAGCTTTAACTCATCCTTGAGTAACTCTCTTGTTACACCTCCTTAAATCCAGAGTACTGCTTCTTCATACCATCATATCAAAACAAAACTCCAACTTATTTTGTCCAGCTTCCTTCTATGGCCGTATGAATAACACGCTTTTCTTCATTGATCCTGTGGCTTTATAGAGTACTATGACCAAAAGAAGTACAAGTTTATCCATAAAATCTCATTAATCTCATATCAATCTTTCATTACATCCTTAACCATTTTCAGAAATCCAAATTCCAAAAGTACTTGTTACAAATGCTGCCACCCACATGATTTGGTATGGTCGACATTACTTCCACTTATTTATTTATTTATCCTCGAGGATTCTTCATCCCACCGAATTGTGCGACATGAGCCTTGAAATCTTCAATCTTCTGTTTCATCATGGTGGTCTTGAGCTTCACCTTCATCATCTCTCGCATGCACTTCGCTTAGGTATTCCCGAGTATAACGGAGTCTTGCTTCAAGTATTCGATCCGCGATGGCTTCCATGGCTGCTTCACTAACGCATCAAGAAAGTTGCTTGTGGCACACGTGAGATGAAAAGTAATGCCCCATCCTCTTTGGGCAAACTCCTTTCAAACGGTGGAGGTGTACTCCACATACCAAAGTTCCACCCTTTGCATGAAGGTAGCCTTTGTAGACTGTGATCTCCTTCAAGGTGAATATGCTTCATCATGTCCTTCAAGATCTTCGGTAATCATGATCACTTGTCGTGGTCATGATCGCTTCAGGCCCTTAAGGAAAGACTCATAAAGGGTTGTCATCTGCATGTGTAGGATAAGAGGTGCTCGTAACAAGGGATGTATCTCCATGGGAATTGCAATTGTTCCGTAAAGGTTTGGTGTTAGTTGTCCATGGGTTCAAGATTTCGGGTCTGGTTGAGATAGAAAGAGAAGCAATTACCCACTCATCAACAAAATTATCGCTTGTAATGGGCCGCTCTACTATGGTTTCGCTTCTAAGTCCTCATTTCTTCAGTCTTCAATGCTCGGAGTTTCCAATTCTCGATGCTGTTCCCATATGAAGGCCTTCTACCATTCTTCTTCCGTATCTTACGCCTCTCATGGTTGAAATAAATACAAGCTTCACGAATATCGTGATCTATCCAACCATTCAATAAAACACAAAAAAATAATAGCAACCAAGCATTCATTTATTCAATCACTACAAGACGCCACCCACATAATTTGTATGGTCGATACTTAAATCGAGATGCTCATCTTTATTTCTCTCATGGTGGAATACTACTAATTTCATCGGGGTTTCTCTCAGGTGGACTTGATCTCTTCAGCTCTTCCGCTAGATTTTCCTCTTTACACCGGAGTTTCTTGTGACGACCTCGTATGTCCCGGTTGTTCCTTGAGCTCGATTTCAACGTCCTTTGCATGAGACATGGTCCTGCTGTTCTTCGCCTCTCGACGATTCTCGAGATCTCGAGGTTCTCCTCCTCCAGCTTGTTTACCTTACCGAAGTCTTGTCCCTCTTCAGAGTGCTTCATTGTCAAACAGGCTTCCAGGAGGTCCATCCAAGATTCTTGACGATTGTTCCAGATCCCGATTGTACACTAAAAGTGGGGAGAACTTCATCTTTTGCTCCACAAGGCAATAGTTGCTCCATCGTATCGCCATCCCATCCTTCCAAAGAAGTGTGGTTTAGTGCAGCACGATGACGATAGCATAAACGCGTAATAGCATCATGGACGGCAGTTGATGCCCATATCACGCCACCATTTATAGTTCAAGTTGATGTCTGCAGCTTGGGGCTTTTACGACCAAAATCTTGGCCTTGACTTCATGATCCGACGCCCTCTTAGTTGCCTTGATCTCAGTATCGGTAATCAAGAGCTTCGACTAGCTCCACAAGGAAGGACCCAAGAACCTTCGTAGTGTTCTCTTTTGTTCGTAATGTAGCTCTCCATCTATAGTTGAAATAAGGAGGGTTCAGAAAAGGAATGTTACGAGAGTAGTACAAAACAAAGGTCATTCCTATTGGGGTCTTCTATATTACTAAGTCATTTTCTAGGGTCACGCTCTACACCAACATGTGCTCGATACTATCTCTCAGAGCGACCCGACCTCAGACGGTCAAGCCTCGGTTATCGTGCATCCTCGATCAAGATGTCAGCAACACAAGACATCAATGTATATATCAAAGTGCAATCACATGTATAAATAACATAAAATGATATATACCTCATAATACTCAGCGAAACAATCAAACGGGTGTGGAGTCCCATCAACGCCATCGGCAGTTGAGTGTAGACCGTAACCTATCATCGTAACTCTTACTGTCGAAGAAAATCTCAACATGATACGCTGTACCTGTAGGTCAAGACATTGAATGTACCGCAAGATCACAACATGAAGAAAACAGATGATAAACTATACTATATGCAATATGGCTTTGTGGCTCAGATCTCAGTTTTGTTTGCGTAAAAGCTGATTTTATTTTCCTACATCAAAGGAATGAAGTCTGTACTATGGAGTTTTCTATCATGACATGGTTCCGCCAACCGATGTCTCATAGCCCAAAATCATCATAAGTTGCCCACAATTGTTATCAATCCGTGTTGAGAGTTCCGAGATAGATCCAAGTCCAGATGCTCAAATTGTCCGTAATCGGGACGGCTAATCGATTAGGTTTAAACCCTCGCAGAGGTTTGTACACTTTACCCGCAAGATTCGATCCCTCTTTACGCTCTCGCACTTCGAGTGTTTGAGAACAAGATGACCAAACATGGTCTTCCAAAGAGTTCTCCTCGACCACCGTCCCCACTCAACCCATCCTACCGTAGTTCTACATCCTGCTAGTACCGCCCCCCAGAGTCACAACTAAGGTCAACCAAGCAGAGCCCATAATGACTTGCGGTTGCACAGTAAGCTTCCGCATGAAGTATTCTTCCGCCCTTTGAGTCTGGGTGAAGCTTCCAAGATGTCATGGCTTTCTCCATGCATCCCGCCAACCACTGGTTTCTCCAGGTGCCCCAACCATCCTTCACCCAAGAGTGTGTATTGAATTCTTGTCTCGAGTCTTGAAGTCTTGAGGCCTTGAAGATGCAGTCCTTGCAGATTCCATCATGGAGTTGTCGCCATTGACGAATCCTCCATTCTCACACCACCCCGAGTACTCATACCAAACCCCGCCTACTATAGCGTAGCATTAAATAAATAACGCCCCGGCTTGGTAACAGGGTGATGGGTTCCTACCTCATGCATACTACTCAACTACAAGGATTCAATAACACTACTGGAGGGTTGCAAAGATGACACTAAATGCAATAAAACATAGGTATGAAAGCATGGTCAAAGTGAACTTGCTCGTGATGTTGACGAAGAAGAATTATCGCTCTCAAGAAATAACTTGATAGACTACTCGTCACTCTCTGATGAAATCTATATAACAAACATATCATTCACATAAGCACTCACACTAACAATCAAAACAAAAGAGAGCGAATAAGAATCAAGGAACTTCAAATAAAACTAGGAGTCTTCTTCTACAAATTCACAAAAATAGTTTTGTCTAACGAAAAATAAAACACTAAAATAACAGAGAATAAAATATAAATTTAGTTAAGACAAAGAAAGTATTTTTTTATAAAGCTATTTTGAAAGTATTTTCAATTGGGAGTTAAAAAGTAGAGAAATCCATTGCAAGTTATTAGCTAACTTGAATTGATTTCAATATAACAAAATAAAAATAAATATAAAAACTTGTTGAACACCTACTGTTTAACTAATAGAAACCAAACATAAACTTTCTGAAATATAAAATAAAATAATTTAAAACAACTATAGAAAAGAAGTAGCTATAATTCAATAGAACTAAAACAGAATTTGTTTTACATGAAACAATAAGCTAAAATACTCAAACAATTTTGAAGTTTTTACCACTGGTAAATATGATCACTAGTGATCAGTAGAAAAAGAATCAAATAAAATCTATTTTAAACCCGAATAAGCAAAACAAGCTTTAATTCAAATCTGATCTAACTCAATTTTTATAAATCCAAACATAGACAAATTATATATTTTTGAAACTACAAGAAAATTGTGATCTAACGAAAAGAATCAGCATCATTGGACTTCTAGATCAAAAGTTATAAGCTAAACAAGAACGGAACTAAATCTGTTACGGAAATAAATCTGAAAACGAAAACGGAGTTACTGTGACGTGAGGCAGAGATGGCAGGAAGGAGACGGCGATGTGGAGGGCTGCTCAAGAGGGGCGAGGTCGCAAGCAGGGTGGGGGGGTGGCGGAGGAGGGGCGGCGCTGGGGAGGTGGCGCTGGGCGCTGGGCTCAGGTTCTCGGGAGAGCCTCGTGAGCTGCTTTGGCAGGAAAGGAGGACGCATAGAAGGCTACGCAGGAGGGGGCGGTGATGGGAAAATGGAACGAGGAGAGGGAGGGGTTTTATAGGCGGTCTCGAGGCGCTGGGATGGAAAGACGAGGAGATCGGGAAGGAGTTTCTGCTCCATGGATATGGAAAGCTTCAGAACGTGAGAGGAAACAGAGAAGGAGATGATCTCGCTAGAATAGGAAAGTGCTTAATGGGCCAGGTTTTTCCTAATAAAACGATTCCATTCCTATTTTAAAATTAGGAAACTAAAACAATAAAAAGGAAATCAAATCAATTCGAATAAAGAGTTTTATATACTAAAATTATCGAAAAATAAAATGTAGATGATGAGCATTATTCCACGCCAAAATAAAAACTTAAAAAATGTTTTCAGAAAATCCCTAAAGGCTTTATTTTTGCAAATAATTTTAAATAAAACTTTGGTTTTTCTTGGCTCAATATTTTCAAAATGCCCCTGATTTTGGAGGGTCATTTTCTCCTCTTTTCGCTTGCAAGAATTTATTTTCGGGTATTTCTCGGGAAGAAAAATAGAGAAGCAAGTGCAAATATTTGAAAGAATTAAATTGCAAAACTCCGCTCAAATTCTTTATAGTTGAAGAAGTCATGTCATCTTCTCTCATTGATTTTAATAGGATGAATTTGAATTTACCGAGAAGGGAAAGTCATTTTATTCCTCTCTTTCAAAAGTTTTTAAAAGGTTCAAATTTCACTCAAGTTTAATTCACTCAAGCAAACAAACAAACAATTCAATTAATTATATTAACATTCCAAAATTTGGGATGTTACAAGCTTTATACCAAAAATACCAAAAATATTATCTCTATCAGATCTCACTCTCGTAAGTGACCATGAAGGGATTGACAACCCCTAATCGCGTTGGTTACAGTAGCTATCGCTTTCAGTGTACGAGGACCGGTGCGGCCTCCTACCGATTGATAATTTTGGTTCTCAAAAACTGAGAAATACTGCCATCGCGGTCGCATCATCCTCTCTTCCTGGGAAAACCAACGAAGCTCAAGATGAAGGCTCACATACTTTCGGGCGGCGCTTCTCCGCCGGTGATCCTGGCGGATGCGCCTCGCCTCGCTATTTCGACACCGCTTAACCGAGGCCGCCTCGATACAAGACAACGCTGGGCTGGGCGTGGCGCCTCCGGTGGCTTGATAGAACATTGAACTTCCCCAACGCGTCGACGCGGGAGCGGCAAGAGGAAGCCTGCCGCGCTTTAGCACCGACGAGGATCGCCGCGACAACCGGAGGCGGAAGGTTCGCCCTATCGCCGAGATGGACGAGGAAGCCATGGCGCCAGGCGCCAACACTTCCCGCAGGACATCATCAACGAAAGGCAGTTCCACGCAAAGGAGGGCGGAGAGGATAAGAGGAGGATGGAGCGAGCTACTATCGCGAGGACAAGCGAGGCTGGAAGCCGACGCCAATTCAACATGAGGCTAGGAGCATGTCATCGAATCACGACGATCGGTATCTTCACGCCTTCTACGCCGACGTCGGAGGAGGACATCACCAAGGAGGAGTCGGACGACGAGGAGTAGTTGAATTATCTTTTTATCTATCTATGTTGAGAACTATCCTCGGCTTCGACTCCTTGGGGTCGGGCGACATCTCGCTGCTTGTCGGCCATTGCCACAACCCGATCAAGGAGCCGCTTCTCAGCTGCGATCACCAGGGACTCGGCCAGCCGACCGCTTTCAGTACTGCAAAGAGACGACTTTCTGTAGTCGCCGGCTACGGTCAGAATCCCCTTGGTACTTGGCATCTTCATCTTGAGGTAGGCGTAGTGGGGGACCACCATGAACTTGGCCAGGGCAGGTCGGCCAAGCAAAGCATGGTAGGGGCTTTCAAGGTCCACCACTTTGAACCAGACTGGCTCTCGGCGAAAGTGATCTTTGTCCCCAAAGAGGACGTCTATCAGAATCTTGCCAATCGGTGAGCAGGAAAGGCCAGGTACAATTCCGTGGAAGACAGTCCGACTATGCTGAAGCTGTCTTTGCTTGATTCCTAACTTCTCCATCGTATCCTTGTACAGGATGTTGATGCTGCTGCCTCCCTCTATCAGCACTCGCGAGAAGCGAGCGGCCCGCCTATCCGCGGCAAGGGTGGCTCCCAAGACCAGGGCGTAGGAGCCCGGATTCGGCATCACCCCTGGGTGATCAGCACGGCTCCAACTGATGGGATTCTCGGACCAGTGCATGAATTCTGGAGTATCTGATGCTACTGCATTCACTTCTTGCTGTTGCTGCCGCCTGCTGCGGCGATCGTCAGCCACACTGGTAAACACTACATAGGCACCGTGCTCTTCTGGGTACTCGTCTTGTACTACGCCGACTGGGCCGACGGCCCGGCTCTTTGGGCGATGGTGGAGGCAGCGCCCCAGGAGCAGGAGGGCAAGGCCGTCTCCCTTGGCGATCCCGGTGAGCGATGGCACTTCAAGTGGTGTGATTCGACGGCCGCTACCGCTATGGAACTTGCAGAGGTCCGTCCAGCTCTGCTCAGAAGAGAAGGCCGCAACAGCTTGGACTTGCCGCCTTTCGCCTTGGCAGGAGGCTGCCCCTCCGCTGCTGGTTCGATTGCCGCCACCTGCCCGGCTGTTGGAAGCCGGCTGCGGGCCTGCGCCAGGATCATTCGCTGTTGCTGCCATTGGCGCCGCCACCGGAGTTTTGGGAGCATGAGGAGCCACCTTGACAACAGACTGACTTCGATCTCCGACTTCATGGAGGAGTCGGCTGTATGCATTTGTCTGCTATGATCAGCAGCTCGTCGAGGGTCTCCGGCTCGCCGCAAAGGAGCTTGTGCTTGAGGAGGGTGCCTTCTCGCACCCGCGGTGAAGTACTCGATTGCTCGCACCTCAAAGACTCGCAGGAGTTCCCGAGCTCGCCCCCAAGCGTGAGGTAGTCGCGAGTAGACTTCGTTGAGGGCCTTGCACACAAGGAAAGCTGGCGAGGCTTGGGAGGTTGCTTGTATGTGCTCGTGAAGTTGTGGACGAAGGCCTCGGTGAAGTCGACCCAGCTGTTGATGCTGCGGGGCTTCAAGCTGTTCAACCATGTCCGGGCCGTGCCCTGGAGCATGAGGGGAACATACTTTACGGCAACGCTTTGTTGCCATTCGCTATGCTGACGGCCGTGGAGTAGTCCACCAGCCAGTCCTCCGGCTTCACGGAGCGGTGTACTTGGGTGTATCTCGGGGAGTGTGAATCCTGGGAAGGGCTCGTCTCGGATGCGAGGTCCAAACAGGCGGGCCCAACTCGTCTTCTTCTTCAGCGCCAGGATCGGTGGAGTCGCCGATCCGGTGGCGACAAATCATTCTCCGACTTCCTCTCGGCCAAAGCGGTTGCCGAGAGTCGGATGCTCGACGGGGACGGGAGACTCGCTTTCTATGCGGGAGGAGGAGGCAGATAGTCGCCCCGCGCCCATCGCTCTTGGGCGGCCGTCTTCGTCGTGCTCGATGGAATGTGAGTCCGGCTATGGCTGACAGCCGGATCTCTTGTTTTTTTCTTCCGCGGACGCCGCCGGTCGGTGTCCGAGACGCCGCGCTTGATCTCGGCGGGAGGCAAGTCGCTTTATTGTCGTCGCGGCGCCCGTGCAGCAGCCGGCTTCGTCTTCTTGCGCAGCGGCAGCGCCGAGCTGCTGGACTCGCTCAAATCATCAGCGGCGCTCCTCGCCTCGGTTATCCAGCTAAATACGCCACCGCCCGAGGCGGGCGCGGATGTTCTCCGCGGGCGTGGCGTACAGAAGCGATTGGCCCCAAACAGATCGGGCGATGGCTACGCGCTGCTGGGAGCGCCTAGGCGATTTAGGCTGATCGGAGCCAGCGAAGCGCCACGGGCGCGATCCATCTCGCGCTGGTAGGCTTCGACAAGCGCCTCATGCTTGCCACTCTCGTGCGCCACGAGGAGCTGGAGGCGGCGCTTCAGCCAGCGTCAGCCGGGCGCTTTTCGGAATGGGGTGGTCAGGTCTTGCAGAATCGCGTCGAGAGGGTCACGGCTCCCTCGCCGGAAGGCTCGCCGTGACCGGCGACGAGCACCTCCATGATGTGCTTCCGCCGCTCTCCGCCGAGGCGGCTCGTCGTGATACCACCACGTTGGTGGGGAACAGCGCCAGCGGCGGTGTCGAGTCGACCAGATCGGGTCGGTGGAGCCTATGGACTCCTGTCGTCGCGGGCTCGCCGGCGACGTGGACTGCTCGAGGAGGCCCACGAGAGGTCTCGGGCTGTCCGTGCTCGCATCGGATCACGAGCTCGTCGGAGGGCGAACCTCGCCCGACAAGTTCGGCGAGGCAGCTTGCCGCAGGCGACCTCAGCGCCATGCAGCGTCGGCAAGCACTCCGTCACCGCGTGCGGGCTGGCTGCGCCGCCATGGAGGAAAAGGGTTCCCGCCCGCAGCAGGTCTCCGCACGACGGTGCACCTAGCCCCATGGTGGGCGCCAAATGTCGGGGTTAAAAGCGACATATGCCAAAGGATGGCTTATCATGGAGGGGCGAGTAGAACGCCGGTGCTGGAAACGGATGAGGCGAAGACATGCACGCCGCGAATCTTACCCAGCTGTGGCTCCGAGGAGATAACACCCTACTGCTGCTCATGGGTCTCCGCATGATCACTATCATAACGCAAGAAAGGCAAAAGCACTACGAATTATTGATTTAGGAATGGGAATGGGCTAGGTGAGTACAAGGTTGCTCCTTGAGCTGTTCGGGGTGAAGAAGGAGAAGGGCACGGCTAGCTCTTCTCTTCCCTCTATGTGTGTGTGTCAAACTACTAGGTTCCAACCCTTTGCATGGGTGCCTGGGGTTTTATAGGCCTACCCGGGGTACAATGGTAATCCAGTGGCGCTGGTCCCAGCCGCCGATCTCTTTAAGTCGCCATCTTCTCGCGACTTCGGGGCCCACCGACTAGTGGGCCCCGCCGACGGTCCGCATGGGGCCGACAGCCCTTGTCGCCATGGCAAGGAATCTTGCCCGGCCACAGTCTTTGTAGCCGCCTTCTAATGATGCGAAGTTTATCGCAGGTCATGGCAACATGCCGCCTTTGGTGGGCGGTCATTGTTGCCATTCCCTGTCCCGTCTGGTTAATGGCGCACGGAGCCCGTGGGAGGGGCCGGCCGACTCTCGGAGGCCAACTCCAACGGGTCCGTCTTCGGGGAGTTCTCGCCGTCTTCTGCACTCCTGCCGACGGCGGGTCCCGCCGCCTTCGGTCGTATGAGACAGTCGTCGTGGGTGGCTGTGAATCTGCCCACGGGTCGACGCCGGGGCAGCGGGCTACTGATGTTGCGTCGGACGGAGATCTCCGCTGGTACTGGCGCCTGTGGCCATGCCTGCTCTTTATGAGCGGGCAGGACGGGTCGGGCGAGGCGGCTTTATCCCATCCCGCCGTGGTCGCCAGCAGGAGTGGACGGAGTCGCTGGCCGACTTCGTGAGCCGGCTTCGTCGGAAGTCGCTGGCTTGGAGTCGGCTTGTCTTGATGCCGCCTCGGGACTCGACCGAGGGCGATCGGCGACTGCCGCCGACTCTCGAGGCGGCTCTTCGCCTTGGGGTCTTGAGGGGCGCAGTCTGCCCCGATGTTTTGAAAGGTCCAGGGGCTCGGGTGTGCCTACCCGTGGCCCATTACTCCGACACAGAAAAATACTATTTTACTTTATTTCTACTAAATAACAGAAAATATAAAGAGGGTATAAAAGGTTGTGCTTCTAGTTTCATCCATCTCATGCTCATCAAAGGGAATCCACTAACAAGGTTGATCAGGTCTTGTTAACAAACTCATTCCGATAATCATGAAACCGGAGAAATTTCGAATAACACTAGGTTACCTCAACGGGGATATGGACATCCCCAATAATAAGTATATCATATTCCTTCTTAACAGTTGGGAGAGGAAATTCAAAACCTCCAAATATAATCGATGGAATTTTTCCAATAGAGTTGATACTATGAACTTGAGGTTGTTTCCTCGGAAAGTGTACCGTATGCTCGTTACCATTAACATGAAAAGTGACATTGCCTTTGTTGCAATCAATAACAGCCCCTGCAGTATTCAGAAAAGGTCTTCCAAGAATAATAGACATACTATCATCCTCGGGAATATCAAGAATAACAAAGTCCGTTAAAATAGTAACGTCGCAACCATTAACAGGCACATCCTCACAAATACCGGCTGTGTATAGCAGTTGATTTATCAGCGATTTGTGAAGATATTTCAGTAGGTGTCAACTTATTCAAGTCAAGTCTACGATATAAAGAGAGGCATAACACTAACACCGGCTCCAAGATCACATAAAGCAATTTTAACATAATTTCTCTTGATGGAGCATGGTATAGTAGGTACTCCTGGATCTCCAAGTTTCTTTGGTATTCCACCCTTAAAAGTATAATTAGCAAGCATGGTGGAAATTTCAGCTTCTAGACACAACTTCGACCGGTTTGGCTTGGTAATCCTACAGGCAGTCAGGCTCTGATACCAAAGCTGTCAGGACCCTGATTCCAAGTCACATCGATCTAGCCGGTAACACCTCATATTACTTTGCGGCCTCACGCACGGTATTCCACGGTGTCGCCTTACCATGGCCCGGACCGCTTATGCCTTTTGGCTCACGATATGATTGTGTCGCTAGCATCCATATGACAGAGAACCCGAGCCGACATGGCTAGTCGTGAACCCAAAGCGGCACTAACCCATGGGGACAGGCATACATGAATCACATTGAGCATGTCGGTCATCAACGTGTGAATCCGGGCTATAACACTGGCTAACAGGACTCCGTAACCGGGCTGTAGCAGGCTAGGCAGACTCGGATGTCACCGCGTGACATTTCAAGGGATGCATACAGAACGCAAGTGAAACACATGCCCGGCCAGTCAAGTGTCCGAGCAGTAGTGTTGGGCTAGCAGGACTCGTGAACCGGGTTGTAGCGGACTACTACCGCTCAGGAAGCACTAGACTACATTTCCCCATATGAGAGGCTGCCAAGGATAAACAACTAGATTGTCGGATCCCACACATACCAAGCATTTCAAACATACACACAATATGCTCGATATGTGTAAATACAACATGGCATCACAACATAACTCTACGACTCAAGTATTTATTCATTAGGCTCCGAGGAGCGAGATATTACAAACATGGGTCTCATGACCCAACATTCAGAGCATACAAGTCAAAGCACATGCGGAAGCTCAACATGTCTGAGTACATACATCTACAAATGAAAAAAGGCTGATAAGCCTGACTAACTACCAGATCCCGCCGAGGGCACAAGATCGTAGCTGAGGTATCAAGCTAAACGTCGAAGTCCACACGGAACTAATAGCGAGACTGACATCTCTCTACAAAACATAAAATAAGCAAACGTGAGTACAAATGTACTCAGCAAGACTTACATCAAAACTAGCTACATATGCATCATTATCAACAAAGGGGGGGTGGAGTTTGACTGCAGCAAGCCAGCTTTGACTCGGTGGCTATCCTGAACTATGACTGCAAGTAACTCCTTTGAGATGGCGTACACGAGTCCACATATTCACCATATCAATACACCACTATGGATCCGCTCCCGCCTCCCTACGAGAACGCCATCCATAGCACTCACGCTTATCTTGTGCATTTTAGAGTATCCACTTTCACTTGTCTATGAACTGTTATAGGCAACCCAGAAGTCCTTTACCGCGGACACGGCTATTCGAATAGATGATGTTAATCCTGCAGGGGTGTACTTCTTCACACACGCTCTCGCCACTTACCGCCATGTACACATCATGTATCTCGGCAACCTTCAAGTGGAAGCCTGGCGAGGGTGTCGGCCACGACCTACCTAAACACTCAAGTCTCTAGTCCAGGTTTATCGCCTATTCAGGTTCGATCCGCAGGGAGTCCGGCCAAGGTTTCCACATACGGCCCCGAACGATGTGAGCAGGGTTCCTGAGACACCAAACGGGCGCTCGGTACACCGGGCCATGGTGTATCTACCGCATCATAGCCCACCCTAGGGTCAGCGCCACGCACGGCCTCCAACACATATCCTACAAACACCGTAAACTAGTTGCAACTCCCGGACAGAGAACAAGGGTGGTTAAGAAGTCGAGAGAGTCAATTAAGGATCCCAATGTGTGGTAGTAACTGTTCATGGATCACAAACACGTAACTCATTTCCGAGGACGGTTTCAATGAGACAACCCACCATGTACTCCTACATGGCCTCTCACCGCTACCTTTACCAAATCGTGTTCACACGCTTAGCTCACACACGAGAGGACATGTTTACACACCTCCGATTCATCCCCGATGAATCGACCTGACTCAACTCTAAGCGATGAGAGCACGACAAACAAGCATGAATGAGTAGGCACAACAGGGCTCAAACAACTCCTACTCATGCTAGTGGGTTTCATCTATTTACTGTAGAATGACAGATCATGCAGAGGATAAAAGGGTTTAGCTACCGCAGCAAGTAACAGATGAATCGTTGTTGTCCTAATGCAGTAAAGGAGAGCAGGAGCGAGAGAGTTGGATTATATCGGAATGAACAAGGGGGTTTTGCTTGCCTGGCACTTCTGAAGATAGCATTGAGTCTTCATCAGTGTCAACGATCACAACGTCGGTACAACGTCTACCGAGGGGGAACAACACCGGCAAACAGAGAAGAAACACGATCAATGCAATGCACAATATGATGCATGCCATGACATGGCAATATGAATGTGTTTTGAGCTATGCAACTAGCAACATGTTAAATGGAGTTGGTTTGAACCCTAGGTTCAAATTCAAATTTCATATGTGAAATTCAAATGCCATTTAATTGATTTGACCTGATCAGCAGGTATAAGTTGTTTAAACATGCATGAAAATGGTACGTATGGAAAGATTGGATTTTTCTGATCATTTTTCATATATAACTTATTTGATTTGGAGCTACGGTTGAATTGCTATGATTTTTAGAAGTTTAGGCAATTTTTTGGATTTTCTTGTAAAAGAATAAATCCAGAAAATGACTTACTGCGTCAGGGTGACGCCAGCGGTCAACGGGGCCGGTCCAGGTCAAACTGACCAGTGGGTCCCGTGTGTCAGTAGTTAGTTAAACTAACTAAATTTAGTTAGTGCTAATCCTGGGTTAGTTAGCAGGGCGGGCCCCACCTGTCATAGACCCAAGGGTCAAACTGGGCCCACCCAGTCAAAGGTCCACGGGGTCAAACCCGGTGGCGTTTAGCCGCCGGCGAGGCCAGACGCGGCGGAAAGGTGCGGGTTTCCTCCTCCGACGACCAAATGGCCGGCGGAGGGTGTCTACGTGACGTGGCGCGCCGTCGCGTCGAGTAGTGGCGCTGGTGGGCTCGAGATGGCCGGAGTCGCCATCGGCGTCGACCTTAGCGGTCGCCGGAGCTCGGGCGAGCTCGGGTCGACGCTACTGATGGTCGGGAGGCTCGTCGCGAGGCACCCACGTGTTCTCGCAGCGCTGGAGAGGAGCCGAAACGACGGCCGGGCCGCTAGGTGGCCGGAGGCACGTCGGCGGCGGTCACAGGCGGCGGCGGGTTTCGGTCATCGGCGAAACGGCGACTAGAGCTAGCACACGTCGCGGAGACAAGGGGGACACGGTGTAGAAGCTCACGGGGATCATTTAGGCTGGTCGACGAGCTCGGGGAGGGGCCGGAGCAAGCGAGGCGGCAATGGCGATCTCGGCGGACCGAGGTTGAAGAAGACGACGTGGCCGGCGTTCGAGGCCGTCCGGCGGGGCATGGCTCGATGAGGAGGTCGAGGACGAAGTGGCCGAGCTCCTAGGCATGTCGGAGAGGCGAGGGGGAGGCAGTGGACGAGGTGGTGCTTGTCGGCGGCGACGGTGGCGCTCGGTTAGGTGGGGATGGGCGAGGGAGAGAGGCAGGAGGCGAGTGAGGTGCCCACTGGGTCGGGTCGGCGATGTGGAGCCTGCCCAGGGTCCAGGCGCGCGAAGCGGCAAGCTACTGGTGCCGTGGCGAGCTCGCGCTCGCCGGCCTCACCTCCCTGCCTGCCTGACGGGGACGAAGCAGCTCGCTGGCATGGCCAGCACAGTGCTGGGCCGCCAGGTGGGCCGGTTGGTGGTGCCAGGTTAGTTTCCTCCTGCTCTCTTTTATTCTGTTTTCCTATTCTATTTTTCTCTTCCTCTGTTTTGATTTAGTTTAGCAACTAAATCATTTTAATAAATTCTGTAGGTTATTATATGGCTTGCTAAAATATATACAAAGCCACTCACAAACTTCCAGAATTATTGGAGTCATATTTAATATATATTAAATATAAATCCAAAGCAAATAGTTATTGGATTAATTCAAATGTCCAGAATAAATATTTCTGTGACTCCAAAAATATTGGTTTGAATTTCACCTTATGCCAATATTTTCACATAATAACAGGAACATTTTCTTGGACTCATTTGATGAGATTTAAATGTTGGTTATTTTTAGGGGTTTTCTGAGGCTTGAAAATTCCTCAATTCAAATTTCATTTGAATTTAAACATGATGCACACATGGAAGCTGGCATAGGTCAGACCAGGATTAGGGATGTGACAACTCACCCCCACTAAACAAGAATCTCGTCCCGAGATTCTAGCGTAGGGTAAGATGAAGGGGGAACACAAACTAACACAATCTTCACCATCCAGGTTGCATCTCATAAGAACGTTGATTCGATCACCTTCTTTGTCTCGACATCTTGCTCTGAGAACTCCAGCTATCATGACAACGGGAGGAAAAGGAAAACTCTAGAAGGATCGATCTTCTCGAAGATCGGACAACTGACGATCAACTCACGGAATGAGACGTTGAACATTTCTCGAGCTGAGACATGAAACACATCGAGAGGGATGGAAGAACAAGCGACGGGGTTTGATTTGGTGGGCAACAATTCCACGCTTAGAAAGATGGTGGATGGTGTCAAGGTGGCGAGGAAATAATTGCCATGATCCCGTAACGGGGCACTTTGGAAAAGGTGACTCGAAGAACTATACCCTTAAGTGGCAAAAAGAATTACTTTTGATTCAGAGATCATTGAAACTCTTTATACCAGCCTAAGGCAATTCACAACAATCGTTTGGCGGAGTACAAAGGGATGGCATACCCGGACTAGAATGGATGATGTGGACTACATTGTTGAAGACAACGCAAGGGATGATTTGCTTATCATCGGAGGTGGAGGGGACCCATGGACAGACACTACCGAGAAGGGCAGCCCATGGGGGATTGGCACAATGGCGATGCAAGCTGGGAACAAGATGCAACTATTGGGAATGTTCCAACCATCATATCTGCCTGAGATTCAGATCCGATTGGTAATAGGATACTTCAGACTCAGCATGTCTGAAAAGAAAAGTTGCAACACAAATCGACGAGATGACGTTGCGAGATTCTCGGGATATGAACTACGGTAGCAAGCTCCAAAACATGAGCTGGTTCTGCTAAACACATGTGAACACGCTGTCCCAGACAAGCATGACCACATAGTAGTCTTATGATAAAACACTACCGAGTTCAGGTGGGGAACCATCATCTAGGGTAACGAAGTCTTGTGCATGACCTAGAATTTGCACAACAACTCCTTTTCCTTGAACAAATCAATCAGTGGCTTGGTGTGCTAGGGACACATGCAGAGCGAAGGTTGCAAGTCTCCGAACCACAGAATATTTCGCACGTATGCATGACCGATTTGGGATGATTCCAAAAGAAGCTACATTGACTTTCTCGAATCCACGGCGGCAAATTGCATCAGATGCACATGAATTAGAGGAAGTCACTACTTTCATCCAAACATATGCTTCATGAATGAAACATGAAGAAATGCTTACCAAGTTTCCAACACTAGGTTGATGCTCAACATGACTCATGGGGGAGACAGAATGCTGCTGATGGACTCAACAGCAACTCATCGGAATTTCCATATCACTGGACTTCCACCATCATGTGAACACGGTGATAGCATTGGTCAGACCAAAAGATGTAATGGTGTATGCTCGAGGGATCAACCACGAGTAAGACAACATTACGAGCATCGTTGGTTCTGATTTGGCTTGACGATAGCCCATACTCAAGTCAAAGTTTGATAAGACAATAGGTTCAACAACTGATCACGAGGACCAATTGGTGAAGATATCATCTTTCTTCAACACACACACACACACACACACACACACACACACACACACACACACAAAGATATCCCTTCAGAATGAACTAAATTCAGCAAAGCTTTTATCTTCCAACTCTCCAAGTTGTTGTTTAGCTTAACCAACCAGCTCAGGGATATCCAACACGGATTCTTGGAGAATGGGTGGTTTACAGGAAACCAACTTGATCACGAACTTAACATGGCAGTTAGGTGACAACCTGGTAGCACTTCCAAGAAGATATTTGAAAGTCACGAACCACCGATATATTACTAAGCTCGAGAACAATCTTGCTTTTGAGGGCAAGACGATATGATCAAAGAGCAAGGGATTGACACAATCCTAACTCATTGATCGAAGAGTGCACCAGAAATAAGGACTAGGTAGCACGACCGATCTTAAGATGATGATTTAATAACCAACACGCTAAGAATGAGAATATTGTCCATGAACTACCAAGCAACACGGTTGCTAGGAGTATAAATTTCACACATCATGGTTCACTTGTCGGCATTCCGGTTGCAACACGGGACCGAGGAATGAACGATGATGGCGAGAGTATCACTGCATCAAGAATTCATAAGAGAAGGTGCAATTCTCATGACGTTCCTGACATAAAGTGGGTAATACTTCAGGATAGAACAGAATCAAAAGCTTGATTGCATTTGATCTGCGGATTACAACTGCTTTGACCCAATCCTGGATATGGATGAGGTACTGGAGTTTGTTTCTCCCAGTCATTCCAGAATAGAATTGCTTGACAGACCACAAGAATAATAGGCATCGATGACGAATGCACGACTACTCCTGACTATCGATTGATAGATGGGGGTCAGAATACAACTAAGGAGGAACAACTCGTGGAACATATAACTTTCTGAGTTGTGGATGCATAGGTTAGTATGTCGAATCAAGTTCAACAGGTTTCTTCCGGATATCCCATGCAGAAAAGTAGAACTGGCAGAGTCGCAATATAGAATGGAGTACTCCTCAAGGGCACCCTGGTTGTGATCTTTTGGCTCAAAGAACTTCTGCCATAAGCAGTTCATGGTATTTGGAAGAAGGAAATACCACAGACCTCGAATACTATCACAAAGGTTACTAGTATCCTAAAGGTATGAGCAACACTATCAACACGAGGTAAGTAGAGTGAATCTTGGGTCAAGAACCCAGGAGTAGAATACCTACTAACTAAATTGCATCACGGGATGCTTTCGAGAATAATGGCCAGAATCATCACACTAGGGATATAAAGCATGGCTAGATTACTAGATGATCCTCTAACACACCTATGGTCATAATAATAGTTCCAACATATATGTCGAGGCAACAGAGTACCTCAACTCACTGATTAGTGTGGTTAATCTGGCCCAAAGGGACATCAAAATGGGAGGAAGGGATTTTGCAAATGCTTCAGATTGTATTAGAAACCTGGGATGACTCGGATAGCATAACGGCTGTAAATGCTCAAAATGATTTGAGACATCCTGCAAAAATGGTGGCATAACCACTCAGAAGCACAATATCAAGGTTCCGAGACCAACTATGAACACACGGAAGTAGTAGAAACTGAATTGAGATTTGAAACTATCAATTCTATAAGTCTATGGATTAGTAACACGTCATCCTGATAGATAGATGAGAAGGCCTAGTTCTTAAACCCTGTAGAAGAGAAGAGGATGACTCAGATCAGAAGGCCATGAGGTATAAGGAGTAAAAAGAGCCTTACGTTCCCTCCCACAATCAATTCCTTACATAACTAAAGCATTTCTAGACACAACTTGACCGGTTTGGCTTGGTAATCCTCACAGCGGTCGGGGCTCGATACCAAAGCTGTCGGGACCACGATTCCAAGTCACATCGATCTAGCCGGTAACACCTCATATTACTTTGCGGCCTCACGCACGGTATTCCCATGGGTGTCGCCTTACCATGGCCCGGGACCGTTTGCGCCTTTTGGCTCACGTATATGATTGTGTCACTAGCATCCATATGACAGAGAACCCGGGCGGACATGGCTAGTCGTGAACCCAAAGCGGCACTAACCCATGGGGACAGGCATACATGAATCACATTGAGCATGTCAGTCATCAACATGTGAATCCGGGCTGTAACACTGGGCTAACAGGACTCCGGTAAACCGGGCTGTAGCAGGCTAGGCAGGACTCCGGATGTCACCGCGTGACATTTCCCGAAGGACATAACGTGAACGAAGTGAAACACATGCCGCCGGTCAAGTGTCCAGAGCGGTAGTCTTTGGGCTAGCAGGACTCCGTGAACCGGGTTGTAGCGGACTACTATCGCTCAGGAAGCACTAGACTACATTTCCCCATATGAGAGGCTGCCAAGGATAAACAACTAGATTGTCGGATCCCACACATACCAAGCATTTCAAACATACACACAATATGCTCGATATGTGTAAATACAACATGGCATCACAACATAACTCTACGACTCAAGTATTTATTCATTAGGCTCCGAGGAGCGAGATATTACAAACATGGGTCTCATGACCCAAAATTCAGAGCATACAAGTCAAAGCACATGCGGAAGCTTAACATGTCTGAGTACAGACATGTACAAATGAAAAAAGGCTGATAATCCTGACTAACTACCAGATCCCGCCGAGGGCACAAGATCGTAGCTGAGGTATCAAGCTAAACGTCGAAGTCCACACGGAACTAATAGCGAGACTGACATCTCTCTGCAAAACATAAAATAAGCAAACGTGAGTACAAATGTACTCAGCAAGACTTACATAAGAACTAGCTACATATGCATCATTATCAACAAAAGGGGGGGGTGGAGTTTGACTGCAGCAAGCCAGCTTTGACTCGGTGGCTATCCTGAACTATGACTGCAAGTAACTCCTTTGAGATGGCGTACACGAGTCCACATATTCACCATATCAATACACCACTATGGATCCGCTCCCGCCTCCCTACGAGAACGCCATACATAGCACTCACGCTTATCTTGCGCATTTTAGAGTATCCACTTTGACTTGTCTATGAACTGTTATAGGTAACCCAGAAGTCCTTTACCACGGACACGGCTATTCGAATAGATGATGTTAACCCTGCAGGGGTGTACTTCTTCACACACGCTCTCGCCACTTACCGCCATGTACACGTCATGCATCTCGGCAACCTTCAAGCGGAAGCCTGGCGAGGGTGTCGGCCACGACCTACCTAAACACTCAAGTCTCTAGTCCAGGTTTATCGCCTATTCAGGTTCCATCCGCAGGGAGTCCGGCCAAGGTTTCCACATACGGCCCCGAATGATGTGAGCAGGGTTCCTGAGACACCAAACGGGCGCTCGGTACACCGGGCCACGGTGTATCTACCGCATCATAGCCCACCCCTAGGGTCAGCGCTACGCATGGCCTCCAACACATATCCTACAAACACCAGAAACTAGTTGCAACTCCTGGACAGAGAACAAGGGTGGTTAAGAAGCTGAGAGAGTCAATTAAGGATCCCAATGTGTGGTAGTAACTGTTCATGGATCACAAACACGAACTCAGTTCTCGAGGACGGTTTCAATGAGACAACCCACCATGTACTCCTACATGGCCTCTCATCGCTACCTTTACCAAATCGTGTTCACACGCTTAGCTCACACACAGTGGGACATGTTTACACACCTCCGATTCATCCCGATGAATCAGACTGACTCAACTCTAAGCGATGAGCAGAGCACGACAAACAAGCATGAATGAGTAGGCACAACAGGGCTCAAACAACTCCTACTCATGCTAGTGGGTTTCATCTATTTCTTGTGGAATGACGGGTCATGCACGAGGATAAAGGGTTCAGCTACCATGAGCAAGTAACAGATGAATCGTTGTTGTCCTAATACAGTAAAAGAGAGCAGGAGTGAAAGAGTGGGATTATATCAGAATGAACAAGGGGGTTTTGCTTGCCTGGCACTTCTAAAGATAGCATTGAGTCTTCATCAGTGTCAACGATCACAACGTCGGTACAACGTCTACCGAGGGGGAACAACACCGGCAAACAGAGAAGAAACACGATCAATGCAATGCACAATATGATGCATGCTATGACATGGCAATATGAATCTATTTTGAGCTATGCAACTAGCAACATGTTAAATGGAGTTGGTTTGAACCCTAGGTTCAAATTCAAACTTCATATGTGAAATTCAAATGCCATTTAATTGATTTGACCTGATCAGCAGGTATAAGTTGTTTAAACACGCATGAAAATGGTACATATGGAAAGATTGGATTTTTCTGATCATTTTTCATATATAACTTATTTGATTTGGAGCTACGGTTGAATTGCTATGATTTTTAGAAGTTTAGGCAATTTTCTGTATTTTCCTGTAAAAGAATAAATCCAGAAAATGATTTACTGCGTCGACATTCGTCGTGGTGGCCTTGAGGTGACGTCAGCGGTTAACGGGGCAGTCCAGTCAAAGCGACCAGTGGGTCCAGCGTGTCGAGAGTTAGTTAAACTAACTAAATTTAGTTAGTGCTAATCCTGGGTTAGTTAGCAGGGCGGGCCCCACCTATCGTAGACCCGAGGGTCAAACTGGGCCCACCCAGTCAAAGGTCAACGGGGTCAAACCTGCCGGTGTTTAGCCACCGGCGAGGCCAGACACGACGGAGAGGTGCGGGTCTCCTCCTCCGGCGACCAAATGGCCGGCGGAGGGCGTCTACGTGACGCGGGCGCTCGTCCGCGTCGAGTAGTGGCAGCGGCTGGGCCTGAGATGGCCGGAGTCGTCACCGGCGTCGACCTTGGCGGTCGCCGGAGCTCGAGGCGAGCTCGGGTCAACGATCTGTGGTCGGGGAGGCTCATGCGAGGCACCTCGTGTCTCACGCAGCGCGGGAGGGAATCGAAACGACGGCCGGGCCGCTTAGGTGGCCGGAGGCACGTCGGGCGCGATCCAAAGCGGCGGCGGGTTTGATCATCGGCGAACGGCGACTAGAGCTAGCACACGTCGCGGAGACAAGGGGGACACGGTGTAGAAGCTCACGGGGATCGTGTAGGCTGGTCGGCGAGCTCGGGGAGGGGCTGGAGCAAGCAGGGCGGCGATGGCGATCTCGGCGGACCGACGTTGAAGAAGACGGCGTGGCCGGCGTTCGAGGCCGTTCGGCGGGGCGTGGCTCGGTGAGGAGGTCGAGGACGAAGTGGCGGAGCTCCTAGGCATGTCGAAGAGGCGAGGGGGAGGTAGTGGCCGTGGTGGTGCTTGTCGGCTGCGACGGTGGCGCTCGGTTAGGTGGGGATGGGCGAGGGAGAGAGGCAGGGGGCGAGTGAGGTGCCCACGGGGTCGGGGCGGCGACGTGGAGCCTCCCCAGGGTCCAGGCGCGCGAAGCGGCAAGCTGCTGGTGCCGTGGCGAGCTCGCACTTTCATGGCCTCACCTCCGTGCTGCTGGCGGGGGGCCAAGCAGGTGGTGGCATGGGCCAAAGATAAAGGAGCCGCCAGTGGGCCGATTGGTGGTGCCAAAGTTAGTTTCCTCCTGCTCTCTTTTATTCTATTTTCCTATTCTATTTTTTTCTTCCTATGTTTTGATTTAGTTTAGCAACTAAATCATTTTAATAAACTCTGAGGTTATTATATGGCTTGCTAAAATATATACAAAGCCACTCACAAACTTCGAATTATTGGAGTCATATTTAATATATATTAAATATAAATCCAAAGCAAATAGTTATTGGATTAATTCAAATGGCCAGAATAAATATTTCTGTGACTCCAAAAATATTGGTTTGAATTTCACCTTATGCCAATATTTTCACAGAATAACAAGAACATTTTCTTGGACTCATTTGATGAGATTTAAGTGTTGGTTATTTTTAGGGGCTTTCTGAGGCTTGAAAATTCCTCAATTCAAATTTCATTTGAATTTAAACATGATGCACACATGGAAGCTGGCATAGGTCAGACCGGGATTAGGGATGTGACATTGGCGGCGGCTCCGTATCGTAAAACGCGATGATTTCTTCTCTCTGATTTTTTCTCCCCGAAAGCCAATATATAAAGTTGGAGTTGGCGTCGGAAGGTGTCCATGGGGCCCACGAGGTAGGGGGCGCGCCCTAGAGGGGGGCGCGCCCCCCACCCTCATGGACAGGGTGTGGGCCCCCTGGTCTTCATCTTTGGCGAGGATTTTTTATTATTTTTTATAAGACATCCCGTGGAGTTTCAGGTCATTCCGAGAACTTTTGTTTTCTGCACATAAAACAACATCATGGCAATTTTGCTGAAAACAGCGTCAGTCCGGGTTAGTTCCATTCAAATCATACAAGTTAGAGCCCAAAACAAGGGCAAAAGTGTTTGGAAAAGTAGATACGACGAAGACGTATCAGGTATGTCTCCATATAAAATAATTTATGGAAAGGCATGTCACTTACCTCTTGAACTAGAACATAAGGCATATTGGGCTATTAAAGAGCTCAATTATGATTTTAAACTTGCTGGTGAGAAGAGGCTTTTTGACATTAGCTCACTTGATGAATGGAGAACCCAGGCCTATGAGATGCCAAATTGTTTAAGGAAAAAGTTAAAAGATGGCATGGCAAAAGGATACAAAAGTGGGAGTTTAATGTGGGTGATTATGTGTTGCTATTCAACTCTCGTTTAAGATTTTTTGCAGGAAAACTTCCCTGTTAAATGGGAAGGTCCTTACGTTATCGAGGAGGTCTATCATTCCAGTGCCATAAAAATCAACAACTTCGAAGGCACAAATCCGAAGGTGGTGAACGATCAAAGAATCAAACATTATATCTCAAGTAATCCTATAAATGTCGAAACTAATGTTATTGAAACCGTAACCCCGGAGGAATACATAAGGGACACTTTCCAGAATGTTTCAGACTCCGAAAAGGAATAGGTACGTGGTACGGAAAGTAAACCGACTCCAAAACAGTTCTAATGGCAATTTTTCTCCGTTTTGGAATATTTAAGAAAATAGGAAAATAAGTAGTCCGGGAAGGACACGAGGCTTCCACGAGGGTGGGAGGCGCGCCCCTTGCCTCGTGGGCACCTCGTGTGCTCTCCGGACTCCGTTTTCTTGCATGATACTTCTTTTGGTCAGTAAAAATTCATTATGTAATCTCCCGAAGGTTTTGACCACCGTATCACGCAATTATCCTCTGTTTTTGTTTCGAGCTGTTTTTCTGACAGATCTAGATCGACATGACATCTCCAAGTGCCCCCAAGGACAAGTTCTTCGATAAGGTCATCAACCCCTACCTCGCGGAAGTGCTGCAACACCCTCAAACCATTGAGATGCATGAGGGGGTGCTGCACATCCTCGATGTTGAGGGACCAAGGAGGACCGGAAGCGTGGAGACAAGGCTTGAAGCAATGGAGCAACAAGTTTTCAAGTGTCAGGAGATGGTGGAGCGTGGACTCGACACCAATCACATAATGATCATGGAGTTCACCAACAACCACAAGCTCGACGCCAAGGACATTGGGGAAGACATCTTCAAGCTTCACGAGAAGATCGAGCATCTCCAATCCCAAATCTATGACTTGCAAAACCAAAACTGTGAGTATGAATATAGATTCAAGAGGATGAGTTTGGCTGCAGATTTAAGGATCTCGGAGACTCGATCATCCTTCTATGATGGTGAGCCTATTCCTTGGAAGATGTATGAGAAGCCTACATCATCAACAACCCCATCACCACCACTTCCGAGGAAGGAGACATAATCACATGGGTATGGGCACTCCCCTTGGCAGCTGCCAAGCTTGGGGGAGGTGCCCCGATATCGTATCACCAACACACTCCTATCTTTACCCTTTTTCTTAGTTCGATCCTTTTGGTAATATCTTGATCTAGTAGAATAAAGTTTTAGTGTGATTTAATTTTGAGTTTTGCTTTATGATCCTTCTGTATAATCGAGTCTGTGAGCTATATAATAAAGATTAGTTTTGGGTCAAGGGCTTGATTATCTTGCTATGATCTTGAGGGAATAAAAGAAGAAAAAAGAATAAAAATAAATAAAAAGATCATATTGATCTTATGAAGAGTAATGACTTCACATATAAAGAGTGTGATGAATAAAAGTTGTTGGGAGTTGACAAACATAGTTTTGGTCATCATTGCAATTAATAGGAAGTAATAAAGAAAGATAGGTTTTCACATATAAATATACTATCTTGGACATCTTTTATGATTGTGAGCACTCATTAAAATATGACATGCTAAAGAGTTGATGTTGGACAAGGAAGACAACGTAATGGGTTATGTTTTCTTATATCCGAAATAAAGTATATTGTCATGGATCATCCAACATGTTGAGCTTGCCTTTCTCCCTCATGCTAGCCAACTCTTTGCACCAAGTAGAGATACTACTTGTGCTTTCGAATATCCTTAAATCCAGTTTTGCCATAAGAGTCCACCATACCTACCTAGGGATTGAGTAAGATCCTTCAAGTAAGTTGTCATCGGTGCATGCAATAAAAATTGCTCTCTAAATATGTATGATTTATTAGTGTGGAGAAAATAAGATTTATACGATCTTGTGATGTGGAAGAAATAAAAGCGACGGACTGCATAATAAAGGTCAATATCACAAGTGGCAATATAAAGTGACGTTCTTTTGCATTAAGATTTCATACATCCAACCATGAAAGCGCATGACAACCTCTGCTTCCCTCTGCGAATGGCCTATCTTTTACTTTTGTCTTATACCTTATGCAAGAGTCATGGTGATCTTCACCTTTCCTTTTTATATTTTATCCTTTGGCAAGCACCTTGTGTTGAAAGATCCTGATATATATATATATATATATATATATATATATATATATATATATATATATATATATATATATATATATATATAATATAGGACAAACTTTTCCTACTACCGGTGTAGTTACTCCCACTTTTGTTTCATACGTTCTAGGTAGTATCTATCATATCGGAGAGTATATGTAGCGTAGTATGTAATATGTAAGAATGTTTAGGTAGTATATATACTATTTTTATGTAGTATGTAGTATATTTTGAGCATACTTCTTTTTACGCATAAATATGTACGTATTTCACAAATATTATAAAAACATGGGCTCACATGCAATTTTTTCACATAATTCGCTTTGGAGTATCTTAGATATAGTATATGAGCATACTATAAGTAATAAAGTAGAGTATATACTACACATGGTAGTATATGAGAAATGGGTGTAACTACACCGGTAGTAGGATGCATTTTTCCTATATATATATATATATATATATATATATATATATATATATATATATATATATATATATATATATATATATATATATATATATATATATATATATATATATATATCCAATTGGATGTAAGTTAGCATGAACTATTATTGTTGACATTACCCTTGAGGTAAAAGGTTGGGAGGCAACACTATTGTCACGCCCCCGATGCGGCTATATCTCCCACGTGTCGAGGCACGACTTAGAGGCATAACCGCATTGAAAGCAATGTCGCAAGTGAGGTAATCTTCACACAACCCATGTAATAGTTAAGGGAAAGATACATAGTTGGCTTACAATCGCCACTTCACACAGTACATAATTAAACATACATCATTCAGAGTACACTCAAGGTCCGACTACGGAACCAAAATAAAAGAAGATACCCCACATGCTAACACAGATCCCCGAATCGTCCCAACTGGGCACCACTACTGATCATCTGGAAACGACACATAGTAACGACCACGTTCCTCGTCGAACTCCCACTTGAGCTCGGTGGAATCATCTCGACCGCCTCATCGAACCTGCAACTGTTTTGAAGTATCTGTGAGTCACGGGGACTCAGCAATCTCACACCCGCGAGATCAAGACTATTTAAGCTAATAGGAAGGGCTGAGTAGTAAAGTGGAGCTGCAGCAAGCGACTAGCATATATGGTGGCTACTTCGCAAAAGAGAGCGAGAAGAGAAGCAAAGCACGGTCGTGAAACTAGTAGTGATCAAGAAGTGATCCTGAACTACTTACGCCGACATAACTCCAACATCGTGTTCACTTCCGGACTCCGCCGAGAAGAGACCATCACGGTTACACACGGTTGATGTGTATTTTATTTGAGGTCAACTTTAGGTTTTCTACAACCGACATTAACAAATTCCCATCTGCCTCATAAAGCGGCACGGCTTTGAAAGATATTACCTGCAGGGTGTCCCAACTTAGCCCATTATAAGCTCTCACGGTCAACGAAGGATTATTCCTTCTACCGAAGACCCGATCAATCTCGAATCCCGGACTACAAGACATTTCGACAAACAATAAAACAAGACCAGCAAGACCACCCGATTGTGCCGACAAATCCCGATAGGAGCTGCACATATCTCGTTCTCGTGGCACACCGGATAAGCTAAGCGTCTGACAGAACCGACGTAATCCATGTTGCCAAGGAATGGTCCCGACGGTGCTCTAGTTTGGGCCAACGCCGGAGGAGCACTGGCCCGAGGGTTTAAAATAAGATGACCCTCGGCTCGCGAAACCCGGGGAAAAGGCTTAGGTGGCAAATGGTAAAACCAATGTTGGGCCTTTTTGGAGGAGTCTTATTCAAAGCGAACTGTCAAGGGGTCCCATAAATCACCCAACCGTAAGGAACGCAAAATCAAGGAACATAACACCGTATGACGGAAACTAGGGTGGCAAGAGGAACAAAACACCGTGCATAAGGTCGAGCCTTCCACCCTTTACCAAGTGTATAGATGTGTTAAACATAGCAGATATTTATATATTGTGATATCCCCAACAAGTAAACATGTTCCAACAAGGAACAACAACCCATGTTCCAACAGGAACAAACTTCAGCTTCACCGCAACTAACAACGCTATAAGAGGGCTGAGCAAAGCGGTAACATAGCCAATCAACGGTTTGCTAGGAAAGGATGGTTAGGGCTGACATGGCAATATGGGTGGCATGATATAGCAAGTGGTAGGCATCGCAGCATAGGCATAGCAAAAGAGCGAGCAACTAGCATAGCCAAGATAGAAGTGATTTCGAGGGTATGATCATCTTGCCGCAATGTTCTCGAGTTGTCGAAAGCTTGATCCTCGAAAACGTTCTCAACAGGTTCCTCGCTCACGCACTCGCCTCCGGCCTACCCAAAGCAACAACAAAACAAGGAACCACAATGAATCACGGTGCAAAGCACAATCAACATGATGCAACATGACATGATATGCGGGATGTGATATGCAAAGCGATAAATGCGCCCGGAAGGTAAAGGAAAAGGTGCATCATCTTGGCAAACCAAGCATGCCTTCGGAAAGATGAGATGATTTCGTTAGAATTCGGTATAGAGATCACCGAAACGGATGCACGGGTTGGATATGACGGCAAAACAAGGATGGTGAGAAACCAACATAACAGCATGAAGAAACAAAGCCATGCACGTGCACAAAACTACCTCATAGCACAAACCAACTAAATATGCACATGAAAGACAACACCTAACCAAGATGCAAGGAGACATGAACATAAACTTGCCCAAATGCAGAAACTAATGCCACCACTGAGCAGGGATTTTTCACCCCAAAACATATATAATATGTTAGGGTTGCAGATAGAAAAATCATCACAAAAGCATTAAGTTAAAACCCGCCTAATATGGAAGTTAGCGAAATGGCAATTTCAGATTTGGAAATGTCCAGATTTGGACTTGCCTAAAACAGAAAAGGACTCAAAGCTGAAAATGGAAGCGTGGGGGTAAAGAAAAATGTGCATATGGGGAGGCGCAGAGAGGTCGACAGGTGGCCCCTTGTCATAGAGACAGGTGAAATGGCTTAAAAAGGGGAAAAACAGCCCTGTGGGGATTCAACCCGGTCTCCCAGTGGAACCCCCACTGCTACCACTGGCTGGGCGGGCGACCGACAGAGGAAGGGCCTCGCCCTTAATCGCATCATCTCACGCCGAGCCGAACCGGATGAGCGCGAAACCAGAAAATAAAAAGGGGGAGTGGCGCTACTGAGGTTCGAACCAGTGTCGCGGGTGAGAGAGCGGGGTCAACCAGCTCGGCTAGGGAAGGAGTCGGTAGAAGCGGGATGCTGCCCACTTGACTAACTACCAGGCCCCGATCCAAAACAGAAACGGGACGCCGACGATGCGGCGAGGCAACGCAATCTGGCGGTTACAGGTGCTCTGCGCCCTCGGACACGACAGGCACACACGAGGGGGCACCACGGACAAGAAGGAACAAGCCGAGTGGCAACGCGGCACTACACGCGGTGACACTACTCTGAAACTCCAAAAGTACCACCACGCCGGAGCACGGCGAGCGCGACAACGACACGGACCGGGCCCTACTCTACGGAGATCTAACGACGACAGGCAGGAGCAGGGAGGAAGGGGGTTATACCTCCTTACCCTAGGACACGGAATCGGCGACGGAGACGGGCTGACGGCGACGAGATCGAGCTCTGAAGATTCGCCGGGAACTCTGACCGAGAAGAAGACAGGTCTGGCGTCGCCGGACTTGGCGATCCGGCCCCGTAGTCGACGTCGTGGGCGTAGTCGACGACGAGGAAGACGCGGACACGGTGCGGCAGGATGAGGTGGCGGAGAGCACGCCGCGAGGAGGCGCGCCAGAGATGCTTCGGGACCGAAAGCGGGCGGCGAAGCTTGGTGGATTTCACACGGCGGCGGGCGTAGAGGGAGAGGGGAACCCTAGGGTTCGGTCTTGACGCGCGAGGGATAAGTAGGGCTAGGGCGACGGGTCGAGCTCGTGCTCTCCGTGCTCGGGTCCCCATGGCGTGGCGAGAGGAGGGGAAAGGTGGGTGAGAAAGACAGGCCGGTCGCCGCCAAAGGGGCCGACGCTGCCACGTGGAAGGGACTAGCGGGGTAAGAGCGGCGATGGGTCTTGCCAAGGCAGGGAGAGGAAAAGGTCGGGGTGGCGCGCTGCTCTGGGCTGCGGGTTGAGGGGAACTGGGCGGCTCGAGAGGCCGGGGCCAGTGGGGAGGTGCAGCTGGGCTGCCACGCTGTCTGCTGCCTCCTTTCCTCTTTTCCTTTTAAAAATAAAAGGAGAGAAAAGAAAGTACAGGAGAAAGGAAAAGATTTTGAGTGAAAGGAAAATATCCCACACTCCTGGAATTCTCCACTATTTAACTAAATTGTAATGGACATTTTTAGAGGTAGAAAAATAATGCAAGTTTGAAAATATTTCAAACTTGTGCCATTTTTGAACCTGACCATAACAACTTCAAATGAGGAGATTATTTGGCAGAGAGGTTTAATGCAAAGAGCATGATTTTTAGGGATAAGATGAACATTAATTGAGAAAGGAAATATATGACATTTGAAAAGGAAAGAAGTAGAGGGAAGGAGGGGATGGTAATGCAAAATGAGAAGGAAACATGTAACCACATAACATGCAAGGGAACACCACCACCATATGACATGCAAGAGAACACCACAATCACATGATAAGAAGGGAAATGCAAGATGACAATAGGCACAAAAAACAATATGGCAAAAGAGCAAAACAAAGAAAAGAGAAAACCCAACATAACCAAACAAAAGAGGCCAAGCATGACAAGAACCCACAAGAATTGGATGAGGTCAAATTGATATATTGCCCAAAAAGGGGAAGTTTACATCCAGGGTGTTACAACACTCCACCACTACAAGAGGATCTCGTCCCGAGATCTAGGACTGAAAGAACTCCGGATACTCAGAACGGAGGTGATCCTCGCGCCCGTGTAGCTTCTCGGTCGGAATGGTGTGACCACTTCACTTTCAGGAATTTGATTGACTTGTTGCGAGTCTTGCGCTCGGTTTCTTCAAGAATAGCAACGGGTGCTCATGATAAGAGAGATCTTCTTGAAGGTCAATCTCTTGAAGTTGATAGTGCGTTCAGAGTCTTGAAGCACTTGCGAAGGCTGTGACACGTGAAACACATCGTGCACGCTTGCAAAGTTGGATGGAAGCTCAAGTTGATAGGCGAGATCGCCTCTTTTCCCAATGATCTTGAAAGGACCCACGATCTAGGGGCAAGCTTCCCTTTGATACCGGGCGACGAGTACCTTTCATTGAGAGACGCGAGGTAGACATGATCTCCGATTTCAAAAATCACATCACGGTGCTTATCATCATAATAGCTCTTCCGGCGCGATTCTTGCGGCTTTGAGATTCTCACGAATGACCTGGCACATTTCTTACGCTTCGTGATCAAGTCATTGCCAAGAAGTTGGCGTTCACATGCTCTGCACCAATTGAGAGGAGTACGGCACTTTACGCCATAGAGAATTTCGAATGGGGCCTTGCCGAACTCGCTGGAAGCTGTTGTTGTAAGAGAACTCGGCATAAGGAAGACAATCTTCCCACTTCATACCGAAGAAATGACACAAGCCCGAGCATATCTTCAAGAATTTGATTTACTCGCTCGACTTGGCCACTTGTTTGAGGATGGAAAGCTGTCTTTGAACGAATGTTGGTGCCCATGGCCTTCAAAAGACTCCCTTAACTTGGAGGTAAAGATGCTGCCACGGTCCAAGAGATCACTTGTGGAATGCCGTGCAAGGAGACAATTCGAGGTGTATAGCTCGCCAACCGAGCTGCAGTGATGGATTCTTTGATAGGAAGAAAATGAGCCACTTTAGTAAGCTTGTCAATGACAACAAAGATAGCATCATTTCCACGCTTGGACTTTGGAAAGCCACCACGAAGTCCATTTCAATATGATCAAACTTCCATTCAGGAATAGCAAGAGGTTGGAGGAGACCAGCTGGTCTTTGGTGTTCGCTTTCACTCTTCTGCAGACATCACATTCATTCACGAATTGAGCAATTTCTCGCTTCATTCGAGTCCACCAATATGACTGCTTGAGGTCATGGTACATCTTCGTACTTCCGGGATGAATGGATAGAAGCGAATTGTGAGCCTCGTTCATAATGACTTTTCGCAGATCACCCTTAGGAACCACAATCCGTCCTCAAAGAACAGAGTGTCTTTGTCATCAACATGGAAGCACTTGTACTTGGAATGCCCTTGTCGATACCACGCTTCACTTTCTTCACCATGGTATCCAGAAGTTGAGCCTCACGAATCTGATCATCCAAAGTAGGAGAGACTATGAGGTTGGCAAGAAAGCCTTGAGGAACAACTTGAAGATTCAGCTATGGAAAGATTCACGAGATCCGGTGAAAGGGCTTGAGGATTAGACATTGCGAGAAGCTTTCTGCTCAAAGCGTCTGCAATGACATTGGCTTTGCCGGAGTATACTCAATACTTGGGTTGTACTCTTGAATCATTTCGACCCATCGAGTCTGCTGAGGTTGAGGTTGGGCTGAGTGAAGATGTACTTGAGACTCTTGTGATCGGTGAAGATGTCCACTTTCCTTCCCAACAAGAGATGTCTCCACGTAATCAATGCATGAACAATGCCGCCAACTCAAGATCGTGAGTGGGGTAGTTCTTCTCGTTGGGCTTCAATCTGGCGAGAGGTATAAGCCACAACTCTCTTCTCTTGCATTAACACAGCACCGAGACCTTGAAGAGAAGCATCACGAAAACTTCATAAGGCTTGGATTCATCAGAGGAGTCGAGCAGGGAGCTGTGACGAGTTTCTCTTTGAGAGTATTGAAAGCAACGTCACACTCGGGAGACCGGACATACTTCACCGCTTCGGAGAAGGTTGGAAAGAGGCTTTGCGATCTTGGAGAAGTTCTCAACGAATCTTGACAATAGCTTGCAAGACCAAGAAAGCTGGAGCTGCTTGACATTTGAGGAGGTTCCCAATTCACAATTGCGGACACCTTCTGGGATCAACAGCGATGCCCTTGGCAGAGATGATATGACCAAGATAAAGCACTTCATCAAGCCAGAATTCACATTTGGAGAACTTAGCATAGAATTGGTACTCTCGAGCTTGTCTAGCACCAATCGCAAATGTTTGGCATGATCTTTCTTATTCTTGGAGAAGACCAAAATATCATCAAGATAGACCAAGACGAATTCATTGGTGTAGGGATTGAATATGAAGTTCATCATCCGAGAGAAAGTTGGAGGAGCATTGACGAGGCGAAAGACATGACAAGATATTCATAAGAACCAAAGCTTGTTCGAATGCTGTCTTGGGAATATCTTGTTCACGAATGCGAATCGATGATACCCCATACGAAGGTCAAGCTTAGAGAACACCGTAGCACCTTTGAGTTGCTCGAAAAGCTCATTGATGTTGGGAAGTGGATACTTGTTCTTGATTGTCTTCTTATTCAATGGACGGTAATCGACACAAAGTCGGTCCGTGCCATCCTTCTTCTGGACAAAAAGAACACCACAACCCCAAGGAGATGAACTCGGTCTGATCAAACCCAGACGCTCTTGTTCATCGAGCTGCTTCTTCAATTCCTTCAGCTCATCTGGTCCAAGCTTGTAAGGACGCTTACAAACGGGTTCAGTGCCAGGCTCAAGATCGATGACGAACTCGACTGGCCGATGAGGAGGCATACCCGGAAGCTCTTCTGGAAAGACATCTTGGTACTCACAAACGACTGGAATCTGAGAGATGGCATTCAATTCGCCCTTCTCATTGAGAGAAAACAACCGAATAGTTTCATCACGAGAGGCATAAATGATCACATCGTTAGAAGAATGAGTCAATTGAATTTCCCTGGCAGCACAATCAAGCTGAGCTTTGTGCTGATAAAGCCAGTCCATTCCGAGAATAAGATCAATGTCCGAGTCACCAAGAACAAATGGTTTAGCCAGAAATCTATAATCACCCATCTTGATAGAAACATCCGAATCCTTGTGGTAGCCCTCATAGAAGAAATTGGGAAACAACTCCCAAGGGTTTTCCAACATTTCGAAATGAAATCATGCTTTGCAACAAAAGATCTAGACATGAAACAATGCGATGCACGTATCAAATAAGACTTTTGCAGGAATATCATTAAGCGGAAGATTACCCATGATCACATCGGAAGAATCCTCCGCTTGAGCTGCATTCATCATGTTCACCCTTGCAGACTTGGGATTGTGCTTGACCCTTTGCATTGCTGGAAGATTTCACAGAGGAGGAGGCGGAAGACGCCTCTGGTTGAAGCACTTGTTAGCATAGTGACCCTTCTCACGACACTTGTTGCAAGTGACCTCGAGAGCGGACGGTGGTAAGGAGCACTTGACCTTGGAGCTTGAGAATTAGACTTGTTACGATAGCTTGGGTTGGGTGGGTGGGAAGATCCACGCCACCTGAGTTCTTCTTGGTAAGGGTGACGGAACGGAGGAGGGGCAGATAAAACTTCGCTGCTTGGCTGCCACTTGAGAGGACGAGGAGGACTGAAGCTGCATCCTGATTCTCTTCTTAGAAGCCTCGCATTTGAGCTGTGCTGCTTCTTGCTTGAGTGCCATGTTGTAGAAATCATCATACTTATCCGCTCAAACAGCACAAGAGGTAATTGCAGATCTTCTCTCGGACCGCCTCAAGCGATAGATCATACTCCTTTCATCGGTACATCTTGCTTAGCAAAGCGAAGCGAGCTCGAACTGGATATTGTATTGATAGACAGACATGGTGCCCTGCTTGAGATTGCGGAACTCCTCACGCTTGCTCTCAACAACACTCTTTGGAATGTGGTGAGCTCGAAATCACGGCGGAACTCATCCTGTAATGACACGACCTCCTCTGGAATCTTTGTATTGTGGAACCACTCAAAGAGCCTGATCCTTGAGTTGGAGCGATGCAAACTTGACAAAGTCCTCGTGTCCGACATTGCTACTGATCAAAGTGCTTGCAGATATCCACTAACCAATCATCGAGATCTGTTGCCTCAACACGTAAACCGAAAGACTTGGTGATTAGCGAGAAACCGATCGAGAGTAGCAAAGTGTGGCTGATTGTTGCCTTGACCTTGATTGCCTTGATTGCCTTGATTGCCTTGCCTCGAGCACGTTCTTGCAAGAGCTGCAAAATCATCGAGCATTGGCATTGGTGGCTGCCATAATAGCTTGCCAGGCCTCTGGAGGCGGAGGTGGAGGTGGAGGATTCGACTGATCCCCATCATTGCGATCCGGATTCAGACGCGTTGGCGGAGCCATCCTGTTGAGGGTGACATCCGTTAGTCCTTTGATAGACAAATGATAAGTAGAATCAACGGATAGAAATTGCAACATATAGTCTTCACAATAAACATTCGAACAAGAATGAACGAATGAATTCCAAAGTTAATCATCACACATCCATTAAGGTGAGAAGCCACTTAGATAAAGATATGGAAACAACATCTGTCTTAGAAACAAATCGAATATCACAACTGAAAAACAAAAGGTTGGCTTCTAGAATGAGCCGGAACAAACACATGATAGAGATCTCGCTCAAAGTGTTCGTGGTGGGGCCCACACGGACACGACGTATAGCGGACGTCACGAATGACTAACAAGACGTCCCCGAATCAGCATAGCCAAGGATTCTTTAAGACGTCTCGCGACCACTGTAAATCGACCGTGAATGGGCGGACCACTAGACGTTGAACCCCAATCTCAAATCATACATCTGTTGGAAAGAATATCCGTAAGCTACTAGGATTCCCACCTATAAACTCGAAACTTTCTGGTTATGCAATCGGTGTTGGGGATCTGGGGACACAAAATATATCACCCAAACTAACAATACCTAGATCCATTTGTATCCATCCGTCAACACATAACCAAGAAATCCTCGGAAATCGTGTACCTCGACCTTGAAAAACATCCGTTATACAAGTCATGGCAATACTCCGACTTTTCATACGATCTTGGGCTATCGGGGTTATCTCACCAACAACTGTACAAAAGAGATTTCGATGTCGGTAAAACTCGGTATTCAGAAGCGCAACGATAAAATTGTGACGACAACACCTCGGAGCTCAACTCCCCGGGACACTGCCACAACCCCTAAATGTCAGGAGGCACCAAGAACAATGTTCTCGTCACAAAACCATCGGAACGATTCCAAGATACCCACGTGATCCTAAAAAAAATTTTAGTGAAATTTGAGGAGAGAAGAGTCAAAACTCTACGTCAGGATACCTCACCAGAGCGACGAAGGGACTGGGAAGTAAAAAGAATCCTACTCTCCGATATATATAATCCTAAGACTCAAAACATTTTTCCATTCTAGACTCAACAACGTCAGCAAACAATCTAGTAGGGGGCTCCTAAGTCGGGGAAGGCTCTGATTACCAACTTGTAACGCCCCGGACACACCCGCCGGTGGTCGTTACTCCTGGCGGGATCTAGATCGCCCCACAGATCAATACTAGTCTTTTCTGCACTTTGTCCTCACTCGTGCGCACCCGGAGCAACTTCGGTCGGTCACCCATCCCGACACTACTCCAAGCTGAGCACGCTTAACTTTGGAGTTCTCGTCGAATGGGCTCCCGAAAAGAAGGAATTCCTTATTGATATGAGTAGTCTATCATCCCTAATAAGCCAGGCTATCACATACACCCCCACTCGGAGGAACCGACGTCCTCGTCGGGCCACGTGAACGTTCCCTCTTGGCACAAACGTCTCGTGCTTCCGATCCGTACATGTGCCATGTCGGGTGCCACGACGGGTCACAAACGTCATGAACAACATGACCACGCACCTGTCCGCAACCATCCGTAATCATGAGGGTCGGCTCGATACCAACTTGTCACGCCCGATGCGGCTATATCTCCCACGTGTCGAGGCACGACTTAGAGGCATAACCGCATTGAAAGCAATGTCGCAAGTGAGGTAATCTTCACACAACCCATGTAATAGTTAAGGAAAGATACATAGTTGGCTTACAATCGCCACTTCACACAATACATAATTAAACATACATCATTCAGAGTACACTCAAGGTCCGACTACGGAACCAAAATAAAAGAAGATACCCCACATGCTAACACAGATCCCGAATCGTCCCAAGCTGGGCACCACTATCGATCATCGAAACGACACATAGTAACGACCACGTTCCTCGTCGAACTCCCACTTGAGCTCGGTGGAATCATCTGCACCGCCTCATCGGAACCTGCAACTGTTTTGGAAGTATCGTGAGTCACGGGACTCAGCAATCTCACACCCGCGAGATCAAGACTATTTAAGCTAATAGGAAGGGCTGAGTAGTAAAGTGGAGCTGCGACAGCGTTTACTAGCATATATGGTGGCTACTTCGCAAAAGAGAGCGAGAAGAGAAGCAAAGCACGGTCGTGAAACTAGTAGTGATCAAGAAGTGATCTGAACTACTTACGTCGGACATAACTCCAACACCGTGTTCACTTCCGGACTCCGAGAAGAGACCATCACGGTTACACACACGGTTGATGTGTATTTTATTTGAGGTCAACTTTAGGTTTTCTACAACGGACATTAACAAATTCCCATCTGCCTCATAACCATGGGCACGGCTTTGAAAGATATTACCTGCGCAGGGTGTCCCAACTTAGCCCATTATAAGCTCTCACGGTCAACGAAGGATTATTCCTTCTACTGGGAAGACCGATCAATCTCGGAATCCCGGACTACAAGACATTTCGACAGCAATAAAACAAGACCAGCAAGACCACCCGATTGTGCCGACAAATCCCGATAGGAGCTGCACATATCTCGTTCTCGTGGCACACCGGATAAGCTAAGCGTCAGAACCGGCGTAATCCATGTTGCCAAGGAATGGTCCCATACGGTGCTCTAGTTTGGGCCAACGCCGGAGGAGCACCGCCCGAGGGTTTAAAATAAGATGACCCTCGGGCTCGCGAAAACCCGGGGAAAAGGCTTAGGTGGCAAATGGTAAAACCAATGTTGGGCCTTCTTTGGAGGAGTCTTATTCAAAGCGAACTGTCAAGGGGGTCCCATAAATCACCCAACCGTGTAAGGAACGCAAAATCAAGGAACATAACACCGGTATGACGGAAACTAGGGTGGCAAGAGTGGAACAAAACACCAGGCATAAGGCCGAGCCTTCCACCCTTTACCAAGTGTATAGATGTGTTAAACATAGCAGATATTTATATATTGTGATATCCCCAACAAGTAAACATGTTCCAACAAGGAACAACAACTCCATGTTCCAACAGGGAACAAACTTCAGCTTCACCTGCAACTAACAACGCTATAAGAGGGCTGAGCAAAGCGGTAACATAGCCAATCAACGGTTTGCTAGGAAAGGATGGTTAGGGGCTGACATGGCAATATGGGTGGCATGATATAGCAAGTGGTAGGCATCGCAGCATAGGCATAGCAAAAGAGCGAGCAACTAGCATAGCCAAGATAGAAGTGATTTCGAGGGTATGATCATCTTGCCTGCAATGTTCTCAGAGTTGTCGAAAGCTTGATCCTCGAAAACGTTCTCAACAGGTTCCTCGTTCACGTACTCGTCTCCCGGCTCTACCCAAAGCAACAACAAAACAAGGAACCACAATGAATCACGGTGCAAAGCACAATCAACATGATGCAACATGACATGATATGCGGGATGTGATATGCAAAGCGTATGTGCGCTCCGGAAGGTAAAAGGAAAACCAGGCATCATCTTGGCAAACCAAGCATGCCTTCGGAAAGATGAGATGATTTCGTTAGAATTCGGTATAGAGATCACCGGAAACGGATGCACGGGTTGGATATGACGGGCAAAACAAGGATGGTGAGAAAACCAACATAACAGCATGAAGAAACAAAGCCATGCACGTGCACAAAACTACCTCATAGCACAAACCAACTAAATATGCACATGAAAGACAACACCTAACCAAGATGCAAGGAGACATGAACATAAACTTGCCCAAATGCAGAAACTAATGCCACCACTGAGTTGGTGGGATTTTTCTACCCCAAAAACATATATAATATGTTAGGGTTGCAGTAGAAAAATCATCACAAAAGCATTAAGTTAAAACCTGCCTAATATGGAAGTTAGCAGAAATGGCAATTTCCAGATTTGGAAATGTCCAGATTTGGACTTGCCTAAAACAGAAAAGGACTCAAAGCTGAAAATGGAAACGTGGGGGGTAAAAGAAAAATGTGCATATGGGGGAGGCGCAGAGAGGCTGACAGGGTGGCCCCACTGTCATAGAGACAGGGGTGAAATGGCTTAAAAAGGGGAAGAAACAGCCCTGTGGGGATTGAACCAGGTCTCCCAGTGGAACCCCGCACCTGCTACCACTGGGCTGGGGCGCGGCGACTGACAGAGGAAGGGGCCTCGGCCCTTAACTGCATCTACTGCTGCCGAGCCGAACCGGATGAGCGCGAAAACCAGAAAATAAAAAGGGGGAGTGGCGCGCCTGGGGTTCGAACCCAGGTCGCCGGGGTGAGAGAGCGGGGGGTCAACCAGCTCGGCTAGGGAAGGGGAGTCGGTAGAAACGGGGATGCTGCCCACTTGACTAACTACCAGGCCCCGATCCAAAACAGAAACGGGACGCCGACGATGCCGGCGAGGCAACTGCAACTGCGGCGGCTACAGGGTGCTCTGCGCCCTCGGACACGACGGGCACACACGAGGGGGCACCACGGGACAAGAAGGAACAAGCCAGAGTGGCAAACGCGGCACTACACGCGGTGACACTACTCTGAAACTCCAAAAGTACCACCACGCCGGAGCACGGCGAGCGCGACAACGACACGGACCGGGCCCTACTCTACGGAGATCTAACGACGACAGGCAGGAGCAGGGAGGAAGGGGGTTATACCTCCTTACCCTAGGACACGGAATCGGCGACGGAGACGGGCTGACGGCGACGAGATCGAGCTCTGAAGATTCGCCGGGAACTCTGACCGAGAAGAAGACAGGTACAGGGCGTCGTCGGACTTGGCGATCCGGGCCCCCGTAGTCGACGTCGTGGACGTAGTCGACGACGAGGAAGACGTCGGACACGGTGCGGCAGGATGAGGTGGCGGAGAGCACGCCGGCGAGGCGCGCTCAGATCGCTTCGGGACCGAAAGCGGGCGGCGAGCTTGGGTGGATTTCTCACCTGGCGGCGGCGGCGAGAGGGAGAGGGGAACCCTAGGGTTCGGTCTTGACGCGGCGAGGGGATAAGTAGGGCTAGGGCGACGGGGTCGAGCTCGTGCTCTCCGTGCTCGGGGTCCCCATGGCGCTGGCGAGAGGAGGGGGAAAGGTGGGTGAGAAAGACAGGCCGGTCGCTGCCAGGCGGGGCCGACGCTGCCACGTGGAAGGGGACTAGCGGGGGTAAGAGCGGCGATGGGTGCGCGAAGGCAGGGAGAGGAAAAAGGTGCGGGCTGGCGCGCTGCTCTCTGGGCTGCGGGCTGAGGGGAACTGGGCCGGCTCGGAGAGGCCGGGGCCCAGGTGGGGAGGTGCAGCTGGGCTGCCACGCTGCTGCTGCTGCCTCCTTTCCTCTTTTCCTTTTTATAAATAAAAAGGGAGAGAAAAGAAAGTACAGGGAGAAAGGAAAAGATTTTGAGTGAAAGGAAAATATCCCCACACTCCTGGAATTCTCCACTATTTAACTAAATTGTAATGGACATTTTTAGAGGTAGAAAAATAATGCAAGTTTGAAAATATTTCAAACTTGTGCCATTTTTGAACCTGACCATAACAACTTCAAATGAGGAGATTATTTGGCAGAGAGGTTTAATGCAAAGAGCATGATTTTTAGGGAGAAGATGAACATTAATTGAGAAAGGAAATATATGACATTTGAAAAGGAAAGAAGTAGAGGGAAGGAGGGGATGGTAATGCAAAATGAGAAGGAAACATGTAACCACATAACATGCAAGGGAACACCACCACCATATGACATGCAAGAGAACACCACAATCACATGATAAGAAGGGAAATGCAAGATGACAATAGGCACAAAAAACAATATGGCAAAAGAGCAAAACAAAGAAAAGAGAAAACCCAACATAACCAAACAAAAGAGGCCAAGCATGACAAGAACCCACAAGAATTGGATGAGGTCAAATTGATATATTGCCCAAAAAGGGGAAGTTTACATCCAGGGTGTTACAACTATAAGCCCCTATATTTCTCTGTGTCCGGTTAAAACTCCATACCCATAAGTATTGCGTGAGTGTTAGCAATTGTGAAAGACTAAATGATAGTTGAGTATGTGGACTTGCTGAAAAGCTCTTATATTGACTCTTTCCGATGTTATGATAAATTGCAGTTGCTTCAATGACCAAGATTTTAGTTTGTTGGTTCTTAATGAAGTTTCTGATTCATACTTGACACTGTGAATAGATTATTACTCGAGCATAAGAAATCATATGACATTATATATATGTTGCTGTTATAAGAATGATCATGATGCCCTCATGTCCGTATTTTATTTTATCGACACCTCTATCTCTAAACATGTGGACATATTTATCGTTATCAGCTTCCGCTTGAGGACAAGCGAGGTCTAAGCTTGGGGGAGTTGATACGTCCATTTTGCATCATACTTTCATATCGATATTTATTGCATTATGGGCTGTTATTACACATTATGTCACAATACTTATGCCTATTCTCTCTTATTTTACAAGGTTTACATGAAGAGGGAGAATGCCGGCAGCTGGAATTCTGGGGTGGAAAAGGAGCAAATATAGAGACCTATTATGCGCAACTTCAAAAGTCCTGAAACTTCATGGAAGCATTTTTTGGAATTAATAAAAAATACTGAGCAAAGAAAGTACGGAGGGGCCCACACACCGCCACGAGGTGTGGGCGCCTGCTACCTCTTGAGCACTTGTTGGTTTTCCCTTGAAGAGGAAAGGGTGATGCAGCACAGTAGCGTAAGTATTTCCCTCAGTTTTTTAGAACCAAGGTATCAATCCAGTAGGAGGCTACGCGCGAGTCCCTCACACCTGCACAATACAAATAAATCCTCGCAACCAACGCGATAAGGGGTTGTCAATCGCTTCACGGTCACTTACGAGAGTGAGATCTGATAAATATGATAGGATAATATTTTTGGTATTTTTATGATAAAGATGCAAAGTAAAATAAAAGCAAAGGAAATAACAAAGTATTGGAAGATTAATATGATGAAGATAGACCCGGGGGCCATAGGTTTCACTAGTGGCTTCTCTCAAGAGCATAAGTATTTTACGGTGGGTGAACGAATTATTGTTGAGCAATTGACAGAATTGAGCATAGTTATGAGAATATCTAGGTATGATCATGTATATAGGCATCACGTCCGAGACAAGTAGACCGACTCCTGCTTGCATCTACTACTATTACTCCACTCATCAACCGCTATCCAGCATGCATCTAGAGTATTAAGTTCATGAAAACAGAGTAACGCCTTAAGCAAGATGACATGATGTAGAGGGATAAATTCATGCAATATTGTAAAAAACCCATCTTGTTATCCTCGATGGCAACAATACAATACGTGCCTTGCTGCCCCTCATCCTTTGGGAAAGGACACCGCAAGATTGAACCCAAAGCTAAGCACTTCTCCCATTGCAAGAAAGATCAATCTAGTAGGCCAACCCAAACTGATAAGTCGAAGAGACTTGCAAAGATAACCAATCATACATAAAAGAATTCAGAAAAGATTCAAATATTGTTCATAGATAATCTTGATCATAAACCCACAATTCATCGGTCTCAACAAACACACCGCAAAAAGAAGATTACATCGAATAGATCTCCATGAGAGAGGGGGATAACATTGTACTGAGATCCAAAAAGAGAGAAGAAGCCATCTAGCTAATAACTATGGACCAGGTCTGAGGTAAACTACTCACACTTCATTGGAGAGGCTATGGTGTTGATGTAGAAGCCCTTCGGGATGGATGCCCCCTCCGGCGGAGCTCCGGAACAGGCCCCAAGATGGGATCTCGTGGGTACAGAAGGTTGCGGCGGTGGAATTAGGTTTTTGGCTTTGTATCTGATCGTTTGGGGGTACGTAGGTATATATAGGAGGAAGGAGTACGTCGGTGGAGCAACAGGGAGCCCACGAGGGTGGAGGGCGCGCCCCCCTACCTCGTGGCTTCCTCTTTTGTTTCTTGACGTAGGGTCCAAGTCTCTCGGATCATAATCTTCCTAAAAATCACGTTCCCGAAGGTTTCATTCTGTTTGGACTCCGTTTGATATTCCTTTTCTGCGAAACTCTGAAATAGGCAAAAAAACAGCAATTCAGGGCTGGGCCTCCGGTTAATAGGTTAGTCCCAAAAATAATATAAAAGTGAATAATAAAGCCCAATAATGTCCAAAACAGTAGATAATATAGCATGGAGCAATCAAAAATTATAGATACGTTGGAGACGTATCAAGCATCCCCAAGCTTAATTCCTGCTCGTCCTTGAGTAGGTAAATGATAAAAAAGATATTTTTTTATGCGGAGTGCTACTTGGCATAATTTCAATGTAATTCTTCTTAATTGTGGTATGAATATTCAGATCCGAAAGATTCAAGACAAAAGTTTAATATTGACATAAAAATAATAATACTTCAAGCATACTAACAAAGCAATCATGTCTTCTCAAAATAACATGGCCAAAGAAAGTTATCCCTACAAAATCATATAGTCTGGCTATGCTCTATCTTCACCACACAAAGTATTTAAATCATGCACAACCCCGATGACAAGCCAAGCAATTGTTTCATACTTTTGACGTTTTCAAACTTTTTCAATCTTCACGCAATACATGAGCGTGAGCCTTGGATATAGCACTATATGTGGAATAGAATGGTGGTTGTGGAGAAGACAAAAAGGAGAAGATAGTCTCACATCAACTAGTCGTGTCAATGGGCTATGGAGATGCCCATCAATAGATATCAATGTGAGTGAGTAGGGATTGCCATGCAACAGATGCACTAGAGCTATAAGTATATGAAATCTCAACAAAAGAAACTAAGTGGGTGTGCATCCAACTCGCTTGCTCACGAGGACCTAGGGCATTTTGAGGAAGCCCATCATTGGAATATACAAGCCAAGTTCTATAATGAAAAATTCCCACTAGTATATGAAAGTGACAAAATGAGAGACTCTCTATCATGAAGACCATGGTGCTAATTTGAAGCACAAGTGTGGTAAAAGGATAGTAACATTATCCCTTCTCTCTTTTTCTCTCATTTTTTTATTTGGGCCTTTTCTCTTTTTTTTATGGCCTCTTTTCTCTCTTTTCTCGTCCGGAGTCTCATCCCGACTTGTGGGCGAATCATAGTCTCCATCATCCTTTTCCTCACTTGGGAAAATGCTCTAAAAATGAAGATCACCACACTTTTATTTTCTTACAACTCAACAATTACAACTCGATACTTAGAACAAAATATGACTCTATATGAATGCCTCCAGCGGTGTACCGGGTTATGCAATGAATCAAGAGTGACATGTATGAAAGAATTATGAATGGTGGCTTTGCCACAATATGACAATGATGGAGCGTGTCATAATAAACGGAACGATGGAAAGTTGCATGGCAATATATCTCAGAATGGCTATGAAAATTCCATGATAGATAGGTATGGTGGTTGTTTTGAGGAAGGTATATGGTGGGTGTATGATACCGGCGAAAAGTGCACTGTATTAGAGAGGCTAGCAATGGTGGGAGGAAGAAGAGTGCGTATAATCCATGGACTCAATATTAGTCATAAAGAACTCATATACTTATTGCCAAAATCTACAAGTTATCAAAACAAAGTATTACGCGCATGCTCCTAGGGGGGTAGATTGGTAGGAAAAGACCATCGCTCGCCCCCGACCGCCACTCATAAGGAAGACAATCAATAAATAAATCATGCTCCGACTTCATCACATAACGGTTCACCATACGTGCATGCTACGGGAATCACAAACTTTAACACAAGTATTTCTCAAATTCACAACTACTCAACTAGCATGACTCTAATATCACCATCCTCATATCTCAAAACAATTATCAAGCATCAAACTTCTCATAGTATTCAACACACTCATAAGAAAGTTTTTACTATTCTTGAATACCAAGCATATTAAGATTATTTAAGCAAATTACCATGCTATTTAAGACTCTCAAAATAATCTAAGTGAAGCATGAGAGATCAATAGTTTCTATAAAACAAATCCACCACCGTGCTCTAAAAGATATAAGTGAAGCACTAGAGCAAAACTATATAACTCAAAAGATATAAGTGAAGCACAAAGAGTATTCTAATAATTTCCAAATCATGTATGGCTCTCTCAAAAGGTGTGTACAGCAAGGATGATTGTGGTAAACTAAAAATCAAAGACTCAAATCATACAAGATGCTCCAAGCAAAACACATATCATGTGGTGAATAAAAATATAGCTCCAAGTAAAGTTACCGATGGAAGTAGATGAAAGAGGGGATGCCTTCCGGGGCATCCCCAAGCTTTGGCTTTTTGGTGTCCTTATATTATCTTGGGGGTGCCATGGGCATCCCCAAGCTTAGGCTCTTGCCTTTCCTTGTTCCATAATCCATCAAAAATCATTCACCCAAAACTTGAAAACTTCACAACACAAAACTCAACAGAGATCTCGTGAGCTCCGTTAGCGAAAGAAAACAAAAGACCACTTCAAGGTACTGTAATAAACTCATTATTTATTTATATTGGTGTTAAACCTACTGTATTCTAACTTCTCTATGGTTTATAAACTATTTTATTAGCCATAGATTCATCAAAATAAGCAAACAACACACGAAAAACAGAATCTGTCAAAAACAGAACAGTCTGTAGTAATCTGTAACTAGTGCAAACTTCTGGAACTCCAAAAAATCAGCCAAAATAGGAAGACCTAGGCAATTTTTTTATTGATCAGCAGAAATTGGAATCACTATTTTATCACGTTCTGATGATTTTTAACAATTGTTTTCATGAACAGGAAGTTTCTGGAAATTTCTGCAAGATCAAATAACTATCATCCAAGAAGATCCTATAGGTTTAACTTGGCGCAAACACTAATTAAAACATAAAAACACATCTAACCAGAGGCTAGAACAAATATGTATTCCTAAGCAGAAGCAAAAAGCAAAAAACTAAAATAAAATTGGGTTGCCTCCCAACAAGCGCTATCGTTTAACGCCCCTAGCTAGGCATAAAAGCAAGGATAGATCTAGGTATTGCCATCTTTGGTAGGCAATCCATTAGTGGCTATCATAATAGATTCATAGGGTAATTTTATTTTCTTCCTAGGGAAGTGTTCCATGCCTTTCTTTAATGGAAATTGGAACCTAATATTCCCTTCCTTCATATCAATAATTGCACCAATCGTTCTAAGGAAAGGTCTACCGAGAATAATAGGACATGAAGGATTGCAATCTATATCAAGAACGATAAAATCTATGGGCACATAGTTCCTATTTGCAACAATAAGAACATCATTAATTCTTCCCATAGGTTTCTTAATAGTGGAATCCACAAGGTGCAAGTTTAGAGAGCAATCATCAAAATCATGGAAATCTAGCAAATCGCACAAAGTTTTGGGAATAGTGGAAACCCTAGCACCCAAATCACATAAAGAATAAAACTCATGATCCTTAATCTTAATTTTAATAGTTGGTTCCCACTCATCATAAAGTTTTCTAGGGATAGAAACTTCCAACTCAAACTTTTCTTCATAAGATTGCATCAAGGCATCAACAATATGTTTAGTAAACGCTTTATTTTGACTATAAGCATCAGGAGAATTTAGCACGGATTGCAACAAGGAAATACAATCAATCAAAGAGCAACTTTAATAATTAAATTCCTTAAAATCCAAAATAGTGGGTTTAGCAACATCTAGAGTTTTGATTTCTTCAATCCCACTTTTATCAATTTTAGCATCAAGATATAAAAACTCCGAATTTTTGGGACGCCTTCTAGGTAAAGGTGGATCATATTTAGTCCCGTCATTATCAAGATTCATATTGCAAAACAAAGATTTAATAGGGGACACATCAATAACTTTTAGATCTTCATCTATGTTTTCATAAAAATTTGAAGAACACGCTTTTATAAAGCAATCTTTCTTAGCACGCATCCTAGCGGATCTTTCTTTGCACTCATCAATGGAAATTCTCATGGCTTTGAGAGACTCATTGATATCATGCTTAGGTGGAATAGATCTAAGCTTTAAAGAATCAACATCAAGAGAAATTCTATCAACGTTCCTAGCCAATTCATCAACTTTAAGCAATTTCTCTTCAAGCAAAGCATTGAAATTCTTTTGCGAATTCATAAACTATTTAACACTAGTCTCAAATTCAGAGGGCATCTTATTAAAATTTCCGTAAGAGTTGTTGTAGGACTTTCCATAATTATTAGAGGAATTACTAGGATAAGGCCTAGGATTAAAGTTTCCTCTATATGCGCTGTTACCAAAATTATTCCTACCAACAAAATTCACATCCATAGATTCATTATTATTCTCAATCAAAGTAGACAAAGGCATATCATTAGGATCAGAAGAAACACTCTTAGTAGCAAATAATTTCATAAGTTCATCCATCTTTCCACTCAAAACATTAATTTCTTCTATCGCATGCACTTTTTTATTAGTAGATCTTTCAGTGTGCCATTGAGAATAATTAACCATAATATTATCTAGGAGTTTAGTAGCTTCTCCTAAAGTGATTTCCATAAAAGTGCCTCCCGCGGCTGAATCTAAAAGATTTCTAGAAGCAAAATTCAATCCGGCATAATTTTTTGTATAATCATCCATAAATTCAAACCATGAGTAGGGCAATTCCGTATAATTAATTTCATCCTCTCCCAAGCTTGTGCAACATGTTCATGATCAAGTTGCTTAAAGTTCATAATATCGTTTCTAAGAGAGATGATCTTAGCGGGAGGAAAATACTTAGAGATAAAAACATCTTTGCACTTGTTCCAAGAATCAATACTATTTTTAGGCAAAGACGAAAACCAAGCTTTAGCACGATCTCTAAGCGAAAAAGGAAATAGCTTCAACTTAACAATATCATTATCAACATCTTTCTTCTTTTGCATATCACACAAATCAACTAAGCTATTTAGATGAGTAGCGACATCTTCACTAGGAAGGCCGGCGAATTGATCCTTCATGACAAGATTCAACAAAGCAGCATTGATTTCACAAGATTCAGTATCGGTAAGAGGAGCAATCGAAGTGCTAAGGAAATCATTATTGTTGGTATTGGTAAAGTCACATAATTTGGTATTATCTTGAGCCATCGCAACAAGCAAGCAATCCAACACACGAGCAAACAAAAAGCAAGCGAAAAAAAGAGGCGAACGGAAAAAGAGAGGGCGAATAAAATGGCAAGGGTGAAGTGGGGGAGAGGAAAACGAGAGGCAAATGGCAAATAATGTAATGCGGGAGATAACGGATTGTGATGGGTACTTGGTATGTTGACTTTTGCGTAGACTCCCCGGCAACGGCGCCAGAAATCCTTCTTGCTACCTCTTGAGCATTGCTTTGGTTTTCCCTTGAAGAGGAAAGGGTGATGCAGCACAGTAGCGTAAGTATTTCCCTCAGTTTTTGAGAACCAAGGTATCAATCCAGTAGGAGGCTGTGCGCGAGTCCCTCGCACCTGCACAATACAAATAAATCCTCGCAACCAATGCGATAAGGGGTTGTCAATCCATTCACGGTCAATTACGAGAGTGAGATCTGATAGATATGATAGGATAATATTTTTGGTATTTTTATGATAAAGATGCAAAGTAAAATAAAAGCAAAGGAAAAAAGCAAAGGAAATAACAAAGTATTGGAAGATTAATATGATGAAGATAGACCCGGGGGCCATAGGTTTCACTAGTGGCTTCTCTCAAGAGCATAAGTATTTTACGGTGGGTGAACGAATTATTGTTGAGCAATTGACAGAATTGAGCATAGTTATGAGAATATCTAGGTATGATCATGTATATAGGCATCATGTCCGAGACAAGTAGACCGACTCCTGCTTGCATCTACTACTATTACTCCACTCATCAACCGCTATCCAGCATGCATCTAGAGTATTAAGTTCATGAAAACAGAGTAACGCCTTAAGCAAGATGACATGATGTAGAGGGATAAATTCATGCAATATGATAAAAAAAACCATCTTGTTATCCTCGATGGCAACAATACAATACGTGCCTTGCTGCCCCTCATCCTTTGGGAAAGGACACGCAAGATTGAACCCAAAGCTAAGCACTTCTCCCATTGCAAGAAAGATCAATCCGAAGAGGCCAAACCAAACTGATAATTGAAGAGACTTTCAAAGATAACCAATCATACATAAAAGAATTCAGAAAAGATTCAAATATTGTTCATAGATAATCTTGATCATAAACCCACAATTCATCGGTCTCAACAAACACACGCAAAAATAAGATTACATCGAATAGATCTCCACGAGAGAGGGAAGAACATTGTATTGAGATCCAAAAAGAGAAGAAGCCATCTAGCTACTAACTATGGACCCGAAGGTCTGAGGTAAACTACTCACACTTCATCGGAGAGGCTATGGTGTTGATGTAGAAGCCCTCCGTGATGGATGCCCCTCCGTGAGCTCCGAACAGGCCCCAAGATGGGATCTCGTGGATCTGAAGGTTGCGGCGGTGGAATTAGGTTTTGGCTCCGTGTCGACCGTTTGAAGTGCGTAGGTATATATGAGGAGGAAGAATGCGTCGGTGGAGCAACAGGGGCCCACGAGGGTGGAGGGCGCATACTGGGGGTGGGCGTGCCCCCTACCTCGTGGCTTCCTCTTTGTTTCTTGGACGAGGGTCCAAGTCTCTCGGATCATAATCTTCCTAAAAATCACGTTCCCGAAGGTTTCATTCCATTTGGACTCCGTTTGATATTCCTTTTCTGTGAAATTCTGAAATAGGCAAAAAACAGCAATTCTGGGCTGGGCCTCCGGTTAATAGGTTAGTCCCAAAAATAATATAAAAGTGAATAATAAAGCCCAATAATGTCCAAAACAGTAGATAATATAGCATGGAGCAATAAAAAATTATAGATACATTGGAGACGTATCACGCCCTAGGGCACGCCCCCTGCCTCGTGGGCCCCGTGGCAGGCCTCCTGTGCCCATCTTTGGCTATATGGTGTCTTCTACCCTGGAAAAAATCATAAGCAACCTTGCGGGACGAAACACCACCGCCACGAGGCGGAACCTTGGCGGAACCAATCTAGGGCTCCGGCAGAGCTGTTCTGCCTTGGAAACTTCCCTCTGGGAGGGGGAAATCATCACCATCGTCATCACCAACGATCCTCTCATCGGGAGGGGGTCAATCTCTATCAGCATCTTCACCAGCACCATCTCCTCTAAAACCCTAGTTCATCTCTTGTATCTAATCTTTGTCCCAAAGCCTCAGATTGGTACCTGTGGGTTACTAGTAGTGTTGATGACTCCTTGTAGTTGATTCTAGTTGGTTTATTTGGTGGAAGATCATATGTTCAGATCCTTTATGCATATTAATACCCCTCTGATTATGAACATGAATATGATTTGTGAGTAGTTATGTTTGTTCCTGAGGACATGGGAGAAGTCTTGCTATAAGTAGTCATGTGAATTTGGTATTTGTTCGATATTTTGATGAGATGTATGTTGTCTTTCCTCTAGTGGTGTTATATGAACGTCGACTACATGAAACTTCACCATTGTTTGGGCCTAGAGGAAGGCATTGGGAAGTAATGAGTAGATGATGGGTTGCTAGAGTGACATAAGCTTAAACCCTAGTTTATGTGTTGCTTCATAACGGGCTGATTTGGATCCATATGTTTCATGCTATGGTTAGGTTTACCTTAATACTTCTTTTGTAGTTGCGGATGCTTGCAATAGGGGTTAATCATAAGTAGGATGCTTGTCCAAGGAAGGGCAGCAACCCAAGCACCGGTCCACCCACATACCAAATTATCAAAGTAACGAATGCGGATCATATGAGCGTGATGAAAACTAACTTGACGATAATTCCCATGTGTCCTCGAGATTGTTTTCCTTTATATAAGTGTTTGTCCAGGCTTGTCCTTTGCTACAAAAAGGATTGGGCCATCTTGCTGCACCTTATTTACTTTCATTACTTGTTACCCGTTACAAATTACCTTATCACAAAACTATCTGTTACCGATAATTTCAGTGCTTGCAGAGAATACCTTACTGAAAACTGCTTGTCATTTCCTTCTGCTCCTCGTTGGGTTCGACACTCTTACTTATCAAAAGGACTACGATAGATCCCCTATACTTGTGGGTCATCAGCCGCCAGCCGGCGTGCCACCGATTGCACGGTCGACTTCATGCTGGTAGGCCTTAGAGAGGCGCCTCATCGCGGCCAGCTTCTAGTCGCTGTCGTAGAGCGCCATGCGATGCGCCTGCAGTGCCTCGCCGTCGGCGTCTTCGGGTCTGGATGCGGCCAGGTCCCGCAATGCTGCCTGCAGCGGATCCTGGCCACCTCTGCCAGAGTGCTCGCCATGGCTAATGACAAGCACCTCTGTGACGGTGCTTCCACCACTGTCTGCGCGAGGAAGCGGTTCGTCGTATACCACCACGTTGGTGGGGAATGCGTCGAGCGACGCAAGCATCGGGCCGGTAGACCCAACCGACTACACGTCCACAGCCGGCTTGTTGACGATCTGGAGCTGGTCGAGGAGGCTGAAGAGGCGGCTCTCGGGGCCATATGTGCCCGCGTCAGATATGGGTTTGTCGGAGAGGCGAATCTCGCCAACAAGATCGGCGAGGCAGCTTTGTAATGGAGGTTGCTAGGTCTGCTTCCGGCCGCGTTCGCAACATGCAGGTGTGCTAAGGGCGATGGGCCCAGACCCCTGGGCGCTTAGGTTTAGACCGGCGTGCTGACCGCTCTGTTGGCCTAGGTCGGGCTGTGACGTGTTGATCTTCCGCGGCCGGGCATGACCCAGAAAAGTGTGTCCGGTCAAATGGGATCAAGCGTGTTGGGTTATGTGGTGCACCCTGCAGGAAGTTTAATCTATTGAATAGCCGTGATCTTCGGTAACAGGACGACTTGGAGTTGTACCTTGACTTTATGACAACTAGAACCGGATACTTAATAAAACACACCCTTCCAAGTGTCAGATATAACCCGGTGGTCGCTCTCTCTCAGGGTTACGAGGAGGGGATCGCCGGGTAGGATTATTGCTGCGATGCTACTTGGAGGACTTCAGTCTACTCTCTTCTTCATGTTGCAAGACGGTGGCTGCCAGAAGCGTAGTCTTCGACGGGATTAGCTATCCCCCTCTTATTCTGGCATTCTGCAGTTCAGTCCACCGATATGGCCCTTTACACATATATCCATGCATATGTAGTGTAGCTCCTTGCTTGCGAGTACTTTGGATGAGTACTCACGGTTGCCTTGTTTCCCCTTTTCCCCCTTTCTTTACCCGGTTGCTGCGACCAGACGATGGAGCCCAGGAGCCAGACGCCACCGTCGATGACGACTACTACACCGGAGGTGCCTACTACTACGTGCAGCCCGCTGACGACGACCAGGAGTAGTTAGGAGGATCCTAGGCAGGAGGCTCGCGCCTCTTTCGATCTGTATCCCAGTTTGTGCTAGCCATCTTATGGCAACTTGTTTAACTTATGTCTGTACTCAGATATTGTTGCTTCCGCTGACTCGTCTATGATCGAGCACTTGTATTCGAGCCCTCGAGGCCCCTGGCTTGTATTATGATACTTGTATGACTTATTTTATTTTTAGAGTTGTGTTGTGATATCTTCCCGTGAGTCCCTGATCTTGATCGTACACGTTTGCGTGTATGATTAGTGTACGATTGAATCGGGGCGTCACACGCCTGCTAGGAGTCGGCCTGTCTTGGGGCCGTCCTCTGGTGCTTGGCCGTCTTCTGGCAGCCGGCCGCTTGATCCAGCCGGCCACCAGAAAGCGGCGCTTCATCCTTGATGCTTGAGGGGCGCAGCCGGGCCGATGTCTTGAAATGCTCAGGGACTCGGGTTAGGCTACCAGTGGCCCATTACTCCGACACATTTGCTTTCTTTTGGTATAATACTAATGTAAAACTGATGTTTTTGGTATTTTCTTCGAGAGCATGGAGTTCTATGTAAATGATTTACCATCTTTTTGTTTTGTGGCAGACTAGCGTGCCCGTTGATTTGACACCCTTGCTACTGTTGCCAGTTTGAGGGCATCACATAGGCGCTGAATGAACCAGGTGCCGAATAAGTAATCATGCGGTTTCACAAAATATTGTCGTGCTTGCATATTGTGCATGCAAACATGTGTAGGTATTATTGCATATAAATGTGCAATGTAAATTTACCTCGGCGCTTTGTTTTTGAATCTGATGGGCGTTGTCTGATACGTCTCCTCCGCATTATAAATTTACGTAGGATTAGATTAATGTTAAAAGACCCGTAGCAACGCACGGGCATTGTACTAGTCAAGATAAGAAGGTAGAATGGCCTGCTCAAATTTGTCCAGTTTGGAGTGATCTTGATCATTGCAAAACCATGAACTTTAACCTCACGGATATATCAAGGCTCTCCTACCGGAGGAACTCAACGACCTTTCCGTCGTATAGCCTTTAACGATCTTCCCTTCTTCCGGGTGTGCTTGATTCCCAACACAATGTTCTCGGAATTCCCAGAAAACATTCAAAGGGATATATGCTATGCAAGAATACGCGGTTGTACATCTTATCTCCTACACGCGACCAAATGCTAGCACATACGCGCTCACAGCCATTGCACCGTTTACTCTCGGATGTTCAACAAGGATAACAGACATTAGTGTAGCATAACGATATTAACAAATGATAAAATCTCGTATAGTGATGATGCATGTGGGGCTTAAATTGGCCGCACATAATGCGGCCCATTTTGCACGCGTTAGTTCCTTTTGAAATATTTGCAAAATACAAGTACTAAGTTCAACATATTATGTGTTATAAATATTATACATGCAAACGATGATTAGTACTACATAAAAACATTTAAATATACACACATGTATTATAAAATTGTTTTTAGTAAATGTAGGCACTTAAAATGTTTAATGAATATAAAAAGGAATACACCTGCGGCTTATATTTAAATTATTCAAATTGATGAATATAAACATTTACTAAATATTTATGAATATTTTCTTGTGACTTATATTAAAAATCATATAATTTAAATATTAGCACGATGGAATATTTGTATGAACATTTTAAATCTTAAATTATGAGTATTTTTAATTGTACAGACATGAATTATAACTATGTGCCTATAATCATTGAAATGTTTGTAGAATTAAAATAATATTTATAATTGTAATGTTAAAAATATTTGCATTTTTAATTATACAAACATTTTAATAATTTACAAATATTATTTTACATATACATATATATATATATATATATTTATTTAAAATAATACATGATCAGTTTAGAAAAGTGATTTATTTCGTTTGTATGTATAATAAAATTTATACCTCACAAATATTTAAAGGTTATTTTATTACTACCTCCGTCCTGGTTTATTAGTAATTTAACTAACAAAATGTTAATGCATGTCATAAAAATAATATAATTGAAAACTATGTTTAAATACGAATCCAACAATATAATTTTTGGTGACATGTATTAATATTTTATCAGTTAAATCTATAATAAAATTTTGACTCAAGATACAAAGGGGACTTATAACCAGGACGGAGGTAGTACTGAGATTAGAACTTACATTACCTACAAATTCCTAAATAAAACTAACAGGAGCAAATGGGGCGCACTGACGGCAGTCCATTTGAGCCCCACAAGCGCCTCAATATGTAAGACGTGAATGGTGTAGGGGTCAGGACCGACCTTGACCGAACCAAGGATTGGGCGTTCGACACACGGAGCCCTCCATTTTTTTTTGTTAATTTTAGTATGTACGCGCGGGACCCACAGGCCATAGAGTAAAAAAATGTAATTCCATCTTTCCAATGTCAACAAGGTCTTTTTTGAGAAAAAATTAAGGGGGTTTTCGAAAAAAACTGGCCACACACCCTCTCTTCGATTCACCGGCAATGGCGTACGTGGCGCTACTGAAGATTGTCTTGGACAACGGCGAGCTCCGGAAGTAGCGCAACATGGAACCTCATGACCGTTCTTCAAGCGCGATGCTCCCAAAAGAGTAATGACGTATAGGACGTCGCCATCATGCCGGTTCAGCTTCGAACCAAGGCTTTCGCCCGAAGACCGCTACCAATCCCAGGCGCGAGAGCTGGAGATGCTGACACACCTTGGCGACGCCTCCAAGGAGAAGAACGACACCCACGGGCGCCAGCACCGATCACGGGCAGGAATTTCTTCCGGATCGTCGCACACCTCCATCCCTGCTCTCCAGATTGGGGCCACATCATCCAAGTTGGCCACTCCGCCGCTGCCTCAGCACTTCATCATCATAGCCGAGAAGTCAGGGTCCCTCCAAGACCCGCACAACCAGAAGCACATAGCCATACCACCAGCACCTCCACGGCTGAGAACTCGTCGAGCTCCCTCCATGCCCGACCAAGGGTCGCCAGACCGCACACCAGCCGCCAGGCCAACTCCCGGCAGACGACCGTGTCACGGCCCTACAGCCTAGATCGGACCCATCCGGCCCGCTCCACCGCCTCCAGCACCCACGACCACGAAGACCAGGAGAGGGACCACGACAGAGGCACGAGGACCCCGACATGCTCGGTGCGCCGCAAGCGCAACTACTCCTAGCCGAGCACCACCACGCCACCATGGCTGAACCGCGCCGCCGCCGCCTTGACCCGCCAAGTCCCGTGTCGTCGCCTCCAGGAGGGGCCACCGCGCCGCAACCAACTCCCCCTGCGAGCCCCAACCGCGCATCTCCACCCCACTGTGAAGCTCCGCCGGGCGCCGTCACTCTAGCTTCAGGTCTTGCAGCCAAAAACTCCACAACCCCCACCACTGCGGGAGGGGGGGGGGGGGCGCCCGACCAGCGCGAGCGCCAGATCCCGTCGCCGACGACCGCCAACGGGCTTTGCCCACCAACGTGCACCGACAACGGCGAAAGGGGGTGAGGGAGAGGGGCGGCGGTGGCCGCGTTTAGGGTTTTCGTCTGAGCCGCCCATAGAGGGCGACACGGGGCGAGAGGTCGGGTGGGCAGATGCTAATCTGAAATGTACCCAAATGCCATTCCACCAACTACTCGCTGGGTTCACTATTGGGTGAGAGTACTTTTTGGCGAGAGCGAGTTATGGCGCCCTAGGTGTACACGTCGATGTGAGCCCGCCGCCTCCCTCCCTCCACGTACAGCTCTTGCACCTCGTTCACGTGGCCACGGCCGCGTCCACCGGCGACCTCCTCACGGCCGCTATAAAAGTGCATCAGCTACTCGCTCACAGAGACACAGCAAAGCAGCATCAGCCAAGTGACATCGTCCATCCATTAAGCCAGCACCAACTTCTCAGTTCTCTTCGTGCGTTAGCTTTTCTACTCTGCCTTGAGTAATGGCGACCATGGTGGCTTTGAGTTCCTTCGCCGTCGTCGGCCGGTCCGCCATCCGCTCTCCAGTGGCGGCCCCGCGCCGGAGGACCCTCGTCGTCAGGGCCCAGACCGAGGTGAGCTTTCACGTCACACACTTGAATGTTTCGCATGCTGGCTAGTTCGAGACTCGACCTTAACGTGAGATTGCTTGTGTATGTGCAGCCTGGCATGGAGTCAACCAAGGAGACAACGAGCGCATCGACCTCCTCCTCCCCGAGCACGAGCGCGACCCCGACCCCGATCCCGGCGGCACCCAAGCCCATGACCAAGAAGGCGAACCCCTCCGTGTGGGACGCGCTCGCGTTCAGTGGCCCGGCACCGGAGCGCATCAACGGCCGGCTGGCCATGGTGGGATTCGTGGCAGCGCTCTCCGTCGAAGCGGCGCGCGGCGGCGGGCTCCTCCACCAGGCCGGCAGCGGCGCTGGGCTTGGCTGGTTCCTGGTTACCGCGGGGGTGTTCTCCGTGGCATCGTTGGTGCCGCTGCTGCAGGGCCAGAGTGTCGAGAGCAAGTCCAGTGGCGTCTGGAGTGCCGACGCCGAGCTCTTGAACGGCCGCTTCGCTATGCTCGGCCTCGTCGCGCTCGCCGCCACCGAGTTCATCACCGGCGCGCCTTTCGTCAACATCTAAGGCTACATACTGTAGCGCTGTGGATTCTTTTCTGCTGACAGATCGTAGTAGGACTAACTGTTGTAGCCACGTTGCAATTTTGTATTACTATCGATTCTGAATTCTGTAAATCTCATGTTAAGGTTGTTTTCATGGCTTCTTATCCTTTGTTAATTAGTATGAGTCCACGAGTGTGGCGTCATCGCAACATTTTTTTTTCTTGAAAATTTTCACCACCGTCCTCTTGCGGTTAACTATATATTTGATGACGAATATGGACACAAACACTCATACATCCGCGTATACACTTACCCCTAAAAAGTGCCTACTCAGGACTGAAAAAACATCCCCGCGTCGCCCTCTTCTGGCGACACAGGGGCAACTCCATCGAGCGCCTTCAGGCCTTGCCCCCTCCCCTTCTCGTCTCGCCGCTGCCAAAGGCGCTCCGCCAGCGACGCCCAGGCGGGCTCCAATGAGGGCGGCGGCAGGGCCTCTCCTTGGGCGCCCTCCTTTCTTCTCCTCCCCTCCTTGCTGGGTGTGGCAGCTACGCGGCGGTGTGCGCCCGATCTGCGAGGTCCGGCGGTGGGGAGCAACGGCGGGGAGTAGCCGCGGTCCACAACGGGCTGCTGGCTGGGGCTGGTGTCGTCATGGTGGCCCAGTTGCGTGGTGGGGTGGACGCGGTCGACCGGGGCTGGCGGCCAGATCTAAGCATCGTGCGCTTTCCTGGGCACGACGGCGGGAATGTGATGCGGGGCTAACCCGGTGTAGGCCGATCTTTCACGTTTGGAGTGGGATCCCTCGAAGAACACGATGAACGCGGGGAAGAACGGAGAGAAATCACAAGGGGAAACACTCAAGAACAAGTCTAATCACACATCCACTAGACAATCAAACACACAAGATCCACAAGGTACATGAACAACAAAGGGAAAGATACAAGGTAAAGTTCATCTCCATGAGGAGGTCTTGAAGGGGTCCGCCTAAGAGGGGGTCTTGATGATATATCCCGCAGGATCTTCTCCTAGATGGAGGGTCTTGGCCTCCAATGGAGTAGTGGTCTCTCTCTCTCTCAAGAGTAGAGGAAGGTAGGAGCAAAGCTCACATACAAATGATCTATCACTTTGCTAACCCTAGAAAGGAGGGGGAGGTGGTCTATTTATAGTCTTAGTGCAAATGGGGGGTGAAGTGAAGGGGTACATGGGACTCAGCCCGCAACTGGACACAGCCAGGGGTCAGACGTCCGGTGGACGTCGGACGCCCGGAGACTCACGGGCGGCCGGACGTCCGGAAGACGTCAGACGTCCGCTTCGACGGCTCGGACGCAGAGTGCGGATTTTGGAGGGCGGTCGTCCGGTCGTCGGTCGTCCGCTGGCGTCGGACGTCCGCTCATTTGGCTCGGGTGCGTGATCGCCGGTCGTCCGGTCCTGGCCGGTCGTCCGGTGGATCTTCTGGCGCCGGACGTCCGGACCCAACCGGTCGTCCGGTGGCTGGAGCTTCTTCGACAGCTCTTCTTCTTGCGTCTACGTTTCCAGGCTTCCCTCGCGGATGGTGTAGGTGTTCCTTGGCGCTTGCACTCCTCCTCGTCGTCCGTGAAACTCCTGCAATACCTATGCATGCACACGAGTGGAGTGTCAAGTAGTATACCATCCTCGAAGGGGTCAAGTGAGCACGTGTAAAGGAGATGATTCACCTTTGTGTATGTGAAGTAGAGGTCGCACGTGTCACTTGCCAAACGGACTCTTGACATGGTGATGTCCATGGGATGCTCCGCATCATCTCCCCTCCCTTGGGAAAGATCCGACCTCGGATCGAAAACCAAATTACCATGGGAAAGAGATGGCTTCGCTGTGTAGAAGTGGACGTTCACCAAGTAGTCATCATCTTCAAGCTTGAAGTGGGCACTCTCCAATGCCGCACCGTCTTGTGATTCCTTCAAAAGGAGCAAATAGAACAAACACTTGGAAAAACAAATGTGGTTAGCGTTAGTGCAAAACCAAGCATTCAAGAGGTGATTCACCAAACAAGTGTTGTCATCAAGCATAGCATAGGGTGTGACAAAGGATTGTGACATGGCATGTAAGCATATGAATTGAGCAAAATCAAGGTCATCATGGAAACAAGCATGTAAATGTGAGGTAGTGATGCAAATATGTGTGACAAGAGAATAAGCATCTACCTCAAGATCATAGCAAACATGCATAAAGTGCTCGACAAATGGTCGGTGGTAGGCATAGGAATTATTGACAACACCAAATAAGATGAGATGTCTAAACACATGGGTCAAGTGCAAGACAATCCAAGCATAATGTGCATAGGGTGTAATGAATATAGTGTGGCACTCAACACAATAGAAAGAGCAATTGTTCATCATGTGTGAGGCAATCAAGGGAATCATGTGACAAGTAAAGGGACATGGCATATGTGAAGAAATGATATTGGTGCAACCAATCATATGATAGTAGCAAGTAGACCAAGAATTGGATGCAACACACAAGGTATATATATCATGAAGCATGGAAATGTGGCAATCATGGGTGAAAGAAATATCTCAAACATGCGTGCAAATGGTGCAAGCAACACATGAAGTATGATCCCCAATATCCAAGCTCAAGAAGGATGTCACCTTGAAGGCGTGTCCTTGTGCATTCTTCACAACGCCAAAGTGGAAGCAAATACGGTGTAGAAGCGAGTCGTGGTAGAATGTATGAGGCTCGCTCTCAAGAGCTCGAATGGTCAACTCACATGAAGTTGGATTCGACACAAAGTCCAAGTATCCTACACATGCACAAAACAAAACAAAGAACGTATGCGCATGGTAGATGAACACATCATCCATCATGATGGTTCTCATCTTTTGCACATAACCATTAGGAGCACAAGTGCATGAATAATATGATGCAACAATGGAAATATTCATGGCACTAGGTATATGGTGCAAAGAAGTAAGACAAGCATGCTTCACATGTAATATGTCAAAATCTCCAAACATATGTGAGAATGCTATGGGGGCAAACTCATGAGCAAGACAAATAGCATGGTTGCACTCAATACATGGCAAATCTAGCATGAGAGAGGCAACATATGGAGATATGTGACAAGAAGCAATAACAATGATGTGCAAAGCATGTAGATGGTTGTCATCAACCGCATGAAATGAGCAAGTATGAATCATAGGTGATGCAACAAGGCAAGCAAACATAGTAATCAAGTCGTGCAAACTAGTGGGGCGAAGATGCAACACACTAGAATAAATCATGGCAATCATGTCATGTGAGCAAATAATAGGCATAGGGAGTGCACATGACATATCGCAAGCACGAACACAAAGCAAGATCATAGTATCATCATAGGGGTGGGTCACAAATGGAACATGGCAACAACAAGCAATATCTCCACCAAGCTTGCAAATACACATACAAGTGCTAGAGTCAATCAACATGTGTAATGCAAAGCATGGGTCACAAATGCATGGCAAAGGCATTGTAATGAGCAAAGCATGCATAGTGAACATGGCAAGATGGGCATATAATACGTAATGGACAACAACCCATAGCCAAGTGAGGGCCATGTAGAATGAATGCGCGACGTCTATGCGCGAAGAGAGCGGTGGGAAAGACAATCCATGAGATCCCAAATCATCCTTGCTCTCTAGAGCTCGTTTTGTCAACTCGTGGGATTGCGAGTTTGACAAGTATTCATGGGTACCTACACAAAAGAGACACAAACCAAAGAAATTGTGCGCGTGGTAAATGTACACATTATCCATCATGATGTGTATGTGCACGTGTGAGTTAGCACAAGATAAGAAATGCTCAAAGAAATTTGATGCATGGTATAAGAACATGTCATCCATCATGAAAGAATAGTTATTGTGTATGGCACGATGGGGATGCAAATTTAGCATAGTATATGGCGCATCAATAGCATTTTCATTCATGGGAATCATATTGTGCACACAAGTATTGGGATCATGCAATGAATGGGATGAATCAAAATCTCCTAAAATGTATGAGGAAACTATGGGGTTCTCCTCATGAGCATTATTGGAAACATAATTTGAAGAAAATGGACAACATCCAAAACAATGCATATCCGAAGCTAGGTGGGCATGGCATGGCATATGAGATAAATGATGCAAAGGGAGCATATCAATATCATCACAAGAAAAACAAATGCCAATAACCATGGGCTTGTCATCTATGCCATATGTGCAAATTGGTTTTATTTTAATGGCATATGCATAGTCACTATGAAGAGATTACAAATAAGACATATGATGGATCTCATGCATAGCATATGACAAGTCAAGTGGATTAGCAAACATGATGTGACCTAAAGAATTGTCACAAGAAATCCTATGTAACATGGCATCACAACTAATAGACTCCACATGAGAATCATCATATTCATCATAAATGGGAAAATCATCACATGGGGAAATCATACTAGAATGAAGCATGTCAATAGGGTGATCAACATCATGCAAGCAATCAATGTCAAAATAGTCCACTAGTGGGACGAGAGCATCACCGTCACCTTTGTTACCTTTGTCATTCCACTCAAGTGGTGTAGGTGAGGTGGGAAAGACCAAATGGTGGTCATCTTCATCTTGATGAAACCATGTGGGGGGTGCATCATAGTCCACCATGGCCATCGTCTTGTCCAAAGGGAGGACGAAAATCGAGGATCGGCGTCATCATAAATGGGACCTAGCACCAAATGAGAAGACACAATAGAGGTAGAGGTCAAGTTGTTAGTGTTGAAAGTGGCCTCACATGACCTATCAACTATCTCACTCTCTCTATGTGGTGGTTCACTCACTCCCTCGAAATAGGTGCACTCAAACTCACGTATGGTAGAGTCACTCATCTCACACTACAACAGGAACCCCCGCATATATCCGTTGGGAAGTCTATGTGTTGTTGATGATCTAAGGGACAACGGATGCCATCTGATGCACTCCATGCGTTGCCATTTACACACGTGACATCCATGATTATATGAAGCCCGAACCTGTAAGTTGTAAAGATAAAATAAACTATTTATATCTAATAAGTTGTTATATTTCTAAAATTCTGGCAACATCCATACGCGCATACAAGTAATAATCAAAAATTGCAAACCGAGTACTCGAACCTGTAACCTCAGGCTCGGTAGAAGAAGATGCTAACCAACCGGGACAAGTAGAGAACGTGATCTGTTCTTTATTGTTCCACTGATGTGTATGTTCTCTACTGTGAGCAATTAACCAACTCCGCTCAGCTGGGCCTTAGAAAGCAATGGCCCACTGTGCGCACCAGGGAAGTAGCGGTGAATCGAGCCGCTGTTGATTAAACTTTAGTGTCTATTCTTAAAAAATAAAAAAGATCATTTATACTCCCCTGAAAAAAAGTTGTTATTTTTACTCGATTCTAGTACAAAAATAAGTTGACTTTACTAAAAAAAAATTGGTACACATGTAAGAATTCTCAAAATATAATGCTACTTGTACGAAGTAGTTGTACTTGCTACTTTTACGTTTCACTAAAAAATGACTGCTACTTTTATGTTCATTAGAAATCCGGCCATAAGAAGTAAAATATTTTTATGTTGCCAACTTTATTTAAATAGGTCAAAATAATAATTGAATTTTTCTCAGGTAAATAAAAAATATATATATTATTTTAAAATGTTTTCATGCTTTTGAAAAATTTCATGGAAGTTTAAAGTGTTCACCCATATAAAAGCGACAAATCTGTGTATTAAAAATCAATGATAAATTACAAAAATCATTTACTACATAAATGTTTATCGTGTATTAAAAAAGGTTCATCGTGTTTTTTGAAGACATTGATTGTGCATTTTGAGAAAATCAAAGTGAATTTAACTATTCATCGCAGAATTGTGTATATAGAAAAGTTCACGGAATTTTAAAAAACTTTCTCACATTTTAAAGGAATTTTTTTAAAATATTCATCATTGACGATGGATCCACTGATCGGGATGTAAATGAGGTACCCAACCTCCTTCGGGAATATATAGCCACATCACTGGAAGCCTGTAATATGCCCCAGGGAGCCAAGAACCTAGACTTTGTAACCTAAGCTTCACCGGGAATATAAGGCAATGTCAGGGGGCCGTTAGGGAGAAATAGAAAAAAAAAACTTACAAGTGGTACCCTCTCTCTGCCGCCAGGAAGAGCGAATGGTAACTAGGAAAAGATATCTCATTGTCGACCACATTGGTCTCCGGGGACCACCGAGGTAAGAAATACACTTCTACGAAAACCCCCTATAGGTAACCACTTAGTAGTTGTGCGGGTTATTTGAAATGTGCTACTGCTAATTAGTAGTAGTGCGGGGTGAAAAAACACCCTTCTGATAGGTCATAGTAGTACCATGGCCACAGACGACCCGCGCTACTACTAAGTGGTCCCCACCATCCCCCCGGGACAAGCCATAGTAGTAGCGCGGGGGTGTAAAACCCGCACTACTACTAATTTGATAGCTGTAGCGTGGGTGTGCGAGCACACCCTACTAATACGGATAGACTGGTGGGCCGTGTGTAATTGTAGCGCGTCTGCCAGAGGCCGCGCTACAACAGTTGTGCGCGTCCTCGATGCCCCACTCTACTACTAAGTTCCACTTATTACCATAGCAGATGCCCGTCTCCCCATTGCCATGCCACCTCTCGCAGCGAACACATTCTACTATGCCATCCCGCAGCCACTCCGAACCTGCCCACCGTTGCCGCCGTCCCCGCGTGCCCGATCGATACCCTCCCTAATCTAGTGTTGCCCCTCAAATTTGTCGTATCGTCTTCCTTTCCCACCTCCACCTCAAAGCCACATATTGTCTGCTCCCTGGTGCTTTCCCTACTTACGATCATATTGAACCTCGTCCATTCCAAACCCTAAGGGCTGGATCGACTGCAACAATGAGAGCCATTAGGGTGGCTGGTGATGGTGACATCAATGATGACTTCAGTGACCTTGTCAACTTTGGCCACAACTGGACAAGCAGCATGGGGCAACAATGACATCAACAACTAACAACCCTTTTATCTTCCTTTTAAGCGATATAAAGATATATTTATCTATCTTATTTTTTCCTACATCCAAAATAAGTTTCTTCGATTTAGTACAAGTACGTAGGGAGTATCTTCTTCAAGTTAGTTGTATTTATTTGCTCTTCATTTGACTACTTTTTAAAATTTCCTAATACTTGTAATGTAATCATTTAAACAATTTTCAAAGAAATTAAAATAATCTTAGTTTTAACTAGAAGCACCAAGAACTACTTTTTCCCATCTCTTATTCCCTTCGAGTATCTATTTTCCTCACATTTTCCTTTCTCTTAACATGTCAATTAGTTTTTTCTAGACTCATATGTCAATTAGTTAACCAGTTTATTCAGAAAAAAATTTATTATAAGGTCACCGGAAATTCAGTCCCGCCATTTTTTTCTTATTTCCCTCCATATTTCCCACGTCAACGATTTCCCTCCTCCATCTAAAAAATTAAAAACTGAGACTGCTCGGTTGTTCCACAAAATCTGCCCCTCACCACGCGCACGGTTCCATCTTCCCCATCACGCCTCCACTCATCACGAACCCCGCCGCCGTTGGAAAGCTCATATTCCTCGAGGCGCCATCTCTCTCTCTACCTAGCAGTCGTCTGTCGCCACCTCTCTCCACCTAGCTGCGCCGCGGCCGGGCGAGCCTTCTGCGTGTCGTCGCTGCCGAGGATTGCCACCCTGTATGGTAGATCGTGCCTTCGTTGGCACTGTGGCAGCGTGACCGACCACGCCACGGAGGCGCTGCAGCTCGTCGTCCCCAACCCATTGACGTGCTCACCTACCTCGCGTGGAAGACCTCCGTGTTCCCAGTGTGCCGCGTGATTGGCTCTGTCACCAACCTCCACTCCTCCAAGTTCAGATTCCTCATGGTCGAGCACCTCGACGTCAATGCGCAGGACGTGTAGGTAACTCAATTAATGTTCCTGAATGTAACCATGAATCCATGATCAATTACCTCGATTGAGCTTGAGTCGGAGTTGTGGGTGGATAATTGTTCTAGCGCCTTCCCTGCACATCTTCTACCCAGTGGCCGATTTATTCTCTCCCCATAGAAGCGAAGGATCCTCCCCTGCATTATCTTCTCTTTTTCGCCCTCCTCTTCTCAGTAGACCAGCAAGTACACATCTGCAGTAAGCATCTCACAGCTGCACTTCCTTCCTCAATCCTCATGTCATGCAACTTACAGTACTAATCGTAGAATTGTCGTGTCCCAGGATCGGATTGGAAGTGGAGGCAGAGCCGTAGAGGCGAACCGAGGTGTACGAGGTCAAGACTATTAGCTCAGATAGATGTAAGCAATTTTGACGCATTCTGAAAAATAGCGTACTACGTTTTACCCCTTAATTTAGGATCTAGCTTCAGGCTTTGAGATATTTTGCAGATTGTATTAAACATAAGCAGTTCTGTTTTCTATCTCGATATACGTATGCCTACATATATTTCTGAAATACTATGTACTCTCCCCGTCCCAAAATACTTGTCGGAGAAATGGATAAAATTGGATGTATCTATAACTAAAATACGTCTAGATTCATCCATTTCCCCGACAAGTATTTTCGGACGGAGGGGGTAGTATAATTTATTATTTTACTCAAGGACCTAGCACACTTTGTTTTTTTTTTGCAGCTGTGTGTTAAACAAAAGTAGTTCCGTTCTTGATATATGCATGCAGAGTTGCATACATATGCTTCTGGAAATAGTGTAATATGAATCTTTTACTTAAGGACCTACTTTCAGGATTTGAGCAATATTCTGTATTTAATCTGTAAAATAGTCTTGCCCTGGAAATGCAATATTGATATAATATAAGAAAGTGAGGAGATAATACAAGCAATTGTGCAATGCCTACTCTTACGCATAATGAAATAGTTATGCTCTGTCTTTGTTTTGTAGAATGATCTTATAAGTTATAACACCACAACCTCTTATTTAGCAAAAAGTGTTCAACCTAGACTTCTGCGACAAACAATTTGATGATCCTTAAGAAGCACTTTGGAGAGCAAAGCAGCTTCTGTTACTTTGAACACATGGTGCGCTCCCCTGATTTGTGTGCACCTTCTTATTCTATTAACCATTGTAGGATGCAATTTGTATGGTGGGCTCATGCTTCAGAAGAAAGTCAACAGAACAAGCAATAGATGTCTTCCGTTTTACTACAGACCAAGAACAATCTAAAGCACGGGGCAGCCCTTTTTCGTCACTACAGACAAAGAACAATACCAAACAAGTGTATGTTATGCATGATTCTTTGCATATTAAATTTGTGTTATGGATGTTTCTTTGTAGGTTTTAAATTGCTTACATTAGAAAATCTTACTCATCTACTTTCTTTTATGTAATAGGTTGGCATTATATTATTTTGAAGAGCTTGGGAAACCAAAACGAGAATGTTACTCTTGCTGCACACTAAAGTACTGACTAGAATATGAAACTGATGTTGTTAAACTGACTAATAAGTTCTAAGCCGTGCAAGTTGATGCTATGTTGGCAAAATGTGATCTGTTGATAAGACCACTAAAAGGTTTAAAATTAGTGGTCAGGCGACAAAATTAATTATTGCATCCTTTGTATGCTGCTCGTCTAATATTTACTGCTCTATTAACTTGATTTTATCTAACGACTTGTTACTGATATATTTTCTCTATTGTTGTAGATTGCCAGGTAAATTGATGATGCATGTCTCACATTGACTGAAGGGTCGAGAACGGGGCTACTTCTAAATAGCTTCACATTATGTTTTAGAATGTCATCTCTAGAGTTGATGTTTGAAGCATTAATATTTAGAATGGCTGAGACGCTGATTGCATGGAAGAGAATCAAACTACTACTAGATAGTTTCAGTCTTGTAATCTTTGGATTGTGTTGTTTGTAATGCAACAAAGCCAATTTAATATATGAGACATTTTTATTTACTACATTTTGGTTCATATGCACTATCAACATTGAACGAATAATATGGATGACAATATATAAAGTAAAATCAATTGTTCATGCCATGTAGCAATGTCTCTTGGCATTGTAATAATCGGGTATGCCCATTTTGAAAATCCTTTTCTAGACGGTATGCGCCAACGCATATGAAGTGTTGTTAAGCTTTAACCATATATGTTGCTATGTTACAACGCTTATTCACATCATTTACCAACGCATCTATATGCGCTGTTGTAGACCCTTCCAACGCCACCAACGGCAACACATACTAATCCGTTGGTGTTGCCCTTAGCAACACCTATATGGACATACGACAACACATCAATGCGTTGCTAAAGGGGGGTTCCTCTTGTAGTGTCACTCAAGTGGTGGTTGTGGCTCTCCTCACATAAGATTTGTGGCAACACATCGTATATAGGGCTAGTGGTGAAGGCACTCTCACTCTCAATATGGTGGCACAAGTCACTCAAGTCATCATACGTCGCCGTGGTCGAGGTGAAATACTCAACCATCTCATCGCCGTTGCCATGGATGAAGGCTGAAGATGGCACAACATCACTCTCCTCCATGACCGAAGGGAAAATCCCATGCTCGATCATCTCGTCATCGTCGTCGTGGATGAAGGCCGAAGATGGCACAACATCACTCTCGCCTCCTAAGATGGAAGCATCATCCTTGCTCGCCACCTTGTCGCTCGCCTCCAAAGCTTGGTCCTTGAAGGTCTCCGTAGTCGTACTTGTCGCCGCACCATCTTGAAAAAGAGTCAAGGTAGACTCGGCATCATCAATGCCACAAAGAGGGATGGCGGTGAAGTCGCACTTGGGAGCATCGTCTTGGAGCTTGTCGGGCTTGGACATTGTGGTGGTACTAGCCTCATGCTTGTCGTAGAGCTTGGTCGCCGCGAAGTTTGCTTGGGGTGGAGACGCCTTGGCCTTCATGAGTTCTTGTTCCGCCTTGTGAGCACCAATGTAGTAGTCGTCGATGGACTTGTAGTTCTCGAGGAAGATTGACGGTGTCCTGGACTAGGGGGTACTCACCACGTCATCTCCCGATCTGTTAGATTGGGCCGAGGACCCCCATGGCCGTATACTCATGGGCCAGTCCGGACAGCTGCCGCATACAAGGAAGATTCCGCAAGACTTGGCGATCAAGACAAGGACTCCTCCCCCACCGGCGTATTCGGCTAGGACTCTTGTTATCCTAGGCCTCTGGTGCATTATATAAACCGAGGCCAGGCTAGTCGATAGAGGGATAAAACAATCATACCATAGGCTAGCTTCTAGGGTTTAGCCTCTCTGATCTTGTGGTAGATCTACTCTTGTACTACCCATATCATCAATATTAATCAAGCAGGAGTAGGGTATTACCTCCATCGAGAGGGCCCGAACACAGGTAAAACATCGTGTCCCTTGTCTCCTGTTACCATCCGCCTAGACGCACAGTTCGGGACCCCTACCGAGATCCGCGGTTTTGACACCGACATTGGTGCTTTCATTGAGAGTTCCGCTGTGTGTTCGGCAAAAGGTCGATGGCTCGCCTGCAGATCAACTGCGACTTCGGCATCTTCGTCACCAGCTCAACTGGTCACCTTGGTTTGACCAAGGGTTGCGCCCTACCTCCGATCGTCATGTTCGGATGAGGGCCTTCATCAACATCAACTCCAATCTCTATCAAGATCATGGAGGAATCATCCGAGGAGCCCGGGGGCTCAACGTCAACATTGCCCTCGGGCGATCGTACTGTTTTTCTGGACAGCGGACTTGCGTCCGCCGCCACCGCCCTCTCAAGTGTCGTTTTAACGATTGCTTCGGTGGAATTATGTGGAATTAAGTCTACAACAACCCTGGAATATTTCTTCGAGTTCCGATGGAGGAATCTCTGGCAATCTCCGATATACCGGAGCCGCATTGAATCTGGACGAGAATCCGGACGAGTTTAGGGCGTGGTGTCCAGCTTCTATCTCAGACTTCCTTTGGAAGATCCAACCGTTGATCGGCTGCGGAATTCCTATATCTACCACCCCTCAAAATTTCAGCTCGATCCGACCGTCCGAACTCCGGGAACCTTCCGATTAGTGCATCACTTTTCGGATCTGTTTTCTACGCGAAAACGAATCCGACCCGAGTTCGTCTTTTTTATGAACTGGATTTCGGACATCCTTTTTGAATGAAGTTTTGTATGGAGTATTGTGTTTTGTTCCCGAACACATCCCACTAACTTTAAGATCTTTTGAACATGATCTTCAACATCATGCTGGTGTCAAACCAGTCCGTCAATATTGCTCCACGGCTGCCGACCTACGCTAGACACGTCGTCACTTTGTTGAGCCGAGCTCAACTTCTTCGGATCATCATCTCAGCAAGCCAAACAAGAGTCTGGCATCGCGAAGGATAAATCATCACCAACATCGCCGCCCCATGGTTACACGGAGCGGGCATACCGGCATCGCCGCACGGTCGCTTCATCAAGCCGGCATCGACCACGTCACGACCTGCATCGGCAGGGCCGCACTATTGCTTCTTCAAGCTGGTGTCCATCACGCCGACCTACTTCGACATCGCGGCTGGACCGGGGGCTTCGCCATCTCTTCATCAACCTACTCCGGACACTTCGGCGTCACTAGCCGACCAGGTTTATCAAATGGTGGCCGCATTATCGACGGTCGCATGATGGTTCGGTCAGTTTCCGTACATAGTCCGGCGAACGCCGCATCCGGAACTCGGACCGACCTGTGAATCTAGGCTTTGCCACGCCTTTATTGCATTACGCCGACGACCTGCATCGACATTGACTTCGGCGCCAGGCCATATTTCTTTTATTACTCACTTTGCATAAATTATTTATTATGCAACGATTTTTTCTAATTATCATTAGTACTATTATCTTCGGTTTGCACCATTTTTTGTGCACAGGAAAATGATCCGGGGACTTCGGCGTCACTCTGCCGGTCTACATTGACCGTGCTATGTCACCACTTCGGCGTGTCGAGCTCTCCGCTCCGCCACCTCGGGACCGGCTTGGGGGATGGAACCTTGTCCCGTATCAAGCTCGGACTGCGTAATCAATACCGAACACATTAACCAGCTAAGTCGCTTTCATGCTCAAAGCTTTAATTTTTAACTTGTGTTCGGCTCGACCAAGCGTTATACTTTTTTGGGAAAAAGTTGCTTGTAAAAATTTTCCTTGTCCAAACTTTGTTTGTGACGCGCAAATTCAAATACCCCGTTTACTTGGGGGCTTCCTTCATGAAGTTTTTTCCTCGTGCACATGATTATACTTGTACAGCTTCGTTCCTTGTTCGTGTATTATGCCACAGTATGCACCATATTGACTTAAGCGATTTGCAAGCTGGGTTGCCTCGCTCCTGTGTTTACCCCTACGTTCCCGATTGTTCGGCTAGGGAGTAAAGGGAGCACCTCTGCGATTGTCACGATCGGGTCACCCGAGCCGGACCTCAGACTGGGTGAAGCCGAAAGCTAGCGCTCTTACTGTTTTCAATAATGGTCGGCACACAACGGAACTCATGAGTACAAAAAATCTATTGCACAAGTCTCATATTAACAATGAGCACCGAAGAACGGTATCGGTGGGGGTACTATTTTCTTCAAAGATGCTTCTTACACTTTATCAGTAATATAGCATAAGTTCCCTGAGCGCGCTTTGTCTGTTACAACCTTATGACCTGATTGCCTGGTTATTGGAAACACCGTCAATATTCTCGACAGATGGAGTACATAACACTTTTCGGTCCTTGACCGAAGAGGGAGAAGCCGACGGTCGGTTAAGACGCGTTTAAAGTTCGGTTGAACATAGATATGATACAAGTACTTGATGCATACAATCATTCTTTTACCCAAGTCACTTGGGGGCTCTTATGTTTATTTGAGCCGTTTTATAATAAGTGTTTTTCTTCTTAGTCGTTGTAGAGTTTTTATTATTATTCATCACTCCTTTTCTCGACACGAGTGTGCGGTCACTAGCCGGGGAGCCTAATTTCTCTCTCAAAACCGCTAGAGTTTAGTTTTCTAAACTGGCCTAATGAGAAGTACTCCGCCTTCGGGCTGGGAGACTGAAGCCGTAGGCTGACCCGCTTGAAGTCTTGAGATAGGATGTGTCATGTTAAAGCACGGCAGAAGCATTTTTTTCTAAAGTCCAATTTTCGGATTGGCACGAACACTTGATCTTGTTGGACGTCATGTTTTTCTTGGCGTTTTTGGTTTTCAAGCTTTTGGCACTTTTAAACTATTTGTGTGTTTTCAGCACAAGTCTCACGAAGGCAACGCGGACACCTTTAGAGATTCGCAAAACATTCTCGGATATTGCTATATATGCATCAGTTTCAATTGTGTCTTGGTCAATAGTTGGGTTGCGGCTCCGCTTGCCTCCTACGTTCCGCTTTGTTCGGCTAGGTGTGCAAAGGGAGAACCACTGCGATTGTGCTTCCATCTCGCATGTTCAAGCACCTCAGTGGAGAAAGCCGAAAACTGACTGTCACAATAGGTGTAAACTGGTCAGCGATCCAATGACAATATTAAATGAAGGGCCATTCATAATATTGGCCGAAGTGTTTCCGGCTTGACCTCGACTGTCGCCGAACACTACCGGGGCTAGTGGCGGCCTCCCAAACTAAATCCTCAATATTTTGCTCTTACATTGGAGCTGAGGTTTCATGATCATGCTTAGCATGACAACCCAAAGAAAGGAACCGATAGCGGGACTATTTTCTTTGGAAGACATTTCTTCTATTAAACAGTAATATAACATATCTCTCTGCGTACCTTTGTTTATAAAACCGTATGGCCAGATTGCCTTGTTTGTCGTAAATCTTTTCCCTCATAAAGGCTTTATAAAGTAGGACAAACACTCCTCGGCTATTGGCCGAGGAGGTGGAAGCCGATTGTCGGTCAACAAAGTTTTGTACAATGCGGATCCGAGCATTAATGACATAAAGTACTTGGATACATTGAGTCATTACACAAATTTGTGATTTTACTATGGATATCGATCCTTAATTCGGCCACCCGTGCCCGCATTAAGGCTCGGGGCTATTGGACTTCGGGCTTATTATTTACAATTATTAAAGGGCACATCGATCCCCGATCGGTGTTGCCACCCGACCCGATGTCTCGGGGCTACTTGCATTGCTGTCCAATGCAGAAAATTTTAAGTGTAATACAGTCTCGAGGAGATTTTGATCCTCGGTTGGTTGGCCGCACCCAACCTGAGTCTTGAGGACTGAGCACACCGCTTTTTGTGTCCCGAAGTATTCTGCCGAGCTAGGACTTGATCCTCAGACCGATTTTGCAAATCAACCTGAGTCTTAGCAGCTGCGGGGATCAGCGGTCTTATGTCATCCTTCATGTGCATCTCGGGTTTTAAACCGATACCCACCTTGAGGGCTACTGGCTATGTATCTCGGCAGAGAATAAATTGCACCAATCAAAATATTGACAAAATCGGCCACATTCGGGTGGTGCACCACCTCGAAGCAGTCCGCATAAAGCTCGGCGCTAGTGGCTGGCTCCATAGAGGGCATTTCCGGCATTAAGCTCGGCTAAACTCCTTCAAACTTCTTTGAACCAAAGTGATTTACGACACCTCGGATATAGTCCGGCGTTGGAGCTCGGAACATAGTCCGGCGTTGGAGCTCGGATACATAGTCCGGCGTTGGAGCTCGGAAACAGTCCGGCGTTGGAGCTCGGATACATAGTCCGGCGTTAGAGCTGGGAAGCAGTCCGGCATTGGTGCTCGGCTGCAAAAGATACCTCGAATGCAGTCCGGCGTTGGAGCTCGGACGCAAGAGGACGCTGTCGCCCGGGAACAACTTCAAACCCGAGGTGTAGCATAAAAATAACAAGGCGATAAAGGCGGAAACTTAAAGGGCTCCTCGGATACCCGACGTGTAAACTCGTCGAATGCATTTCGCGATCCTCAAGATCGAAGATGAGAAGATTTGTTGAACCAGTTTTCAAGACCGACGATGAAGATGAAGAACGGTTCGGAAGAATCGAGGCGTCCCTAAACTTGAAGACCGGTTCGGGGGCTCTTGACGGTGTCTGGACTAGGGGTACTCACCACGTCATCTCCGATCTGTTAGATTGGGCCGAGGACCCCATGGCAGATACTCATGGGCCATCCGGACAGCTGCCACATACAAGGAAGATTCCGCAAGACTTGGCGATCAAGACAAGGACTCCTCCCCCACCGGCGTATTCGGCTAGGACTCTTGTTATCCTAGGCCTCTGGTGCATTATATAAACCGAAGCCAGGCTAGTCGATAGAGGGATAAAACAATCATACCATAGGCTAGCTTCTAGGGTTTAGCCTCTCTGATCTCGTGGTAGATATACTCTTGTACTACCCATATCATCAATATTAATCAAGCAGGAGTAGGGTATTACCTCCATCGAGAGGGCCCGAACCTGGGTAAAAACATCGTGTCCCTTGTCTCCTGTTACCATCCGCCTAGACGCACAGTTCGGGACCCCCTACCCGAGATCCGCCGGTTTTGACACCGACAAAGATAATCTTGGAGATGTCGTTGTTCAATCCCATCATGAAGTGGAACTTCATCGAAATGGGGTCATCCACGCCGGCTCGTTGCAAGGCAATCTTCATCTCCTTGAAGTACGCCTCGATGGACTTGGATCCTTGGATGGTGTTCTCCAATTGGCGTCGAAGTTGTTCCGTGTAGGTTGGAGGCACGAACTCTCGCCGCAAAGCTCTCTTCGTCTTGGGCCAACTCATGTCGTAGTACTCCGAAGGTGTCTGAAGCCACCAAGTTGAGGCGTAGTCGTGGAAGTTTCTTGTGGCGCACTTCACTTGATCTTCGGGAGGAACTTGATGTAGCTTGAGGTAGTCGTCCATTAAACGCTCCCACTCGAGGTACTCCTCGGGTTCTTGAGTCCCATAGAAAGGAATCTTGTGGTCGGTGTCGAGGTCGTAGTAGCTCGTGGAAGTCGCGGACTTGAGCTTGGGGAGCTTCTCTTGAGCATAGTCTTGGGGTGCTTGTTGGCGAAGATGTCGTATGTCCGTAGGCGAAGATGCCTTGAAGTCGCTTGGCGAAGATGCCAAGGGAGATGGTGAAGTCATTGAGCGGTTGTTGATGTAGAGCTCTTGACCTTCATGTTCTTGTTGTTGATGGTGTCAATGCCGATGTGATCTTGCCGGAGATGGTAGCTCGGAGGCATGTGCTCTTGAGCGTCTTCTCGAAGATGAGGAAGATCGCTTGTAGGACTTGATGAGGGCTTTGATCTCCTCCATTTGATCTTGCATCTTGGCATCGGAGTTGTTGTTCGTGGCATCGAACTCGTCGTTGTTGTAGACCGAAGGTGAAATGCCTTGCCTATCCATCACAAGACTCGAGTAGAGGTGAGTAGGAAATGAGATAAACAATACCAAGTTACCTTTTCCCAAAGTTGAGGATGTATCCCGTTTCACTCAATGTGAGATGAAAGAATAGTGGAATTGGTACCGGACTTGTTCACTCACACCTATCAAGTAAAGCTTATGGTAGAGCTCGGTGAGGATAGTGGCACAAATTTTGATGCAAAATGTTAGCAAGAGTCAATAATGTTGAGAGAGATTCACAAATTCGCAAGAGAAACAAGTAGACCAATAGCAATATGTGGCACACGGAAACACACACACGGATAGATAAATGGGGTCGTGCAACCAAGGAATGAGCACAAAATGTGGAATCCACGGAAAACGCTCGTGTTGCACAACTCAAGAGAGACGCTAGCACGATTGCTCAATAGGCGGATACGACACTTGTGCACAACCTATAAGATGCAAAATGGATAAACTTTCTATCCCAAGTATGCTATGTATGTATGGTTCCCGGTGTTTCTCACACAATGATCCAAGGTGATCAAGTATGATACTATATGATATATTGTGATGCTATGGCTATTGCTTACAAGCTCTTTGCTCACTCTTTTTCTTTGCTTAAAAGCTTTTTCTTTTTTTATATGGCCAATTTTGCACAATGTACAAACCAAGATAGCAATTGTGTATACGCGGGAACAAACTTGAGACACAATAGATGACATGATACCAAGATGATATGGTATGTATGTAATGGATGGTGCAGATCACTAATGTGCACAAGTAACATTGCCGGCAATACTCAAATGGCTAGTCTCGATAGGCAAGTAACGCAAAATGGGCTAGAGGTTATCAATGCAATTGCAAGGGAATATACAATGGTGTCGTCGAGGTTACCGTCCTTCGCGATGATGAGTGGCGGTGTTCTTGATGTAGATACCAAGATGATGGAAACTCGTCCCTAAGTAGCCGAAACACCTTAGGAAACGGAAAAACCGCGAACTCAAAATCTCAAATGACAAATGTCAAATGGTGGTAGCGAAAAAGTGGTGGTGGTTTGCACTTGGCGATGCGGAAGTGGAATGATGGGCTATACACGTGTCGGAGTTGAAGTTGCCGTCCCTAAGTAGCCGAAACACCTTAGGAGACACAAGCCACAACTCAAAAAAAGCTCAAACAAAATTGGGTTAAGTTTGGGTGGAAGTGTATGGTGGGTAAGCCTATGCGGAAGTGGTGGTGGTGGTTGAAGAAGAAGCAATCGTCCCTAAGTAGCCGAAACACCTTAGGAGACTCGAATCACTACTCAAGCAACCACATATACAATGGGGAACAAAATTGGTTAGGTTGCGGAACTCGATGGTGGCTATCCGGATGATATGGTGGAGGGCCTAGGCAAACTTGCCAAATTTTGGAAAATTTGATGAACTCAAATGGTGTTGGTGGTATTTTTGTGGGAAGGGGGATGTCAATAGCTTCAAAATGAGCTAAAGAACGTCAAAATCGGAGTTCGGATGAATTAGTTATGGACAAAACAAAAATCAGCCGAAGTCTGAAACTACAGGTTACGGACGTCCGTAAAGGTCGGATGTCCGGGGCGTCGGACGTCCGGGAAAGTCGGAAATCCGTAAATTCGGTTCGGGTTAGGGGTTTCGGTCATCCGGGAAAGGTCGGACGTCCGGTCGTTCCTGGGGCTCCGGACGTCCATAAAACGTCGGTCGTCCGGTGGGTCGGGGTCAATGCGAGATGCGAGTTCGGGGCGCGATTTTGGGCGGAAAATTGGGATTTTGGGGTCAAAATTGACAAGATTTTGTGGATGAAAGATGGGGAAACTTGGAGAAATGTTAGATCCACTCGAAACCAAGCAAATCCATGGATCAAAATCAACAAAACATCATCAAACCAACAAACCACAAAAAAATTTGGGGCTATTTTTGGTGGGGATTTTCGAAATTTAGGACGAAATCAAGCAAAAGAAGGCTAGAAAACGGTGGGAGGGACTCCAAATACGTGATCAACGTGGCTCATGATACCATATGATGCGGGGCTAACCCGGTGTAGGCCGATCTTTCACGTTTGGAGTGGGATCCCTCGACGAACACGATGAACGCGGGAAAGAACGGAGAGAAATCACAAGGGGAAACACTCAAGAACAAGTCTAATCACACATCCACTAGACAATCAAACACACAAGATCCACAAGGTACATGAACAACAAAGGGAAAGATACAAGGTAAAGTTCATCTCCATGAGGAGGTCTTGAAGGGTCCGCCAAGAGGGGTCTTGATGATATATCCCGCAGATCTTCTCCTAGATGGAGGTCTTGGCCTCCAATGGAGTAGTGGTCTCTCTCTCTCAAGAGTAGAGGAAGGTAGGAGCAAAGCTCACATACAAATGAGCTATCACTTTGCTAACCCTAGAAAGGAGGGGGAGGTGGTCTATTTATAGTCTTAGTGCAAATGAGGGGTGAAGTGAAGGGGTACATGGGACTCAGCCCGCAACTGGACACAGCCAGGGGTCGGACGTCCGGTGGGCGTCGGACGTCCGGAGACTCACGGGCGGGCGGACGTCCGGAAGACGTCGGACGTCCGCTCGATTTGGCTCGGACGCAGGAGTGTCGGATTTCCGGAGGGGGCCGGTCGTCCGGTCGTCGGTCGTCCGCTGGCGTCGGACGTCCGCTCATTTGGCTCGGGTGCGTGATCGCCGGTCGTCCGGTCCTGGCTGGTCGTCCGGTGGATCTTCTGGCGCCGGACGTCCAGACCCAACCGGTCGTCCGGTGGCTGGAGCTTCTTCGACAGCTCTTCTTCTTGCGTCTACATTTCCAGGCTTCCCTCGCGGATGGTGTAGGTGTTCCTTGGCGCTTGCACTCCTCCTCGTCGTCCGTGAAACTCCTGCAATACCTATGCATGCACACGAGTGGAGTGTCAAGTAGTATACCATCCTTGAAGGGGTCAAGTGAGCACGTGTAAAGGAGATGATTCACCTTTGTGTATGTGAAGTAGAGGTCGCACGTGTCACTTGCCAAACGGACTCTTGACATGGTGATGTCCATAGAATGCTCCGCATCAGAATGGCTGGTGGTGGCGCGGTGGCTGCGTCCTCGCGGCGCGTCTGCTGTTGCTTTGGCGGCGGGCGGAGGTGCGGCCGGTGGTTGTGTGCTCTATCGGACCTAGGCTTGGTCCCGGCGAGTGGCACGGGTTAGGGCAACGCCCAGACGTAGTGGCCGCTCTGGTCGTGGGCTACGGCGACGCGGGGAGGTATGGTGGCCTCCTTGCTACTTGGTGTCTACACTGCAGCTCGGCGATTCCGGCTGCAGCGATGGTTGGCTTCTCCGCCGGCGTCGGTTCATTTGCAGGTGGACTGTTTCGGCCTTCCATCCCTTTCCTCGGCGTCCGGGCGCTACTTTCGTCGAAGGGCTGGTCCTTTCCTAGTTGTGGTCCATCGCTCGTCTTGCGCCTGGTGCTGCAGGACCAAGCTCATCCTGCGCTCGGCTGCAGGACCGAGTTTGTCTCGCGCCCGGCAGCAGGACCATGCTCGTCTCGCGCCCGGCTGCAGGACCGTGCTCGTCTCACGCCCGGTGTGATAGGATGGGTCGATGGGTGCCAATTTTGGCCGGCCTATTGGGTCTCCGCGCTGGGGGTGTTCAGAGGTGCGAAAGGCGGGAGCTTTTCCGCTCGTCTCTTTGGTTGGAGTAGCGGCAGGTCTCAAGTTTGTTGGTGTCTAGGTCTTGGATGCCGGGGCGGCATCCCTGGTCTTGGGCAGAGCTCGTGGCTCGGTGCTGCCCGGTGGTAATGGCCGTGTGGGCGGCGTGGTAGCCGGGGTGGTGTGTTCGGTGACGGTGAGTGTTGGCCGGGGTGAAAACCTGTTCTATTTTCGGACGGACCGGCGGCGGCGAAAATCGTTCCCTTCTTGAAGGCGTCGTCACGGCTCTCATTGCACGTCGTGGTGCTCCAGGGGAAACTCTGATCCTTGGATAGGGCGGTGGTGGCGCTCCGGTGCCGTAACCTCCCTGTGTTTAGTATTTTTGGGATGTTGGATGAGTGCAATGATGTAATACAAATACTATATAATTTGTGCCAAAATATTATGACTATGCGATTATTTTTTTTCATATTACAAAAATGCATATTCGGTGCAAAGTTGTGTGCAAGTTTTTTAATTTCCTTCTTCTTAAAGAAATTAACAATGCACTAATTCATTTTTTTTTATAGAAAAAATCATTATTTTGATATTGTTTTAGTTTTTATTTCATTTTCATTCCACTTCAAGGGTAATAATATGTCACGCACTTGAGGATCCTCGTCGTCAGGGCCCACACCGAGGTGAGCTTTCATGTCACGCACTTGACTGTTTCAGATGTTGGCTAGTTCGAGACTCGACCTCAACGTGAGATTGCTTGTGTACTAGGGGTTGGGGCGCCACCTGGTGGGGCCTCCTGAGAGGAAGTTTGTGCGGTGCCAGATTGATAAGCAACCCTTTCACCTCTTTTTTCTCTAATTGCTAACAAACATGCACATATAAGCAAGGAACTTGCAATAGAATTTCTAACTGATAATAAAACAAACAACCTTTGAACAAACAATACTCCGAGATCTTGATCCCCTTAGGTAGTGGATTATTCCCAACCAGATTAAACACATTCAACAATTAAATATGATTGCCCAATAAGTTTTATAGTAACACTAAGAGGAAGTTGCCCGCACTTGCTGCGTTTTTTCCCCACGATAAAAATCTGACTCACCCGCACAGTGCAGGCTGCTGACGTGGACACAGAGGCGCACCCCTGAGCGGAATCTGCGGTGCCAGGTAGGTGGCGTCCCTTCCACTCTCCTTTTTATGCTAATGATAGTGATTAGTGAAGAAAGTGACATTTGTAATAGAACAAAACAGGAGAGATGGAGCACATGTAGCTAGATAATCATGTTATAGACATGAAAGCTGATCAGTGGCAATCTTTGAGGCTACATGCACAAGTTCAATCTGAGGAAAGTACTCCCTCCGTTCCAAATTACTCGTCGTGGTTTTAGTTCAAATTTGAACTAAAACCACGACGAGTAATTTGAAACGGAGGGAGTAGTAGTTACAGGACCAACAGAAATGCATTGCTGTAAATGTACATTATTAAAATAAATCAGAGATATTATCAGTAGACTTATATGAACAACTATCATGGATGGTACGTCGACGATGGACAGTGAGACAAAAATTTCTAAACTCAAGCATACACAAAATGAAATCATCTGTTGATGATGATGAATGAGACTTTACTGCAGAGACCCAACAAGAAGCCAAGATTCCTGGACTAAAATTTTGAATCGCAAAAGAGAGTCATAGCAAGCCTATGATCTGAACTACAACCGAGTGCCTTGCTCTTTATTCTGAATTAGAAACTTTAGCAGTCAGAAGCGCTTGCATCTGCAAATTACCAAACAAAGACAATATTCTAATTTATAATGTCAACAGCTGCAACAATGCCAGTACCACCTTTTGGCAACCTGGCATATAATTTTGCTGCATAGGACTTGAGTATTCTTTGAAATACCTAAAAAATGTATTTGATCAGTAATTAATCTATTTAAATTTATCTTATGGGATAACTTATCAAATCGGAAAACATAACTATAGTTACTGAATTAATAAACATGTGTTCAGTTGAACCATATGGTTGATCATTCAAGATTATTTCATGGTACATTCCAGTTCTGTAGGTATGATACCTGTCCTATACTCTTTTTGAACTGAACGATGCATAGAATCAATAGTAGACACTGCAAGCGCACTTATATGACTCTCCATTGCATGCAATATTTTAAGCAATTGAATTGCCAAATCACCTAATCTTCTTCAGCTATCTGTTGAAAAATAACCAAATTCATCAAGTAATCATACTGACAAACTCCACGCAATAAAGAATTGCGTACAACAGGACAAAAGAACGAAGCCATTATACTCAGGATCAATGAACATAAATTTATCTAACTAAAACTAAGACCATCTAGATAGATACATTTCAGAATATATGCATCGCTTTGATACCTTCTACTATGCAAATTCTACATCTGATTACGGAAAACGAAACCAATTGCTTTCACAAATTAGTTGAAAACCACTCAATAATACCAAAGATTACCTCTATAAAAAGTCCCACCCAAATTATGAGAAGCACAGTATATAACTATCATGAACATGAAAAAACATTACTCAAAAATACAGTACAGTTTGAATACAAGCGAATAAGTCAAACTAATAATTATTTAATAAATCTGATTCCACATCAACAGTTAATTTTTGGCACCAGCTCTCCGCAGCGCTGAACGACCTCTCCCCATCGCCAAGTCCTGCACCGATCCAGCAGAAATGAAACACATAATTCAGTGCAATGAAAAGTAACCGGCACTGTAAAAATTCTGAGAGATTGGTTTCAAAACGACAGCAATGTTCCTAGCTCTCGCAAAGCTGTTAAGGAGAAGGGAAAAGGCATCAGTATTTTGATTCAGTGAAACTACATTAATCATCAATTCTACACACGAAAAAGGAGAAGGGAAGGTTGTGCCGTTTATAAGTAAAATTAAATTAACAGATTGGAAGCATAGAAGATGTTGAAATATCATAGATGAAAATCTGTATGTAGGTTCCCAGGTCGAATACAATCGTGACCTGCAACAAGCGAGGAAAAATTGGACAGAGATCAGGTGACTGAAAAACTGCTGTGCTGCTGTTTGTTAACTGATTGAAAAACTGCTGCTTATCTCTGTAGCTTATCTCAAAAAAGCTTCTGAAGTGTTGCTATTTGTTAACTAACTGAGAGACTGCTTGTTAACCGACTGAAAAAATGCCAATGACTCGCATTCAGTAAGTAACAGGCTGAAAAATGCTACCATATTTGTATTGTTAACTGACTGTTCATACTGTTAACTGATTGAAAAAAATGCTATTTGTATTTTCTAATGACAGAAAACGGGCTGAAAAACAAGTTTTAAGTATTAGGAATTTCCGAAATGTACATTGGAGAAAAACTTTGGTCAGCAATTCCACTATGTAAACTTGCAGCTACATATTTTACTAACCAATCGTTTCTCTCTCTCTCTTCTCTTAATTTCTAATCTGGAACACGACATATATATATATATATATATATATATATATATATATATATATATATATATATATATAGACTTATCCCCTGTTTCAGTTTACACAGAAAACTGAAACCAACCTATGCATGTATGTTCAACGCCCAACCCTAAATTCTGAGAAGAATAAGAATGAGAGGAACAAGGCAACCCATATCAAATTCTATGAGGTAGAGAGGCCTAGCAGGATCCTCTAATCGAGTGTTCGTACTGCCTTTTCAACAAGAAGATCACAACAGCAAGGGAGCCGACAAAACAATATTAAATATTACAATATTAATCAATATAGCATGAAGAAACCAACAAATTTAGAAAGAGCAAGCAAATTACCTCCTTCCATTCAGCAACACTGCCAATTTACACATCATATAACTCTGCAGATTTAGACACAAAATATGGCCTCATAAAAGTTATCACATTGCCTTGATCTTTCTGCTAATGGTGTAATCCCCACAGAACCCACACACGACATGCATCAGTTAAAAGGACACAAAATCACCCCAGATCAAGAAAATGCGATAAGAATCCTATAGAGCGACCAATTCAAATAGGGAAAAAAATAGCAACATCAACCCTCTCTCTTTGTATATGCATTAGCAGCAAAATTTTCTCTTCTACCCTTTGACTTTTCAGTCGCATACACATTAGCAGCAGGAACATCACCTAAATCTTTGCTAACTTATCTCCTCTAATCTTTTGAATTAATCCCCATAGCAACAGCTAGTTCAACACTTCCTTTCCCACCTCTCTTTTCACAAACAAATGAACAGTGTAAAAAACCGGAATCTCGGAGAAATGGTCAGAGAAAAACCTCAACCGGTTGCAAGAAAATTTTCAGGAACTGCCGGCTCGTAGCACTCGTCCACCTACAGAGGAAAAGAGGAGCAATCAATCAGTATAGGCATACCGTCGAACAGATGGTATGCACCTCCCTCGTGCTCCTGCCAGATATCGCCACTGCAAAAGAGGACATAACACCACTGACCTGCGGAGGAGGTGGTTGCAGCATAGTGAGGAAGCCAACATCAAGAAGGTCGACTGGAACGCTACCTCGGCCATCACCAGGTGCATCTGGAGTCGCCGGCTCCGCCTCCGGGAAGATGCTCCCGGATCTGGAGTTGTTGGCCCTTGACGGCGCAGACGAAGAGGCCGTGTCGATGGCGACTTGCCTCCGCGTGACGGTGGTTCTTGTCGAGCTGCTTCTGGCGCCATTGGCAGTGCCCTCCTCCACATCCTCGTCCTCCCTGCCGACCACCTCCATGGAGCCGGATTGAGAAGAGAAAGGGTTAGGAGTGGCATAGAGGCGGCAGGGGTGAGGGAAGGAGGCGATGTGCCTGGGTCGAAAAGAGGCGTGAGCGATTGGATGTGGAGTCTGCTTGGTCGGCGCAGGAGGACGAAGCAAACAATGGGTCGATGGGGCGAGGCGGTGGCGGCGGCAACGAGACAGATATTTTGGGAGGTCGCGTGAGTCGAGGGAAAAGGGCTGAAGCGATTTCCTGTTTCTCTCCCTCTTTCTTTACTTCTGGACGAAGCAAACGGCGGCGTGGGGCAGCGAAAGACAAACTGCTACTCCATTTTGTCTTTACCTAATCCGATGTGGCATGTGCGAGCATCCATCCTTGATGCACACCTTATTGTTTTGGATGTGCAGCCTGGCATGGAGCCAACCAAGGAGACAACGAGCGCATCGACCTCCTCCTCCCCGAGCACGAGCCCGACCCCGACCCCAATCCCGGCGGCACCCAAGCCCATGACCAAGAAGGCTAACCCCTCGGTCTGGGACGCGCTGGCCTTCAGCGGCCCGGCGCCGGTGCGCATCAACGGCCGGCTGGCCATGGTGGGATTCGTGGCAGCGCTCTCCGTCGAAGCGGCGCGCGGCGGCGGGCTCCTCGACCAGGCCGGCAGCGGCGCTGGGCTTGGCTGGTTCCTGGTTACCGCGGGGGTGTTCTCCGTGGCATCGTTGGTGCCGCTGCTGCAGGGACAGAGCGTGGAGAGCAAGTCCAGTGGCTTCTGGAGCCCGGACACCGAGCTCTGGAACGGCCGCTTCGCCATGCTCGGCCTCATCGTGCTCGCCGCCACCGAGTTCATTACCGGCTCTCCCTTCGTCAACATCTAAGGCCAAAGTATTTTCTAAGTATTCTCAGAATACTACAGTTTTTTTACTTACTATGATTTTATTTACACTGACCTGTTTGGCTAGGAATAAAAACTGCATTATCAAAACCAGAGTATTTCCAATACTGTGGTAAATTCTCTGTATAAAAAAAAGAGCCCCGAATCTCTTTTTTTAAAACAGAGCAAGCGAAAGAAAAGAGCTCGTCGCTAGCTATTCTCAACAGACTCGCCTCGCTATCAAGCCATAACCTCCGCTGCCGTCGCCGCCTCCTGCCTCTAAACGGGCGTGCCGATCCCCTGTCCCGCCCTTATGCGTATCCAATAGCTTGGCTGGGTAGGTATTGGATCCGTGTCAAAAAAATAAAAGATAGTCGAGTTCCATCGTTTTGTGCATGCCTGCGAATGGCAAGGGCTAGGCAAGCTTCCTGGCTAGATTAACGAACAGAAACAGTATATAACCGGCCGGCCGCACGTGTAGCAACTGGCAGCAAATTTTACAGCATTGTGTGGTGTAGCCAAACATGTGCTCTGTATTCTGAATACTTCAAAAAACTCAGTTATGTTAAAACCGTGGTAATTTATAGAGAAAAATATATTTTTCGTCCCTCAACTCTTGACAGAGTATAGATTTGATCCCTCAACTACGAAACCGGACAACTTGCACCCCCAAGTGTTCAAACCGGACATGTTTCGTCCCTTCTCTTAATTTTGACCGGTTTTGATGCTGTTGACCTCGGTTTTGACCGGTCCAAGTTGACGTGGCAAAAAAGACCAGCAAATTGGCCTCCCATTTCCTCTCGCTCATACAGGGAGGAGCAAACTGGCGTTGACGGTGGTCTCGACGGCGTGAGCGCGGCGCCAGGAGAGGGTGGATCGCCATGGCTCAACCTACTCGTCGCTGGGCTGGAGAACGTCACCGTCGTGGACGGGCTGGGGCACCTCATGGTTGCGGTGCTCGCCGTCATCGCCGACCTTCGCGCATGGGGCCACTGCTTGGATCCAGCAGCGTGGTACGGAGGCGGAGGTGGAGTCGTGGAGGCGTTGAGGTGGGTGCTCTCCCGCGGCCAACACCCCTACTATAGCCCACCGAGTTCGTCTCCGCCAACCTCCCGCAACGCTCGCCCACAAGCTCATGCTCGACATGTACCTCGTCGTCGAACGAAGCCCAGACTCGTCCATCCCATCGTATTTCGTGTTGCTCAGCGCTTGGGACCCCACGCGCCCGCGGCTCCGCATCACTCCCCCGCACATCTTCACCCCAACATGCTTCGTGGCTGCGTGCTCGGGCTCCCGGCCCTTCAAATTCTGTTCGCGTTGTGTGAGCGCAGCTCTGGTGGCATGCTGCGAGTACTTGCACATGCAGAAGCCACACGAAGCCGGCCTCGATGAACTACGTCCTGATCTTGTCATGCTTCGAGTGCAAGTTCATGAGGAGGCAACTGTTGCCTGCAGTTCCTGCCATCCTGCTCCATTGGAGAGCTATGACACGGCTAGGTGTGCCAGCCAGCAGGTTGTTGTGCCTGCGGCCAGAGGCGCGGAGTCACACGACGGCTTGGAGCGGCGTGTTTAGTGGCCAGCAGGGCAACCGGCGGTGCATGCTAGTTAGCAGGGCCACCGATGGTGGCGGCACTGGCTCGTTGATTGACGGGCATGCTCGGTTGTTGTGCAGTGCGGCATTGCACGTCAACTGTTCGACGAAATGTCTACACCAAAGATTGATGGAAAGATATAGAAATATTGCCACATGGACATGCCCCGTTCAAAACCATGCTGAGTCAGCATGATACAACTTTGGCTGAGTCGAGGGATGACGGTTTCAAGAGTTGGAGATGCAAATTGTCTGATTTTGTAGTTGAGGGACCAAATCTAGACTCCGCCAAAAGTTGAGGGACGAAAAGTATACTTTTCTCTATTTTATACCTACAGGTTAAATTACAGTAGTTTTTGATACTTTGGTTTTTATGATACTTTGCTATCAAACATAGCCTAAGACTACTTTAGCGCTGCGGATTCTCTTTTCATCAGCTAACAAATCGTAATAGTAGCACTAACTGTTGTAGCCACGTTTATGTCAAAAGAAAAATGTTGCAGCCACGTTGCCGTTTTGTACTAATCAGTGATGGCAATCTGTAAATCTCATGTTTACATTGTTTTGATGCTTCTTAATATTAAATGTGCTTAGAAATTAAAAAAATGCCACTCAAACAACTTTGAAGTAGCAAATATTAAAAGTACTTAAAGGTACATTGTCTATGCCATGTTGAAGGACCAATCTCATAATTCTCATAATTAGTTCATACTGAAACACTTACCAAAATCTGTCAATTTTCTACATAAAACAGAATGCGGACAGTGTGGCTACGAAGTTGCAGTTTGAGCATCACCAACATATTCTGAAGTTGTTGATGGAACATCATGATGTCTCTGAGGGAGAGCATCACCATGGTGGCCATCATATTTCTTTTGTTCATATAGAGGCAGGGAGAAGAGCAGTAGTATGATGAGAGAGGGGAAAGAGAAGGCTTCCATGAAAACGTAATATAATCTTTACTTTCTTTTTTTTTTGCGCTGTAATCTTTACTTTCTTGGTGCTTCCAAATTCCAAATTGATATGCTATGTTGATGCAAGCTAATACTTTCACGAATAATAGCTATTTGTTGGCGTGCCCTACCACCATCTGTGTCCGGTCGCTCTAATGTGGTTACATCATGCGGCATGTTTTGTCATGGCTTGTTTGTGATGGCCATCTTTGGAAGCTCCTAATGTTTGCACTGATCAAGTCCGCGCATGCTACTGCTCCCTTTGTGGTCAAATCATTAGCTCTAAGCTACCGGGATTCACGATATGCTCTTTTATCTTATGGAGTTTCTCTTCCAGTTATGTTTTTGGAGTTGGAGAGTGTGCTCCTAGTCCGTCAGAGATGCTAGCTGATAAAGAAACATCCAGGTTCATAGATTATCATTAATACTCACAAAACCAAAGATACTACACACTTCAGTTACTGACTCACTTCCTTTATTCTGTATGCATTAAGGGCATCTCCAACACAGATTACCAAACGGACATCAACGAACAATTTTTGAACTCACGAACATTTTTTAGTTTGTTAAAAAAACAAGAACATTCAAATTTGCGTCAATTTTAACATTCATGTTTTTTTTTTTTGAATTTACGAACATTTTTTGAATTCATGACCAATTTTCCCAAATTTTTGTTTATTTTTTGAATCACGAATAATTTTCAGATTCACAAGCATTTTCATGTTGGGCGATCACTTTTTCAGTTTCATGAACATTTTTGTATTCACAATCATTTTTTCAATTTTCAGACCTTATTTGAATTCACGAACATTTTTTGAGTTCATCAACATTTTTTGATATTGCGAAAATTTCTTAAAATTTGCGATTAGTTTTTGAATTCACATTTTTTTTCAAATTCCTGAACACTTTATGGACATTTTTCAAGGATGCGAACATTTTTTAAATTCATGGGGTTTTAGAATTCACAAACATTTTATGGACTCGCGAATATTTTTGAAACCTCAGAACATTTTTAAACGTGGCAAACATTTTTTTTGAATTCACTGATATATTTTTCAAATCCATGAACAGTTTTTGAATCCACTAGAATTATTTAATTCATGACCATATTTTGAATTCAGAAACATTTTTTAAAATATGGACTTTTCAAATTCTCAAACATTTTAAAATTTGCAAACATTTTTATAAGCTGTGAACATATATTTGAATTCACGAACATTTTTTAATTCATGAACATATTACGAATTCTTCAAACTATATTAATGTTCATGGATTCGAAATATGCTCGAGGCACTGAAAATGGCAAAAAGATATGCTAATTGAATATCTAGTATCTATTGGTCACTCTTCACCTTCTTTCCGATGAGAACATCTAATGTTGTTTCTTCCTCTTCTTGGTGGGAACATCCAAGGCCTCCGCATCAATCTTGTTCAGGTTGAACTTACAGATGCACCGAATGCTTTGTATGAAATAAGGGTTTAGGGTTTAGGCCTCCACATCAATCAAATTACTGCCAACTACAAAGAATATTTGTAGATGTGGATAAAATATCTCACCCTACTATGGACCAAACTTAGATGGGAACAAAGATGAACCTACATAAAACCAGATGGTAAATCAGAAGGAAAAAACGATGATGGAATGAGGAGAGAGTTAGCAACCGGTTTACCTACACCACTGAAAAGAAACTTAAATGATGAATAACGCTCCTCCCCTACTCACTCTAAACCTGCACAGACAAGCAGAGGTAAAAACATGAGATATAGGTAATCTGGAATCTAGCATACGACATCACTATGCCCTACAAATCAAGTATATAGGCGAAAAATAATCCATGGAAAAACAGCAGGATCAACTATATGGGACACGCAAAAGGGGAATACCAAAACCCGCGACCCCACAGGTCGATTATGATAGGCAAAAAAAAAAAAAGCCACGAAATGGCCTGCGCGAACTCAATACAAAAGGGCCGGAAGTAAAAGGCGGCCTAGTTAGGATTCGGCCCACAGAGGGGGAGACTATTCCGCGCGTTAGGATTCGCCCCCGGCCCCCGCTGAAGGCCTCGCCTGGAGTCTGGTCTGGACTCCGTCCGTAGGCGGCGAGGGCGTGCGAAGTGGGAAGGCAACCGCCGCGCCGCCTCTCCGTCCTCGGCTTCCCTGCCGCCGCCGGCCTCTCCGTGCCCTTCTCTCCCCGCGGGCGCCTCCCCACCTCGTAGCTTCCCTGCCGCCGGCGCCACCGCCACCGAGTACGGATTCCGTGCGTCCCCCGACACCGCCGCCTTACCCAGTCCGTGCTTCTCCGCCGCTGCCCCCCTCCTCTCCCCCCAGTCCTCTACCTCCGTGCCGCAGGCAACCTCGGCCTCTTCAAGGAGGGGCGAAAAGGTTCATCCTCGCCGTCACCGGGGAAGCACCTTCGTGGCGTCACCAGGTAAAGATTCAATGCTCCACGTCACTATTTGATTTCTTTTGTTCTGCACGAATGTTTGGCGTAAATTGTCTACTTCTTGTTGATGAACCGTATATACAGTTGTTGAAATATCTTAGTAATTCGGTCGTTGATGGCTTGGGAACTAAATAAAATACTAGTAAGATTTAATTGCTAAATTTGTAGGATCCTTTAATCTTGCAGCAAATGAATGCAATTATGTTGATGATGCCAGCTAGAACCTGGAAAATATGGCTGGTTACCAGAAGTTTACCTGTGTGTTTTGATTGTAAATTTGTAATTGTCTGGTATGTCCTGTGCACTGCAAAATGGACTGGTAAGATGTTACGGTGCCTTAGAAAGATAGTGCCAACAAGGATTTCCGTTTCCTTTTATTTTGTTATCTTTCTGTGAGATAATATATTGTCCATTTCTTTTTTATATAACATGCTTTCCTTGCTGTTGCTGCTTTCTGAACCTGCAATATTTCCTAAAGTGACTTTGGCAGGTCAAAACAGCTTCTTGGAGACCACAAAGGGGGGTTAGACATGATTGATGATGAGGCTAACTTTGACGACATCACTGATGCCCCTGCAGAAGCGGAAGCTGCTGCAAAGTTTCATCCTAATAAGCTGCGGGGCAAGCTTCGGAAGAAATCTGTGCCATCAAGATCTGTTGTACCCAATCGTACAGTGGAAACAAGTGATGAGAAGGCTCTAGCTTTAAGTCAAGATAATTTGTCTCAAGGACTTACTACGAATCAAGAAGTAACATCTTCGACCGTTCTTGGTAGTGAAACGATTGGTGGCACGGAAGCTGGTGGGGGCACACTTTACACACCTTCTGATGATGTGCTGACAGTTTCTTCTGTAGATAGGGTTTCACAAAATGACGATCCTCATGATGATCCATCTGAAGTAGCTACACTCCAAGAAAACTTGGTTGTTTCAGATACCCAAGCATCATCCACCCATCCAACTAGCAAGACAGTTGATGATTTAGCTGACTTTGGGGAACTATTTGACACACATTCCGAAGAGGAAAACGTTGCAAAGTCCAAGCTAAAAATTAAGGTGAAGCTCAGCAAGGCAGCATCCAAGTCCCGAAAGACTGGCCAAAAGAAGGCAGCTTCAACTGTAGACGTGGTCTCACAAAATAAAGAGGATGGTAACGATGATGTCAGAGGATGCAACGATGAGCAGGTACAAGCTCCTATACATGAAGAACATGTACAGACCTCAGATTCTCAGCCACCCTTGGGAACTGATGATGGTACAGTTGACAATTTCGTTAACCACAACCGCATCCTTGAAGAGCCTGGTCCAGAGGAAACGGCTGCAAAGTTACACCCTAAATCACAAAGAAAACCTGGCAGGGCTTCATCCAAGGCTGTTGGGACTAGTGATGATTATGCAGCAGCTAATCTAAAGGTCAGGGTTGAAATCTGTTAGAAATTTAACTAAGTTCACAAATATGATATGCTGATGCTCTGCTTTTGATTGCTTTTAGGATATCAATGCTAGTGTTGATATAGACTCTCAAGATGGCCTGATAAATCCTCATACTGATGATACTCAACCCATCTTTGGAGAACCCTCAGGTGCGTGTCTGATTTACTTGTGGAACTTCTTTTCCATGCACATCTGGCATAACGCTCATTCTGACAATACAGTATGTCATGAGTTGTTGGCTGCACTTATCACTTTATATTGCTTTGTCTAGCTTTCCTGCTTATTTACTCATAATGAGCAAACATATTTCTGGTACAGCTGAAGCTGCTGCTACATTTCTACTTGATCTTGGAAAGAAAAAGGGCAAAGGCAAATCAGTAACATTTGTTCTACCAGATGATTATGAGGGGGTCGCTGCAACAGATACCAACCATAATGACATAGGATCTGATGAAAATTTGAACACCTTGCCTCAGCAAGCACCTCAAAAGGTAAGTCCTTGCTGAAGTCTACACTTGTGATTAGAATTTTCTTGGCACCTCAAAAGGTAAGTCCATGTCTCATTGGTAATTTTTGCAGCATTGTCTAACTGAAGAACATTCAGACGATCAGGAATATACTGATAGGGAGAGCCAGTACTATGAGGGGGAGCGATCAGATCATGGTGTTGAACAACAATCCAAATTGGATGTTGGAAAACAAGAATTATCAATGAAGTTAAGAAGCAGGACAGATATTCAGAAGGTTGGGTTATCTGAGCATATTGTTGACGATCATCTTGATGAAGATTTTGTTGAACCTTCAGCAGCCGAACAAAATAATGATAGTGGCGACGAGAACACTGCTGGAGGAAAGCAGAAGGCACCAAGAAAGTCAAGGAAGAAAGATCCAAATAAAGAACCTTTGAGGGGTTCCAAGCGCACCTCGACGAAATCCACTTCGGAAAAATCACAGTCGAACCAGCAGAAAAATAAAAGTGAAGTATCGTCACGCGGTCGTAAGAGAGCCTTGAAAGATACAATGACAGAACAGCCTGAGAAGAAGCTTACTCACAGAATTCGTCAAAAAAGAGCTCAAGGTATCTGGCTAAAATAACAACGGTACCCAAATAACAAAGCATCAATTTAACATGCTATGAGCTCTTGACTCTTGTATTTTTGGCCTTTGTTGTTTTATAGAAGTGCAAACGTTACTTCAAAAACCTGATCATGAGATAGATCGCATGAAGCTAAGTGTGACGCATCTCAGGTTGTTACAAGAGGCCAGAGAGCGTATTCAGGTGAGTTGTGCACGTTTGCTGGGTCTACCTTCTTTATTGGAGTATTATGCTGTTGCTCATGATTTTTGTTTTGGCCTTTCCTAGAGTAAAACACCGTCAGGACCATCATCCTCTAATCAAAGGTAGGCTCTTTTCCCAACTTAAAATATTATTTATGGATATTTTCTCTGTATCTTGTTTAACTACCATTCCGCATTTTCTGTTTGGATATTTTTACCTAAAGTGTAGTAAAATAACCAGTCATTGACAACAATGCTACAGTTCGATTTGCAAGCTTTCTATTATATCATATAGATACTTCACTTTTTCAGATAGGGTATTTGAAGTTGGCGTTGCTGCTGCAGTTTTTATTCCAGCATCTAAATTTGTATTCTTAAATTTGATGAGTTGGTATGCTGCTTTGACCATGATTTCACTGACTTTCGCCTGCCCTGTTCTTTGTTGATGTCTTTCCACAGCAGCTCCCGTTTTGGAGATACTGACGATTTTGATCCTTTTGGAGATAACTATGACAATGACAGAACAGAGAATCAGGCGCTAGAAAATGCTACTAAACTGAATTACCATTCTTATATGGACAAAAAGACACGGGCCAGATGGACAAAATCTGACACTGACTTGTTTTACCAGGTATTTGGAAATCAACTACACCCTCTATAACTTAATAGTATAAGATGTTTTTTGACACTGTCATGCTGACGTTTTGGCTTGCCTATGGGAAACTTCAACTTTTTTATCTGTTCTGGTCCAGGGTCTTCAACAATTTGGTAGCGATTTTGCAATGATACAGCAACTATTCCCAGATAAGTCCCGTGATCAGGTACGGCAAAAGTTTAAAAGTGAGGACAAAAAGCATCCAATGCAAGTCCACGATGCTATACTTCATCGCTCGAGAGGTCAGCGGATGCTTTATACCTGGTCCAGCCCATATATTTTGATTTCTGATTTCTGATTTTGCTTAACCTAACTCCTCTGTCTTAACAACTGTATACAGATAACTTGTATTTAAAACAAGTAATGAAACAGCTCAACATTGAAGATTCGCTGAAAGACATCAACAGTACACAAAAACAAGAGGTTGCATCAACTGAAGGAAACACTGGAAATGATGTTATTTCTGAAAGTAACACGTTTAGTGTTGAGAATGTTTCGAATTTGTCAGATGAAGAGATGGGCACGCACCAATCTGAGGTCAAAGAAGGGGAGGATGTTGCTGGAAATGCTGATGATGTTGACCTGGATGTTTTTGATTGGTACTAGCACGATAGTCACGCTGAAAATCAGGCAGAAATTATTTAGGATCTCACGGTTCTGCCAACCCTGTGAGCGAAGGACGTGTTCTATGTCGAACGTTTTTGCTCACGGGATTAGCTAGTTAGGTATGCGAGATACGGATGCAGATAGTACGGTTGTTACGTTGATTACCGTTTTATTTCACTCTTGCAAGTTACTGCTGTATTCTTCAGTAGTGTTGGTTTTTGTAGTGTTATACAAACTTTGTAGTCTCTCAAATGTTTCTGCAGTTTGCTGCTTCGTGATGTCTCCTGCTAGGTGCAGAGCTGATGGCGGCTCTCATTTAGCTTCTAGTCTTCTGAATAAAAGAAATTGTTGCTTGTTCAGAATAGTACAGATGCCTATCAAATGAATTGCCCGATGCGCTCGCTTCATAATATCACATGTTCTTACAGGGTCTTCAAATGCATGCAGAGTACAGATGAGGATTTCACTGATTTTTTTGAAGGACACTTTCACAGCCAGCACAAAGTATCCAAAAGGATGAAATGTAAATGAACTTTTTTGAACTGTGTACCAGCAGGCTTAGTTTTCGTTTGACGAATTGCTAGATCATGTTGATGCAGCCCAATATTTTCATGAACCATTGGTGTTTGGTGTCTACCGCCGATTGCGTCAGCTCGCTCTAGCATGTCCCCCCACACACACACACATGTCCTCCTCCTCCCTCTTCCGCTGCCCGCGCGGCGCCCCTGTACATGCAGGCGCCGGACGCTCGTCGTTCCTCGGGTGGCGGAGGGGTCGCGTGGTGGAGGTCAGGGGCGACGAGACTCCGGGCGGAGGAGAACATGGCCTCGCCAACTCCCGGCCGCAACTGCCACGCGGCGGATCGCCGGCCTCGTGTGCCAGGCGAAATGCATCACAGAAGGGCACGGTGGACGCCCGCCGGCACCAATTCAGCTTTCGTCCGCCCGTCCGCCAGGTGCTTGTGTATATTCCCCATCCGTTCCACCACCCCTACTAGTGACCAACCACTCGTTACGCTTTGCTTTGCTTGGCCTCGCCTACTTGGATGCTTCCTTCGTGGCATTGAGGTGTGGCTAAGACAAGAAACAGAACTGAGACTTCAGTTCTCCCACCCATGAATATCTTAGAGCAACTCCAACGGGCCGACTCAAATGGACAGCGATTTTGTCAGTTCTTTTATCTGTTTGGGTCGGCCAGGCAGATACGGACATCCGCTTCCGCGTTTGGGTCGGCGTATGCGTCCAACGCTCGCCCGACCCATTTTAATGGCGCCGACAAAAATAAATAAATAGTGCATGTATATTTAAAATAAAAACAACTTAATTAAACATTAAAGCCGGCCAGATAGATCGGCGAGAGTCCATGCGTCCACATTAGCATTAAATAAAACTAAAAGCAAACTAAACTACGAGGCGGCGCACTACCCTAGGCGTCGTCGTTGTTGTCCCTGGTCGGTGAGGTTGTTAGGAGCTAGGGTTCGCCTCGCCTAGGCGAGGGCCGAGGGGAAGGAGGAGCCGGGCGAGGTCGAGCGCTTGGCGGGCGGCGGCGAGGCGCCGCCCTTGCGATCGGGCGGCGGCGGCAAGAGAGGAGGCGACTAGGTTTAGGGTTCCGCTCCTCCGGGAGCCGCAATAGAATAGTCTTATTGCTTAATTCCAAAAAGAGTCTTACAACCTATATTTATAACCTAGATAACTTGCATAAGAATTAACCTAGATAACTTGCATAAGAATTAACCTAAGATAACTTGTGGGCTAAGATCGCCGGTGGGCCTCACGGCGCCATAGACCGGCCGGTCATAACATCTCTCCCCTCACAAACAGCTCGCCCTCGAGTGAAAGTCGGGGTAGTGTTGGTGGAACTCCTCGCCGCTCCCAAGTAGCGTCCTCCTCCGTAGTCCAGCCCACCGAATCAACACGCATCAGAGCCTCGGCACTGGGCCTTGAGCGCCTTCTCCGGTGCAGAAGGAGACGCTCGTCCGAGGCCGCGGAAGGCGGCGGTGCTGTGGTGGATCACCGCGGAATGGCTTGAGCAGCCCGACATGGAAGACATCATGAATGCGCGCCGCGCCGGAAGTCAAGACGGTACGCCACTTTCCCAATGCGCTCGGGATAGCAAAGGGACCGCATAACGAGGACCGAAGCTCGCCGCTTGGGTCCAACGATCGCAGAGAGCGGTGAAGTAGACGCAGCTGCGGATCCAATCGCCCACCGCGAACTCCGCCGCGATGGTGGCCATCATAGTATCGTTTGGCCAATCGCTGGGCCGGAGAAGTCGCTTTGGACCTCCGTGAGCATCTCATCACGGCCTCAAAGAGCCCGGCCGCCTCGGTCCGTGCCGAGGCCGTGATCCACCGGCAGGATCGGCGGGGCAGCCACCATAAACCACCTCAAAGGGCGAAAATGAAGGGCGGAGTGAAAAGAGGTGTTAGCAGCGATTCGCCCACGAGAGCCACCCACCCATGCGCGAGGGCGATCACCGTAACACAATGCAAATACATGGCAATCACCTTGTTAACGATCTCGATCGCCGTCCGTCTCGAGGATGGAAGCGAAGGTTTCGGCGGAGCTTCACGCCCGCCGGTAGGAAAAGGTCGCGCCATACATGGCCGGTGAACATGGATCCCGATCATCGACGATCGAAGAAGGAAACCCGTGGAGACGGACAATGCCATCGAAGAAGGCCCGTATGGCGATGATGCCGCTGAATATGGGTGGCCAAGGGCGATGAAATGAGCATACTTGGAGAAGCGGTCGACCATCGTGAGAATGACGGATTTGCCGCCCACCTTGGGAAGGCCTCGATAAAATCCATGGAGATGTCTCGCCAAACCGAGATGGAACCTCCAAGGGCTGAAGCATGCCGCCGGTCGCAGCGTCTCCGCTTTATTGCGCCGCACGCCACACAAGACCCTACCCAATCACGGACCGTGGCACGATCGCTCGAATGTAGAAGTCGGCGCGAGACGATGGAGCGTCTTCTGACGCCTCATGGCTCGCCAGATGGGCGAGACGCAGACTGGCCGACGAAGATCGTCGTGGTGCCGGGACGAAGATGCGGCGCCCATGGAGAAGCAGCCGTCGGCTAGTCGCCACGGCTCCTCCAGCCGCTTCGCCGCCACCGCCGCTTTGCGAAGAGGAGGGCGTCGGCCGCGATTGCGATCGCGCGGCGGATGTCGGCGAGAGGGCTAAAGAGGGCCCGGTGATGATGCATAAGGCCGCCCCTCCGCCGCATCGCCGTCCACATCGGCGCCACGCCGACGAGGCGTCGGCGACGGTGTTAAGGCGACCGGCCGGTACTGGCGGTGAAATCAAAGCCAAAGAGTTTATCGATCCACCGGTGCCGAGGGACCGCCGAGAGCCTCTCGATCCAAAGATGAACTTGAGGTCAGAGTGGTCCGTGCGGATCCGGAAGGAACGACCCCAAAGATAGGGCCGCCATGGCGCATCGCTCGCACCAACCCAATGAGCTCACGCCATATGCCGCCAACTTAAGATGGCGTGCAAAGAAAGGGACGGTGAAGAAGGCGAGGGTCCATCGCCTCGATGCGTAACCGCACCAAACCCAAGACCGGAAGCGCCGCAATGACGGTGTAGGGAAGGTCGAACCGCATCTATAGTACGGGTCCCGTCGTAAGGGCCCCTTGAGGGCCTCAATGCCGACATGGCCTCCTCATCCCAAGAGAAGGCGCCGCGACGGAGTAGGCGCGTGAGCGGGCCGCGATGAGCCCAAATTCCGGATGAACTTCCGGTAGTACCCGCAAGGCCAAGAAACCCACGAAGAGCCCGCGGAGATCGCGGAATCGGCCAGCGGCGACGGCCGCCACCTTGTCGGCGTCCATGGCCACACCTCGGCCGAGATGACGGGTCGAGGTAAGCTAATCAAGGTGTCCCGAACGAGCACTTCGAGCGCTTAAGATGAAGATGATGCGCCAAGCTCGCTGAAGACGATGGCCACATGCCGGAGGTGCTCGCCCAAGAGGCGCCAGAGATAAGAATGTCATCAAAGAAAACGAGCACAAACCGACGTAAGTAGGGCCGAGGACATCATTCATCAAGGCTCGAATGTCGCCGGGCGTTGGAGAGGCCAAAAGGCATCACCAAGAACTCGAAGTGGCCGTGATGAGTCCGAACGCCGCCTTGGCGATATCGCCGGATGCATGCGCACCGATGATACCCGACCGGAGGTCCATTTTGGTGAAGAAGCGCCGTGTAGCTCATCCAGAGTTCATCGACCACCGGATAGGAAACTTATCCTTAAGTGTGAGAGCATTAAGGGCACGGTAGTCGGCGCGAAGCGCCAAGTGCCATCCGACTTGCGAACGAGGAGGACGGTGCCGAAGGGTGATGTCGATATCCGGATAATACTGCGGCAAGCATGAGTGCGCATCGCCGCTCCAACTCGCCCTTCGCAATCGAGGGTACCGATAGGCCGATCGCCACCGAGCCGAGCCGGCAGAGATGAATACGGTGGTCGAGACCCGGCTGGCGGAAGGCCCCGGTTCCTCAAAAGATCACCGTGTTGCCGCAGGAGGTGATCCAGCAGCGGATGCTCGGCCTCCGTGGTCGCCATGCTAGCTGGAGTGGGGGCGACGCCGGTGCCTCCAACGCCCCCACCGGACACGGCGCCCATGCGCCGAAGGTCATCGTCAGGCGTCAAGTCCCAAAGGATGGGACCGAGAGTCCGCAAAAGTCGACGCCGAGGATGAAGTCGAAACAGCCCAAATCGATGTCGGCACAAGTGATGGTGAAGTGCTCGTCACCGATAGTAATGGGAACGCCCCGAGCGAGCCCATGGCAGCGGAGGCGGTCACCATTAGCGACGGTGACACGCAGCGCTTCCCGCCCGCGGGTGTAGTGCAAGTCGCCGCATAGTAGACTCCGGAGGAAGTTGTGTAGAACCCGATCCAAAAGAGCCACCGAGTCTCGCCGTGGATCGTGACCGGATAAGCATAGTCCGCCATTGCGGATGCCGCCAACGCGGAAGGGAGACGACAAGGGTCGAGCTGGCGCGGGCGCTGGTGCCGCGCGACCGGCGGCGGCCGGGTCACCGAGTCCTCCTCGGTGACAACGCCCTCCGCCTCGCCGGGCGGTCTCCAAGTAGAAGAGGCGCGCGAGATATGGCCCGGGGCATAGGGCGATCACGCTAAAGCACAGCCTCAGCGGCGGCGCCGAAGCCGCTCGCCCGCGAAGGCGCGGAAGGGCAGCGTGCTGGCGGCGGTGTGGTCGCCGGGAGACGGTCAAGAAGCGGCACTACCGGGCGACGGTCGTGGAGGCACGCGCTCCCCGAGGTGCCGCTGGCCCGGTCAAGGCTCGGGCGCGCTGCTCGAACGCCCGAGCGTAGTACATGGCCGTCAGAGGTCCCTGGGGCCCTTCATCTCGACGCCCACGCTGATGTGGTCGGAAGGCCGCCGACGAAGAGCTCCGCCACGTAGTGCCGCTACCCCGAGCGTGACATGCAAGAGCTCGGAAGCGGTCGGCGAAATCTCGACCGTGGAGGTGAAGGGTAGGCGCCCACGGACAAGCGGCCGCCGCACCGTGGTGGTCCAAACGGCGAGACACAGCCGCACGTAAAACGATCCTGGGGGGCATGCCGCCTCATCCCGCCGAGAGCGTAGTACCATGTCGGGCGGCACCGAAGGTGGTAGGACGCGAGCTGCGCGCCGGACGCCGGTGTGCGCCGCCCCGGAAGAATCGATCACACCGGTTTAACCAGTTAAGGGGTCCTCCGAGCCATCATACGTGGCGGTCGATCCGGCGAAGCGCGGTGGTGTCGGGTCGACGCGCCTGGGCACCGGTTCGTCGATGCGGAGAGCCGAGGACGGCGCGTCTTTGCCGCAAAGATGGGTACCGACGGGTCTCCGGCCTCCGTAGACCGGGCGCGAGGCCGTGCGGTGAGCTAAGCCGAATCGGAGAGGGCGACGAGGGAAACCCGACGGTTGAATCGGAGCCCCGGTAGGGCCCTCGACCGGGCGGTGCTAGGGCGGCGGTGGCGTGGAGCCGCGGCCGACGCGAGGGGGGCGGGGCGGGCCAGCCGCCACGGGGCGGGCGGGCCGCTGATGCCGCGCCGCCGATGGGGCGGGCTGGGAAGCGGGCTGGCGCGGGGCGCTGGCCGATGCTGCGGCGCCGGGCCCGCCCAGCAGGCTAAGCCGGGCGCTGGGCGGCCGATCGTTGGTGCCGTGAGCCACCGGCGAGGGCGGCGGCACCGAGTACCACGGAGCGCCGGTGGGCGGAGGGCGCGGTGGTCGGGCGGCGGTGGCGGCCAGACGGCCGGGCGAGGAAGAGCCGGATGCCTCGGACCGCGAGCACCAAATCGTTGAGGACCCTCGCCATGGCCTCCGGTGTAGTTGGCGGCAGAGTTGATGTAGACGGCGGCGGTTCGGTGGTGGGGGGGGCGGGCGGGCATGGACGCGCCGGGAGGAGGTCTAGCGCCCGTGGCGAAGCGGTGATGACGCGGCGGTGGTGGTGGCTAGAGGCAGCGACGGCGATGGCGGTGGTGATGACATAGTCGAACCCGAGTGGATGATACCAAGGTGTTAGGAGCTAGGGTTCGCCGCCTAGGCCTAGGCGAGGTATGAGGGGAAGGAGGAGCCGGGAAAAGGCCGAGCGCGGGGCGGCGGGCGAGGCGCGGCCTCCTGGGCCGGGCGGCGGCGGCGCAAGAGGAGGCGGCTAGGGTTTAGGGTTCCGGCCTCCGGGAGCCGCAATAGAATAGTCTTATTGCTTAATTCCAAAAAGAGTCTTACAACCTATATTTATAACCTAGATAACTTGCATAAGAATTAACCTAAGATAACTTGCATAAGAATTAACCTAAGATAACTTGTGGGCTAAGATTGCCGGTGGGCCTCACGGCGCCATAGACCGCCACCATAACAGAGGTAAATGAGCGCCGACGCAGGTCGGCCCCAGGGAACGCCATGTTCGAGCAGAGGCGATGACGGCCATGGCAGCTGTGTCATGCTGGGCGATCTTGGCTGGGGGCTGTGTGCGGTCAGCTGTCTGCGATCAGCGCCTAGCGCGCCTCCTCCTCGGCCTCATGCTGCTCCTCCTTGAGGTCGCGCCGAGCATCTCCTCAGATTGGCCATGACGGCGCCTCGGCCAGCCTGTCGCCGGGCGCCACATCATGAGGTACGCCCGCCTCCTGCGCCGGCGTCGCCTCCATCCAAACCGGTGGCGCGGAGACCCATGAAGGAAATATGCCCTAGAGGCAATAATAAAGTTATTATTTATTTCCTTATTTCATGATAAATGTTTATTATTCATGCTAGAATTGTATTAACCGGAAACTTGATACATGTGTGAATACATAGACAAACAAAATGTCACTAGTATGCCTCTACTTGACTAGCTCGTTGAATCAAAGATGGTTAAGTTTCCTAGCTATAGACATGAGTTGTCATTTGATTAACGGGATCACATCATTAGTAGAATGATGTGATTGACATGACCCATTCCGTTAGCTTAGCACTTGATCGTTTAGTATGTTGCTATTGCTTTCTTCATGACTTATACATGTTCCTACAACTATGAGATTATGCAACTCTTGTTTACCGGAGGAACACTTTGTGTGCTACCAAACGTAACAACGTAACTGGGTGATTATAAAGGAGCTCTACAGGTGTCTCCAAAGGTACATGTTGAGTTGGCGTATTTCGAGATTAGGTTTTGTCACTCCGATTGTCGGAGAGGTATCTCTGGGCCCTCTCGGTAATGCACATCACAGTATTGGGCCTTATTGGCCCATACGGGAAAGAGAGAGGGGCTGCCTAGGGTAGGCCGCCCCCCCCCCCAAGGCCTAGTACGAATTGGACTAGGGGGAGGGGCTGCGCCCCCTCCTTCCTTCCCTTCTCTCTTCCCCTTCCTTCTCTCCTACTCCTACTAGGAAAGGAAGGAGTCCTACTCCCGGTGGGAGTAGGACTCCCCCCTTGGCGCGCCTCTCCCTGGCCGGCCGCCTCCTCCCCTTGCTCCTTTATATATGTGGGCAGGGGGGCACCCCAGAGACACAAGTTGATCTTCGTGATCGTTCCTTAGCCGTGTGCGGTGCCCCCCTCCACCATAGTTCTCCTCGATAATATTGTAGCGGTGCTTAGGCGAAGCCCTGCGACGGTAGAACATCAAGATCGCCACCACGCCGTCAGGTCGATTTAACTCATCCCCGACACTTTGCCGGATCGAGTCCGGGATCGCCATCGAAATGAACGTGTGCTAGAACTCTGAGGTGCCGAAGTTTCGGTGCTTGATCGGTCGGGCCGTGAAGACGACGACTACATCAACCGCGTTGTTCTAACGCTTCACTTTCGGTCCGAGGGTACGTGGACAACACTCTTCCTCTCATTGCTATGCATCACCATGATCTTGCAGCGAGGAAATTTTTGAAATTACTACGCTCCCAACAAAGGGTATCCGAGCCTGGTTTTATGCGTAGATGTTATATGCACGAGTAGAACACAAGTGAGTTGTGGGCGATACAAGTCATACCGCTACCAAAGATGTCATACTTTGGTTTGGCGGTATTGTTGGATGAAGCGGCCCGGACCGACATTACGCGTACGCTTACGCGAGACCGGTTCTCCCGACGTGCTTTGGACAGAGGTGGCTAGCGGGTGTTAGTTTCTCCAACTTTAGTTGAACCGAGTATGGCTACGCCCGGTCCTTGCGAAGGTTAAAACAGCACCAACTTGACAAACTATCGTTGTGGTTTTGATGCGTAGGTAAGAACAGTTCTTGCTAAGCCCGTAGCAACCACGTAAAACTTGCAACAACAAAGTAGAGGACGTCTAACTTGTTTTTGCAGGGCATGTTGTGATGTGATATGGTCAAGACGTGATGCTATATTTTATTGTATGAGACGATCATGTTTTGTAACCGAGTTATCAGCAACTGGCAGGAGCCATATGGTTGTCCCTTTATTGTATGCAGTGCAATCGACCTGTAATGCTTTACTTTATCACTAAGCGGTAGCGATAGTCGTAGAAGCATAAGATTGGCAAGACGACAAGGATGCTACGATGGAGATCAAGGTGTCGCGCCGGTGATGATGGTGATCACGACGGTGCTTCGGAGATGGAGATCACAAGCACAAGATGATGATGGCCATATCATATCACTTATATTGATTGCATGTGATGTTTATCCTTTATGCATCTTATCTTGCTTTGATTGACGGTAGCATTTTAAGATGATCTCTCACTAATTATCAAGAAGTGTTCTCCCGAGTATGCACCGCTGCGAAAGTTCTTCGGCCGAGACACCACGTGATGATCGGGTGTGATAGGCTCTACGCTCAAATACAACGGTGCAAAACAGCTTGCACACGCAGAATACTCAAAGTTAAACTTGACGAGCCTAGCATATACAGATATGGCCTCTAACACGGAGACCGAAAGGTCGATCGTGAATCATATAGTAGATATGATCAACATAGTGATGTTCACCATTGAAACTACTCCATCTCACGTGATGATCGGACATGGTTTAGTTGATTTGGTCACGTGATCACTTAGATGACTTGGGAGATGTCTGCCTAAGTGGGAGTTCAAGTAATATGATTAATTGAACTTAAATTTATCATGAACTTAGTCCCGTAGTATTTTGCAAATTATGTTGTAGATCAATAGCTCGCGTTGTTGCTTTCATATGTTTATTTTGATATGTTCCTAGAGAAAATTATGTTGAAATATGTTAGTAGCAATGATGCGGATTGGATCCGTGATCCGAGGTTTATCCTCATTGTCGCACGTAAGAATTATGTCCTTGATGCACCGCTAGGTGATGACCTATTGCAGAGCGATGCGCACGTTATGAACGCTTGGCTAGCTCAATATGATGACTACTTGATAGTTTAGTGCACCATGCTTAACAGCTTAGAATCGGGACTTCAAAGACATTTTGAACGTCATGGACCATATGAGATGTTCCAGAATTGAAGTTAATATTTCAAGCAAATACCCGAGTTGAGAGATATGAAGTCTCCAACAAGTTCTATAGCTAAAAGATGGAGGAGAATCGCTCAACTAGTGAGCATGTGCTCGATTGTCCGGGTACTTCAATCGCTTGAATCAAGTGGGAGTTAATCTTCCGATAAGATAGTGATTGATGAAATTTCTAGTCACCACCACTAAGTTACTAGAACTTCGTGATGAACTATAGTATGCAAGGGATGACGAAAACGATTCCCGAGCTCTTCGTGATGTTGAAATCGATGAAGGTAGAAATCAAGAAAGAGCATCAAGTGTTGATGATTGACAAAACCACTAGTTTCAAGAAAAGGGCAAAGGAAAGAAAGGAAACTTCAAGTAGAATGGCAACAAGTTGTCACCCCGTGAAGAAGACCAAAGCTGGACCAAAGCTCTAAACCGAGTGCTTATAATCGCAAAGGAAATGGTCACCGAAGCGGAAATGCCCTCAATATTTGGTGGATAAGAAGGATGGCAAAGTGAACAAGGGTATATTTGATATCTGTGTTATTGATGTGTGCCTTAGTAGTGTTTATAGTAGCCCCGAGTATTTGATACTTGTTCGGTTGCTAAGATTAGTAACTCAAACAGAGTTACGTAATAAACAGAGACTAGTTGAAGGGAAGTGACGATGAGTGTTGGAAGTAGTTCCAAGATTGATATGGTCATCATCGCACACTCCCTATACTTTCGGATTATTGTTAAACCTAAATAAATGTTATTTGGCGCTTATGCGTTGAGCATGAATATGATTTGATCATGTTTATTGCAATACGCTTATTCATTTAAAGTTAGAGAATAATTGTCGCTCGCTTACATGAATAAAACCTTCAAATGGTCATACACCCAATGAAAATAGTTTGTTGGATCTCGATCGTAGTGATACACATATTCATAATATTGATGCCAAAAGATGCAAAGTTAATAATGACAAGGTAACTTATTTGTGGTAATCGCCGCTTGGGTCATATCGTGTAAAGCGCATGAAGAAACTCCATAAAGATGGATCTTCGAATCACTTGGTTATGGATCATTTGATGCTTGCTAACCGTGCCTTTTGGGCAAGATGACTAAAACTCCGCTCCCGTAACAATGGAACGAAGCCATCGACTTATTGGAAATAATACATACCGATGTATGCGATCCGATGAGTGTTAAGGCTCGTGGCGTGTATCGTTATTTTTCGACCTTCACAGATGATTTGAGCAGATATGGGTATATATACTTGATGAAACATAAGTCCGAAACATTTGAAAAGTTCAAAGAATTTCAGAGTGAAGTGGAAAATCATCGTAACAAGAAAATAAAGTTTCTACGATCCGATCGTGGAGATGAATATTTGAGTTACGAGTTTGGTCTTCATTTGAAACAATGTGAAATAATTTCGCAACTCACGCCACCGAACACCACAATGTAATGGTGTGTCCGAACGTCAGAATCGTGACTTTACTAGATATGGTGCGATCTATGATGTCTCTTATCGGTTTACCACTATCGCTTTGGGGTTATGCATTAGAGACAACTGCATTCACGCTTAATAGGGCACCATCTAAATCCGCTGAGACGACATCAGATGTGTTGGGGAACGAGTAATTTCAAAAATTTCCTACGATCACGCAAGACCATGGTGATGGCATAGCAACGAGAGGGGAGAGTGTCCGCTCACGCACTGTGAGACCGAAAGCGAAGCGTTATAACAACGCTGTTGATGTAGTCGACGCCTTCACGATCCGACCGATCCAAGCACCGAACGACGGCACCTCCGAAGTTCTCGCACACGCTCAGCTCGATGACGATCCCTGACCGATCCAAAGAAAGTGTCGGGATGAGTTCCACAAGACGACGGCGCAGGACGATGTTGATGCTCCACCGACGCAGGCTTCGCCTAAGCTCCATGACGATATGACTTCTCCCAAGCAGGCTTCGCTTAAGCTCCGCGACGATATGACGAAGTGGAATATGGTGGAAGGGGCACCGACACGGCTAAGGAAAGATCCGAGATCAACTTGTGTGTCTTGGGGTGCCCCCCCGCCTCAGATATAAAGGAGCCAAGGGGAGGTGGCCGCCCTAGGGGAGGCGACAAGGAGGAGTCCTACTCCCACCGAGTAGGACTCCCCTCTCCTAGTTGGACTAGGATTGGAGGGGGAGAGAGGAAGGGCGCCCCCTTCCTTGTACTATTCGGACTAGAGGGGGGGGGGCGCAGCCCACCTTGGCCTGCCCTTCCTCTTCTCCCATGGCCCATTAAGGCCCATGGACCTCCCGGGGTTCCGTAACCTCCTGCATCTCAGTAAAATCCCGATTTCACCCTAACACTTCCGATGTCCAAATGTAGGCTTCCAATATATCAATCTTTATGTCTCGACCATTTCGAGACTCCTCGTCATGTCCGTGATCACATCCGGACTTCAACAACCTTCGTGCATCAATACTTATAAACTCATTATGAACTGTCATCGAAACGTTAAGCAAGCGGACCCTACGGGTTCGAGAACTATGTAGACATGACCTAGAACCATTCTCGGTCAATAACCAATAGCGGAACCTGGATGCCCATATTGGTTCCTACATATTCTACGAAGATCTTTATCGGTCAAACCGCATAACAACATACGTTGTTCCTTTGTCATCGGTATGTTACTTACCCGAGATTCGATCGTCGGTATCCAATACCTAGTTCAATCTCGCTACCGTAAGTCTCTTTACTCGTTCCGTAATACATCATCTCACAACTAACTCATTAGTTGTAATGCTTGCAAGGCTTAGGTGATGTGTATTACCGAGAAGGCCTAGAGATACCTCTCCGACGATCGGAGTGACAAAACCTAATCTCAAATACGCCAACCCAACAAGTACCTTTGGAGACACCGTAGTACTCCTTTATAATCACCCGATTACGCTAGACGCTTGGTAGTACCAAAGTGTTCCTCCGAAGAACGGAGTTGCATAATCTCATAGTTACAGGAACATGTATGGGTCATGAAGAAAGCATTAACATACTAAACGATCAAGTGTTAAGCTAACGGAATGGGTCATGTCAATCGATCATTCAACTAATGATGTGACCTTGTTAATCAAATAACAACTCCTTGTTCATGGTTAGGAAACATAACCATCTTTGATTAACAAGCTAGTCAAGTAGAGGCATACTAGTGACATACTGCTTGTCTATATATTCACACATGTATTATGTTTCCTGTTAATACAATTCTAGCATGAATAATAAACATTTATCATGATATAAGGAAATAAATAATAACTTTATTATTGCCTCTAGGACATATTTCCTTCGCCTCCCACTTGCACTAGAGTCAATAATCTAGATTACAAAGTAATGATCCTAACACCCATGGAGTCTTGGTGCTGATCATGTTTTGCTCGTGGAAGAGGCTTAGTCAACGGTCGCAACATTCAGATCCGTATGTATTTTGCAAATCTCTATGTCTCCCACTTGGACTTGGTCCCGAATGGAATTGAAGCGCCTCTTGATGTGCTTGGTCCTCTTGTGAAATCTGGATTCCTTTGCCAAGGCAATTGCACCAAGATTGTCACGTAAGATCTTCATCGGTCCCGATGCACTAGGTATGACACCTAGATCGAAATGAACTCTTTCATCCAGACTCCTTCATTCGCCGCTCCAAGCAGCTATGTACTCCGCTTCACATGTAGATCCCGCCACGACGCTTTGTTTAGAATCGCACCAACCGACAGCTCCACCGCTTAATAAAAACACGATCCGGTTTGCGATTTAGAATCGTCCGGATCGGTGTCAAAGCTTGCATCGACGTAACCATTTACGACTAGCTCTTTGTCACCTCCATATACGAGAAACATATCCTTAGTCCTTTTCGTATTTCAGATGTTCTTGACCGCTGTCCAAATGATCCACTCTCGATTACTTTGGTACCTTCCCGCCAAGCTTACAGCCTAAGCATACGTCAGTCCGGTACACAGCATTGCATACATGATAGAGCCTATGGCTGAAGCATAGGAACATCTTTCATTTTCTCTATCTTCTCATTGTGGTCGGGCATTGAGTCCGACTCAATCTTACACCTTGTAACACGTGTAAAAACCTTTCTTTGCTCGATCCATTTTGAACTTTTTCAAAACTTTATCAAGGTATGTGCTTTGTGAAAGTCCAATCAAGCGCCTTGATCTATCTCTATAGATCTTGATGCCCAATATGTAAGCAGCTTCACCGAGGTCTTTCATTGAAAAACTTTTATTCAAGTATCCTTTATGCTATCCAGAAATTCTATATCATTTCCAATCAATAATATGTCGTCCACATATAATATTAGAAATGCTACAGAGCTCCCACTCACTTTCTTGTAAATACAAAGCTTCTCCAAAAGTCTCAGATAAACCCATATGCTTTGATCACACTATCAAAGCGCTTATTCCAACTCCGAGAGGCTTGCACTGCACCATAAATTGATCGTTGGAGCTTGCACACTTTGTTAGCACCTTTTGGATCGACAAAACCTTCTCGTTGTATCATATACAACTCTTCTTCTAGAAATCCATTCAAGAATGCAGTTTTACATCCATTTGCCAAATTTCATAATCATAAAATGCGGCAATTGCTAACATGATTCGGACAGACTTAAGCATCGCTACGGTGAGAAAGTCTCATCGTAGTCAACTCCTTGAACTTGTCGAAACCTTTTGCAACAAGTCGAGCTTTGTAGACAGCTACATTACCATCGGCGCCGCCTTCTTCTTAAAGATCCATTTATTTTCAATGGCTTGCCGATCATCGGGCAAGTCAACCAAAGTCCATACTTTGTTCTCATACATGGATCCCATCTCAGATTTCATGGCTTCCAGCCATTTTATGGAATCTGGGCTCACCATCGCTTCTTCATAGTTTGTAGGTTCGCCATGGTCAAGTAACATGACTTCCGTAATAAGATTACCGCATCACTCTGTGCGATTTTACTCGTTGACCCACGAGGTTCAAGAGCAACTTGATCTCAAGCTTCATGATCATCATCATTAGTTTCCTCACTAATTGGTGTAGTTGTCACAGAACCATTTCTTGTGATGAACTACTTTCCAATAAGGGAGCAGATCTGCTTATCTCATCAAGTTCTACTTTCCTCCCACTCACTTCTTTCGAGAGAAACTCCTTCTAGAAAGGACCCGAATTTAGCAACGAAAATCTTGCCTTCAGATCTGTGATAGAAGGTGTACCCAACTGTCTCCTTTGGGTATCCTATGAAGACACATTTTTCCGATTTGGGTTCGAGCTTATCCGGTTGAAGTTTCTTTACATAAGCATCGCAGCCCCAAACTTTAAGAAACGACAACTTTGGTTTCTTGCCAAACCACAGCTCATAAGGCGCCGTCTCATCGGATTTTGACGGTGTCCTATTCAACGTGAATGCGGCCGCCTCTAAAGCATAACCCCAAAACGATAGCGGTAAATCGGAAATAGACATCATAGATCGCACCATATCTAGTAAAGTACGACACGACGCTCGACACACCATTTCTCCGTGGTGTTCCGGTGGCGGAGTTGCTAAACTATTCCACATTGTTTCAAATGTAAACCAAACTCAGAACTCAAATATTCTCCTCCACGATCGATCGAGAAACTTTATTTTCTTGTTACGATGTTTTTCCACTTCACTCAAATTCTTTGAACTTTTCAAACGTTTCAGATTTGTGTTTCATTAAGTAGATATACCCATATCTCGCTTAAATCATCCGTGAAGGTGAGAAAATAACGATACCCGCCAAGGCCTCAACATTCATTGGACCACAAACATCAAGATGTATGATTTCCAACAAATCAGTTGCTCGCCCATAGTTCCGAGAACGGCGTTTTGGTCATCTTGCCCATGAGGCACGGTTCGCAAGTACCAAGTGATTCATAATCAAGTGATTCCGAAGCCCATCAAGATGGAGTTTCTTCATGCGTTTTACATCGATATGACCTAAACGGCAAGCCACAAATAAGTTGCACTATCATTATCAACTCTGATCTTTTGGCTTCAACATTATGAATATGTGTATCACTACCGTCGAGATTCAACAAGAATAGACCATTCTTCAAGGGTGCATGACCATAAAAGATATTACTCATATAAATAGAACAACCATTATTCTCTCGATTTGAATGAATAACCGCCTCGCATTAAACAAGATCCAGATATAATGTTCATGCTCAACGCCGCACCAAATAACAATTATTTAGGTCTAAAACTAATCCCAAGGTAGATGTAGAGGTAGCGTGTCGATCGCGATCACATTGACTTTGGAACCATTTCCCACGCGATCGTCACCTCGCCCTTTGCCGCTGCTCGCTTATTCCAGTAGTCCCTGCTTCGAGTTGCAAATATTAGCAATGTAACCAGATCAAATACCCTGTGCTACTACGAGCTCTAGTAAGGTACACATCAATAACATGTATATCACATATACCTTTGTTCACCTTGCCATCCTTTTATCCGCCAAATACTTGGGGCAGTTCCGCTTCCAAAGGTCCGTGCGCTTGCAAGAAAACACTCGCCTGTGCTTAGGTCCAGACTTGGGTTTCTTCTCTTGATCAAGAACTTTCTTGCTGTTCTTTTTGAAGTTTCCTTCTTCTTCCCTTTGCCCTTTTCTTGAAACTAGTGGTCTTGTTGACCATCAACACTTGATGCTCTTTCTTGATTTCTACCTCCGCTGCTTTTAGCATCATGTAAGAGCTCAGAATTGTCTTAGTCATCCCTTGCATATTATAGTTCATCACGAAGCTCTTGTAGCTTGGTGGCGTGATTGGAGAATTTTGTCAATGACACTATCATACGGAAGATTAACTCCCAGCTGAATTAAGTGATTGTTATACCTGCACATTTTGAGTATGTGCTCACCGATGTAACTATTCTCCTCCATCTTGCAGCTATAGAACTTATTGAGACTTCATATCTCTCAATCCGGGCATTTGCTTGAAATATTAATTTCAACTCCCGAACATCTCATATGCTCCATGACGCTCAAAACGCCGTTGAAGACCCGGTTCTAAGCCGTAAAGCATGGCACATCGAACTATAGAGTAGTCATCACCGCTGCTTTGCCGTGACGCTCATAACTTTCGCTCAAGATTCGCAGCAGTTCGCTACCCAAAGCGGTGCTTCCAGACGTAATTTTTCTCGGCAGCAATGAGGATAATCCTCGTTACGGACCCAGTCCGTAATTGCTACCATCATCTTTCAACTTTGCTTTCTCAAGGAACGATTAAAATTCAACGGAACAACAAAGACGAGCCATCTATCTACATTAAACATAGACAAGCAAAATACTATCAGTACTAAGTTCATGATAAATTTAAGTTCAATTAATCAAATTAAAAACTCCCACTTAGACAGACATCTCTCTAGTCATCTAAGTGATCACGTGATCCAAATCAACTAAACCATGTCCGATCATCACGTGAGACGGAGTAGTTTCAATGGTGAACATCACTATGTTGATCATATCTACTATATGATTCACGCTCGACCTTTCGGTCTCCGTGTTCCGAGGCCATATCTGTTATATGCTAGGCTCGCCAAGTTTAACTCGAGTATTCCGCGTGTGTAACTGTTTTGCACCGTTGTAGATGGACGAGAACTTATCACACCCGATCATCACGCGGTGTCCGGGTACTACGAACTTTGGCAACGGTGCATACTCGTGGAGAACACTTCTTGATAATTTTAGTGAGAGATCATCTTATAATGCTACCACAAACAAAGCAAGATAAGATGCATAAAGGATAAACATCACATGCAATCAATATAAGTGATATGATATGGTCATCATCATCTTGTGCTTGTGATTCCATCGCCAAGCACCGCCATGATCACCATCGCCACCGCGCCGACACCTTGATCTCCATCGTAGCATCGTTGTCGCCTCGCCAACTATTGCTTCTACGACTATCGCTACTCCTTAGTGATAAAGTAAAGCAATTACATGGCGCTTGCATTTCATACAATAAAGCGACAACCATATGGTTCTCGCCATTGTCGATAACTCGTTACAAAACATGATCATCTCATACAATAAAGTATAGCATCACGCCTTGACCATATCACATCACAACATGCCCTGCAAAAACAAGTTAGACGCCTTCTACTTTGTTGTTGCAAGTTTTACGTGGCTGCTACGGGCTGAGCAAGAACCGTTTACCACGATCAAAACCACAACGATATTTCGCCAAATTGACTCCGCTTTTAACCTTCTCAAGGACCGGGCGAGCCACACTCGATTCAACTAAAGTGAGAGAGATGACACCCGCGGTCACCTTTAAGCAACGAGTGCTCGGAGCGGTGAAACCAGTCTCGCGAAGCGCACGCTGTAATGTCGGTCCGGCCGCTTCATCTCACAATACCGCTGAACCAAAGTATGACATGCCGGTAGGCAGATGACTTGTATCGCCCACAACTCACTTGTGTTCTACTCGTGCATATGACATCAACGCATAAAACCTGGCTCGATACCATCGCTGGGGAACGAGTAATTTCAAAAATTTTCCTACGATCACGCAAGACCATGGTGATGGCATAGCAACGAGAGGGAGAGTGTCCGCCCACGCACTCTGAGACCGAAAGCGAAGCGCTATAACAACGCTGTTGATGTAGTCGACGCCTTCACGATCCGACCGATCCAAGCACCGAACGACGGCACCTCCGAAGTTTCGCACACGCTCAGCTCGATGACGATCCCTGACCGATCCAAAGAAAGTGTCGGGATGAGTTCCACAAGACGACGGCGTGCAGGACGATGTTGATGCTCCATCGACGCAGGGCTTCGCCTTAAGCTCCGCGACAATATGACTTCTCCCAAGCAGGCTTCGCTTAAGCCCGCGACGATATGACCAAGTGGAATATGGTGGAAGGGGCACCGACACGGCTAAGGAAAGATCCGAGATCAACTTGTGTGTCTTGGGTGCCCCCCGCCTCAGATATAAAGGAGCCAAGGGGAGGTGGCCGCCCTAGGGGAGGCGACTAAGGAGGAGTCCTACTCCCACCGAGTAGGACCCTCTCCTAGTTGGACTAGGATTGGAGGAGGGAAGAGGAAGGGGCGCCTTCCTTGTCCTATTCGGACTAGAGGGGAGGGGGCGCAGCCCACCTTGGCCTGCCCTTCCTCTTCTCCCATGGCCCATTAAGGCCCATGGACCTCCCGGGGTTCCAGAACCTCCTGCATCTCAGAAAATCCCGATTTCACCCTAACACTTCCGATGTCCAAATGTAGGCTTCCAATATATCAATCTTTATGTCTCGACCATTTCGAGACTCCTCGCCATGTCCGTGATCACATCCGGACTCAACAACCTTCGTGCATCAATACTTATAAACTCATTATGAACTGCCATCGAAACGTTAAGCGTGCGGACCCTACGGGTTCGAGAACTATGTAGACATGACCTAGAACCATTCTCGGTCAATAACCAATAGCGGAACCTGGATGCCCATATTGGTTCCTACATATTCTACGAAGATCTTTATCGGTCAAACCGCATAACAACATACGTTGTTCCCTTTGTCATCGGTATGTTACTTACCCGAGATTCGATCGTCGGTATCCAATACCTAGTTCAATCTCGCTATCGTAAGTCTCTTTACTCGTTCAGAATACATCATCTCACAACTAACTCATTAGTTGTAATGCTTGCAAGGCTTAGGTGATGTGTATTACCGAGAAGGCCTAGAGATACCTCTCCGACGATCGGAGTGACAAAACCTAATCTCAAATACGCCAACCCAACAAGTACCTTTGGAGACACTGTAGTACTCCTTTATAATCACCCAGCATTCGCCAGGACGCTTGGTAGTACCAAAGTGTTCCTCCAATAAACGGAGTTGCATAATCTCATAGTTACAGGAACATGTATGGGTCATGAAGAAAGCATTAACATACTAAACGATCAAGTGTTAAGCTAACGGAATGGGTCATGTCAATCAGATCATTCAACTAATGATGTGACCTTGTTAATCAAATAACAACTCCTTGTTCATGGTTAGGAAACATAACCATCTTTGATTAACAAGCTAGTCAAGTAGAGGCATACTAGTGACATCTTGTTTGTCTATATATTCACACATGTATTATGTTTCCTGTTAATACAATTCTAGCATGAATAATAAACATTTATCATGATATAAGGAAATAAATAATAACTTTTATTATTGCCTCTAGGGCATATTTCCTTCAAGATGAACTATAGTTTAGCAAAGAAACCTAAGTTGTCGTTTCTTAAAGTTTGGAGTTGCGATGCTTATATGAAAAGGTTTTCAACCCGATAAGCTCGAACCCAAATCGTAGAAGTGCGTCTTCATAGAATACCCAAAGGAAATCATGGGTACACCTTCTATCACAGATCTCAAGGCAAAACATTTGTTGTTAAGAATGGATCCTTTCTAGAGAAGGAGTTTCTCTCGAAAGAAGTGAGTGGGAGGAAAGTAGAGCTTGATAAGGTAATTTTACCTTCTCCCTAATTGGAAACTAGTTCATCACCGAAATCAGCCCAAAGTGATGCCTACACCAATTAGTGAGGAAGCTAATGATGATGATCATGAAACTTCAGATCAAGTTACTACCGAACCTCGTAGGTCAACCAGAGTAAAATCCGCACCAGAGTGGTACGGTAATCTTATTCTGGAAGTCATGTTACTAGACCATGATAAACCTACGAACTATGAGGAAGTGATGATGAGCCCAGATTCCGCGAAATGGCTTGAGGCCATGAAATCTGAGATGGGATCCATGTATGAGAACGAAGTGTGGACTTTGGTGGAGTTGCCCGATGATCGGCAAGCCATATTGTATAAATGGATCTTCAAGAGGAAGATGATGTCGATAGTAGTCTTACTATCTATTAAAGCTCGACTTGTCGCAAAAAGATTTTCGACAAGTTCAAGGTGTTGACTACAATGAGATTTTCCCAATCAGTAGCGATGCTTAAGTCCGTCCGAATCATGTTAGCAATTGCCACATTTTATGAAATCTGGCAAATGGATGTCAAAACTGCATTCCTTAATGGTTTTCTTAAAGAAGAGTTGTATATGATGCAAACGTAAGGTTTTGTCAATCCTAAAGGTGCTAACAAAATGTGCAAGCTCCAATGATCCATCTATGGACCGGTGCAAGCATCTCAGAGTTGAATATACGCTTTGATAAGTTGATCAAAGATATAGTTTTATACAGACTTGAGGTGAAGCCTCAGATTTACAATAAAGTGAGTGGGAGCACTACCGCTTTTCCGATAAATATACGTGAGTAACATATTGTTGATCGTAAATGATGTAGAATTTTTCCGAAAGCATAAAGGAGTATTTGAAAGGAGTTCTTTAAAAGAAAGACCTCAGTAAAGCTACTTACATATTGAGAATCAAGATCTATTGAGATAGATCAAGACTCTTGATAAGTTTTTTCAATAAGTACATACCTTGTCAAGATTTTGAAGTAGTTCAAAATGGAACAGTCAAAGAAAAGTTCTTTCAGATTGCAAAGGTGTGAAATTGAGAAAGACTCAAACCCACCACTACGTAAAATAGAAAAGAGAATGAAAGTCATTCCTCACGCCTACCATAGGTTCTATAAAGTATGTTATGCTATGTACTGCATCTATTGTATACCTTGCTCAATTTGGCAAGGAGTACAATAGTGATCTAGGAGTAGATCATCGACATTGGTCAAGAACATCCTTAGTGAGGACTAAGAAAATATTTCTCAATTATGGAGGTGATAAAAGAGCCCGTCGTAAAGAGTTACATCGATGCAAGCTTTTTACACCGATCCAGATGACTCTAAGTCTTAATCTGGATACATATTGAAAGTGAGAGCAATTAGCTAGGGTAGCTCCGTGCAGAGCATCGTAGACATAGAATATTTGCAAAATACATATGGCTCTGAATGTGACAGACCCGTTGACTAAGCTTCTCTCACGAGCAAAACATGATCATACCTTAGTACTCTTTGGGTGTTAATCACATAGCGATGTGTAACGCCCTCGATGCGGCTATATCTCCCACGTGTCGAAGCACGACTTAGAGGCATAACCGCATTGAAAGCAATGTCGCAAGTGAGGTAATCTTCACACAACCCATGTAATACATAAGGGAAAGAGATACATAGTTGGCTTACAATCGCCACTTCACACAATACATGAGTAAAGCATTACATCATACAGATACAATCAAGGTCCGACTACGGAACCAAAATAAAAGAAGACTACCCCAAATGCTACACAGATCCCCGATCGTCCCAACTGGGCCCCACTACTGATCAACTGAAGCGAAACAACACAATGAATAAGATCTTCATCAAGCTCCTCCTTGAGCTTAAAAGGCCACCGCACGGTTTCATCGGCACCGCAAACTGGTTTTGAAGTATCTCGTGAGTCACGGGACTCAGCAATCTCACACCCGCGAGATCAAGACTATTTAAGCTTAAAGGTAGGACAGGGTAGTGAGGTGGAGCTGCAGCAGTTTACTAGCATATCTGGTGGCTACAATCGCAAAAGAGAGCGAGAAGAGAAAGCAAGGCACGGTCGAACAACTATGATCAAGAAGTGATCCTCAAACTACTTACGCCAAACATAACTCCAACACCGTGTTCACTTCCCTGACCACCGAGAAGAGACCATCACGGTTACATGACACGCGTTGGTGTATTTTAATTAAGATCAACTTCGGGTTTACTACAACCGACATTAACAAATTCCCATCCGCCTCATAACCGCGGGCACGGCTTTCAAAGATAATACCGCAGGGTGTCCCAACTTAGCCCATTATAAGCTCTCACGGTCAACGAAGGATATTCCTTCATCGAAGACCCGATCAATCTCGAATCCCGGACTACAAGACATTTCGACAAAGAATAAAACAAGACCAAAGAAAGCCGCCGGATGTGCCGACAAATCTGATAGGAGCTGCACATATCTCGGTCTCGTGGCACACCGGATAGGTCACCATACGAGTAAAACCAGCCTCGAGTTGCCCTGGTGGCCCCGCAGTCAGCTTGTTTTGGGCCAGCACTCAAGGAGCACCGTCCGGGGTAAAATAAAGATGACCCTTGAGTCTGCAGAACCCAAGGGAAAAAGGCTTAGGTGGCAAATGTTAAAACCAATGTTGGGCCTTGCCGGAGGAGTCTTATTCAAAGCGAACTGTCAAGGGGTCCCATAAATCACCCAACCGCGTTAGGGACGCAAAATCCGGGAACATAATACTCGATATGACGGAAACTAGGCGGCAAGAGTGGAACAAAACACTGCATAAGGCCGAGCCTTCCACCCTTTACCAAGTATATAGATGCATTAATTAAATAAGATATATTGTGATATCCCAACAAGTAAACATGTTCCAACAAGGAACAACATCTCCATGTTCCAACAAGGAACAAACTTCATCTTCACCGCAACTAACAACGCTATAAGAGGGCTGAGCAAAGCGGTAACATAGCCAAACAACGGTTTGCTAGGAAAGGATGGTTAGAGGTTTGACATGGCAATGTGGGTGGCATGATATATCAAGTGGTAGGCATCGTAGCATAGGCATAGCAAAAGAGCGAGCATCTAGCAAGCAAAGATAGAAGTGATTTCGAGGGTATGGTCATCTTGCCCGAAATCCCACAAGGAAGAAGAACGAGTCCATGAAGAAGACAAATGACGTAGTCGAACGAATCCTCACAACTCCGAACGAAACCGGCTAACGAGAGAAGCAACCCGAAACAAACAAACAACATAGTAAACAACCATCACATAACCATGTCATGATGCACAATCAAGTATGATGCATGTCCGGTTTAAATATGCATGGCATGGCAATATGCACAAACAACACTACAAGTTAGTGGAGCTCAATATGCAACGAGTTGCATATTGACAAAACACCACATCAATTATTTAGTTCGCTCTCCTTTAGGTACACAACAATATTAAATGTTGTTAAACATGGCAAGAGGTGAAGCATGATGAAACTACCTATCTAGGCAAGTTTAAATGAGGCCGAAGCAACAAACAACAATTCCGAAATCCCCATATGCAATATTCGAATTTGGTACTGTTCTGCCCTAAACACAATTTTAATGTTGTTAAACATGCAAAGTAATGCTACCATGTTAATCTATGCATTTTTCCACCCCATTTACATATATAATTTATTTAAACTGAGCTACGGTTATTTAGTTATGAAATAAATCATTTTAGCATGGCATTTAAGCAAATTAATGCAAACAACAATTATAAACATTTAAATGTTGTTATCATGATGCGGATGACATGTGCAAGTTTTATGCAATTTTATTAAAATTTGACATGAGCATGTTATGAAGCACTTGGTCACCACGGTATGAACGAAAAGGGTGCCACGGCGGTAAACAAAAATGGTGCCACGGCAACATATCCGAAAATGATGCCACGGCAATATATCGGTTCCGTGAGCTCACGGAGATACCGTGCAAAAGGAGGCGGCGGATGCGGTCATGCAAGGATGGTGGGTGATCCCGATACCGAAGTTCCCACGGAACGGTGGCATGGCAAAAGAGGGGCATCGCAAGGACAAACGAGCACGGTGCAAACACGAGCATCTCATACAACACACATTCGTTCACGGGCGGTCGTCTCGGGGTTATACCTTCAAAGCGTGCATTCATCTCGAAGCGGGTCGAGTTTCGTAGAGGGAAGTAGACGCCTCGCGACGGTAGTGGAAGTAGTGGTTCACGGACGCCGTGGAAGTAGTCGCTCTCGGTCGTAGTGGAAGTAGACGCTCGCGACCGGGTTGTACACGTTTTTCAGAGATGTTCGGTCGCCGGTAGAGGTACTCGCAACCAAGGGGTACTTGGCGGTCGCCGAGGTACACGGTTCGTGAGACGTCAAGCGCCGCCGTAGTTTTCACGGGTCGAGTGGTACTTGACTTGATGTAGAGGTAGCCACCAAGGTTGTCAAGTAGTCGACTCCATGATGATCACCGGGTACTTGGTAGGTTCTAGTGCAGAAATGAATGGCACAGGGCACGGGTCTTCAAGGGTCAACATCGCACTTGCCGTGCCACTACTCAAGGTGACCCGAGGCAATTTGACGAAGGTGCTAACCACGAGATGCATCAAGGTGCCCGGAGGCAGCAGCAGGCAGGAGGGAGACGAGGTCGGTCGGTCGCGTGCATGTGAAGGGAATGGTCGGCCCTGTGCAAACCATGGACTCGACGAGGCACTCGCGACAGAGGCAAGCAGAGGTGAGGCGATGAAGGCGACAGAGCTGCTGGTCTTCGCACCATGTCCACAGCGAGATGGAGGCAAGAGGCGGCGACGACGGTGGAGACGCGAGCTGCAAGCGCCACGGACGGCGCGCGGAGCGGCGACTCTCATCACTGGTTTGCGCGGCAAGCAGGCAAGGGACTACTTGAGCGCCATGGCTAAGGGAGCAGAGGAGGGGCGGCAGAGGGGGAGGCTTGGGCGCTGGATGGAGCAGTAAGGCAGCGCCATGGAGGGGCACGGCTGGCCAGGAGGGTGCGAGCAGAAGGGAGCTCCTTTCCCTGGCTCGATGCATGCGTGTGTGTGAGTGGAGGCGCGCGGAGGGACGAGAGGGAGAGATGGGGAAGACGAGGGGATCGGGAAGGACGAGGGGTGGCGGCGCTGGTGTTGGGGTCGAGCGAGGAGGGCTGCGGAGATGGAGTTGGGCATGGAGAACGAGAAGAGTGGCGGCGCGAGGGAAGCAAGAGGGGATCGAGGGAGATGGGGATCGGGCTGAGCGAGGGGCTAGGGTTAGGAAGGGTTTAGGTGGGCCTTGGGCCATTTCGGTGGAGGGGGGAAAAGGCCAAGTGGCCTAGCAGACTGGATTAAAAGAAAAGAAGGGGAAACTTTTCTATTTACGTAAAAGAGATAGAAGCAAAATATCTATTTGGAGGCCAAATAAATACAAGTTGAGTTGAAAATCGGCATGGAGCTACTTTGACATATTTCAAAGTGCCACAACTGGAATTTAAGTATTTGGAGAAAGATCAAGACATAGAATATTTGAAAACTAGAGAAATTTAAAATGCAAGTTTGTTTCGATGGCTTCCATATAAATGGAATATTTTGTTATAGCTCCCTTATATCGGGAGGGTATGTTATAAAGAGAAATCACCATTGTGAATATCCCTCGATTTAAATGGACCGAAGATCCACACAATTTTGTTTAGATGAGTTTTTAAAATTAAAAGACATGATGGCATGATGACAAGATGCAATGCAAAAGATGCTAAGAAGAATGCAACAAACAAAACAAATCACACGACAAAACTCGGAAACCCCGAAGGCAATCAAGCTCCGGTCTTGGGGCGCCACAACACTCCACCACTATTTAGAGGATCTCGCCCCGAGATCTAGGATGGCACCGGATAGAAAAACGGAAGAAGAAAGAGGTAAAACTAAGTTGGTTCGTTGACAAACGAGCGAAACCATGAACCTTGAGAGGTTGAAAATTGAAAGAAGAATACAATGGAGATGAACGAGATTGTGAACACTTTGTTAGCAGAGAAGAACAAAGAACATGATGAGAACCAAGAGCTTAGGGGACAAGATAGATTTTGAAGCCACTCCGTTAAAACAAGATAGAGAAGGAGTAAGAATGATATAATTTGGACAGCACTAATCGAAAATGGAAGGAATTAGAATCATGAACTTGGCAAAATGAAAGCACCGGATGAGACTCCGGCTAAAAGAGGAACGATAGACACAACACTCCGCTGAGAAGGGGGCAAAACTTGATAAGATGAGAGAGCTCAATGAAAACACGACACTCCGGTTAAATGGATAATGCAAGAAAAGAACATGATCTTGACAAACGAGACGATGGGTCAAGAGAGCAACATCACAATGCCTTCAAACGAAAGAATAGAATCTAGATTGTTGGGATAAAGGGACGGAGAAGAAAAGACAACTTCTACCACAAATGAATTTGAATGAAGCATCCTTACAAAGAAGGATAGAACGGAGTTGTTGGAAAACCAACAACGAAAAAGAATAACCTTGTAGTGGGCTTATGGAAAACTTCTCAAAATTGCGGTAAATACCGCCACTATGGAAACAATAGATTGGATCAGATGAACAAGGAGACGAGAAACTTATTTCACCGAGAGGACAAATGAAGAACTTGGGTCCTTTATAAGCACCATAAATAGCAACAATCCTTAGGGAAAGCTTTAGGTGAAATATAGCCCAAAACAACTCCAATGAAGAGATTGATGGCTTTAAATATCTCATGAACAAAGATAAAATGATGGATTTAAATATGTCACTCTTGAAAATCTGTGAATCATGAAACGCGAAGGAAAATTATCAACAATGACATAACACCATCTCAAAAGATAAGATAGAGAGAATTGCACTTTGGAATGCAAGATGAAGAATGCTTGAACGCCTCAAAACAAAACATGTGTTGGAACCATGTTTATTTTGAAGTATGGCTTGACGGATCTTAACTCCGCGAGAGATCTTGAAGGACAATTCGAGAAAGAAATGGATCCTTGACAAACCATCATGTAGAGCCTCCATGAAGAACTCCGGTAAGAAAAGGATGATAGAAAGAAAGAGAAGTTGACAACACAAGGTGAAGCCTTGCAGTGATAAGATAAAGCTTTGAAATGATATAACCGAGAAAACTTGGAACTCCGGAAAGAAAGATGAACAAATGAAATCAAGAATTTTGATGAACCTCCGGAATAAGGAATTAATCACTTGGATGAAACAAGAACAAGAATTATGTTATGTGTATCCTTCACCAATTAAATTGATGGCAAGCAATGGATTTGGCATACTACTTATTCTCGTAGAAAGGATTAAGATAGATATGGCGAAAACTTGGGAATGTCTTCAACGATCCGCCGGTAGGATTTGGGAAGGACGAATGAATCTATATAATAACGAAGGAAGAGAACTCTTGAACGAACCATCGTAAGAATTGAAAATGAAAGTAGCAAAGGCACAATTCACCGTGAAGAATTAGAAAACAAATAAAGATGCTTGATGAATTTAGATACATTAGAACGAAGAGATCATGAACTGATTAGAGGATATTTCGACGATGCACCGTGAGATTTGGAAAATAAGAGTTGAACACTTGAATGAATAATTTCGAGATGATGGGCTGAGAAAAATCAAACTGAAAAGATTCCTGAATTGCTCCGGATGGGTGAAAAGAATTCTCACAATCAAAACGATTATGAGGATGGCACGAAGCTAGAACCATGAATCTTGAAGAGAATGGAGCAAGATTAAAGAGAAACTCTTCTTCGGTCTTCAAAATTCGAGAATGACGACGAGAAACACCACCATGAATTGTTGAGGCACTCCGGAATGAAAATTAGAAAGGTTGAACCAACAATGAAAATAATTTGAAAGATCTTGGAGAAAAGCATTTGACTGATGATAAATCATTCTTACGTCAAACTTTGCAATGAATTTGGGAATAGCGCCGAGAAAATTAGAAGAGTCAGGTAAGATCCTGGGAAAAGACCTATGGGTTAGGGCCCACTCAAAAGAGACATCGTTGAACGATTGCTTGAAATAAAGATTGCACCGGTAGAATTAAATGGCTTGAATGAGATAACAACCTCAAAATAACTTGAGTGAACTGAGAATGGAAACTTGAATCTTCTGAGATATCTTCAACACTCCCAACCAAATGAATAGCGAGAAGTGAATGATTAGGAGATACACCGGAATGAGAAAGCATTGTGAAAAGAGGAAAAGGGATAAGATCAACACCAAAATCTTGAATTGAGTCCACCGGAGAAGAAAATTAGAATGAACAATGATAAGGTTGAAGCTTCCTTAGCGTCTTCATGAGAAATCACCGGATAAAACATTAAAGGAAAAGAATGAAGAAACTTCACTCAATAAAATGGATACTTGGTTAGGGATATATGAGTCCTTGAAGAAAAAGGGTGGGAGGGCGGGAAAACAAAGGCAACTTAGGTCGGATGAAACGAACACCGTTGAGAAAAAGCTTAGAATTGATCTTGCGAATGTTGGAATGATCGGATTTACTTTGAGAGAAGCACACCGGTGAGAAGAAATTGAGATGACAAACCCGATGATCAAGAAGGATTAGTATTCACATAGAAATATGAGAACACCATTTAGAATAAGGTATGGAATCAACACTTGACTTTGAAGCAACTCGAATACCACAAAAACAAAACAAAAACAAAGTTTTTGGCTTGCAGAATAAGCCGGAACAAATACATATGATAGAGATTTACCCAGTCTCATATCATGCATCTGTCGAAAAGATATTCTAGGAGCTACTTGAATTCCCACCTATAAACTCCCGAAACTTTCGGTTATGCAATCTGGTGTTGGGGATATAGGGACACAAAATATATCACCCAAACTAACAATACCTAGATCCAAATTGATCCATCCTTCAACACATAACCAAGAAACTTCGAAATCGCTTACCTCGACCTTCAAAAACCACCGTTATAATGAGTCATGGCAATACTCGAGCTCGCCCAAGATCGGGTTATCGAGGTTATCTCACCAACAACGCACAAAAGAGATTTTCGATGTCGGCAAAACTCGTATTCCGAATCGCAACGATAAAATTGTGACGACAACACCCTGAGCTCAACTCCCGGACACCGCCACAACCCCTAAATGTCGAGGCACCAAGAACAATGTTCTCGTCGTAAAACCATCGAACGATTCCAAGATACTGCGTGATCCTAAAATTTTTTAGTGAAATTTGAGGAGAGGAAAGTCAAAACTTCTACGTCAGAGACCTCACCAGAGCGATTTAAGGACCGAGGAGTAAAAAGAATCCTACTCCGATATATATAATCCTAAGACTCAAAACATTTTCCGCTCTAGACTCAACAACGCCAAAGAAACAATCAAGTAGGGGCTCCTAAGTCGGGAAGGCTCGATTACCAACTTGTAACGCCTCGATGCGGCTATATCTCCCACGTGTCGGCACGACTTAGAGGCATAACCGCATTGAAAGCAATGTCGCAAGTGAGGTAATCTTCACACAAACCATGTAATGCATAAGGAAAGAGATACATAGTTGGCTTACAATCGCCACTTCACACAATACATGAGTAAAGCATTACATCATACAGATACAATCAAGGTCCGACTACGGAACCAAAATAAAAGAAGACTACCCCAAATGCTACACAGATCCCCGATCGTCCCAATCGGGCCCCACTATCGATCAACTGAAGCTTAAACAACACAATGAATAAGATCTTCATCAAGCTCCTCCTTGAGCTTAAAAGGCCACCGCACGGTTTCATCGGCACCGCAAACCGGTTTTGAAGTATCCGTGAGTCACGGGACTCAAAGAATCTCACACCGCGAGATCAAGACTATTTAAGCTTAAAGGTAGGACAGGTAGTGAGGTGGAGCTGCAGCAGTTTACTAGCATATCTGGTGGCTACAATCGCAAAAGAGAGCGAGAAGATAAAGCAAGGCACGGTCGAACAACTATGATCAAGAAGTGATCCCAAACTACTTACGCCAAACATAACTCCAACATCAGTGTTCACTTCTGACCACGAGAAGAGACCATCACGGTTATGCACGCGTTGGTGTATTTTAATTAAGATCAACTTCGGGTTTACTACAACCGACATTAACAAATTCCCATCCGCCTCATAACCGCGGGCACGGCTTTCAAAGATAATACCGCAGGGTGTCCCAACTTAGCCCATTATAAGCTCTCACGGTCAACGAAGGATATTCTTCTACCGAAGACCCGATCAATCTCGAATCCCGGACTACAAGACATTTCGACAAAGAATAAAACAAGACCAAAGAAGCCGCCGGATGTGCCGACAAACTCGATAGGAGCTGCACATATCTCGGTCTCGTGGCACACCGGATAGGTCACCACGAGTAAAACCAGCCTCGAGTTGCCCTGGTGGCCCTTGATCTGCCTGTTTGGGCCAAGACTCAAGGAGCACCGTCCGGGGTTAAAATAAAGATGACCCTTGAGTCTGCAGAACCCAAGGAAAAAGGCTTAGGTGGCAAATGTTAAAACCAATGTTGGGCCTTCTTTGGAGGAGTCTTATTCAAAGCGAACGTCAAGGGGGTCCCATAAATCACCCAACCGCGTTAGGGACGCAAAATCCAGGAACATAATACCGATATGACGGAAACTAGGGCGGCAAGAGTGGAACAAAACACTGCATAAGGCCGAGCCTTCCACCCTTTACCAAGTATATAGATGCATTAATTAAATAAGATATATTGTGATATCCCAACAAGTAAACATGTTCCAACAAGGAACAACATCTCCATGTTCCAACAAGGAACAAACTTCATCTTCACCGCAACTAACAACGCTATAAGAGGGGCCGAGCAAAGCGGTAACATAGCCAAACAACGGTTTGCTAGGAAAGGATGGTTAGAGGTTTGACATGGCAATGTGGGTGGCATGATATATCAAGTGGTAGGCATCGTAGCATAGGCATAGCAAAAGAGCGAGCATCTAGCAAGCAAAGATAGAAGTGATTTCGAGGGTATGGTCATCTTGCTCAAATCCCGCAAGGAAGAAGAACGAGTCCATGAAGAAGACAAACAGACGAGTCGAACGAATCCTCACAACTCCGAACTAAACCGGCTAACGAGAGAAGCAACCCGAAACAAACAAACAACATAGTAAACAACCATCACATAACCATGTCATGATGCACAATCAAGTATGATGCATGTCCGTTTAAATATGCATGGCATGGCAATATGCACAAACAACACTACAAGTTAGTGGAGCTCAATATGCAACGAAGTTGCATATTGACAAAACACCACATCAATTATTTAGTTCGCTCTCCTTTAGGTACACAACAATATTAAATGTTGTTAAACATGGCAAGAGGTGAAGCATGATGAAACTACCTATCTAGGCAAGTTTAAATGAGGCCGGAAGCAACAAACAACAATTCCGGAAATCCCCATATGCAATATTCGAATTTGGTACTGTTCTGCCCTAAACACAATTTTAATGTTGTTAAACATGCAAAGTAATGCTACCATGTTAATCTATGCATTTTTCCACCCCATTTACATATATAATTTATTTAAATCCGAGCTACGGTTATTTAGTTATGAAATAAATCATTTTAGCATGGCATTTAAGCAAATTAATGCAAACAACAATTATAAACATTTAAATGTTGTTATCATGATGCGGATGACATGTGCAAGTTTTATGCAATTTTATTAAAAGTTGACATGAGCATGTTATGAAGCACTTGGTCACCACGGCTGAACGAAAAGGGTGCCACGGCGGCGTAAACAAAATGGTGCCACAAGAACATATCCGAAAATGATGCCACGGCAACATATCGGTTCCGTAGCTCACGGAGATACCGTGCAAAAGGAGGCGTATGGATGCGTGTCATGCAAGGATGGTGGGTGATCCTGATACCGGGTTCCCATGGAACGTGGCATGGCAAAAGAGGGCATCGCAAGGACAAACGGCACGGTGCAAACACGAGCATCTCATACAACACACATTCGCTCACGGGCACCGCCTCGGGTTATACCTTCAAAGCGCATTCATCTCAAGCGGTTCGAGTTTCAGAGAGGGAAGTAGACGTTCTCGCGACGGTAGTGGAAGTAGTGGTTCACGGACGCCGTGGAAGTAGTCGTTCTCGTGTCGTAGTGGAAGTAGACGCTCGCGACCGGGTTGTACACGTTTTTCGAGATGTTCGTGTCGCCGGTAGAGGTACTCGGCAATCCGAAGGGGTACTTGGCGAGTCGTCGAGGTACACGGTTCAGACGCTCGACGCCGCCGTAGTTTTTCACGGGTCGAGTGGTACTTGACTTGATGTGGAGGTAGCCACCAAGGTTGTCAAGTAGTCGTACTCCATGATGATCACCGGGTACTTGGTAGGTTTTAGTGCAGCAATGAATGGCACAGGCACGGGTCTTCAAGGGTCAACATCGCTCTTGCCGTGCCACTTCAAGGTGACCCGAGGCAATTTGACGAAGGTGCTAACCACGAGATGCATCAAGGTGCCCGGAGGCAGCAGCAGGCGGTGAGGGAGACGAGGTCACGGTCGTGCATGCGAAGGGAATGGTCGGCCCTGTGCAAACCATGGACTCGACGAGGCACTCGCGACAGAGGCAAGCAAGAGGTGAGGCGATGAAGGCGACAGAGCTGCTGGTCTTCGCACCATGTCCACAGCGAGATGGAGGCAAGAGGCGGCGACGACGGTGGAGACGCGAGCTGCAGGCGCCACGGACGGCGCGTGAGCGACGACTCCATCGCTGGTTGTTGCGGCAAGGCGCAGGCAAGGGACGACTGAGCGCCATGGCTAAGGGAGCAGAGGAGGGGCGAAGCAGAGGAGGAGGCTTGGGCGCTGGATGGAGCAAGAAGGCAGCGCCATGGAGGGGCACTGCCGGCCAGGAGGGTGCGAGCGAAGGAGCTCCTTTCCCGGCTCGATGCATGCGTGTGTGTGAGTGGAGGCGCGGAGGGACGAGAGAGGAGAGATGGGAAGACGAGGGATCGGGAAGGACGAGGGTGGCGGCGCTGGTGTTGGGGTCGAGCGAGGAGGGTCATGGGATGGAGTTGGGCATGGAGAACGAGAAGAGTGGCGGCGCGAGGGAAGCAAGAGGGGATCGAGGGAGATGGGGATCGGGCTGAGCGAGGGGCTAGGGTTAGAAGGGTTTAGGTGGGCCTTGGGCCATTTCGTGTGGGGGGAAAAGGCCAAGAGGCCTAGCAGATCTGGATTAAAAGAAAAGAAGGGAAAATCCTTTTCTATTTACGTAAAAAGATAGAAGCAAAATATCTATTCTGAGGGCCAAATAAATACAAGTTGAGTTGAAAATCGGCATGGAGCTACTTTGACATATTTCAAAGTGCCACAACTGGAATTTAAGTATTTGGAGGAAGATCAAGACATAGAATATTTGAAAACGAGAGAAATTTAAAATGCAAGTTTGTTTCGATGGCTTCCATATAAATGGAATATTTTGTTATAGCTCCTTTATATCTGGAGGGTATGTTATAAAGAGAAATCACCATTGTGAATATCCCTCGATTTAAATGGACCGAAGATCCACACAATTTTGTTTAGATGAGTTTTTAAAATTAAAAGACATGATGGCATGATGACAAGATGCAATGCAAAAGATGCTAAGAAGAATGCAACAAACAAAACAAATCACACGACAAAACTCGGAAACCCTGGAAGGCAACTGAAGCTCCGGTCTTGGGGCGTCACACGATGTGAACTAGATTATTGACTCTAGTAAACCTTTTGGGTGTTGGTCACATGACGATGTGAACTATGGATATTAATCACATACAGATGTGAATATTGGTGTTAAATCACATGATGATGTGAACTAGATTATTGACTCTAGTGCAAGTGGGAGACTGAAGGAAATATGCTCTAGAGGCAATAATAAAGTTATTATTTATTTCCTTATTTCATGATAAATTTTTATTATTCATGCTAGAATTGTATTAACCGGAAACTTGATACATGTGTGAATACATAGACAAACAAAATGTCACTAGTATGCCTCTACTTGACTAGCTCGTTGAATCAAAGATGGTTAAGTTTTCTAGCCATAGACATGAGTTGTCATTTGATTAACGGGATCACATCATTAGTAGAATGATGTGATTGACATGACCCATTCCGTTAGCTTAGCACTTGATCGTTTAGTATGTTGCTATTGCTTTCTTCATGACTTATACATGTTCCTACAACTATGAGATTATGCAACTCCCGTTTACCGGAGGAACACTTTGTGTGCTACCAAATGTCACAACGTGAATCGGGTGATTATAAAGGAGCTCTACAGTGTCTCCAAAGGTACATGTTGAGTTGGCGATTTCGAGATTAGGTTTTGTCACTCCGATTGCTCTGGAGAGGTATCTCGGCCCTCTCGGTAATGCACATCACTATAAGCCTTGCAAGCAATGTAGCTAATGAGTTAGTTACGAACGATGCATTACATAACAAGTAAAGAGACTTGCTTTGGTAACGAGATTGAACTAGGTATTGAGATACCGACGATCGAATCTCGCAAGTAACATACCGATGACAAAGGGAACAACGATGTTGTTATGCGGTTTGAGCGATAAAGATCTCCGTGAGAATATGTAGGAGCCAATATGAGCATCCAGGTTCCGCTTATTGGTTATTGACCGAAATGTGTCTCGGCCATGTCTACATAGTTCTCGAACCTCGTAGGGTCCGCACGCTTAAGGTTTCGATGATGCTTTATTATGAGTTTATGAGTTTTGATGTACGAAGGAGTTCGGAGTCCCGTATGAGATCGGGGACATGACGAGGAGTCTTGAAATGGTCGAGACGTAAAGATCGATATATTGACGACTATATTCGGACTTCGAAAGGTTCCGAGTGATTCGGTATTTATCTGAGTATCAAGAGTTACGGAATTCGCCGGGAGAAGTATTGGGCCTTATTGGGCCATACGGGAAAGAGAGAGGGCTGCCTAGGGCAGGCCGCGCTTCAAGGCCTAGTCTTGACTAGGGGAGGGCTGCGCCTCCTTCCTTTCCTTTTCTCTTCCCTTCCTTCTCTCCTACTCCTACTAGGAAAGGAAGGAGTCCTACTCCGGTGGGAGTAGGACTCCCCCCTTGGCGCGCCTCTCCCTGGCCGGCTGCCTCCTCCCTTGCTCCTTTATATACGCAAGGGGGCACCCCAGAGACACAAGTTGATCTTCGTGATCGCTCTTAGCCGTGTGCGGTGCCCTCTCCACCATAGTTCTCCTTGATAATATTGTAGCGGTGCTTAGGCGAAGCCTCGCGACGTAGAACATCAAGATCGCCACCACGCCGTCAGGTCGTGGAACTCATCCCCGACACTTTGCCGGATCGAGTCCGGGATCGCCATCGAAATGAACGTGTGCTAGAACTCTGAGGTGCCGTAGTTTGGTGCTTGATCGGTCGGCCGTGAAGGCGCACGACTACATCAACCGCGTTGTTCTAACGCTTCGCTTTCGGTCTACGAGGGTACGTGGACAACACTCTTCCCTCTCGTTACTATGCATCACCATGATCTTGCGTGTGCGTAGGAAATTTTTTGAAATTACTACGTTCCCAACAACCCACTCGCGCAATACTCCCGTCCAGGAGTAGCGCTCGATGGGGGACGACTCCGGCTCGGGCTCCGGCTGTGGCTCCGGCTCGTCCTTGACGCGGCGTCGGGGAGGGGACGGCGAGGCCACCGGCGGCAAAGACGCAGCCGCCGCCGCGGAGAGGGCAATGGCTCGCGCCATGGCCGCCTGTATCGAGCCTCCTCTTCCTCCACCGCCCACCTCGCCGCCCTCCTCCTCGCTCGCGGTGGAGACCGCTTGGTAGCCATCCTCCACCGCCTGGTCCTCCTCGCGGATGACGAGCGGCGGCGGCAAGACGACAATCGGCCGACTACAAGACGCCGCCTGCCGCCTCCTCGTGCTCGAAGATTTAACCACCTCGCCAGTTGGGCGAGTCGGTTTGTAGGCGGGGTGGCGGCGATCTCCGGCGTCAGCGGCGCCCGCGGCGCCGCGCCTCCTCCGCAGGCGCTTAGCCGACCATGGCGCCACCGCTGGGACCTCTCCGGATTCGAGATGCTACCGTGCGGCGGCAGGTGGCGTCTGGCACGGAGAGGCATCTTGCCGCCAAAGTACACTCGCTCGGTGCACCGCACGTTCACATCGCCGCCTGCCGGCGAGCCAAGACCGCTAAGGCGGAGGAACTCCGAGGAAAAGGGATGGCGGGGCCTTGCCCTTCGCCTTGCTGCCTGGCTGGCGCCGGAGAAGAGCCCCATCTCGCTGTGGTGGTGGTGGCTAGGGTTTGCCGGCGACGGGAGAGCAAACTTGCTAGATGTGGACGGCGATTTGGATAAGGACGGCCACGCCGCACGGTCGGCTTAAAAAAGGACGACCGTCGTAGCTGACGCGTGGGTCCGAGGTCATAAATTAAGCTGACCAGGTTGGCCGCGGGCGGTTGGACAATCGCCAGGTGGGGCCGCGGCGGACACAGAAAAGGCGCGCGTGGCGTCCATTCCACGTCCGCGCCGACGCATTTAGAGCGCAACTTTGGACCGTAAATGCGCCGGCGTGGACGCGAAGCGGACGAGATTTAGGTTTGGGTCGGCGCGTTGGACCACCACTTTTGCCCGCGCCGATCCAAACGAACGCAGATGGATGAAATGAGTCGTCCCATTGGAGTTGCTCTTAGGATAGAGTGGACTAGTAGAATAACAAACACAAGGATTTGATAGGCTTGATGGCGTGGCGATTATAACCTAACCTAACAATGGTTGGTTAACCCACAAGCCACCGCAGCGGGCCATTAGATGCAAATCGCAAGATCAGACAAGCCCACAGAGTCAAGTAGTACAATATAATTATGATTATTGATTATAGAGCCCCTCGGTGTAAGCTATCCAGAAATAAGAGATGAAACTCCATGGTTCCTTAGAGATCAGGGACTCTCAGCCGCCGGATCGGTTTGCTTGATGCGGTTCTGGACATCGGATCAAGATCTGGAGAAAGCTGACCGTTGGATCTGAGATGAACACTGCTGGAATGAATAGTTACTGCATCAGTCCGCTGCCTTTTACTCTGTTTTTTCGGTCTGCAGTCGCTGACGTGTGGGTCCGCTCGCGGGTGGGCCGCGTTTGTCAGTGACCGTGGCTTGGATATGGCCCAGTCGCCCCGTCGCGCGCGCCTGCGGGTAAAGATCTCGTGCCACCGCACGTTATATCCTGCCTCGCCGAGGGGTATTTTGGTCTTTTTGCTTCCTGCGTGGCGTGCGGCGATTGGCTCGTGCGGCTATGGGGTCGGGGCAGCTCCCTCGCGCAGCTCCCTCTCCTTCCCCTCCTAACCCTAGCCGCCGCTACCTAGCAGGCCCTTGCGGCCGCCGCCGCGCTACCCTCCTCTCCTCCCCGTTCCTGTCCAGCCGTCGAGCTCGCCGCCACCGCTGCACTCCGGCCAGATCCGTTCCTCATGGCCGCGAGCGCTCGCGCACGACCCCTCCTCACGGCTAGGGTTTCGGCTGCGTGTAACTCCGGCACGGTGAGCTCTCGTCTTCCCTCGATTCATGCCCTCTCCTCTCCCCTTCTTCGTTCTCTCCCCTCCCCACTCGCTTATTTCTTCGATTCGGTGCAGGAGCCACCATCCTCCATGGACGAGGACGACCACCACAGCCCCCACATGGTCGAGCTCGCCGTCGTCTGCTCCGGTGCGGTGCTGGGCCAACGACCTCCGCTTCCATGGCTCCTAGCTCGGGTAAGCACCCCCATCCCCATGGCCGTTTTACTTTCCAGAGCTCCCTTCTCTTATCTTTGTGTGTGTGTGTGTGTATGCTCATGAAGCTTCTCTTCTCCATGGACAAACTTCAAAAGGCAACAGCAAGCCATCTCAAGGAAGGGGATTCTCAAGTCACCCCACTTCGAATCCATGGGCGCCATCCACAAGAACCGCGGCCAGGAGGCGGACATCTTGGCGCTGTTGTTGGCGGAGTGCGATGCAGATTTGTGAGCCTCGTGGCGCTGGTAAAAATTCCTCACTCCCTTTTCTCATTTTGTGTCTTCTTCTTTCCCATGAGAATATGATTATTTGCTGCTCCATCCCTCAATTTGGGAGAGAGATAGCTAGAACTTGATAAAGTCAGAATATGCATATTTGCTGCTACATCCCTCAATTTGGGAGAGAGATAGCTAGAACTTGATGAAGTGAATTATAAAGAGTAAATTGCTACAAGAGGGGAGGTATAGGCGCCTTGTTCTGAACCCAGGGAATTATCTAGAGTCCCATTCAAATTTCCAAGCATGTAACTCAATGATTCAACTCCAATTATATGGTACAATAGTCCCTTCTTTAGGTGATCTTCGGCTAGCTGCATGTTGGGCTTATATATATCTCACTGCCAACTAATGTGCTCCAGGCTTTAGTGTTTTATTTTGATGGACCAATGTGCATCTTCTCCGAGACAGAAAATTAGGGGAGTGATAGCTCTTGGATAGTATAGCCATTATGATAGAATAATAAATAAAACTGTCGGTTAATGGCTTATTGCACTGGCCTTAATAATATAATTTTAGCATTGTAAGAACACCCAAACATGCTCGTGGAAGCAATCTGAGGCCTTCAGCCGATGCTTGGACCATATTACGAGCCTTCCTATTTGCGCAGAATACCTTTGCTGAAACTATGCATTCAACAGATAATATCTGCACTGGATAGTCTAATATGTGGCGTACCACTTCGCTATCGATATTGTCTTACACTTCTTAATTCTACGCTACATTGTACCATTAAACAGACTATGCAATTTCTTCTAACACCTGTGCCGTTGGATGGATGATGTTTACGGAAGAATAGAGGTCTTCCCGCAGCACTTCACGCCCAAGAAAGAGCCCATGGACGGTGTCGATGGTCTGTCCACAAGTAAGAGCAACATGGATCCGTCACCAAGGTGATGATACTCATGGCAGAACGAACAATGGCTCTCAAAGGCTTGTTTAATTTTCGACCTCTTCCTTTAATTCTGGGTGTACTGACACGCTTAGCTTGCTGTTCCTATCCTGTAATAAACAGTCCACGTAGGCGTTCTTGGACCCCGAAACGAGTCAAGGGAGTTTGTCACTTCTGCAACTGTTGTTTATTCCTCGCATTAGGTGGTCTTCCAGCAATAAGGTTGACGACAAGGTTACAATGTTTTCTAACTATATCGGACCTCTGTTTCTGTCATGTATCACGAATCCTGTCTTACAAGTACACCAACGGTTTTCACTGTTATCAGATCAAATTGACAAGAGCTGAAGTAGAATCATTACGAAGCGAAATTGCCGATGCCGATGAAAGGGAGTCCCAGCTAACAGCCCGGTATGATGAAGTACCCCTTCAATATTCAGCCTCAACGTTTGTTTGCAGGGTTCAGATAGATCTCCAGTGAGCTTCCATAGGATTGGCAGGAGAGGAGGAGCAGAGCTGACCAACTCTGCTCAAGATCACCTTTCTACAACAATATAAGTAGCTTCCCTTATGAGGTGTACCACGAGATTATCATGTACACGAGTGCTTTGGAGAAAAAATTCCATCGTTGTGCTACTGAAACTTGGTATGTCTTGGTTCCGCTTCAGGGTTCATCTTAGGCTATGTACTTGATACCTTTCTTACTTGATGGATTTATATAGTTTCATTCTCTCCGTAGATAAATTGTGTAGATCATATAGTATTTTTGTAGGTGAAAAATGTGTGGGTTCACATGAGTCCGTGATTTGTGGTCAGATTCCTTTTCGTGAAAAACTAGAGTGGAATCGATTGAATGCACTATCGTTATGCTTTGGCCAACCCTCTTTTCCAAGTTCCTCTTGTTTATCCAATCTGTATTCCAATCGTAAATCCAAGGTAAGATCAAGCCAAAGGGGAATCTAGGTACCGTTGACCCAGAAATCAAGTATCAAAGGACCCGCAATAGGTTTATGACCGAATCAAACTAGAGCAGGAATAGCAGGATGCCTATGTTTCCAATACGTAAATCCTTAATGTAGCGTAGCACGCATAATAGGGCCAACTATTGATCTTACTTTCCTCAATAAATAGTTTGGATTGATAAACAATCCTACTTTCATTCCAATCATAAAACAAGGGAAAAGATCAAGGAGAAAACCTTCCAAGAAAACTAGTAACCAAACCCCATTTAACTTGCATTTGTTGAGCTTAAAAGAAGAGTTCAACAGAAGAACGATGAAGAGATTGAGATGTTTGGATCTTGGCTAAATTTATAAGTTAAGAATGCACGTGAAGTATTCAAGGTACATTCGACTATATCTCATTCTATAGAAACCATTTCTCAATCTATAGAAACCATTTGCTTTAGGTAGACGTGATGGTACTTCCACTATTTTGGCATCTTATGGAACCCAATTCGAGATATATAAACTAGATCCTTGTTATTAGAATGATGATCTCTTGGCTATGACCGAGTCATATATTAATGGAAATGGTTTTCCTCCGAAAGTCCAAGTTGAGTCCAAGTAGTGGCAAACTAGAATCCTTCTTTTCTTTTCCTTCGTGGTTAGTTTCATTCAAATGACTAATTGAGACAGAAACCAATGGATTCCAAAGTGGTCGGGGATCCTATGTCTATAGATAGATTCAAGTACCATTCTATACCCCTTCCCTAGCGCCCTATAGACCTGTTTTGCTAAGTGGGTCCTACTTAGCTGGTCGGCCTAGGGGGGGATGCAATTCAAGAGACAAGTTCTACAAGTTCTCATGGCCGAGATCCCAGACAGTAACGGGCTGGTGCCGACTGCTCAGAGAATGCACTCGATGTTCTTGGGAAGAAAGAGAGAAGGACGGCCTGTAAGGGAGATCCTGTGTTGGAAGATATTGGTGGGTGTCATCTCGCTCAATTCGGGTCAAATGACAAGAGGGCCGCTCAAGCGATTAGAAGTAGATGTTGTTGAGAAAAGGTCAAAGTGCCACTATGGAGGTCGAACAAGCGCCTACCTACCAAGTGAATTGTGATTGAAATGACGATGGCAACAAAGTTGAGCTCTATCCATCGAAATTGAATCCATCGATGCGGTAAAGGACAGAGCGTAAACAAATCCTCCATTTCCTCGCCTTATGACCGAACAAAGAAGAAATGCTAGAGTGAGGAGACTGTTGGTCGACCAACCAAGGAAACGACGCCTCCCCGCTTTGCTTACTTTTGGCCAAGATTCGCCTTCGCTTACTTCTGATGGCGTTTGCGTACTCTATTGGAAATCGAATTTCTATGTCCGTCCATAAAAGCATCAACTTCTAGTGCCGCCATCCACCACAAGAGTAGGTAACCTGCTCGCTCTTTTCTCTATTGGGGATCTAGGTATATCTTCCAACTCTCCTTCCTCAGACACCGCATACAAAGCAGCCTCATAAACCGCATTTTGTAACCGAACCTCCACAGTTTTCAAACCTAAGGGTGGATCAAAAGGCACCGTATTCTCTAATCTAACTTGAATTCAGATCAATAATCAAGGGCACAAGAAGAAGGCAAGAGCGCGGTTCCGCTTAAAACCAACTCTGCGAGGAAAGCGTAACTCAGCCGTGATCGATCCGCCGAACCACACTACTTACTTAGGCTCACTTACGAGAGCTCCCCGACTCGATCTACGATCTAGTAGATGCGAGAAATCAATCCAACTCCATCTCGATCTTATGATCTTTGCAGAGGACAAAGGTACTAGGATATTTCCTCCATTTAGATTCGAAGAAAGAACTCCCACTATTCGCTTGTATCGCCTTTAGCGGGTCTTGGTGAATCAAAAAGGCGAGATAATGCGCGATTGCTTTTGAGTTCGATTTGAACTAACTAGTTTCCACGGTTCTCCGTGAACCTACCGCTTGTTTGGAGTATAGCCAAGTGGTAAGGCATCGGTTTTTGTATCGGCATGCAAAGGTTCAATCCTTTTACTCCAGATTATGAAGACCCGATCGGATTTGTCAAGAACGAGCTAACAACTACGGGAAGCGGCTCAAGATCAACATACCACCGCCTGCCTTATCAATGACAATCATCCGCTTGATGAGGCCATTCTAAGGGTTGTTTAGGATTGGTATCCGCTCTCTTCCCACGGAGTTCTTGTCCCCATGACCAAGTCGCAGAGGCAAGACCGAGCTTTACAAGCGGCATCGCCTTCTTCACTCACGCGATATTCTTTGGATCGGCTTTCGCCCATTGTCCAAGATTCCCACCGCTGCCCCGTGGGAGTCCGGCCGTGTCTCGCCCCGGTGTGGTCGATCATCCAAAAGACCAAATAAGCATCATTGGCTTGGTCACCTTTACCGACCAACTACCTAATACTACGCAGCTCATCAAACAGCTTTTGAGCTTTCTTCAGATTTGGCCCGAACTGTCGGCAGATTCCCACGCTACACGCATCTGCTCGCCACTTTGTTCTCAACTATTCGATTCCAAACAAACGGAGGTCGTTAGGTCAAAGTCAGAAGCGCTACTCGTAGTTTTGAAGGTATGAGACAACTTTAGCTAGGAGCCTCTTTTCCTTACGCTTGACTCCACGAAAACAACGCTCGACTTGCATGTGTTAAGCATATAGCTAGCGTTCTTCCGAGCCAGGATCAAACTCAGATTTTGACTATGATTAGGCGGGACAGATTCGAACTCGCAGCCTTCGTGTCATGAGCCCGATGAGTTGACCAATTCCTCTACCCCGCTTCTTCCCCGATCTTTCTTTCCTCTTCCCATAAACATTGATTCTCTCCTAACCACTCAAATATGTGAAATACACGGAATCGATCCAAAACTACAAGCAAGGAATCAACTCTTATTGCCGTAAAGGAAAAATAACCCTTTCCTTTATATATATATACAAGGAACAAGTAGCCTTCGCCACCTATTCCCTAATTAAGGAACGCGAGAAATCTTTTCTATGTCAATTCAAAACAAAACAAACAGACGATTGAATCCTATAAACGAAATTCTTTTGAGAAGAGCTTGCGCCTATGCTTCTATAAAATCACCTATGTGGAACGGATGCTTCTACTTGGTCATCATAGACCAAAGAATCCATTTGAGAGCTGTCTTTCTTTGATGGTAGTGTCCTTTCTTCACGCCACCATCTCTCGCAGAGCTTAACAAGATAATCCACGCCAACAACCAAAGCCAACAAGCCTTCGCCGTAAGCTCTTTCTTCATCTAAGCTTTTAGTAACATTAGCTGTCATCAATAGGGTGGAACGATTAACCAAGAGAAACCTTGCTTCAAGGTAGATTCTTACATGTTTGGAGTTTTGTCCGGATCCGGTACCTCAACTATTGGCCTTACATGGCCCGACATGGGTATTCCTCTTTCTAGTCCCACTCTTCTCCAACAGAGCTCCTCATCGAGCGAGCATTCGCATTCCTAGTATGCTCCACTCATTCTACGCCAAGCACCCAATCACGGGATCGTAATCACACTCTAGATCATACCTTTCACGTAAAGAAAAGGACACAGCAACATTGCTAAACCAAGATCTCCATCTCTTGACTCGTCTAATCAATCTTACCTTATAGGGCACAAAGGTATATTTACCATACGAGATGTGTGCACCTACTAAAGGGAATAGAAAGATCTTGGGCACAAATACTCCACTTTTCACGAAAGACATAGATTCACCAATGATTGGTTGGACTAAATACTACATTTATTTGCTCGTAAGAAGGAAAGTTGGTCGTGAGAATGATTTTCGTGACGTAGTCTTTCCTAGGACCATTCCAACAGATGCTCAGAGGTGGGTGGAGAAAAGCTCAAAAGGCATACTTCCTGCGCTTTCAGAGGATCTAAATCAGTCTTCATCCTTTCGCTTTCAAAGCCCTCGCAATAAATATGTAAATTGCGTTTAGAGAATTCAGAGATCTTCGATCTCCTCGAAAGAAAATGAGTTCGATCAAGAACACCGGTCTCCGCAGCACTGTGTTACGCTTCAATAAGTCATGACCTTCACTCTCCTCAAGTGAGGAGGGCATATTGTTTGACCAACGAAAGCCTCACTAGTTCCTTCTTCCCGCTCACTATTCCCGTAGCCCCGACACGAGTTATTTAGTTCGTGTCTCCTTGTTCTTGGGAAGAACCGAAGGTTCATTCATGCACTCAGAGACATAGTTGTATTTCGGACCCTCTTCTTTCCCTAAAAGCTAATAAATCAAAACAAGAGAAAAGGTTTAAAGCTCGAGTCGAAGAGTGGAGGTCGCTTCAGTAACTCGAGTCGATCGGTCCCATTCATTCTTGCCCAAACAAGTGGGCTATTCATTCCGGTGCCACCTTTGTTCAATCGAGTCCATGTTCTCTATTTCCCAAAACCCATTCGCTCACCGACCCGTGGACCGGAGGTTTCAAGCTTGGAATTGAGCTTTTAGCTTTCTTTAGTACAATCTTTTGTAGAGCAACCCCGGTTCGTTCTAAGACTACACTCACAGCTTTCTCTGCTCATGTTCAAGATAGGAGATCTAGTGGTAGGATAGGGGATGAGCTTTAGGGCTGCAAGAACCTCATATGCTGCGTGGCTCATCATAAGACCTTAGCCCGATGTCCTACCCAAAGACTTCAAAGGTAGTCACAGGACAACCTTTCCAGTTCTAACTTCCAAACCTATAACTTGGTTTGCTTGCGCTTCCTATCCGACCTATCAATCAAAGAAATGTTCTAGTTCCGCGACACGAGCTTGACTGCCGCTCCGAGACAAGAGATTTCTTGGTTGGGGTCCCTTTATCAAAGGCTCCCTTCCCTACCGATCATACAACAAATGAAGGTGGTTAGAAAGATGGCACATCGATCTTACAGACACCTGTTGCGTGCTTGGAACGCAGAAAATCCGCCTTCCTTGGAAAAAAATTCCGACCAAGTATCAAAGGAGACTTGGGTGGCGCTCAAGAGCCCTTCATTCTCATGCGACTCAGATAGGCTAGGATTCGTGTCTCAGCCGGAAGGGGTCGAGGACCTGACTCGCATAAAGCGTTAGAAGCACGATCTCCGAATCTATAAGCTTTGGCCTGCCTTCTTCCCTTATCTAATCTCTTAGGTAATAAGAAAGTGGTGTTAATTGTCACGCTAAGGAGCTGACAAAGGACATTTCGCCTCAATTGAAGTCAACCTTACTATACTCGCTAGGAGATCATCGCCGAAGGCGTTCTTTCGCTAGAAAAACAAGAGTTTGAAGATCACCCAACCCACTTAAAAGGTCGTAACTCTCGATCTAGCCCCACTTTCTATAGCAATTTATCGACATGTTGTTTCAATGTCCTTGAAAAGGCCTACACACATACCCCGCCACTCGATGTGTAGTGGGTTTGTTCAAGAGAGATGGGTAGAGCGCACAAGTATTGGAAGGAAAGTTTCACCCTTCTTAAAAGAGAAAAAGTCTGTATTGAACTATGATTTGAATTCCTTTCTTATTAGTTTCCAAGTGCAAAATGTTCATTGCCTTGATCGAGCCTTTAAGCCTTTTAGAAGCGAGCATTTCGCAGCTTCTATTTTTCCTAAAGCTAATGAACCGAATGGAAGAGAAAAACTTGGAATAAATAATAAAGAAGGAACCAACAAGAAAATAAAGAATTGTTCCAACCTCGCTCGGGTCTGTCTCGAAATGGAAAATAGTTCTCTCTCTCATCTGGTCTCGCCACAAAGGACAAGAAAAACAAGTGAATAATTGGAATAGAACGCAATCACAACCAAAATCGGGTAGGATGTATTATAAAGAAAGCCTTGCCTCACTCGCAAGTGAGGACCTCACCCTCCTTCCTCATTTATTGAGAATGGAAAAGACAATGTTCATTGCTTCCTCAAACAAGAGTTCCACGGCGGCTGCTCCTGAACGAGCTGCTCATGCTCAAACTGATCAACATAAAGTGGAAAGTGTAGTAGAGATATTACTCGCAGTATGAGAAGGAAGAGAAGATCTAACCTCTCTACTTGACACCTCTGAACCAACTTCATTCCTAGCTAAAACAGGAAAGCTGAAAGTACTCAAGCTTCAAACTCCTTGCTAACAGCCCTACCGATAAAAGGAATAATGCTTCAAGGACTATATGACTAGCTCTTATACGAGTTCCTGGTAAACCACTACTTGCGTAAAGTAGCTGTAATATTTTTGTAAATATTATACTTTTATAGTTTTATTTGATAGTAGGTCCAATAACTTGCTAATCCAAGCTTCAGGTCTGACAGATCTAAAAAATTGTGTTTCTCTATCTGTATTCTCAATGTGATCAGTTCCCCTATTAGGTTAAAGTTTATAAGATAGTTTTTGTTACACCATTTACTTTGTATGTTAGTTTCTTATTGTATGTCTGTTGTTCAGCCAACAAAGGAGCCCCGGGGAGAGAACCCATTGGATGCAGAAGCGTGAAGGAATCCATACAGTGCAGGCTCGTCAAGTGCGAGGTTAGTAGCATGCAAACTACTGGCTAGCTCTTGTGATAAGTGATACGTTTCAGTTAACTCCTTGTCATGCAAGCTAATCTAACGCATTACTTGCTAGCTACATATATATGACTTGTGTACACATAGTCTGGATGTTATGTATGGGAAAATGAAATAAAACAATATATAAATATGTGAATCTATGCCTTTTATTTATATTTTATTGACGAGCATGGCAGGAGTTCTGTCGATTTTATTAAAGATAGGAAAAGGAAACAAAATACATAGTTAATTCCTTGGTTTATGTCTTTTTATTTTATTTTATCATTTTCTCAGTGTGTTATGAGTCATCGTTGCCCATACAGTTGTGGTTTAGTAAATCAAAATAACGCTTTGGCTCTGTGTGGTGCCTCGACGCATCATATATACATGGATAGTGAAATGTCAGGTCTACCTTATTCACATAGTTAATCTTATCAGCAGGTGAGACTCGACACATGCTTGGTTGAGTAACCATAGACTCACCAATTTAGTCTATGTATTCTTACACTGGCCATACAACAACAAAATGTGTGTTCATTGACCGATTTTGTTCGAAATGAAAAATTGTACCTCATACCTTAAAACTGACCGTCGATTGCTTCTCATTTTTATTGTTTCCAATAATGTTATTTTTGCATCTTTATGTTGGCCTGTGTGCCTGTATGTTCCTTTGCTGCTCATTTATCAATCACATATTTATGTTTTCTCTATACCATTTCCAAACACTCATGTTTACCATACTGTCGTGAGAATTTTTTGCGGAATGATTCTTGATATTATCTTGGAATTCCTAGAGCTATTTATCGGAGGAGGATGTACTCGTATAACACAATGACTGTCACTATGCTTTTCTACCGGAGAAAGATGCACACATTTGAGTATTTCTGTTAGCCATCTTGGTAAACAAACATTTCTTGTTTCCTTTGTTTATTTCCATTGGCAAAACATTGCTTATCGATGATTGGAACTATGCTTCCAGCAGTATCACTTGCCATGATGATCTACACCATTGATTCTCATTTTGTGTACTTATCAAGGCTGCTATCTGATTTTGTCACTTCCCTTTTGTATAGTCTTTTGTATGCCTTGCTTTCGGTACTATACTGTCCAACTGCCTTTTGTAGTGTGCTACTTCGTTTTCGGTCCCTTTCTTTGTAAATGACTTGCCCTAATTATTACCAATGATATTTAGACTTGTGGCATGTGTTGCTTTCTATATGAACAACTTGCTGTAATCCCGATCCTGTATCATTCCTTTTTACTCGTATAGGTTTTGTTTTCTACAACCTCTGTTTGCATTACAACTTAGAAATAGATAGGATGTGGTATGATTACAATTACGATTTAGCATTGATTGCGTGGGTATGCCAAAGGCGACAACAATGTTTAGTATCACCCTTTTTGGCTTTTTATGTCATGTTGATTACATCCGGTCATTGCATTCACTGGGAGGAGACATTGCGCTACGCATGACACCCAGTCTGGCCAGCCTTTGCAACTGTCAGCAACCTATTTGTTCTTCTCCTTAGCCAGACCTGATTCTTCGACTGGTATTAACTTGCATAGTAGTTCTGTTTAGATTACAGTTTTAGATTCCTCCACTCTTTGCTATGGTTAGGTTAATTTCTAACAAATGGGATGATGATCAGGATGAATACTATTTCGGTATTGCTACCATTATGGTTCCACTCATGAATAACTGAAAATAACTGGATGATCCATCACAAGCAATCGTTCTAATTCCCATTCGGCAACCTTGAATACTTTGCTTAAGCGCTTGAACAATACGTTGAGCCAAGCAATGGTCTTTGTTATGACGAGCCTGACTGCACTGAATATGATGAGTTTCCTGGCTACTATTCATCTGACCATGAGGACAACAATAGTGGTTACTGCTCATCTGAGGTTGAGCCACCGATGTATTGACCGCATAAGAAGATGAAGTTCTTTTGGTTTATCGAGTGATATTATTGTATATAGACATGATGCCTCTACAGGGGCGTCCTGAATCATTGTGGTAGCAGACGACCTATCCTTATTGTAAATTATGTGTGGTTACCGCTATGAGACAGTCTTTCAGATGGATTTACTACTCCATGGTTATTGTAAATTATTAATGAATTATGCTATAGTTCCAGTCTTGGTTCTCTAATCTACTTCTTATGCATGTGTTATCATGTATTAATGCATATGCTAAACCTGCATTGCTACTAACTTATCATTACCTGCTTGACCAAAACGTTGGGACCGGCACCCTCGTGCCAAGGCACGATCCCGATCTAGTACTGTAAGAAACCCGCTCAACATGTGACAACGCCGTAGTTATCAGGTTGCAACGAATCGGGCTCTCACTTTTGTGCGTGCTTGGCTGCACTGGTGATTGAGTGAGAGGGGAGATATCAGGCAAGGACCAGAGATGGTGGACCTTGAGGCCAACAACCATCTTCCTGTGGTGGATCTTGAGCCCAACCATGGATCTCAGACGCAAAGCACACGGACAAGTAGAGCCCCAGTTGATGATTATAATGTAGACCTTGAAGCCTATAAGCTATTTGTGGACCTTGCATTGCCCTATCCTGATCGATTTGACATCCTAAAATCCTTTGGGTTGCTTCATGAAAAACAAGCATATGTTCTGTTGCAATATAGGCTATCCAACACGTACTGCCATGGGCAGCCCTCGCCCTCTTCCACAATAGTCACAGAGAAGCTTATGATGGTAACGACGTCAAGGTTACATATGTCTTGTTCTGCTGTACCGCAGTGTTGGAGTACTTCTGCAGGTTTTTCTCAACTGATCATATTTCTTCAAAGGCTCGAAGGCAAGTTCTCTAGGACGCCTGACGGGGATTGGGCAGTACAACTTGTAACAAAGGTGCTTCACTTAGTTGCACAGGCAAAGCTAAAGGATGCCCAACGGCGAGGGAGTGCAGTTCCCCCGTTCCAGTGGCAAAGGACCATTCTGTACAAGCTTCAGTGGGCAAGAAAGAAGGCTGCCCTGTCCATCAGTGAGCTAATAAATACTCCCTCTGGTCCTTTTTACTCCGCATATTAGATTTGTGTCAAGTCAAACTTTGTAAAGTTTGACCAAATTTATATTAAAAAATATCAAGATCTACAACAACAAATATATATACTATGAAACTAAATTTCATGATGAATCTAAAAATATTGATTTGGTATTGTGAATCTTGATACTTTTTTTTTCCATAAGTTTGGTCAAAGTAGAGATACTTTGACTTCGAACAAAACTTATATGCAGACTAAAAAGGACCGGAGGGAGTATCATGAGCATTGGTGCACTCAAGAGAGCCTCGTAGGCCAATATGCCCTTGTAGGGTTCTTAGTCCACAACAAAAAGCACACCAAGATGACCAGCATCCTGAGTTTTTTGAATTGCAACAAGTTTTTTTTACCAACATTGGTTCATGAAGCCTTGCAACTCTTCCTTTGCAATAACAGAGTTAGTCCTCAAGTATGTAAAGAAAGGGTGGGAAGATCAGATAAAAGATGTTGGCAGTTACTGGAAGTTCAATGACCGCAGGGGCAATGGTCTCTTGAGGCTAACAAGTGTGACCAAGACCTTGGTTGGAGCTTAAGGAGTCCATTTGACGAGAGCATCCTTCTCTAGCACATCGCCACAGATTTCTGCTTCTACCACTTGGGCGCATAAGCAGATCACCAATGTGCCACTGCTCAGTGTACTGAAGATGAATCAGGTGAAGGCCATGGTTGTGCTGTTCGGTGTGAAAGATCTCGTCATCATGGTAGAACCGTCCGGTGCCGGGAGATGTCCAACTACTTGATGTACCTACTATTTGTTAATCCTGAGATGCTACTGTCGGGTTCTAGGCGGAATCTGCTCATCACCGCTAATGCTGAACTGGAGGAGATTCTCAAGGATGATGATCCATCACTCGAGAAGATCCTCAAGAGTGACAAGCCTTCGCTCATGGAGATCCTCGGGTGCAATAAGCTATTTCTGAAGTTCTTCACAGCCAGAAAGCCATTGCTCAATGAAATCGAAAGAGAATTTACACAGAGAATAATTGGCAAGGTGCAGCCCACACAATACCAAGAACAAGTTGTTGAACACGCACATTCGCCACCTGATGCAAAGAAATATCCAACTGCACAGGAAGGTTGTTTTATCCATGATGCCTGTAAGATTTCTGAAACACTGTTGTCTTTGGGTGATGAGAACAAGATGTGGGAGGTGATCGAAGGTGTGTGGGTGGAGATGCTCTGCTTCTCAGCCAGTAGGTGCCGAGGGTACCTACACGCAAAGAGCCTGGGCACTGGCCCTGAGCTCCTCACTTATGTCTGGCTGCTGCTATCACACATAGGGATGGAGACCTTGCCAGAGAGGCTGCAGAGGACAGAGCTTTCAAATGAAGAAGGAAATGCCGGTGCCCCTCCATCGACTTCCCAGGTCAGCTCTATCACTGGGGAAACCTTTTTAAAAAAAAAATTATGGTGCTTATGGAGACCATTTCTACTCTGCATTTCAATTTTAATCGCTTATTTGCTTAGCCGTGGAAGGTTTTTGTGTTTTTTGTTCATTGTGATGTTCCTGTAATCTTCACGGTTTTCTATTCTTATTGTTCTTTAATGAAAGTTTGGAGGTATTATAACTGTGTGAATATGTGATCTACCAGATACCTGGGAGCGAAGATCCACCTCCTTGCAGACGCTCATTGCCTCATGAAGCTGCTGCTGCCGGCGCATCCATCTCTGAATCCCAAGAAATAGTACCAGCTGAATAATCTGAGAAATCATTAACTCTATCGTTCATACATGGAAATAGTCCTGTGTCAATATCACCCATCTGCCGTCCGTGTCCTTTGCTTCCTCACTTGCAGCTGCTCCTCGGTGCAGAGCTTGATGCACTAGTCCAGTCTGATGCCTGGCAGTCTGTTTGTGTGCTGTTGGAGCTGCCAGATTACCACGTCTCTAGTATGGATGCCAGGTTACTCCACCATTGCCCCATGTTGAATTCTCTAGTAATGTATTTCTACCCGAAGGTCAGAAATCACAGTGTTGTTTTTCTTCCTCAATCTCCATCATTTTATAACCATGTGAATATTTGGTCTACCAGAAACAGGGGGTGGGGGGTACCAGCTGAATAACCTGAGCAATTATTGTCTCCTTATTTACAGTTTGAAATAAACTGTTTCTGTATGTGTCCAATTTTAGTCTGCAGCTGCACTATTGTGCAGAGCTTAATACACTACGGTTGCTGTTAACTGTGGCGCTGTGCACTTCCTATTTCTAGAATGAACATGCTTGTAGAACGGTCGCCCCATGTTAAACACAGTGGCGAACGATGTGTCTTACCTCGTCAAGATTATGATAACATGCCGTAATCTTGGCTTCTTATTTGCTTACCAGTGGAAGCTCTGTCTTAATTGGTTCGTTGCGATATGCTGTTCTTTGGTGTGGTTCTCTATTTTTCTCGGTGAATACGACCATATGATGCCTGTTTGTTTCCTGTTACAGTGCCTATCAGTCCACCACCATTTTTGCAAGAGTCTGGATAAGGTGTGGGTGTTTTTTTTTAACTTGAATACTCTATTCATTGTAATAATGTATTACTACCCAAAGGTCAGATGCTTTTATCTTCCTTGATCTCCATCATTATCTTGTTGATATATTACTGCCGAAAGGCACTGCCACATCTCAAAATGCTTACGAGATTGGAGTTATTTGTTTGTAATTGTGTAAATGGAGTAGACTGGAACCCGACCTGACTGACATCTTTATTTGTAACTGTAAATGTGTGATTTAGCAGGGTTTTTTTTCTTGGGAAGGAAGACCTAGGCCTCATGAAGCTGTTCATCTCTTTATGCATGGAAATAATCCCATGTTTGTATTTCTTGATTTTTTTTCGAGGTTAAGGAGTTCGAAGGGCGACGAGCTGTGTTGGTTCAGGATAAGTAAAAGACTGTTCATTATCTCTATGGTTATCAGGATTGAGGACATGTTATTTCATTTTGCTTATATGTTGTATGAGTTGGACAGCCTTGTTCGTAGCTTGATATCATGGACACCCAAAGAAATCAGAACACATACAACAATTCCTATCTTCCTTATTTTGTATGCACATCAAGGTCCAGATAATCTGAAGATATGGCAGCACTGCGCACTGAAGCTGTATGATCTTGCCTCTTGATTGGTCCGGTGGCAGCTACCTGTTTGTTGGAGTAAACTTGAATGGATGCTACACGTGCAGAGGGAGGCAACATTTTTCTTTCCTTGGCCAGTTTTGCACTGAGGTCGGGTTTATTTTGTTTTCTGAAACCGAGGCAACAAGCTTCCAGAAACCTCATAATCGTGGGCACCGGGCCATCCTTGCGCTGTTTATGGTCTCCATTTTTTCCCTTCATTTTCATTTTTTTTCTCTGAAAATGGATGCAGCCTCGTTGCCGCTCTGAGTTTGCTGAACTCGGGTCGGCAGCAGTGAGCGAGAAGAAAAGGAGCACGCGCGCTCCACGTTAATCCTAGCTGTTGTGCTTACGAGTACGGCCGGTACGGCCTGATTCCATGGCTCGGCCGGCCGGTACGGCACGGTCGGTCCTTAATTTGTTCTCCCGGTCATCTATGCTCGTCTCGCAGAAGATTGAGCATGGAATGGAGCGTGTGCCTGCCTTTCCGGAGGAGGCAGGCAGGATGTTTCTTGCTCACGCGGCCGTCCCCGGTCTGGCCAATGCCGAGCAAGCTAGCATAAACACTAGTACTAGCAGACAGCAAATCAGGAGATCAGAGCCCAGTTTGCTCATGCACAGGCTACCGTGTGCGCACACATCTCGCACGACAGAAGAGGAAAAAGAAGCCACACGACCAACCACCCCGATGCCCAATCTTCCCATCACCGGAAAGCAGATAGGAAAAAGAAGCCAGACGGCGCCGAAGCTGCGGACGATCGGCCGCCGACGCGCCGCCCGTGTGCACGTCGAGGGCGAGAGCACCGCATCGTATCCACCGAAATCTGAAACGTGACAGGACCGCGTCGGGCGCGGGAGCCCCACGAGCACCAGGTGTCACCGCCGGAGGGGACACATCCAAATCCACCTCACCTCACCTGCCGCGATCGTGCGTGGAGTACGTCCGCCCGTCCCCACGGCCCATGACGCCGCTCGCCCGCCGTCGCAGTCGGTCGACAGTAGCTGGCCATCAGGCCGTGGCCGGCAAATTTTCGTGTTTTGACCCTTTTTTTGATAGTTAATCGAAATCTGACCCTACTTGATAAAAATTTCAGGATCTGATCTTTTTACTACCGTCAGGATCCATGACGGTGGGGTTTAACAGCCTACCGCCAAAGTCTCTGGCGGTAGCACTTAACTGTGCCGTCACGGCCGTTTGATGCAAAAAATACCCTACCGCCAAGGTGTTTGGCGGTAGGTTGTATAAACCTCCCGCCATAGTTAGTGGCGGTAGACCTATGAGCTAGACGCAGGGCTAGACACCAGCACATGCATGCATGCACATTGCATTCGAAGGTCACTGTGTATCTGAATATATTCTAGCAGCTCTTTCTCTAGCCCGCGCACTTATTACCCCTGTGTACTACTTCTAGTGCTAGGCTTGTCAGTCTAGGCATGCATGTAGTCCATTGTTTAAATACTTTGCATGCCTTGGTGCATGTCATGGCGTGATGTGCATGTCACCAACGCTCATGGTGGCAGGCTTTACTGGTGGTAAAAGTTCACACGTCAAGTAGGGCGTCAGAGAGCAGTGCATGACGACGACGACAACGAATATGCATGCCTACCACCATCGTATTTGGCGGTAGGATTTCATAGCCTACCGCCAAACGTCCTGGCGGTAGGGTATTTTTTCCGTCGAACGACCGTCACGGCGTAGTTAAGTGCTACCGTCAGAGACTCTGGCGGTAGGCTGTTAAATCCTATCGCCAAAGACCCTGGCGGTAGGAAAAAGGGTCAGATCCTGAAATATTTACAAAGTAGGGTCAGATCTCGATACACTTTTTAAAAAGGGTCAAAACACGAAAATTAGCCGCCGTGGCTTGTCCAAGTAATACTAACTGTACTCGTGTAATAAACAACGATAAAGCGGCGCCGCACCTGCATGGCTGCGTCCACACGACGACTCCGCAGATTCCACCTACCACTGCTACTACGCGGAGACAGCAGACCGGTGAAGCAGGTCCGTCAACGAAAGTCACGAGACCACCACCACCGGCACCGCTCGCTGACATGTGTGATTCTTGGATCGTTCTCCACCCCCTGGACTGGACTGACACGTCGGTGCATACGGCGGGCTAATCGTGATCGATTAAACAAAGATAAAACTGACAAAGAACAAAATCGTGATCGACATCACACGGTGTCGCTGACCAACCAGACCTCCCAGACGGAACCTGGGTGCGCACCAGCACGAACATGCAACCCAGACCCTGCAGAAATTCCAGCTGCGCGCGTAGCGTAGACGATCCGGCATGATTCATCATGCGGCAGCGGCAGCGCGTGGCAGGAAAACGAAAGAGAAAGACGAATCAGACCGATCGGTGCGCCTCACCACACGGCGTGGGGAGAGGGACCGGGCGACTCTGCCGGTGCTCAGCGCCGCCGACGGAAAGGCGGCGGCGACCCGGCGGACGGGCATACGTCGACATGCCACTCACCCGCCGGGAAGGTGGAGCGGAGGGAATAAACCACGGGCGCGCGCAGCGCCGGCACCTCAAAAGTCGCTCTCGGCGTGGGGGCGGCACGGGCCCGGCGGCCGGCGGAAATGCGGACAGCGACCACGGGACGGGAGGCGGGCACGTAGTCGTCCTACTACGTAGTACTGCTACGTACGTGCGCCTGTGAATCGTGATCGCATGGGTGGCCGGTCGACCGCTGGCTGGCTGTCCCTTTTCGGCCGGGTCCCCACCGGCCACGGCTCGAGCGAATTATTCCGCGCCGCGCCTGCGACGAGATCCCCGGCTGCGTGATCCGCCCACTATAACACCGAGCCGCCGGCCGGGGCCCACGTGCGTGCGAGACGGACGTTGTAGTACTTGTGCCGGCAGTGTGATCTCCGGCCGTTGGTGGTAGCCTGGTAGGAGTATTATTTTTTGGGCGATACTCTGCACCGGCGCACCGGCCAAACGATTCGGCCGGTCCACCTAGGACCGTAGGATTCCTAGCGATGCCAATGATTGCTAGTCATCGGATATGCCTTCCCTGCTCTGTCCTTCTTCTTCAGCGAGCGCCGCACATCAGCTACAGGAGGCTGCGGCGCTATCGACCCCCCGCCATAATCCTCCACGAGGCGACCGAGTCCAAAGCACCGCCGAACGCCGGGCTCTCCCACGTTCGCCGCCGCTCGCCGCCCTCACGCAATCCCCTCCTCCCGCTCAAAAAAATTGATCCATGGAGGCACGAATCCTCGCCGGTTCCAGCATGAAAAATCCTCATGCGCGCCACCAGATGGAGCTCCCGCCTCGTTGATGATTGCAGCTCCATCGTCATCCCCCGCTTGCAGCTCAGCTCCGTCGTTGTCCCCTGCCTGCAGCTCCGCCGGCGTCCCCTGCTTACAGCTTATCTCCGCAGTCGATGGACCAATGGAGACGACGAAGTAACTCGCAAAAAATCACTATATATGGTTCCAGCAACCAAATTTGCCGCTTGTAGCATTTCAAGTCGCTGGTTGAAGCTCATTTTGCAATGGTCGAAGCATTCAGGCCACCTGGTTCCAGCATATTACCCGTAGGTTCCTCATGGCCGTCAAGGTCGCAGTACCATTGTGTCCGCTCTCTACCACCATCTTAGCAAACTATGTTAGTAGCAAACTGACATCTCTGGTAGTAGCAAAACTCCGATACGGTTGCAGCAACAAAAATCCATCGCCGCCGTCGAGCAACGCCGCCGTGGATGGAAGTAGCAAAAATTGACTTCGGTTCCAGCAAAATCAAACATGGTTGTAGCAAAAAAAATCGATCGGAAAAACACAGAGATGTAGCATCTCGTGAGAATGAATGTAGCAATCGTCAACACCCATGGTAACAAAAAACTGACAAAAAGGTTGCATCAAGAAACACAGTCCTGGGTCTCGCATATCATGAAGATCGGATGTAGCAAGAATTCGACAAACACAACAGTAACAAAAAATCAAAACGGTTGTAGCAAAATCGTTCGCCGGTTCCCAGCAAAAAACACCATGCAAGGAGATTTGGGGCGGGGGTAGGTGGAAGCAAAAACATGAGCCGGTTCCAGCAAAATCAAAACAAGGTTGTACCAAAATCAAAACAAGGTTGTAGCTAGACAGGACGTTGGTGGTAGCAATTTCATTGCCGGTTGTAGCATGTAGCACAAAAATCCGCGCCGCTCGTCCTCGCCAAATGTTGCTTGGAGCAGCGCTGCCCATCCTCGCCGTCCGTGGTCACCACGCTCATCTAGCCCCTCGTCTCCAGCAAACAAGGATGGTGGTAGCAAAAAAGTTGGCTGAATCCAGCAAAAAAAGAACATGGTGGTAGCAAATTAGGAAAAGATGAGCCCCGGTTCCAGCAAACAAAGGACGGTGGTAGCAAAAACTTGAATGGATCCAGCAAAAAAGAAATACAGGGTGGAAGCAAATTTTGAAGCTCTTTCCAGCAAAAACAATGATTCCAACAAAAAAATCATCGTCTCCGTTTGCCGGCCACCGGGCGCAGTCACCATGGTCGGCAGGCCACCCGGCGCAGGTCCCAGGACGATGGATGACTGGTTCCAGCATGGTTCGTCGCCGGTTTCGGCACGCGGCGCGGTCTTGCAGTAGGAGCCCGCCGTCGATAAAAAAAAGCATCGGCATCGACCAGGTCGAGCATGCGACGATGTCCCCCCGTACAGCCCGCCCAACCTCCCAAGCATGACGCCCTCGCATCTGGCTTGCTTCTCAGCTAGCGGCCATTGCTGGGATTAAAGGGGGAGTGTTGTTCGGCTCGACGGCGGTGAGAAGCTGGGCGCTGGGATATGGCAGCAGAGAAAGAGATGGGAAAAAAATGGGTGGTACACGCGTGAGAGGATAAGGAAGGAAGATGCTTCAGCAGTGGGGTGGGGTGGGCCTGGCGTGGCTTGCGTACGATTGGATAGCACAAGAATCCCACGACGCACGCGAGACCGGCGAAGCGTTTGGCCGGTGCGCCGGGTATAAACACTTCCCTTATTTTTTTTAAGCAAATGTGTCTGGCAAGTGTGTCCTCCTCCCTCCCTGCCAGAAGAGGTCCTCTTTTGTTTTTGATAAACACCTCCTTTATTAATTGGCTACAATAGTAGCATCTGATACAATTAAGGGGATGATAGGGGATCATCCATCCATACATCAGGAGGATTGAATCTAGCTAGACTAGCTAATTCGTGTGCTACCTTATTATTCTCTCTAAAACAATGCTCATAAACAATATGACTGAAGTCTAAAGACATGAAGTAACAATCATCAAAAATCGCACTGGCTACCGAAGCTGAGTAGCCTTCTCTGAGCGCCTCAACCACGTCCACATTGAATTCACCTCAACTTTGCTACATCCAGTTGTGCGAGCAAGATTTAGACCGAATATGATTGCAATTGCCTCTGCAGTAAAAGCATCATAACAGAATCCCAGTTTTTCATTTCCTGCAGCTATAAACTTGCCCTTGTGGTCTCTAATGACAGCACCTACTGAACCTTCAAGTAAGTCCTGATCAAAACTCGCGTCCACATTTAGCTTGACATACCCGGTCCTTGGTCTCATCCAACCTCCCAAATGAACTCTTGGCCGTAGTGAATTCGCTACTATAAAGTTCTCTGCCAAGGAACCTACAACAAGATTGATCTGTGGCGCCGTTTGTGGATCACCTCCATGTGTAATTTTTCTCCTTTCCCACCACACAAGTACCAACAACATGTAGCCACCGTTTCTCGCAATTTTGGCAATCCTAGCACATGGATATGATCGTCCGGTAGACTGAGAAGAAAATCCAACACAACCTCCCCGCATGTATTCATCGCCAATCCCCTCTGTATTACATCCCACACTCCAAGCAGTTTCCAAACCTGAATCGCAACTGGACATTCAAAAAGCAGGTGACGGATGCTCTCTGGTCCTTTGTTACTACAGGACAATTTGGTTTGATCTTGATATGTCTATCAACCAATATTGCACGGCATGGAACAACACTAAGAAGTGCTCTCCAAACAAATTTTTTTACCTTTGCTGGGTAGCTCAAGCTCCACACCGAATCCCATGTAGGTGCTGGCGAGGAAGAACTAGCTGCACCTTGCAGATTGTGCCCAAACTTTGACTCCCAGATGGCGTGATATGCTGATCTTACGGTGAACCCACCTGTTTTAGTAAAACTCCAAGCTAAAAAGTCTGTCATTTCATATATTGGTAGTGGAATTGCAAGAATTCTCTGAGCATCAACACTGCAAAACGTTTGGTTTATCAGCCCCGAATCCCAGTCACCTGACACTGGATCTATAAGCTCTGACACCCGAGAGAGGAGATGATTCCCTCTACCAGAGATTACTTTCCTGGTGGGAGATTGTGGGATCCAACTATCTTCCCATAATTTTATTTTTTGACCATCTCCCACCCTCCAAATATGTCCATGTTTCAAGGTATCCACACCTGCCATTATACTTTGCCATGTATAAGAGGCCTTCTTCTTCAGACTAGCATTCATAAGTTCCTCATCAGGGTAATATTTTGCTTTAAGAATCTTTGCACAAAGGGATTCGGGATTTTCAATAAGTCGCCATGCTTGTTTTGCCAGCAATGCCAAATTAAAGCAATGAATGTCTCTGAACCCCATTCCTCCTCTACTCTTTGGTAAGCACATCTTCCACCAGGCAAACCAGTGCATTCTCTTATGTGATGCGTCATCGCCCCACCAGTAACGAGAGATCGCATCTGTAATTCCTTTGCAAATTTTCTTAGGAATTTTGAAGACCGACATCACGTATGTTGGTATGGCTTGTGTAATAGATTTGATAAGCACTTCCTTACCTCCCGAAGACAGACACTTTTCCTTCCATCCTGTAAGTTTCACAATTAACTGATCAATCAAGTATTGAAAGCTGCCCGTTTTATCCATTCCTAGGGTAGTGGGTAATCCCAAATATGTGTCATTCTGAGCCTCCGTCATAATATTCAGAGTAGTGCACACCTGAGCCTTGGTGTTTATATCTGTGCTAGTGCTGAAAAAAATACTAGATTTATCCAAACTCACCAACTGGCCGGAAGCCCCACAGTAAGCATCCAGGACAGATTTTAAGCATATCGCATTCGAAACATTTGCTTTCATAAGAATTAAGGAGTCATCGGCAAACAAGAGATTTGTAACTGAGGGCGCATCTCGACAAACCTGAATTCCCACAATTCCGCCTGATTACTCTGCATGATTAAGAAGTGCTGACAGACCCTCCGTAACCAATAAGAATAAGTAGGGTGATAGAGGGTCACCTTGGCGGAGTCCACGTGATGGTTTGATTGTATCTGTTTCAATCGAGTTGTACCTCACTCTGTATTCCACAGACGACACACATGCCATAATCATTCTGACCCAATCAGCTCTAAACCCCAGTTTTAGAAGCATTGCCTCCAAGAAGACTCATTCTACACGATCATAGGCCTTGTGCATATCTAATTTAACTGCACACCATCCCTCCTTGCCTTTTTTCTTCTGCTTAATTGCATGGAGGCTCTGATAAGCTATCAAGACATTATCCGTGATGAGTCTCCTCGGAACAAAAGCACTCTGTGTGGGACTAATGATTTCAGGAAGTAAACTTTTCAGTCTTATAGCAATCATCTTTGAGATAACTTTATAGACCACATTGCACAAACTAATGGGTCTAAGTTGTGTGACTTTCTCAGGAGTGTTTACCTTAGGGATCATCACAAGAGTAGTGTCATTCCATCCTGGTGGGATCTCCTGTGAGTTAACTGCACCCAGAACTTCTATCACAAGATCATCCCCTAACATTGGCCAAAACCTCTTATAGAAAATTGTATGTAACCCGTCAGGTCCACGGGCTTTAAAGTCACCGATCGAGAACAAAGCTTTCCTGACCTCTTCTGCCGTATAGGGGGCCATAAGAGCTTCGTTCATGGCAGCAGTAACACGAGGTTGTACCTTTGACAACACATTGAGGTCCGGCTCCTGAACCTGTGCTGTAAACAAAGCTGAAAAGTATTCTGAGATAATTAGATTAATGTCCTCCTCTCTTTCCTTCCATACTCCAGTGTCATCCAGCAACATCTTAATGCAATTCCTCTTCTTGCGAGCCGCAGCCGCTCTATGGAAAAAAGATTTATTTCGGTCCCCATGCAGCAACCAGTTTGCCCTTCCACGTTGGAGCCAAACCAACTCTTCTTGATCCAGTAGGTTTTCAATTAGAACTTGGATATCTTTCATTCTCTGTCTGTTTTCAGGAGTGTTCGGTCCCCTTCTTAATTTCTCCAGATCTTTCTTTAACTTATTTATTCTCTTCTTAGGGCTCTTTAGGGTCTCACGGTCCCACATATGCAAGTCCTTCAATACTGCCTTGGTCCGACCCGCAAGGGACGGGCCTAGCCCAGCTAACTTGGCTCGCTCCCAAGCCGTCTTTACAATCTCGTTCACTGTCCCTTCTTCCAACCATCGGGCTTCGAACATTCTTTTCCGGTTCTGCTGCTGCTGCATCAACATCGGTTTGAAGTACTCCGTATCGAGCAGAATAGGCCTATGGTCAGAGTGGGTATGGTGTTCATGTACCAGTCCTGCGAAAGGAAAATTTTCTGCCCACATTTCATTACATAGAGCCCTGTCAAGTCGCTCTCTGATTGGTCCACGACCTCATGTTAGTGTATATCCTATCACCATCACTTCCTGTAACCCACAGTCGTCGATCCAGTCTCTAAAATCCCGCATATAGTGATCAGGACGGTTATTAACACCTTCCTTTTCACTCATGTTGGTGATTTCATTAAAGTCGCCAAGGATCATCCATGGCCCAGAATTGTTTGCATGAATATCTCTGAGGTACGTCCATGAGAGATACTTTCTCTCCCAACTCGGTTCTCCATAGAACCCTGTAATACGCCAAGATGGTGAGTTTCCGTCCATCACTATGCCATCTATAACATTATCCGAGGAGTAATTCAGAATCACTTCATTTGATAAATTGTAATAGGGTACAAGCCCACCAGCACGTCCATCACTAGCCACTAAATGGAAACAATCAAAATCTAACTTAACCCTTAAAATTTCTGCCTTGTCATTATTTAGATGTGATTCCGACAAAAAGACCACATCTGCTCTCAGCCGCCCTTGGAGGTCCAAGAGCTCTCGAATTGCCGCGGGAGAGAGCATCCCATGGCAATTCCACGCTAGGGTTTTCATTGGTCCCGGCGATCCTCCCGTCCGGAGGTCGCCGATGTATTTGAAGAAGTTGCCATTCCTGAGCCCCCATCGCTAGTACCAGCATTTACTCCCGCTTGTCCTTTGCCTTCCTCCCCATGTTTGTACCTCTCATGTTGTTTGCGTGGGGTGACGTAAACTGGGGGTAGTGGGGGTACAAAAAGCTGGGCCGTCGCCACCACCATTGCCAATGGATTTGCCCCATCGACCCCTACTCCAGAATTAAGCTCACTTTGCCCTGCCGAGATAGAACTTGAAGCATTTTCAACAGAGAGGCGTTTATTTGGCTGCATACTATCCTTTACTATCCCTGAGACATTATCTTGGCCAGCAGCATCAACATCAACCGTTCCCTTATCAGTTTCCATTCTCCCCCCAGCATTCACTGAAGTCTGATTTTGTGCGTTAAAGCGCCAGCTCTGGTTGGGGTTGTACGTGCCTCTACCCGTTCCTCTGCCTCCTACCCCACCTCTTGTAGCACGACCTCTCAGGGGTCCCGCCACACCACGGCCATCATGTCCCGCTCTGAAAGCATCAGCTAGCACAAACTCCCCCATTCAAAAGACGATACATCATGCTCACCATCCCCACACTCTTCATACCAGTGAGCAAGTTCACCACAATTGAAGCAGAAGGTGGGTAGCTTTTCATACTTCACTTGATAGCGAACTCTTCCGTCCCCCTTCTTTCCCGTCACAAAACGCTTTATCTTGGCATTGATGTCAATACTAACTTTTACGCGGACAAATTCCCCGAAGAAACCAGCTGGTAGCCTTAACTGAATCTCCTCCACCTCACCAATGCGCGAAGCCATACCTCGAACTGCCGGTTCAATTAAGAAGTTATCTGGGAAGCAGTGGATCTGCGCCCACACTGTGAGTTTGTCCAACTAGATTGACTCAGGATTTTTAAATCCATCATACTCCTTCATTATGACTGCCTGTCCCTTGAATAGCCATGGTCCTTCAAACATTGCCTTGTTCCAATCTGCTAAGCACCCGAACTGCATGGTGAAAAGGTTCTCATTGATCCTCCTCCAACTCACAGTTTTTGCTGGGTTCCACGCTGCTCGCATGTCCCCATAGAGCACGCTCGGACTGAAAGTTTTTGGGGGTATGAACCCTAGCAATCGCTAGCCACTTAGCTGCAGACATCAGATCAGGGAGCTCCTCTTCCCAGACGAAGTCGTCATCCTCTTCTTCCTGTAGATTCAGACGAGCCAAGAGATCTTCCGTACTCTCCTTCGTCCCCTTCCTCTGCAAACTAGGCACTTCGTCCTCCATGGTCGCCGATCAGATCGCGACGCACAAACCCTAGTGTCTTCCTCCCAAAACCACCCCCGACCCCTCTCGTATCCAAGGCCGCGAGACAGCCCGAGTGAGAGGAGGGAGAGCGGAGGAGATCCGTCCGGGGAGAAAACCCTAGCTTTTTCGCTAGGGGAGAGAAAACCCTGATAGACAGGCATCCTAATTGTTGGCGCTCTAATTAGCAGCCGGTGGAAAAAATAAAGGGTGACAGAAGTACACTCTTACATCACACTCTAATTGTTGGCGCTCTCGGCTAATATATAGTTCGTTACTAGCGGGGTCTGACCAACATCTCACCTTGAGAAGGTTTAATCTAGCAGGCAGTACTAGTATGTAATTGTGACCAAGCACACCTTTATTGACCTTTTGATCTTGTTCTGATGCAAGTCAACAGCAACAGTTGACATCCACCATTTAAAAATCACACCGCTGCAAATCATACATCTGATCGAGCACATGATCAAGGGTTGCGATTCTGAAGTTGACAGGACACGGTATGGCATCCATGTATGCCACGATGCGGAAAAGTTTTTTTTGAAAGCAACATGGCTTTATTACTCAACGTGTGGGCAAATCACCCAACACACAAACGCCCACTTGGGCTGGTACATCTATTTCCCACTGCATACAGTGGGTTGATTCACACAAACGACCTAGACTAGCAAGTTCATGAGCGACAGAGTTCGCGCTACGACGACAAGCAGAGATGTTGAAGTGAGAGAACCAGAGCTTTAATTGGTATTTCATGTCCTCGATCACAGCTGCGTACGCCGAAGAATCCACCCTACGCAGGTCCAGCGCCTCCTCCAGTAGCTGCGAGTCAGTCTCAAACTCCACTCGAACCATATCGAGTTCTGTTGCCAAGTTGATCGCATGTGACATAGCTACAACTTCAGCAGCAAAAGCATCACATACATTTTCGCTCCTTCCTGCCCGAGCACAGATCAAGTTCCCTTCTTTTGTTCTTGCCGCAACTCCCCAGCCGGCATGATGCTGCCCAGGCAAAAAAGAACCGTCCACATTAATCTTGTACTCAGTGTCTATGGGTGGTCGCCACCTCTCAGGGTTGTTCTTGACAGAAGGCTTTCCAAAGATGTGCACATACTCTAGCACATTACTTCTGGTTCGCCTCGCCACTCCCGCTGGCGCGAGAGGCATCTCACCCTCTCTGAGCTTATTCCTATTCGACCACCAAAGCCACCAAAAAGTGAGCACGTGGAGCCTCTTTTTTTCATCTAGTCCCCAAAGATAGTCTATCATCACATGCACGGACGTGATAATTTCCAGCTCCATTTGCTCCTTCTCCAAGCCTAGATCCCTCCACACTTCCTTTACTGTCTTGCATTTTATGAAGAGGTGCGCACCGTCCTCGTCAGCCCTTCCACAGAACATGCATTTTGTGTCCGCGATACAGATTCCTTTGCGTGCTACATTGGTGCAGAGAGCTAGGGAGTCGTGCTTCAACCTCCACGTGAACATCTGAATGTTTTTTGGGCACGGCAATTTCCACAAGCGCTTCCATGAATCATCCTTAACAGAATTCAGATCGGTAGGATTTGCATCACTTCCCCCCACTCCGGCATTATGCATATGTAGCTCGAATTGACGCTGAAGCTTGTAAGCGCTCTTGACGGAGTGGGTGCCTTTGGTGTCATAATGCCATGCAATGAAATCCCGTACTCCCTCCCGTAGCGGTATTTGGAGGATATGTTTGATTTCATCCGCCCAGAAGGTGTCTCGCACCAGTTGCTCATCCCACTGACCAGAGAGCGGATCAATCAGATCAAATACACGCTCCAGGAGGTTCTGTCCTTTGGGTGTCAAGAGTCGCCGTGACCAGGGCCGTGGGATCCACGGATCGGACCAAATATTCACTTGAGTACCATCGCCAATTCTCCAAATGTACCCTTCCCTGAAGAGATGTAGACCATGTAGAAGGCTGCGCCAGGAATAGGAGATGCCATCCCTAGGAGCAGCTTCAAGAATCTGTCCGTTGGGGAAGTATCGCGCTTGCAGCGTTTGAGGACAGAGAGAGTCAGGATGCTGAATAAGTCTCCAAATCTGCCTGGAAAGTAGTGCTAAGTTGAAGTCATGCATATCATGAACCCTAAACCCCTTGTGCTTTAGGCTTGATGAGCGTTTTCCATCCAATCCAGTGGGTACGATGGGATTTATCTTGTTGGCTCCACCAATAGTCTCCTACCAATGAGCTTAGTTCATCACAGAAGGACTTTGTTAGGTAGAAACAAGACATTGCAAATGTAGGGATAGCCTGAGCAACTGTTGTGACCAAAGTTTCCTTTCCCGCCTTTGCTATGAGCCTTTCCTTCCATCCATACACTCTCCCAGCCATCGCGCCTTTGACAAAAGCAAAAGACTTCCTCCTTGATTTGCCAACATGAACAGGCAGGCCCAAGTACTTCTCGTTCCACGTCTCACTCTGAATTTGTAGGGCATCCTTGACAGTCGTTTTTACCGCAGCACCGGTATTGGGACTAAACATGACGACTGACTTCTCCAGGTTGATACATTGCCCCGAGCAATCCTCATAAAGATCCAGTAGCCGACGCAGCTCTTGTGCCTATGATTGTTTCACTTTCAGCAGGAGGACGGAATCATCAGCAAAGAGTAGATGTGACACCACCGGTGCCTGTTGACAGATCCTAACTCCGGTGATTTTCCTGTCTCCTCCGCGTCGTGTAACAGGGCTGACAAACCCTCCGCACAGATGACAAAGAGATACGGCGAGGCAGGGTCCCCTTGCCTAAGTCCTCGGGAGGGTGAGAACTGCTCTGATAAAACGCCGTTAACCTTGATCTGGTACCTAACCGAGCAAACACAGTGCATGACTAAGTCAATCCAATGAATACCGAAGCCCAGCTTAGTCAGCATCGCCCTCAAGAACTCCCACTCGACCCTATCGTAAGCTTTGCTCATATCCGCTTTCACCACTGCGATGCCCTCCTTCCCTCTCTTTTTGTTCAGCAGGTAGTGTGACACCTCATAAGCCACTAACACATTTTCGGTAATCATCCGACGAGGAACAAATGCACTTTGATTCAGAGAAATGATGTCTGGAAGTACTAGTTTGAGCCGGTTGGCGATAACCTTCGAGACTAACTTATAGATCACGTTGCAAAGGCTTATGGTCGGAGATCCTTGATCCTGTTGGGATTCTTGATCTTCGGAATGAGAACCACGACCGTGTCATTCCACCCAGTCGGCATAGCTCCACCGTTTAGCACCGCAAGAACCTCATCCACCACTTTGTCCCCCATAAAATGCCAATGTTTCTTATAGACGATCGAGGGCATCCCATCCGGACCCGGGGCCTTCAAGTCACCAATGTGGTGTAAAGCCGCCTTAACTTCCTCCCTTGTGACATCCGCTTCCAGGATTGCTCTCATTGCAGGAGTCACTCGGGGTTTAACCTTGTCAGTGAGCTCCGGCAGGCGATTAGCACCCGCAGAAGTAAACAAACCCTGAAAAAACGAACAAACATAATTAGTTAACTCCTCCCCTTCCTTCACCTCCGACCCATCCTCCCTTCTCAGCTTCTTAATCCGGTTAGCTTTCTTCTTTGCAGATGCAACGACCATGAAATATTTTGTGCTTTTGTTGCCATCCCGGAGCCATGTAACATGGGAGTGTTGCTTCGCTTTGGTATTTTTCTTGATCTCTAACTCCTCTACAAGACACCTCAGACGCGCTTCCTCCCTGACTTTCGCTTCTAAAACCGGCGCCCGCATGCATGCCTCCAACTCACGTTGGGCTCTCCTTAGTCTCCCCTCTAGTTCTCCCACCACCTCCCTGCTCCACCTCTTCATCCTCCCAGCCACGTTGGTCATCACAGTAGCTACATCATCTCTCTCCTTCAGGCATCCTTCCTCCCACGCTCCTTGAATCTTAGTACCGCACCCCTCTTCCTGCAACCACCAAGACTCGAATCTGAACCCCCGATCGCCTCCGGTCGCCATTCGGGGCACACCTTGTGTGTTAACGATTACCGGTCTGTGGTCGGAGTGGTGAGGGGCTCCGTTGATCACACTGAATTCCGGGAACCATTCGCACCATATTGCATTGGCCGTGGCCCTGTCCAGGCGTTCGCAGATGTACGTATCCACCTCCTTACTATGGTTCCTCCACGTGAATTTATCTCCTTCATAGCCAATGTCGCATAATTCACACGCCTCCAAAGCTGCCCTAAAATTGTCCATAAACCTTTGAGGGCGGACAGCACCCCCCATCTTTTCGTCCCCGGTTAGGATCTCATTAAAGTCTCCAAGGCATAACCAAGGACGACCATTTTGGTGCTGCTGCCCAAGGATGCACATCATCTTCCAAGTTTCCACTTTACGCTCTAGTTCAGATTCACCGTACACCCCTGCCAGTTTCCATATTCTCCCATCCTCCTCCGTTACATCCACATCCACATGCCGCCTCCCATATGATCTTAACGATATACTTAAACCCCTCCTCCAAAAAAGAGCTACACCTCTACTTCGACCTACAGGATTCCAAACCACCATGTTTGCTAACCCCAACGACCATCGAAACTTTTCGAGCTCCTTCTCTGTTAATTTCGTCTCCGCCAAAAACAACACGTCGGGCTCCTCCGTCCTCCCTAGCTCAAGGAGGCTACAAACTGCCAGGCCGTTCCCGAGACCCCGGCAGTTCCAACCGATCAGTTTCATTGGTCCCGGCGGGGCTGCTCCGGCAGCCCGGCCGATATCTTGTCATTGGCGTTTTCATCATGGTTATAGGTCATTGGCACATCCTCAAGTACCTTCTCTTCCAACTTTCTCTTCTTCCCCAGCTTTTCCTCTTCATCTTCTGTCCTCCCCCTCTTCCCTCCCAAACCCGTGGCCACCATCTGTTCACTTGCCTCCACGGTCCTCTCCCTCCCCTTCTTTCTGTACTTCCTCCCTCCTGCTCCCTTTTCTTTTTCTCCTATGCCACTAGAAGCAACCCTCCTTTCTTCCTTGTTCGCTGGGGCCATGGCTACTGTGTTTGCATTGTTTGGTACCACGGTGACCACCCCATCCTAGCCTGCAGGGATAATCTGCTGCTGCTGTTCTGCACTTACTACCAGCTCCAGCTTCTTTGGTTTGCCTCGGCCCCTATGCTTATTATCATTTTTGACAGGGCTAGTGACCTCATCTTCCTTCCCTGTCCTGCCTGAGCCACCTCCACTGGAGTCACTCTTCCTCCATGATAGACTCTCACTTCCACTCCCTGATCTCCCTTCTGATCGGCTAAAACCATAATTGCGTGGCCCACTCGAACTTCTACCTCCAGCCCTCCATGCTTTCTCCTCCCCCAACCTCTGCGCTGACTCATGTCCGCCCGCAGCCATCTTCCAAACTGTGATCTTTATCCCTTCACAACCTTCTTATCACAGTATTTCTCCCCATGGCCGATGATCCCACACGTGTAGAAGAAATCAGGTAGAAATTCATATTCCAGCCTACACCAATCTCTATCCTCCTCCTCCTCTTCCCCACTCTCCATCGCAACCTTCCCTTTGTCATGTTTATCCACCCCTTCCTCCTCCCCATCATGCGTGAAACCTCTCATTATAGGTCTATCAATCTGCATCCTTATCTTCAACCTGAGAAACCTGCCGATTGCAACTCCATCTGCACCCGTGTCCGCCTCCACAAACTCCCCAATGATGTTACCGATGTCCTCTGCTGATTCCACGTTCATCATGCCAAGAGGAAGGTTATAAACCCTAAACCAAATAAGGATATTGTTATGGGCATAATCTTCTGGCCTCTTGCTCGGCACATAGTCCTCCACCACCACAACTTCTTTATCAAACATCCATGGCCCATCCTCAATCGCCTTTCGCTTACCAGATTCTTGATGAAACATGATGAGGAATTGATTCACTCCGATCTCCTTACAGTCAATCCCCTTTATCGGGCACGAAACCCTACCTAGAGAGAGGCAGATCCCATCTGGGTGCGCTAGCTTTTCGGAGATGACCTTGCCCACTGCCTGCACCATCGCCGCCTTGCCATTCTCCCTGGATGATAGCCGCACCTTGACGCCCTTCCTCTCTTCCTCAGAAAGTTCCAGGCCCTTCATCAACCCCGCAACTCCTTCCACTGCCATGGCTTCACTCCCCTGACCGCCCCAAACCCCTCCTAGGAAACAGGTGTTTTACGACCACGCGCCCTAGGGAAGCGCACAAAAGGATTTGGTGGATGGTTTGAGGAATTGGAGTGTTGAAAGATCACACGAACGAAGAACCAGACGACGGCAGAATAGAAAGAACCCTAGGCACCGATCGGGATCGCCCTCGGGATCACCTCCGTAATCTCCGGAAAGAACGCCAACCATCACCCTAACGATGCGGAAAAGTTCCGCTGATGAAACGCGCCGCACGTGTGCCCTGGCTCTTTGTATGGCCATAGTAAGCTAAGGGTTAGTTCTTTTTGTCTCATGATTCTCTAGGATCTGATTTTATGAAACTGTCCACAAAATCGTCCATCCACAGATTCACCTGTCCAGTTCTTTTCTGTGATTCCAGCATGTGATTGTTTGTAAGAGTTGTGTGCTAAAATGTCTGTAACACCTCTAGATTGAACGCCCGCAAAAAAACACCTCTAGGTTGAAACTAAGCGCTCGACTATTAGCAGTTGGTTATTTCGAATAGTTTCACGTCTAATATGAACAACTTGCAACTCATCTATCATTCCAACCACACACACATATGAATGAGAAAACTCAAACTACAATTTGTAAACATTTGCCCTCATAAGCGTTATTACAAACATCTATCAAGCAAAATCCTTATAGATGTGAATAAACTTGAACATGCACTGGAATAATCATGTGACAATTACTCATCAAGAAATAATCATTCTTATATTCTCACAATTATCAAATCTACAATAAGTACTCATCCAATACAAAAAAAGGTAAAATTGACAAATAGAGGACGGATGGAGCTGTCGGCGCCATAGAGGAGCACGAGCACCGTGCAGGCGTCCATGGTAATTCTAGAGGAACGATGTGGTGGAGGAGGCCGTGTTGTTGGCCTGCCGGACACCGGCACCAGCAGAGGTGCGCCACAGGGAGCCACACACTAGGGCAACACTGAGGGAGCACCACCACGCGCTCATCGTGGCGGAGGACGACATGTCAGGCAGAGGGGCGGGACGGAGCCGAGCGGCGGTGACATTGGGTTGATCTTCTCATGATCAATGCCGGATCAAACTCAAGCATCAGGAGAATTACTCTACCTGGATTGAACAGAACCTCAATTGATTTCTAATGATTTCCGACGTTTCACCAAAACTGGTATTGGCTATAGTTGTTTGTGGCTGTTCTCTAGCATTTGTACATTTGTACATTTTTTCTTATTAATATATAATTACGAAATTGCTAAATCTCAGTCGACTGAGACTTCGTTAAGTCTCACTCGATGTTATATTTTTGGATTTTACATAGAGATTTGTGCAGAAAAAATTAGTTTTTTTTCTTATATGTTATATCATCTGACTTAGACTTGATTAAGTCTCAGTCGACTGAGACCTAGCCACACCCATATAATTACATCGTAGAACGATTGTTCTACTTTTCTTGGTTGAAAAAAAAACCAGACAACGGCAAAGAGCCCAGAAGCTAGCTGCATCGCTCCCTACTAAGGGCATCTCCAGCACACGACCCAAAACGGACGTCCGTTTTGTCCGGATTCTGTCCGTTTGGGTAGGGCAATGGAGTCGTATTCGGGCCTGTCCTGGGATGTGGTGGCCGTGCGCCCAACGCGCGGACGCATCCTTTGGCCCCATCCTGTCCGCCACGGCCAAAATGCCCATATATTCATATTTCAATGTTCAAAACTAGTTTGCACGTCTAAATATTAATTGTCTGAAAATAAAAATAGTTTTACAACATAATCGAATTGTCTCTAAATAAAATAGTTTTACAACCAAATTAAAATTGAACATAATGAACCAATACATCTATTGGTTGCCAATGTGAGTCCAGATGTGCTCAACCAAGTCATTTTGAAGATCCAAATGAGTGTGCCAATCACGCAGTTCACGATGAAATTGGGCAAACTGTTCAAACGTGGCCGGTTCTTGGTGCAGGGGCTCAACATTTTCACCTTGAAAATCAAATCCTTGGTCGAAGATGCTGTTATCACGCTCATCCTCGACGATCATGTTGTGCATGATCACACTGGCGATCATCACCTCCCAAAGCTTCCCTTCATCCCATGTCAGTGCAGGGTTCGAATGATACCCCATTGGGATTGAAGCACACCAAAAACATGTTCCGCATCCTTTCTAGGACTCTCTTGCAATTGGGTAAATCTCTTTATCTTCTCACCTTGGGGGTTCTAGATTGTCTTCACAAAAGTTGACCACCGAGGATATATACCATCAGCTAAGTACTATCCCTTGTTGTACTGGTGGCCGTTGATCTCAAAGTTGACAGGTGGGGAGTGGCCTTCTGCAGGCCTTGCGAAGACTGGAGAACGCTGCAGCACGTTGGTATCACTGTGAGAACCTGTCATGCCGAAGAAAGAATGCCATATCCAAAGATCTTGCGAAGCCACCGCTTCTAATATGACAGTGCACGCTTTAACATGCCCCTCGTACTGGCCCTACCAAGCAAATGAACAGTTCTTCTACTCCCCGTGCATACAATCTATGCTGCCAAGCATGCCTGGAAAGACTCTAGCTGCATTGGTCGCCAACAACCTTTCTGTATCAGCGACATTTGGCTGCCTCAAGTACTCAGGCCCAAACACTGCCACCACGGCCTTGCAGAAGTTGTACAGTGACAGGCTGACAGCAGACATGTCGACTCACTCATACGCACATACTCATCCACCAGATCGCCCGGAATTCCATATGCAAGCACGCGGATGGCCGCGGTGCATTTCTGGTAAGAGGAGAATCCACTCTTGCCAAGGGCATCCGTCTCGCACTCGAAGTTTGGGTCATGAGCAACCACTCCCTCTTGGATACGATTGAACAGATGCCTTGCCATACGAAAATGGTGACAGAATTTATCCGGCTTGAAGAGCATGGTATTCACAAAGTAATCGACATAGAGCAGGGTGTGGCCTCTCTCTCTCTCTGTTGCGGTTCAGGTTGGGAGCACGGCCAGGGACTGACGCCCTATACTGAGGAAGCTACCATTCAATGTGGTCGTGAATGACCAGTGCAGCCACCACAAGATCTTCGCCATTCAAGGATGAATTGTCCGATGAATAAATGAAGTGGTGGAAGAAAAAATCATCTCCACTATCCATAACTTTGTGGGCAAAGTGTCAAACAACTTGCAGGCGTGGTGGCAAAGAGGCCGTGATGATCACCTCGATGCAGCAGGGGTGGTTGGCGGCCGGCTACTGGCCGCTCTGGAGCACTCGACCGAAGCTGCCGTGGTCCATATCCGTCGCCGGCGGTTGTATCCCCTCTGGCACTGGCTATGACGGTGACGGGAAATCTCCTCCAAGCGACGACCAAAAATCCTACGAAAGCGCGGGCGTGGTGGCGGCCATGTCGAGACGTGGTTTGGTATGGACGGTCGGGGGGGGGGGGGGAGAGGTGAGCAGCGAGGAGGCGGCCGGAGAATAGTGGCGGCGCCGGCGGCGGGGTGGGGCGAGAAGAGCGGGTGGAGGCGTTGGAGGTGAATGGAGTGCTAGTGTCCCCGACAGGCGGGACACGGGGAGGACAAGGGTGTCAGGGATATCGTGCGACATATGCCAGGGGGTGGATTATCATCGAGGGGGACAAGAGTACGTCGCCGGGCTCTAGAAGCGGGAGTGAGCGAGACCGCATACGCCTGCGAATCTTACCCAGGTTCAGGGCTCTCCGTGAAGATAATACCCCTAGTCCTGCTGTGCGGGGTCTCTGCATGATGACTATGATCAACAAGGTAGCTTCAAGCTTGCTCCTTGAGTTGTTTCGGATAGAGGAGGAACAAGGGCAAGGCTAGCTCTGCTCCACTCTCTCTCTATGTGTGTGTGTGTGACTCCTAAGGTTCTGAACCCCTTGTATGGGGTGGCCTGGGGGGTTTATATAGGCCTAGCCCCTAGGGGTACAATGGTAATCCGGCCGGGTGTAGGACCCGACTGTCGATGTCTTGGGGTGCCGGCTTCTCCGCCAGCAGCTGGTGCCCGCTGCCTGGTGGGCCCCGCCGACTGCCGTGATCTCGGTCGACAGGTAGGGCCCGCCGTCTGCGGGCCATGCCGGCCACTTTATACCATTGCCTTGCTCCTGATGACGAAGGCTTTGTCGGGGGGAGCGTGGCTACAGTCTTGCTGCCTGGCGGGCGTTCTCTATAGCCACACTCCGTCTTATCCGGTTAATGGCGCACAGACTCCAAGGGGGAGAAGGGCCGCCTGCTAGGAGCTGGCCTACCCTTGTTGCCGCCTGCTTGGGGTTTGCCACCTTCTAGGGCTCGCCAATAGGTAGGGCCCGCCGCCTGCGGGCCGTACCGACCCGCCATCGTGGGAGCATGGCTCCTCCTGACGTAAGTGATGTCACGGATCGCATGACTACAGTGTCGCGCCGGGCGGGGGGTGTCCACGTGGTATGCCACACTGTGGCCACGTTCCATCCTGGATTCGGGGGTGGTAGGTTGCACTATAGCCACGCCCCGTCTCGTCGTGATGATGTGGGTGCAAACTTTGAGGGGACGAGGGGCCGCCTGCTAGGAGTCGGACTCCTTGTCGCCGTCTTCTGGTGTCTTGCCGCCTTCTAGCAGCCGGCCTCCTAGACCAGCCGGCCCGTGAAGCCGGCCGTTCATCTAGGAGGTGTGAGGGGCGCAACTAGCCCCGATATCTTGAAATACCATGGTGGCTAATGAGGCTAGCCGTGGTCATTTACTCCGACAGTAGTCCCCGAAGCTGGTGGGGCACCGCGGCCGAAAATCGAGGAGCCTCAGCAGCTTCCTACTCTGAATGGTTTGGCGATTCTTGTTTTGTCCGCCTTCTAGCAGCCGGCCTCCTAGAAGCCGGCCGGGGGTAGTTGGCCGCCTGGTGAATTCGAATCATCGTGGTAGAGGCTGGGTAGGGCGCCAGCCGGATGACAGGCTTGCCACCTGTTGCACGCCCGCCAAGCAGCGCTAGCGTGCCAGGCCGGCCTACCAGCCCACACACGCGATGGGACGCCGCCGCAGGCCTGGGCCCGCCACTATAGGGCCTCGGCACGCGTGCGGATCTGCTGCGGCCAAAGCAGGCGGTTACGCTTCCCAGGTGTGGTTAATGCACGCCGTTATGGCGCGTTAATTGCGGGGTCATGGGGGGAGTGGGCGTAGATAATCCGGCGCCCTCCCACGTCTCGCCCCCTCGGCTCCGCCACCGGGGGGCTATAAGTAGGGGGAGGAGGGGGGCGGCAGAACGCACGCACACCCTCCTCTCCCTTCGTGTTGCCTTTCTCCTTCCTCTGCTTCTTCTCACCGCTGCCGTGTTGCCGCTCGCCGTTGGCGTTCCTCTGCAGCAGCTGTCGCAGGGCTTTTCCGTCCCGTCGCGGCTCCGTCCGTTTGCCACCGCGCCGCGCCACCGTCAAGCAGCCGCATCCATGGCGCGCGGTGGGTGCTCCGACGATTGGATGGCTCCAACGTCCATGAGGATCACCTCGCGTTCCTTCGCCAGACGCGGCGGCTCCCCCGCTCGTTGCACGTGAAGGTGCGCGTCCCTCCTGCGGCGGAGATCTCACCGGCGCTGGAGGACGGCGAACGCATCGTCTTCCGGTCGCATTTCCTCCGCGGCTTGGGCCTGCCGGCGAGCGGATTCTTCCGCTCATTCCTCACCTTCTACAGAGTGCAGCCCCACCATCTCACGCCGAATACGATGGTGCTGCTCTCCGCCTTCGTTACCCTCTACGAGGGCTATCTCGGCACGCTCCCCACCCTCGAGCTCTAGGGGGAAGTCTTCTACCTCAAGCTCGGCACCGCCACCAAGGACGAGGCGGCCCAGTGCGGGGCCTGCGTCTCCATGCGGCGTTCGGGTTCCGGGGTCCGCTTCCTGCAGTCGACCAAGCTATGGCAGAAGTCATACTTCTATGTCGAGAACCTCCACTCGACGATGGATTACGTCAACCTGACGGCCTACGCAACCGGCCTGCCTGCCGAGCCCCGCACCAATTGGCAATTTCGGCCGAGGCACCTGTCGACCGCCTCCTCCGCCGCTCTCGCCCGGCTTCAGGAGATGCCGGAGGAGGAGCGTCTCCGGGCCTCAGATCTGTTGGTCGCCTTCGTGGTGCGCCGGGTGCTGCCCCTCCAAGCCCGGCCCCACATCATCAGCAACATGAGCGGGCGCCGGTGAAAGGACCATGATGTCGCCTAGAGGGGGGTGAATAGGCGTTTTAAAATCTTTTAGGGATTTGGCTATATCCTAATGCGGAAATAAACTAAGCGGATACTTTTCAAGAACAAATCCTAAATATACTAGGCTCACTAAGTGCACCAACAACTTAGGATAAACAAGATGAGAACAACGAGGATATGAGTAAGCATAAGTAAGTTACAAAACTTACTCAATGTATCTCACAAGATATGTAAATGAATAATACACACAACCACAAGTAAGCAATACAAGCTTACACAAATTATGTCACAAGATATGGAAAATAATGTTACAAGCTAGCAATTCACACAAAGCACAAGATAGAACAATAGTAGGAAGTATGAATTGCGGACTATAAAGTGTTGGCCTAAATGATCTCTACGATATGGTAACCAACACAATATAATGAGGACAACAAGATATAGTGAATGCAAGGTCAAGAGACCAAAGTAAACCACAAGTAGTGGCAAGGGTTAGAAATAACTTTAGACACGGAGACGAGGATGTATCCCGATGTTCACTTCCTTGGAGGGAAGCTAGTCACCGTTGGAGGGATGGATGTTACCACGAAGGCACACCAACGCCATGAAGGATCACCCTATTCTCCCCTTGAGATATCACCATGAAGGAGATTCCCAACCACTAGTGGTAGACCTAGAGGCGGCCCCCAAACCTTCACGAACTTTCCGGGGGACAAATCACAAGTTGATTCCTCACCGGAGCACTCCTACTGCCTAGGAGTCTCCAACCTCCAAGAGTAACAAGAACAAAGGGGGAAATGCTCAATACTTGCTCAAATCACGATTTCCTTTGGTCACAAGAGGGAGAGGGAGTGTATCTATATTTTGATTGGAACAACTCTCAAGAACTCTCACAAATGCTTCTGGGGTCTAGGATTTGGTGTGGAAGAGTGAGAGGGAGCCACTTGTGTTCTTGGGGCGATTTGGGATGAAGTGGTCAACCCTCTACCAGATGGGTAGAGGGATATATATAGTGGTAGTGCAAATATGGCCGTTGGAGTGTAAATGGTTGTGCCGGGCCGGACATCCGGGCCTGGGGCTGGACATCCGGCCGCTGTGAAGTGTGCACACACGTACGCATAAAAACAGGTTAAAGGGCCCGAACATCTGGCCAAACTTGGGGCCCAAGACATCCGGCCAAGTGCCGGACATCCGGCGTATACAAATAGCATTTCGGTAAGGTTTCTGGACATCTACGACCGGACATCCGGGCCAGGGGCCGGACATCCGACGATTTCACACAAATCAGACGCCCTCTGGATAGCAGTGGCCGGACATCCGGCCAACACAAAAACTGCAGCCACCCCAAAAGTAAAACATGCATAACTTTCACATCCGGACTCCGATTTTGATGATCTTGGGCTCGTTTTGAAGCTACGGAAAACTCCAGATCCTCACATAGAGAACCACCCAAGATAAACCAAAATGGAGGGTGCAAAGTATGGAAAGGTAAGATCATTTACTTTGGGGAACCTATTTGGCTATGGGTTTACTTTGGTAGATGCATAGGCATATTGTATTTGTATTGGATAGGAGTGAAATATGCCTATGTTGGAATATGATGTGAGGAAGTAGAAATAGAAGATGTTGACTTGAGAAAATCTATCACTAACCCATTTGATCCCCTCTTAATAGTGCGGGATCCCTATAACTCAAGAATCATAAAAGAACTGTACTAGATAGCTTCCGGTAACTCATTCATGAGCATATATCCTTTTCGATGGTCATCAATCCTCACGACTAAAGCCAAAGGAACTAATACCTTTGACTAAAGCATTCCAATTGAGCTTGATGTTGACGTTTATGCTTGGCTCAAGGCAGAACGATGATCTTGATCATGACACTTGGTGAAGGCTTCAAATAGCTCCCCCATGAACCATGCGGGGAGCATTGCATTGTATTGATCTTCATACATTCGTCATGTGATCATCCACAAGCTTCAAGCATGTAATCCTTCAGGATGGCTATCTTGAACTTGCCCTCGTCAACCATGATCATCAACACTTAATGTTATCCTCTCATGGACACTTGAGATCTCTCTCTCTCTCTCTCCTCTCTCTCTCTCTCTCTCGATGCGAGCCCATGGGAATCACCTAACCCTAAAAAATATAGACAACAAATAGTATGGGTTAGTACATAGAGAGCAATTGATAATTTCTTATCATACCACAAGATCCTATGTGGTGCATCGTTTGCGCTCGTGTGTTGACCATGTAGAGTTCGATCTCCGAGCTTCATCTTGGTCAACGGATATCTCTACTCCATGTTTAATCTTGACGTCATGAAGGGTATATTGAATTCTTCACTTGAATAGCTTGCTCAATACGAGTCCATTATGATCATATCTTTGAGACAATCCTAGAATTTATCATACAAATCATCCTTTTAAGATCTTGATCCATTATGGCTCAAACCATAGCTCTAGGCATGGCAACCCTTAAGATACTCCAGTGAACTCCATTTTGATCATTTCAATGTAATTGTTGCTTCAAAGGAGTTGTCTTCCATTATTCTTCACTCATTTTACAATGGGACTAACCTTCAAATGTATATCTCAATGCAAACATTAGTCCTATAGGATTGTTATTTAATTACCAAAACCACACACGGGGACTACAAGTACTTTCAATCTCCCCCATTTTGGTAATTGATGACAATCTCAACAAGAGGGTTTATAAAATGAATTTTTAAACAAGCATGCAATTTATCTGAGGATAAACTATATACTTGGGATTGTTGTACTATCATCAAGACACTACACAAGCATTTGATGATAGTACACCCATAGTATATAGAGCAAACTCCCCCACATTACATGCATGTGTGAATTAACTTTGAACGCCATTGCATATATTGGTTGACATAAACTAGGAGAAGATTTCTCTATATACAATACTCATCCATGCAACAAGAATATATAACAAGGGTAGATATGCATGAGTGACAACAAGCACTACAAAAAATACTTATCTTAAACCCTCTAAACTTCTCCCCCATTGGCAACAAATGCCAAAATGGATGAAAAAATCTAGTAGACTAATCTAGTATGAGTTCCTCCTTGATGTGCGCATATCGCGAAAATGTGTGTGAAATCAAATGCACATATTCAATGATGAAAAATTTTAGGAGCTCAACCCATATATAGGATCTAGAATGCAACAAGATAGTATGATATGAAAATAATATTAAACATGGGAGGAAAACATTCAAAAGATCCAAAGAACATATTTTGGACAAGATAAAATAGGAATATCCAATGTGATCATCATGTCAAGTATGGGTCCAAAATACATCCAAAACACATGAGTGCGCAAGGATATATGCAACGCATACAAGCACTCATGACACAACCTCTTATCGAAGCCACTATACGAATAAAAGGAACACACAAAGTGGCCGACAAGGAATAAATGATATCAAGGAAAGATATGAACTTTCTTATGTATAAATTTTTTTGAGTGGCCAATAATAATCATGATATGTATCCACAAAGAAACCGTTATACACAAAAAAGGTTGTAATTGATAAGAAACATGATATCCATAGGTGAATCCACTATTATATAACTTTGAGCCTAGCATAAGAGCAAGGCACGTGGCACAAAGCATATGGCACAAATTGATCTCATTTGCATAACACAAAGTGACGCAAGCAATCAAAAGATCCGACGAGCCGGAAGGATAAAAGAATATTATGATTTGAGCAAAGGAGTGTTCTAAGGAAAACAGAGAAGTTCCCCATGATTTGTGCACTATTTAGAAATTTTTTATTTGGACACAAGTGCACAAAATAGGATCATCACTCCCCCAAAATCAATAGGAACACAAAACAATTGCAAGCAAGCATAGATAAGAAAAGAAGCCTGGCAATTGCAACAAACATATGGTTTAGCGACATGTAAATGAGGCAACCTAATAATATTCACAACCAAAACCATGTGTGTGAGTCACGTCAAAGCACTTGAGAAGACTAATATAAGGATGACAATTAAGCATCACCATAGTCTTGAGTAAATGAGATACAAGGTGCCAGACATGTCCTTCCCACACACACAAAGTTAAGCAGGTCACACACACATCAAGCAACTGGGTTCACAAGCTCACCAATAGCAAACTAAAAATCAAAGCTTGTGACAACCCATGGTTAAGATAGGAAATAATAGGCTTGTCAAGACAAGCACGAGGACAACAAACTTCACCAAACATGAGTGCACTAAGATGCAAAGAGGTAAGACACGCACTCATACAACGAATGCTTCCACGGAGCCACCAAAGATATAAAAAGAGAATGAAATAGTGGACATGCACTACTGCAGGATGCTGCTAACGCGACACTACAATCAGAGACCCTTCGACGAAACTGTGTGCGATGCAATAATCGCAAACGGTGGTGTAAAAAACCCGTCAAAAAAGGTGCAAAACGTTTGTGATGGATGATGCATCAAACACGGTTCAGACTTTAGTTGCGTGTGTGATGCAGGGCATACGATTTAGTTCAATTAACTGTTTGCGATGATGAGGAACAAAAGAAACGGGTATCCAGATGAAGGTGTGTGCGATATACAACATATGGTTCACTCGGATGAACTATTTGTGATTAGGCAACACAAAAGAAACGGTCAGCCAAATGAAGGTGTGTGCGGTATACGGCATGCGGTTCACTCAGATGAACTGTTTGCTTTGAGCCAAGAGAACAGAAACGGTTCAATATAAAAAGATGTGTGTGATACGCGGCAAATAGGTCTGTAATCAGAAATGTGCGAGAAGACCGATAATAACACAGAGATTGCTGCTAATAAGCCGTGTGTGTTGTGGGCAAACGCTTGGTGGTATACAATTGTCAGCGATTGATGAAATCATCACCGACGGGTTCCCCAGTATGGTCTGTGTGCGATATCATTGCACATAGAACAACAACATATGTACTTACCACTTATAAGGACTTGATTCCATAAACAGATTGAACATCAAATTACATATGTGGCTAGTACACACATGACCTTTGCACACACAAAAGTACGTTCCAAAATGCCTAGAAAACACAAATAATGTATAAAAGGCAAAACAAACTGTGAATAATTTCATATTTTTAGGACGACGCTACTATATATAGTTGCATGTTGCCTCTGTAAAATAAATCAAGGAGGGAAGAGATAGCGTATGTCGTCTCACACACATAGGTGACAAGGTCCCTTTCGGAACCATGAGCCATTTTGAGAGAAGCTCCGGTTTGTAAGAAGTTTGTACCAAACTTGTCCCAAATTGGACTATTTTTTTACCACAACATGTTGGTGCTATGACATAACACCATGCCAAGTTTCATGATTTTGAGGCGAGTTTTGGTTTTACAGTAATTTTAAAACCAGGTTTCTCAATCTTTACCGTCGAGTCGGCACCGCCCTAGATAGGCTTTTTCCTCGTGGGTCCCAAATGATAAATCCAAATCTGTGACTACGATGCAGCTTTTCTTATTAAGAACTACAACCCATTTGGTGTGCAAGCTGAAAATAAGTTTGTGGGTGCTGGTGGGAACTAAGAACTTGTGGTTCTGTAATGAACAAAGATCTCAAGGATCCTGCAAGAGTGATGTTCTTTCCCTATGTTGTGAATGCTTATAATTGTCTTAATTAAAGAAATGCCAAGCCATTGGCCCAGTATAAGAGAAAATATGGGTCAAAGCCTAGTTGAAAAGGGCAACATTATCTAACTACAGTTTCCAAACAGTACAAAAGCACGAGGATTAATTGCTCATCAGGTTTAGACAAAATGTAGATTGAACAGGACAATGACATCTAACTCAACCAAAGTTTTTGGCAGTCACAATCAAATGGATCGGTCTAATCCATAAAATCAAGATCCCCAGCCAGAAATTCTACTGGTCCATGATGACAAGCTGTTGTAAATAGAAGCCGAGCATGATCAAAAGCCCTTAGGTCCACCTGAAACTTCTTTTTATGTTGTTCAACACTTGCAGCCGTAAGAAATTTCTTGTTGAAAAACTTAATCCTCACGGACAATAGTGCCCTCGCATTCAACATGAAGAATGTGACAAAGCTAGTGTTTGCATTGTTGGATGCATATCCTTCTAGTGTTATTGTCTTCAAACGAATGTCATGAGATCTGAGAAAATCCCGGTGCTTCTTGAACCATCGATCGGTTATACCTTTTTCTCCATGTGTTAGTGCCTGAATAGAGATGAAGATTGAAAACAATTAATGTCTAAACAAGATTATGTTGAAAGAGTGATAGCTGAACGATTAATTATAGTACATTATATATGGGCTTTCAATGTGCATGAAATCATCACCTTCATATACAAATTCTCCAGACATGGAAAGCATTGCAGCAAGGCAATAATGAAGTTGAGATCAAAACACCACATACTGATATATAAGGTCTTGATAGAATCCACCACCACTGATAGGATGGACAAGCGCTTCATTGAGCATAGAACATAATATTAGCACTGAAAGTGTACTCCAAGATGATACTTAACTTATGCGCACAAATGAAAAATGCAAATTAAAAAAGTGTACGTGAATAATATACAGTACCTCAATAGGTGTGGAGGCAAACACCATCTCGAACCATTCAAACGGATCACTAATTGCACCCAAGGTCTCCAGTTTAGGCGCAGAGACCATAGTTATTTGTGAAGGTTCATAACAACAATCAAGGAGCAACCTTTGAAGTGAAGGGGCGTCTTCGATGATGAGCTCTTGTCCTTGAAAATGAATTCCAATGCTTACGAGGTGAGACGACTTTATTTTGAGACAAGGGATATGGATTCCTAGTCCAAAAATAAGCACCAAACGCTGCAGTGCAGTGCAGCTAGAGTGGATGATGCTGTGAAGTGAGGCCACCGACAGATCAACCAACACAAGCGCAAGTTTTTTCAGCAGTGGCTGTCGAAGCATTTGTACCAGATAGTCTTCTAGATGGCACCGGGTCAAGGTGGCGGAGTGGAGAGAGGAGGAAAACCATGAGATGGGCATCAGTGGTGAGGGCACAGATGCAACTCTTGGTGGTAACCTATTGTTGTAGTAATGGTAGAACTCAAGCTGCTGGAGTTTATCGAATTGACGGGATGTCAGCCAGGCGGCCACCGTGCAGGGTATGTCCAGCAGGTAGCATGCCAGGATGCAGATGCGTTGAACAAAGCCCTTGTGGGAGGAGATGATGGCTCTGGGGAGTTCAGAATCATCATCGACAAATAGCTGACGATTGTCGAGATTAAGAGGCGCTGTGCACCATAGAGTGCGCCACCGAGATGTGAGGACTTGTGTGCGGCAGCCATCCTTGGTGGGGAGAAGGGAGATGATCTCCCCAAGGATGTCGTCTAGGAGATTGCTGATGCGGTCCGCCAGAGATTCTACTGGTTCCTCAGGTCCCGTGGGCGCTTCTGGCCGCACAGCCGGGTCCAAGATCTACTTCCGGCGCCGGCGCTGGTCGGAGCCTCATTTGTGTACGTACCAATCTGAAAGAAAAAATGGCATAACATGAAGGACATTCGAAATCAATTCTCAAGATCATGAAGAAAAAAGGCACAAACAAATATGTAGGACATTCAAAATCAATTCTCAAGATCTGGCCACGAATTATTGGCACACAAGCTAACCCTAGTCAGATTATTAGCAAAAATTATTTGTACAGAACAAAAAATTAATCACTAACTCTATACGGATAACATTCAAACAATCAATAAACTACGTGCATCTAACGGATCTTAAATACTCTGATATCATGGACTGAGAGAACATAACCATAGGATTTGTATTACAGAAAAAATATAGAGGGGCGGGGTGTGTGTGTGGGGGGGGATTAACCAGAGAAAACACATGATATGTTTGCCGCACAAATGGGTATATAGATGACTAACCGGTTTCCCGTCGGAGTCGGAGTCGCAGTTGTTGCCGGAGTTGCTGTTGACCTCCGGCTCCGGCTGGGGGGGGGGGGGCAGGACAGCGCCAACGATGTCAAGGTCATGCTGCTGCCCGCGTGAGGCCCTCATCGGCAGTGATGGAAACCTCTGTGGCCAGCTTCACGTGTTGCGCGGGTGCTTCACCAGCCCCGGCGTCGCCACTCCCTCCGATGGTGCGCTTCGGCGGCATCATCTGTTGGAGATATGCTCTAGAGGCAATCATGTATGATGATATTTCCTATGTGTTTATGAATAAATATAGTCCTTGGACATTATCAATGATGTGTATCAGCAAGTATGTGACTTGTTTGTGGGACTATGCATTGTATGATGACTGTCCTAAAAGGTCCCTAGTCGAAAGGGCTGTGTGGACACGTAGCTGACTAGACTGGCATATGACATGGTCGATGGCTTGGTCTCACTAGCCATGGAGCATTGGATGCTAACCGGATAATATGGACTTGGAAAGGTCTGGTCGGATTCTACGTAGTCGGATCCGAGTTGAGATAAGGTCCGAGTCGGACAGACCCAACTATGAGACACATCGATATGTCATCTGTGAGTCTCTAGTACAAAATACATTCTATGTCCTAAGACCTGAGTTGACGCATGTACTCGGGATGGTGACAGACTTGTTTTGGGCCGACCAAACGCTACTCCGTGACTGGGTAGCTACAAAGGTAGGTTTCGGGTTTGTCCAGTCCCATGCTGCGAGACATGGTCGAGCAAGATGGGATTTGCCCCTCTGATCAGGAGAGATATACTCTGGGCCCCTCGTGTGATCCGACCAGGATAAGCATGGCCATGCGACAAGGATTATGAGATAATCCGGATAGTGGTCGGTATCACTGGAACGAGAAAGAGGTCGGGCTAGCACAAGGATGACAGTCTCGCCTTGAGCCCGACAACATATATCATGTGGCAAAGGGAATGAAGTGTGACACGTTATGCTGTGTTCGCTTAAACCAGCTTCATAGTCTGCTTGGTGGTTGGCACGCCTTGCTAGAGGCCGCTACCAACCGTGCAGGTCGGAGGTGATCCGGTGTGACCAAGCCAACTTGAACCTAAGGGGTCGCGCTTAAGGGAAGGAACCTCACGAGGTCGGTTCGAGGACACCGGTCGGATGTGATCCGAACTGGACTAGGAACATGACCGAGTAGACTTTGGGCTTTAGGGTCCGTGCGAGGCCCAAGTGTTGAGCCCGCGACGGACGCCTATATAAAGTGGAGGTGCGGCACACTCATGCGGTTGATCGCTTTGGCGCTGCGACTAGGGTTTGCATGTGTTGCGAATAGCCACCTCCACTCGCTTCCGACTGTGTGATCGGACCTAGCAGTCCGCCGCACGGTGTTCCTCGTGCACGCGCGGATATCGTTAGAGGCGGTGCACTTGCGCCGCTTCGGCAAACTTGTACATGGGATCAGACGACCGACTGTTCGAGGGAGATCGGACAAGGAGGAGACGATCCACGCGGACGCGCTGCCCCAACTCTTCTTTCGCTGCTTGACACTGCGCGTCTAGTGGTAACGAACTGTGAACCATCTCCCGTAGCATGTTCCTGGATGTTCTGCGCGTAGGTAAATTTTAATTTGCAGTCGACGCACCCTACCGTAGAACCCAACAGTGGTATCAGAGCCTCTGCTATAGGACTTGGATTCAGATCGTATGCATATTAGATATGCGGAGGCGGCAGTTGAGATCTGTTGTCCTTGAAGAGATCGGCTATGTGCACGGTTGATGTGATCAACTGCACATGAGGATCGTTGAGGCTATGTTTTCTGTAAATCGGGATCGATGAGGTCGTGACACGATCTACCCCTACCGGTCGGTCATCCGCCATCGGGTTAATAGTGAAACGTAAATCCGAATCGGGTTCACGATTATCGATGAGATCGGTCAGATCAGAAAAATCGGCATGATCGGACCGCCGTGTGCGTAGCGCCTTGTATTTCGTACACGTTCACACAAATCGGTAGAATGCGATTCTATGCATAACTTTGTTTTGCAGGTTTGATGTGAATAGTATGGCTCATGTGTATGTGATGCATGTGTGTAATTTATACGTGGCCTGCATGTCATGTTTGTCAGCCGGCAGGAGCCAAAGTGCTGTCATTATATTGTATAACGACCTGCGTGTCGACTTGTGTCTCTATGTAAAATTCATTACTAGTTGTAGTAGTTGGATAATAGAGATAGGTTGGTGGCTTGGCGTCCCGGCATGACAAACAAGATGGAGTTCGTAGATGGTCATCGGAGTCGGAGCCGACCTGGAAGAACGTCCATGAAGGAGCCATACTATTTCACAATATGTGTTCATTTGTGATTGTTATGCTTCTTTGTTTCTATGCATGTTAGAATGGTAGAATGATCCCTCATGAATATCAAGCGAATTGCCATCCCCGATGTTGCACCTTCGCACGTCAAGTACGTCTAGTAGTGGGCTCATAAAATTGGGGTGCTGTTGGGTGTCCTTGAACTGAAGGGTTCGTGTCGAACACGGACATGCACTGCATCAGGTTAACTTGACAAGGCTATCAAAACGGTTTTGGGCCTTGTGGCAAAGAAGGTTGGGAGCCGGGGTATGAGATACCTTTCCCGACCGGCTGTGAGTCGATATAGAATACGATTAGCAAGGAGTTGCTTACGGATAGGTATGTTGGTTAGCGATGATGCTAAAGCTCCCTAGTCACATGCGCTAGTCGGATCTGAATCACCGAGAGTTAGCGGAGGGATGCCAACTTCAGTGGGAGTATTTCTGTTTAAGGCTAGAATTACTCTACATAAACACATTGCTTAGTGATTGCATATTTTCTTTGTAGATCAATGGCACCACCTGCTCAACCCAACTTTGCATTGAAATCAATTCGGAAAAGGATAAACTGAATGGAACAAACTTTACCACCGGTATAGAAATCTGAGAATTGTTCTCAAGCATGATAAAAGGAACATGTTCTAGAGGATCCACTTCCGGAGGAACCTGCCGATAATGCTAGTACCACAGCTAAGAATGCCTACGAAACTCGTTGATGAACCAACGGAGATCACCGTCTCGATCTTTGGCTTGTATGGAGCCCGATTTGCAACATCATTTCAAAAAAGTTGAGGCTTACGATATGATCGAGAGTCTCAAGAGCATGTTTCAGACACAGGCTAGGACTGAAAGGTTCAACGTCTGGCGATCCTTGATGGATTGCAAGCTGAAGGAAGGTGATCCACTGAGCCCACATGTGATCAAGATGATCGGATATGTGCAAGCTTTGGATCGGTTGGGCTTCCCGCTCTTGGATGAGCTGGCTACTGATGCTGTTCTGGGTTCTCTTCGGCCCAGCTATCGGACGTTCATCTCGAACTATCATATGCATGACATGGATAAGAAGCTCACTGAATTACATGAGATGCTCAAGGTAGCAGAGCAGGATATTAAGAAAGGCACGATCAAGTGTTGATGGTGCAGAAATCGCTAAGTTCAAGAAGAGTTGGTCCAAGAAAAGGCTAAGGCAAAGGCACGCGAGACGGTAACCTCTGCCCTCTGCGCCAAGTCTGGACGGACTCAAGACCGCTTGCTATCCTTTGCAAGGAGACCGGTCTTTGGAAGAGGAACTGTAGCAAGTGGCTTGCGAGCATGGCAAGAAGGCGGAAATGCTTCTTGAGCAAAGGTACACTTGTTGCATATGTTATAGACATTTACCTTGCCGACATACCTAGTAGCTCTTGGGTATTTGATACCGGATCGGTTGTTCATATTTGCAACTCGATGCAGGAGCTGGTAAGAACTAGGCGTGTGGCACAAGGGAGATTGACATCGTGGTCGGCAACAAAGCAAGAGTTGCTGCGTTGGAGGTCGACACGATGCAGCTCCGACTTCCTTCCGATTCATTATGGAATTGAATAATTGTTATTACGTTCCTGCACTTAGTGGAACATTATTTCTGCCTCATGTTTGATGAGTCAGGGTTATGAATTCAATTTAAAGGACAATGGTTGTTCGATATTTTTGAATGGTATGTTCCACGGCTATGCACCCATTGTTGATGGGCTATTATTGAATCTGGAACAGGAACCGGTCTATAACGTGAATGTCAAGAGGCATAAGCCTAATGAGATAAATTCGACATACTTCTGGCATTGCCGGCTTGGACACATTAGTCTGAAACACATGAAGAAGCTCCATGATGATGGGCTCCTAACTTCGTCCGACTTCGGGTCGTTCGAGACATGTGAATCATGCTTGCTCGGCAAGATGATCAAGTCTCCTTTCGCAAAGAGTTGCGAGAGGGCGTCCGAGCTATTGGAGCTTGTACACAGTGATGCGTGTGGTCCAATGAGCATAACTGCCAGAGGTGGCTATCAGTACTTCGTGACTTTTACCGACGACTTGAGTAGATATGGATATATCTATTTGATGAGGCACAAGTCAGAGACTTTTGAAAAGTTCAAAGAGTTTCAAAACGAGGTTGAGAATCAGCTCGGCAAGACTATAAAGCTTCTGCGATCGTGGAGGTGAGTACATGAGCCAGGAGTTTGATGATCATCTGAAAAGTCGAGGTATAGTACCTCAGCTCACACGTCTGGGTACGCCACAGAGAAACGGCGTGTCAGAACGGAGGAATAGGACCTTGTTGGACATGGTCCGGTCTATGATGAGCAAATCGGATTTACCCTTGCCATTTTGGGGATACGCTCTAGAAATTGCAGCTTTCACACTTAATAGGGTACCATCAAAATCCGTAGACAAGACACCACATGAGATGTGGATCGGGAAGAGTCCAAGTTTATCTTTTCTAAAGATTTGGGGTTGTGAAGCATTTGTCAAGCGACTTATGTCAGACAAGCTTACACCCAAGTTGGATAAATGCATATTCGTGGGATATCCGAGGGAAACCTTGGGATATAGCTTCTACAACCGGGAAGAGAACAAAGTGTTTGTTGCTCGGAATGGGGTTTTCCTTGAGAAAGAGTTTCTCAGTCGGGAGGCCAGTGGGAGGATAGTTCGACTCGAAGAAATTCGTGGACCACTCGGGGACGGCTCGGCTGGTGATGAGATCATATCGGAGTCAGTCAGGGAACATGTAGTGGAAGCGGCACCGGAACCACGGAGGTCGGAAAGATTGCGCAGTGTGCGCGATGTATTGTTGCTAGAAAGCGACGACCCGGCCACATATGCGGAAGCGATGGTGAGCCCAGATTCCGAGGCATGGCTGGAGGCCATGAGATCCGAGTTAAAGTCCATGGATGAGAATCAAGTCTGGGACTTGGTTGATCCGCCACTGGCGAATCGCCATTGGTTGCAAATGGGTCTTTAAGAAGAAAACCGATGTGGATGGAAATGTTCAGATCCACAAAGCTCGGCTTGTCGCTAAAGGTTATGGACAAGTTCAAGGAATTGACTACGACGAGGCTTACTCGCCGGTAGCGATGCTGAAATCGGTGAGGATCATACTAGCTATAGCTGCATATTTCGATTACGAGATATGGCAGATGGATGTCAAAACGGCTTTCCTTCACGGAAATTTAACCGAGGACGTGTATATGATACAGCCCGAGGGTTTTGTCGATCCGACTAGCACTAGTAAGGTATGCAAGCTCAAGAGATCCATTTATGGGTTGAAGCAAGCATCTCGGAGTTGGAACATTCATTTTGATGAGGTCATCACTGGTCTTGGTTTCATCAAAAGCGGAGAGGACTCTTGTTTATACAAGAAGTTAAGTGGGAGCTCGATAGTGTTTCCGATCTTGTATGTGGACGACATACTACTGATCGGAAATGATGTTTCGATGCTAAAATCGGTCAAGGAGTCATTGAATGGCAAGTTTTCGATGAAAGACCTTGGTGAGGCAGTATATATTTTAGGCATTAAGATCTATAGAGATAGATCGAGGAGGCTGCTCGGCTTAAGCCAGAGCACGTACATAGATAAAGTGTTGAAGCGGTTCAACATGAGTGAGGCGAAGAAAGGGTTCTTGCCACTCTCACATGGTATAAGGCTAAGCGAGACTCAGAGTCCTTCGACATCTGATGAGCGAAGCAGGATGAGTAGGATTCTGTATGCCTCGGCAATCGGATCCATCATGTATGCCATGATATGTACAAGGCTTGATGTTTCTTTTGCAATAAGCCTAACAAGTAGATACCAGGCCAACCCAGGTGAGAGTCACTGGGCAGCGGTGAAGACTATTTTGAAGTACCTGAAAAGGACAAAAGAGATGTTCCTAGTTTATGGAGGTGAGGAAAAGCTCGTTGTAAGGGGTTACGCCGATGCTAGTTTCCAAACCGACAGAGATGATTGTCGATCACAGTCCGGATTCGTGTACGTCATGAACGGAGGAGCAGTGAGCTGGATGAGTTGCAAGTAAGATACGGTGGCCGATTCTACTACAGAAGCCGAATACATTGCGGCTTGTGAAGCTGCGAAGGAAGGTTTTTGGATCCGGAACTTTCTGGATGATCTTGGTATTTTCCCAGCCTCGGTAAAACCATTGGACCTTTATTGTGATAATTCTGGTGCCATCACACAAGCCAAGGAGCCGAGGAATCACCACAAGGTCAGACACATAGATCGGAAATATCACCTGATACGAAAGATCGTAAAGAATGGTGACGTAGAGTTATGCAAAATTCACACGGATGCAAATGTTGCAGATCCGTTGACTAAGCCGCTTCCACAACCCAAGCATGAGGGGCACGTTAGAGCTATGGGCATTCGATGTCTATTTGATTGACTCTAGTGCAAGTGGGAGACTGTTGGAGATATGCCCTAGAGGCAATCATGTATGATGATATTTCCTATGTGTTTATGAATAAAGATAGTCCCTGGACATTATCAATGATGTGTATCAGCAAGTATGTGACTTGTTTGTGGGACTATGCATTGTATGATGACTGTCCTAAAAGGTCCCTAGTCGAAAGGGCTGTGTGGACACGCAGCTGACTAGACTGGCATATGACATGGTCGATGGCTTGGTCTCACTAGCCATGGAGCATTGGATGCTAACCGGATAATATGGACTTGGAAAGGTCTAGTCGGATTCGACGTAGTCGGATCCGAGTCGAGATAAGGTCCGAGTCGGACAGACCCAACTATGAGACACAGTGATATGTCATCTGTGAGTCTCTAGTACAACATCGTTCTATGTCCTAAGACCTGAGTGGCGCATGTACCGGGATGGTGATGACTTGTTTTGGGCCGACCAAACGCTACTCCGTGATTGGGTAGTTACAAAGGTAGGTTTCGGTTTGTCCAGTCCCCCATGCTGCGAGACATGGTCGAGCAAGATGGGATTTGCCCCTCCGATCAGGAGAGATATACTCTGGGCCCCTCATGTGATCCGACCAGGATAAGCATGGCCATGCGACAAGGATTATGAGATAATCCGGATAGTGGTCGGTATCACTGGAACGAGAAAGAGGTCGGGCTAGCACAAGGATGACAGTCTCGCCTTGAGCCCGACAACATATATCGTGTGGCAAAGGGAACAGAAGTGTGACACGTTGTACAAGTTCGCCTAAACCAGCTTCATAGTCTGCTTGGTGGTCGGCACGCCTTGCTAGAGGCCGCTACCAACCGTGCAGGTCGGAGGTGATCCGAACTGTGACCGAGCCGACTTGAACCTAAGGGGTCGCGCGCTTAAGGGAAGGAACATACGAGGTCGGTTCGTAGGACACTGGTCGGATGTGATCCGAACTGGACTAGGAACGTGACCGAGTAGACTTTGGGCTTTAGGGTCCGTGCGAGGCCCAAGTGTTGAGCCCGCGACGGACGCCTATATAAAGTGGAGGTGCGGCACACTCATGCGGTTGATCGCTTCGGTGCTGCGACTAGGGTTTGCATGTGTTGCGAATAGCCACCTCCACTCGCCGCCGACTGTGTGATCGGACCTAGCAGTCCGCCGCACGGTGTTCCTCCTGCACGCGCGGATACCGTTAGAGGCGGTGCACTTGCGCCGCTCCGGCGAACTTGTACGTGGGATTAGACGACCGGCTGTTCGAGGGAGATCGGACGAGGAGGAGACGATCCACGCGGACGCGCTGCCCCAACTCTTCTTCCGCTGCACGGCACTGTGCGTCTAGTGGTAACGAACTGTGATCCATCTCACGTAGCATGTTCCTGGATGTTCTGCGCGTAGGTAAATTTTAATTTGCAGTCGACGCACCCTACCGTAGAACCCAACATCATCATACACTCCAAAGTCCAGACGTTGGTGACCACTGTGGATCGGGGGTGCGGCCGCCTATTATGGCCGGCATCTCGGGCATGCAATTAATACGGACTAGTGGGAGCAAGGCAGGTTGTGGTCAAAAGCTATCTCGCCTCCCGGTGAGCCTGCGTGGCGGACTTTTGCCATTCCTACCATCATTTCACATAGCTACTCGCACGCCTCCCCGCCAATACACACACCTGCACACACGCCTCTTGATATGCCTGCGTGCGTCCCGTCAACTCACCCCTGCTCGCACGGCACACGGGGTGTGTGGCAACACGTATATTTTTTGGTTTACTTTCTGCCGCTTTACTGCTTAACTGAACTGTTTGCATTGAAAAGATGCACAAATCCTGCGTTGAACAGCTCGCACGCTTCCCGATGAACCTGCGCACCGGACGAGTTTTGGATTTACTAGAATTTAAAAACCAGGTATCTCAACATTTTGCCGGCAATCAATAGTGCCCTGGTGTTTGAAATTCATTCCCATTTCTTGTGTGGGACCTAATTAAGCATGCAACCAAGGACACATATTTGATTATTCAACCAATTTATATGCACTGGAGCGTGTGCACGTATTTCAAATTTAAATTATGCTCATAAAATGCCTAGAAAACCAGTTAATGTATAAAAATGTCTAAACGAGCCCCGAAAAATTCCAAAACTTAACACACCACTCCTGTTTTTCTATGTTGACACTAGAATTTTTTAAAAGCAATAAGAGGCAACGGATATCGTTTCTTCCCCAAAGGTGGCACGTTCCCTACCAAAACCACCAGCCTTGTTGTGAGAAGCTCTGGTTTGTGAGAATCTTATACCCAAACCTGCCCCAAACGGGATAATTTTTTTACTACGGCATGTTGATGCCGCTCCATGATACCATGCCAAGTATCATGAATTTCAGACGAGTTTTGGATTTACTAGAATTTAAAAACCAGGTATCTCGATGTTTTGCCGGCAATCAACAATGCCCTGGTGTTTGAAATTCATTCCCATTTCTTGGATGGATCCTAAGCATGCACCCAAGGAGACATATTTGATTTTTCAACCAATTTATATGCACTGAAGCATGTGCATGTATTTCTAATTTGAATTATGCACATAAAATGCCCAGAAAACACAGTTAATGTATAAAAATGTCCAAACGAGCCCCGAAAAATTTCAAAACGTAACACACCACTCCTGTTGTTCTATGTGGACACTAGAAAATTATTGAAAACAATAAGAGCCTACCAAAGTTTCACTCAGCTAATCGCATGCCTCCCGATGACACAATGCAGAGAGCACGCCTCCGTCAATTCACACACCTGCACGCACGCCTCCCCGTCTACCTGCACGGTGGACTGCTCGCATGCGTCCCGTCAACTCACGCCTGCTCGCACGGCACACGGGTCGCGCGGCGTCACATATATTGTTTTCCTATTTGGATGAATAATGCTGCCGCTTTATTGCTTAACCGAAGCAATATCCATTGTTGGTCTAACACTCACGGTTCGAATAAATAATCCATTTGGGATATTGGTTCCCAATTATTAATAATCTCTCGTCTGTAATTAGATAAATATTACATCAAAACTGCTCTCAAATTTGACCAAAAAAGTACGATGCCACTTTGTATTGGTGTCCATATGACAACACGATAAGTTTCATGAACTTCAAATAAGTTTTGGATGTACTAGAATTTAAAAATCAAGATTCTCAATGTTTGAAATTTGTTGTACGGGGAGTAAACATGCACCCAGTGAGACACATGTGTTTTTGCAATCCATTTAGGTGCACTGTCACGTGTGCATGTAGCTCAAATTTGATTTTTGCACATTATACCCATAGAAAATCAATCAATTAATGTACTAAAACGTCTTAATGATCTCAGTGATTTTTTTGAAATTAAAACGTCCCTACTTTGGTAACATGCATCATAGTTGCGGTGGATTCGCGGTGTGTGTGTGGGTGCGTGCGTCTGGGGGTGGCGGGTGGCTCGCAGTACACTATGAGTTGCGAGCCACCGTGTGGGTTGGCCGTTTTGTTAGGCAGGCCGGTGTCACATCGGAGTCGTGAAATCGTTATTTAAAACATTACACAACCTTTTCATACATACATGTTTTGGCCACATGCAGTCGATGGTTGTCCTACACGACACTTGATACTCGCGTGTGACGCTTACTGTGGGCCCGCAAGGTCGTCATCCATCACTTTGACGAACAGCCGGTAGTGAGGTTAATTTGACTAGCAAGGTAGAATCTTTTTTGTTTGTGTTATGGTGGTATATAGTACGTGTCGAAGAGGTGGGAGGGGACTAGCATATATACTATACGTACACGTCCGCGAACAAGTACACCTCACTCAGTGTCGGGACTTTTTGGTTTCCGAGGCATGTGCCACATCAAAATTGTGAAATTGGCTATTCAAACATCACACAACACCTTTTTGGGCCACATGCATATCCTAGCTAGGACACTCACGTGTGACGCATCCATCTGTGGGCCCACGAGTCCATCGTCGATGCATGCATGCATCACTTTGACCTACATCGGGAGAGGTTAATTAATTTCACTATCGATGATGATTCTTTTGGGTTGTACATATATTACAACAGGAGCATATAGTATGCGGTGAAGAGGGGGGAAGGGGACCATCATATGTAGTACGCTTGATGAACCTCGCTCTGTATGGGTGCATGGTTTACGGTTTTTGAGGCATGTGGCACATCAAAGTTGTGCATTTTGAGTATTCAACATATATATGTTTGGCACACAGGCAAAGCGGTGCTGGTTGTCCTCTCGCACCCACTTAAGCGGTTATCAGCGATATCGATGCTTTCCATATGTGGGCCCGCTTGGTCCATCACTACTTTTTGCCTGACAACAAGAGAGGTTAATTTGACTTAGGAGGGGATTATTATTTTTGCTCTGGGATGACATGCATGATACAGTTTGAGCACACACACATGCATGTGTAGTTGTGTACGCATGAATCCCTCCCATCGAGTCGAAGTGGCTAGTACAATGACACATCATGAACCGATCCCGCTGTGTGTGGGGAGCTAGTGTACGATTTTTGAGGCACGCGCCACATCAATGTTGTGTATTCAAACATGCATGCACGCATCACCTCCATACATATGCATGTAGTGGTTGCCTTCAAACGATACACTCCCTTGCGTGGTTATCGGCAATAAGCCTATATATTCGTGGGCCCGCGTGGACATCAATGATCACCTTGACCAACTACAGTATAGGTTACCGTGGCGGATTCTTCATTGGTTCGTGTTATCGTATTATAGGTCATGGTGAGGTTCAGACCTTAAGTTTGAGCGCATATACTATGCACGCATGCATGCATGAATCCCCGTCGTTGGCTTGAAGTGTGGTGTAACATACATATGCAGCGTCAACCTAACCCTCACTCAGTGTGGGGATTTCTCGTTCGAAATCACGGTGCCACATCAAAGTTGTTCCATTGTTACTCAAAAACACACCTCTCCATACATATGTTTGGGCCACACGCATGCAGTGGTTGTCTTTGGGGACTAGCTACTCGCGTGATTATTGGCGAGCTAGCCCATCTTCAGGGTCGCATGGACGACCATCACTTTGACCAACAACAAGAGAGAGGTTGTACGACCAAGGTGGATTATTCTTGGTCCATTTTACGATCCATCTTGGTGAGATATGCCTCTCTGCCCGCCGACTGAAATTGTGTGTGTGTGTGTGTGTGGGGGGGGTTGCTAAGCACTTTTCTAGGTGAACCTCGGTTGGGGGCATGCATTCATAGCTTAGGATTCCCTTCGTGGCGACACGACGGCGGGGGCTGCTAGCTACTTCAAGACTTTGCTAGGTGAACCTCGGTTGGGGGGAGGGGCATGCATTCATAGCTTAGGATTCGCTTCGTGCCGACATGAGGGAGGGCTGCTAGCTACTTTGCACTTTGCTATGTGAACCTCGGTTTGGGGGGGGGCATGCATTCATATCTTAGGATTCCCTTTGTGCCGACACGAGGGAGGGGGCTGCTAGATACTTCGCACTTTGCTAGGTGAACCTCGGTTGGGGGGGCATTCATTCATAGCTTAGGATTCCTTCATGCCGACCACGAGGGAGGGGGCTGCTAGCTACTTCAAGACTTTGCTAGGGTGAACCTCGGTTGGGGTGGGCATGCATTCATAGCTTAGTATTCCCTTCATGCCGACATGAGGGGGGGGGCTGCTAGCTACTTTGCACTTTGCTAGGGTGGATCTTGGTTGGGGGGGGGGCATGCATTCATAGCTTAGGATTCCCTTCATGCCGACACGAGGGAGGGCTGCTAGCTACTTCGCACTTTGCTAGGTGAATGAACCTCGGTTGGGGGGGGGGCATGCATTCATATATAGCTTAGGATTCCCTTCGTGCCGACACGAGGGAGGAGGGGGGCTGCTAGCTACTTCGCACTTTGCTAAGTGAACCTTGGTTGTGGGGGAGGGGGCATGCATTCATAGCTTAGGATTCCCTTCGTGCCGACACGAGGGTGGGTGAGTGGGGGCAAGCAATACCGTGCGCTTTGCAAGAGAGGTGCCACATCGAAGTTGCATTTGGTATTTAAAAATCAAACCACCCTTTTGATACATAAATTTGGTCTACATGCAAGTGTGTTCGTGTTCTGACCCTCTCCCGCGTCATTTTTTGCCAAATTTATGAACATTAGACAAGTCGGATGACGCAACAGACACGGTTCACTCAAACTAACCGTGTGCCACGCTGGTGCCCCTGTCACGCACACATCCGCACTGTACATTGGGCTCCACGAGGCTCCGCCTCTCAAAAATATCTGCCCGCCTCGAGGGTTTTTCTGTTTCATAACACATGGTTGTTATCTTCAGACCGTGTGCGATGTTTCTTGTTCCCAATCCCGCCTGCATCCCTAGAAAATATCTACCCGCCTTGAGGTTTTTTCTGTTTCATAACACACGGTTGTTATCTCCGGACTGTGTGCGATGTTTCTTGTTCCCAATCCCACCTGCATCCCTAGAAAATAGCTTCCCGCCTCGAGGGTTTTTCTGTTTCATAACACACGGTTGTTATCTCCGGACCGTGTGCGATGCACTATCATCAAATTTTTCAATACCCCGGCATTTCACTCCCGCATTTGACTCCCGCGTAGTAAAATTTTCAGTACCCGCGTCATTTCCTCAAACACCCCGCGCCCCCTCCACACACACACACACACACACACACACACACACACACACACACACACACGCACGCACACACAAAAACCTCCTCGGGCACACACACCCTCCCTCGCTCGAAACTCTAGCAAGGTCCCCGCCACCGCTGCCGCCGCTGGAAGGCCTCCATTGTCAACATCTGCAGGTTTGCCCGTGCAGCTTACCCACTGATCTCTATACCCATGCCACCTTGAGTTTCTTAGATGACGCCTGCCAAACGCCCCCTTTCCCACAGATCCCCATCCCCATCCCCCATGCCAGAGCATCGCAGCGAAAGCCCGGCTATGCTTCCCGTGGAGCTCTAGGAGCGACTGACCCAAAAGAGGTGTATAGTGGTCTCTTCGCCCGACGTCGCCGAGGAAGCCGACGGTCATTACTGGCGGCAGGCACTCAAGCAGCGGGCTAGAGTATGCGGGCATGTCTCGGCCGCCGACTACGACATCGAGGTCATCGACAGTGACGGCCTGAGGCGGGCTATGTCACAGGTTAAGTGGCCCACCCCCAACCCCTCGGGTTCAACCGCCGTCAATCTCATCCATGGCCCCGCCGCTGATCTCCTCTAGCTCGCTGTCAACATTTGCTATTCTACATCGCCATTGAGCCCCTTTTGTCATTTCTGAAGGACACGTTCTGTGACGCTGGCTTGGGATCCACAACTTCCAAGTCAGACCTCATCGATGGTGGCCACGAGGAGGGCGCCCTCTTTGGCTCTTCCAAGGGGAAAGAGCCAATCTGCTCTTCCAAGGGGAAAACGCCCATCCGCAACATCAGGAGGGCACCCTACAGCCGTGCTCTTCCAATGGGAAGGAGCCCATCTGCGACAAGATGGAGCGCATCCAGGGTCCATGCTCTTCCCACGGGAACGAGCCCATCTGTGACAAGTGAGGAAACCCATGATTTGTTTTGTCGTGCCTCTTCACAGGGGGAAACCCATGATTTGTTTTGTCGAGTCCCTTTTGTAGTGTAGTGAGAATATGTCCAGTTTTAATTGCTATATTTAGTTGTTTGCAGTATGCCTTGTTTATTTCAGTTGTTCACAATGTGATGCTCTATATGTGCAATTATTTACTGTGCAGTACATTTCATCAATCCAGTTTTAAACATACCGATAGGAATGCATATATTTGCTTGCTATAGCTAGCATATGCCTCTTTTAAAGTTTTTTGATTGTTGGGTTGTTTGTAGTTAGCATATGTCTAGTTTCAAATGCTATCTTTGGTTGTTCGTAGTATGCCTTGTTTATTCTAGTTATTGACAACGTGATGTTCCATATGTGCAAGTATGAACTGTGCAGTTCAATTTCATCAGTACTAGTTTCAACAATACCACTATGAATGACTACATTTGGTTGCTGCATCTTGTAGTTAACACACCTTTCCATTTTTATTTAACAATAACTAGTGTACTTAGACCGGCAAAATACTAGTTTGAATGACTATGTTTGCTTGTTGTTAAATGTTAGGCCTGTTGCAGTTAGCACACCTTTCCACTTGTTTTGCTTTACTAGCGTGCTTAAACCTGCACACTGAAGCTATCTTTCGGAGATTATTTTGTCTGGCATGGATATTTTGGTTGATGTTTAGCCTATTGTGCTTAACATGCTTTTCGATGTACCTACACAGGACAATTTTGGGAACGACGGCTGTTTTCCATCAAGGTTAGTTTCATCCCATGGCTTATATCTGCTCACAGTTCAGGATATCGGTAGCTGGTACCATATAATCCAGCGGCTGATAAAGGACTAATCGGTGAATCGGACTTTTAACTGAATATATCTGCAACCCATTTATCGTTAGGTTAACTAGGGCCATATGTAATATATCCGAGGCTACATAGCAACATGCACTGTATTTAATGTCTAAATATGCAATCCTAGGCTACATAGAAACAAGGAAGAGTGTTACATTAACGTTCTAATGATGTCTAGATATACGTAGAAGAGCAGCAACAACAACAACACAGTCCTGTTTGGATACTCAACTTAGCTAGAGGTTAGAGTTAGTTTCTAGCTCATGACTAACCCTGAACTAACTCCATCCAAAGAGTTGTTTGGATGGCAGGGTTAGATTGACAATAAATGCACTAGGAGAACTAGCTCCAATTAGCACCTCTTGGGTTGGATAGATTTTTTGGGTGGGTTATACACTGGTACACGTGGGTGCTATACAAACGGTTTTTAACCCCTTTCCACGACGGTGTTAGGAACCGTCACCTAGTGAGTGTGGGAGATAGGGGGTTCCTTCCCACACGACCCAGAAACCGTAGGGGATATGCCCTCCTGGCACACACACTCGGTAAAATGAGGTCGTGTGCGACCGGTGAACACTCAAATACAGAAATACGTAGAGTACTGCTCAAACAAAAATACAATTATACATGCGAAATCATTTTCGATCGTAAGTACATCCCACACAGTCAGTCACCACTAAACGTTTTCGTTCATATATACATCCCACACAGTCACTCCAAGAAAAACGTTTGCGCAAGGTGGCGTAACGCAAACAGTTCAAGAGAATGTCGTGTGTGATTGTTCATTGATCCAATACGGTTTATTCCTAGAAACTGTGTGCATTGCCTGAGGACATCACCCATGGTGTTTTCTCAATAACCGTTTGCAATAGGAAAACCCAATTAGCAAGCTAATTGGCCAATTAGCGGGCTAATTTCCCTATTATTAATAATCCATTTACTAATCTAATTGACATTCATATTAAGCACATAATATATTCCATTTCCATATTAAGGAAGTAGGATTTCATAATTGAAATACATCGGAGTACAACATGATATAGCTTCAGCACTCAGCTACCCCATTACACAACTGCACCAGCAGCAAGTTTCACATGCAACATCTAGAACCTTTCGAAATTAGCATCATAGATGGTACATAGAGAGATGCATCTCATCTGGAAAACTGCTGAAGCGGAAGGCGAATATTGAGCCTTCATTCATGTTGAAGGTCTTTGCAACTTTAGGCCAGTGCCTGTGGATGATTGACCGTCCATCCTTCGACCTCTTCAGGAACACTTCAATATTGAACCGTGGGTGTTGTATGAAAACTTTCCTCGCCTCCTGACCACAGAGGTGGTTCGCGAGGTAATCATCAGTGAACCCTGAAAACAAGGATGTGCATAAATATCTTCTCTATATTGGAAATGGGCAAAGGAATAAAAAAGCAAGGTATAATAGTTAGTACCATCTTATAAACCTCAGTGCTTCCCATTGTTTCCCTGCAATACATATAAGGTAGTTAGTCATCAGGTTAAGTAAGGGTTCGCATGCTACCAGTAAAATATGTTGATGATAAATAAGCAAATTGCAGATTCATCAGATTAATTCAAGCCACATGGAAAACCCATTTATCCAAACCAAGCATGATTAAGAACTAGGAAATATAGCACTTGTATATGTTTCTCATGTATTAAGTGCAGCCAAATTCGATTTATTCCTCACATGGTATACAATAACAGAATGCAGCCACAACAATTGAACATCGCATTGCAGAATGGAACCCAGCAGTTAACTAAACACCACAACAAATGAACCAAACGTTAACTGAGCATCACATTCACAATATAACATACTCCTAATAGAAGATCAAACAGTTAACCAAACCAAGCATGCTTAACAACTTGGAAATATGGCACCCTGAAGAATTGAACATCACATTTGCAGAATTGAACCAAATAGTGAACTGAACACAATATTGCACGACATATAGAACATATACATATCAGAAGATTTCATGGTAAAAGTAGATAGCACAATTCACTAGAATTTGTTAAGGAAAGGCAATAGCTAGCACACTGAACATGGGTCCTTATAGTGAGCTAGTGAGATAAGCTACTCCTCATAGTCGGAGATATTGATGACGATTGGCTCCTTGGACCTGGAAGAGGGAGAGGCCTCCGCATCGTGGGTGCCCTCGTTCTAGTGGTGAGTTGCCTGAGCCGCTCCGGGCACCAACCTGCTGGCTCTCGAGATGAGGTAAGCACGTGCACGCTGAGAAAACACCTCGTAGTCTTCGTCGAAGGCACCGATGGTGGCCTCAAGAAAACGCCATGAATTATCGTTTAAAGATGCCAACCGCATCGCAACGTCGGCACGCGAGTCATCAACGGTGGCCTCGACGGCGAGGTGCTCCTCCAAGATCTGGGGGTCGGCATGAATGGCAGCCATCGCGACCTCATCCGCGCGTGCGGCCGCGATTTGCTTCTCCGCTGCCAAATGCTCCTTGAGATCCTGGCTATACTGCATGCACCATGGCTTAGGCCAGTGCTTATTTGGTGGAGGGGTCGGTGATTTGGGTGGAAGGTGCCGCGCTCACGACGGTGGTCGGGGCATGTGGGATGTGGAAGGAGGAGGAGGATGGGGGTCAGGTGTGGATTACCTGCCTAGATAGGAGAGGCCGACCAGTGTTAAGGAGGGTCATCGGCGAGGAGGCGGCTCTGCAAGCAAGGAGTGAAGGTTTCAACTTGGAAAGGAAGGCGGAAACAGGGGAAATGTGGCTTTTGGTAAGGGGGAGGGGCAGGGAGTTAGATATTTCCGCGGAAGCCGAAAATTTGGAAGCGCTTCAGCGAAAAAACTGGCGCGCAAAGTGTCATCACACACGGTTCCTTATTCAGAGTGGACTGTGGACTGTAGCTGTGCACCTTCTCGCGTAAGCCATATGCGTACTATACTCCGACGGTGCTCCAAGATATTTTGTGCTGCATCTCACACGGTTGGTTATAATAAACTGTGTGGGATCTACTTGATTTTTTGTCTTGATTTGAGTTACATAATGGGGTCACAACGACCATGCACGGTGCTTGAATTGCTAGAACTTTTATCTGCAGTGAACATGCAACTATATGTGTTTCATAAAAGAATTGGAATTATTCAGGGTTCGTTTGGACATTTTTATGCATTAAGTGAGTTTTCAATACATTTATGTGCATAATTCAAATTGGAACTACATGCATATGCTCCAGTGCATATAAATTGGTTGAAAAATCAAATATTTGTCCTTGGGTGCATGTTTAGGTCCCATGCAAGAACTGGGAATGAATGTCAAACACCCTGCCACTGTCACTCGGCCGCAAACATTGAGATACCTGGTTTTTAAATTCTAGTAAATCCAAAACTCGTCCGAAATTCATGAAAGTTGGCATGCTATCATGGAGCGGCATCAACATGCTGTGGTAAATGTTTTGTCCCATTTGGGGCAGGTTTGTGTATATGCTTCTCACAAATCAGAGCTTCTCACAACAAGCATGATGATTTCGGTAGGGAACACCCCACCTTTTGGGACGAAACGATATCCATTGCCTCTTATTGCTTTCAAAAAATTTCTCGTGTCAACATAGAACAACAGGAGTGTTGTGTTATTTTTTGTGATTTTACGGGGTTCCTTTGGACATTTTTATGCATTAAGTGAGTTTTCAATGCATTTATGTGCATAATTCAAATTTGAACTACATGCACATGCTCCAGTGCATATAAATTGGTTGAACAATCAAATATTTGTCCTTGGGTGCATGGTTAGGTCCCATGCAAGAAATGGGAATGAGTGTCAAACACCCTGCCACCGTCACTCGGCCGCAAACATTGAGATACCTGGTTTTAAAATTCTAGTAAATCCAAAACTCGTGTGAAATTCATGAAACTTGGCATGCTATCATGGAGCGGCATCAACATGCCGTGGTAAATTTTTTGTCCCATTTGGGGCAGGTTTGGGTATATGCTTCTCACAAACCAGAACTTCTCACAACAAGCATGATGGTTTCGGTAAGGAACGCCCCACCTTTGGGGACAGAACGATATCCATTGCCTCTTATTGCTTTCAAAATTTTCCTCGTGTCAACATTGAACAACAGGAGCGTTGTGTTATTTTTTGTGATTTTTCGGGGTTCGTTTGGAAATTTTTATGCATTTAGTGAGTTCTCAATGCATTTATGTGCATAATTCAAATTTGAACTACATGCACATGCTCCAGTGCATATATATTGGTTGAAAAATCAAATATTTGTCCTTGGGTGCATGCTTATGTCCCATGCAAGAAATGGGAATGAATGTCAAACACCCTGCCACCGTCACTCGGCCGCAAACATTGAGATACCTGGTTTTAAAATTCTAGTAAATCCAAAACTCATCTGAAATTCATGAAACTTGGCATGTTATCATGGAGCAACATCAACATGCCGTGGTAATTTTTTGTCCCATTTGGTGCAGGTTTGGGTATATGCTTCTCACAAGCCAGAGCTTCTCACAACAAGCATGATGGTTTCGGTAGGGAACGCCCCACCTTTGGGGACAAAACGATATCCATTGCCTCTTATTGCTTTCAAAAATTTTCTCGTGTCAACATAGAACAATAGGAGTGTTGTGTTATTTTTTGTGATTTTTCAGGGTTTGTTTGGACATTTTTATGCATCAAGTGAGTTTTCAATGCATTTATGTGCATAATTCAAAATTGAACTAGATGCACATGCTCCAGTGCATATAAATTTGTTCAAAAATCAAATCTTTGTCCTTGGGTGCATGCTTAGGTCCCACGCAAGAAATGTGAATGAATGTCAAACACCCTGCCACCGTCACTCGGCCGCAAACATTGAGATACCTGGTTTTTTAAATTCTAGTTAATCCAAAACTCGTGTGAAATTCATGAAACTTGGCATGCTATCATGGAGCGGCATCAACATGCCGTGGTAATTTTTTTATCCAATTTGGGGCAGGTTTGGGTATATGCTTCTCACAAACTAGAGCTTCTGACAACAAGCATGATGGTTTCGGTAGGGAATGCCCCACCTTTGGGGACGAAATGATATCCATGGCCTGTTATTGCTTTCAAAAGAATTCTCATGTCGACGTAGAACAACTGGAGTGTTGTGTCATTTTTGTGATTTTTTGGGGTTCGTTTGGCCATTTTTATGCATTAAGTGAGTTTTCAATGCATTTATGTGCATAATTCAAATTTGAACTACATGCACATGCCCCAGTGCATATAAATTGGTTGAAAAATCAAATCTTTATCCTTGGGTGCTTTCTTAGGTCCCATGCAAGAAATGGGAATGAAGGAAAACACCCTGCCACCGTCACTCGAACGCAAACATTGAGATACCAGGTTTTTAAATTCTAGTAAGTCCAAAACTCGTCTGAAATTCATGAAACTTGGCATGATATCATGGAGCGGCATCAACATGCCGTGGTAATTTTTTTGTCCCATTTGGGGCAGGTTTGGTTATATGCTTCTCACAAACCAGAGCTTTTCACAACAAGCATGATGGTTTCGGTAGGGAACACCCCACCTTTGGGGACGAAACGATATCCATTGCCTCTTATTGCTTTCAAAATTTTCTCGTGACAACATAGAACAACAAGAGTGTTGTGTTATTTTTTGTGATTTTTCGGGGTTCGTTTGGACATTTTATGCATTAGGTGAGTTCTCAATGCATTTAGGTGCATAATTCAAATTTGAACTACATGCACATGCTCCAATGCATATAAATTGGTTGAAAAATCAAATCTTTGTCCTTGGGTGCATGCTTAGGTCCAATGCAAGAAATGGGAATGAATTTCAAACACCAGGGTATCGTTGAGTGCCGGCACAACGTTGAGATACTTTGATTTTAAATTCTAGTAAATCCAAAACTCGTCTGAAATTCATGAAACTTGGCATGCTATAATGGAATGGCACCCGACATGCTGTGGTATTTTTCATGTCCATTTTGAGAGAAGGCGCACTCGAATAACAACCAACAAAGGCATTTTGAAAAAATAGCTGCCACTTTAATATCTCAAACATTTGTATAATTCAAACCGTGTGCGTTATGTTAACCATTCACGTGACGCCACGTGTCTTCGTTTTAATGGCTCTTGATCACAAACGTTTTAGATAGAACACCCGTATGCAAAGTGAGAGCAGGATTTGTGCATGTCTTGAACACAAACGGTTCTTTTGGATGACCCGTGTGAACCACTTACAAACAATTTGCTCGATTTGCACCTGTCATTATTGGGTATGTTGCCATTTGTCAAACTAGAAAGATTGACATTTGTTGATCTAGTAACATTGCCATTTGCCAGCCTTGTAACACTGCAATTTTTCAAAATATGAAGCTAAAAGTCACTAGCAGTATCTAATTTTTGCAACTAAAATTCAGTAATTAGGCATAGATGGAGGCGAGGAGGCGTGTTCAGCCGGGCGTGCAGCGGGCGGCGCAGTTCTCGATACGGCTTTAATGCAGACGAGGGAGAGGGTAGCGGTTCCCAAAATGTTGAATGGCCAATGATGCATCCTCCTTCAATTAGCATCGTATGAATGCATGAGGGAAGTAATCGGAGGAAGACCGGGAAAAGAGGCAGCACGATGTGAATGCAACGCAATTTGCACTCATATAAAGGCGCCCCTGCATTCCAATGCATCTACCACATCGTACGCACATAAGCATTTGCCTAAGCACCTACACTAATAAGCGCAAAAGTGCTCACTCTAGACCCATGGTGGCGATGCTCGCGAGCGGCCAGCGGCTGTGCCAGATGGTCCACGATGCCGGCATGCGGCATGGCACCGTAGATCATATCCACACGGTGTTGGCGACCGGCTGGTGGATGGCCGCCGTCGACGCGAGCTATGACTCTTAGTACGACCAGATGATCATTTTCACGACCAACAAGTTCACCGTCGTCAAGAAGCTCGCGGACGACATCGTCGTACTCCTCCAGCCCGCGCGCCCGGGCTCCTCATTGCCTGCCACCCTAATCCGCCTCCATGGTCGGAACCTCTTTCAAGCACTGGTGGCCCTGCGACTGCCCGCCGATGCCACGAAGAATGTCCACCTGGAGGTCGCGCTCGCCGCGAGGCGCCTCACCCTGCAAGAAACCGTTGACCTACACATCCATGTGTACGAGCGAATCGTGTATAGGTATCTACAAGGCCAATGAGGACGCTACGACGTTGGCCTTCTTCAACCGGCTGGAAGCCTTGGATGCCTTTGCTGAGAAGCACCTTGACCTCGCCACAAAAGCCACCACTCCTTAGCCCCCGGACGGTGGCCCAGCGCACTGATTTGAGGAGGAGGTCTTTATTCTTGCCTCCTGTAACCACCACTACGATCGCATCATCGTGGCCTTAATTCTTATTGTGCTATTGCATTCTCGTTCTAGTCAATACAGACATGTGCGATCCCTTTGCGTAATTATATGCATCACTGTAACTAGTACTCATCCGTCAGGTGTTTGGGGACGACACACGATTACGCACGTTCGTGTGCATGCGGTTGCGCCGGGCGCGGTGCGACCTGCTGCAAAAACTGCCATGCGGGGGACATGGCATTGACCATTGGGCGGCAACAGTTGAACCGTTTATGTTCTCTTCCCTAATCGAAAACAGTTCATTCGACTGTACCGTATGTCGTATATCACACACACCTTGATCTGGCTGACTGTTTCTGTTGCTTTCCCTAATAGCAAACAATTCATTCGAGCAAACAATATACCGTATATTGCACACGCATTGATATGGCTGCCCATTTCTGTTGTTCTGTCTAATCGCAAACAGTTCGTCTGGATCAACCTTATGCCCTGCTTCGCACACGCAACTAAAATCTGAACCATGTTTGATGCATCCGTCATCGCAAAAGTTTTGCACCTTTTTGACGGTTTTTTACACCACCGTTTGCGATTATGGCATCGCACACAGTTTCGTCGAAGGGTCTCTGCTCGTAGTGTCGCGTTAGCAGCATCCTGCAGTAGTGATAGATGCAACTAGCTCAAACTAGCCCTCATGCTTAGATATTGTAACATCCCAAATTTCCTATTTGGAATGTTTTACAATTATAGCTAAGCATCTATGCATGTTGTTTGAATTTGAGTGGCATTTGAAGTTTTTGAGTTTTGGAATTTGAATTCAAACTATGGCAAGTGGGAATCATTTCAAAAACTATACCTGATAAATACTTGAGCAAAAGTATGAGAGGAGTAAACATGACACTCCAAAAATATCAGAGGAAAACATTGCCAAAAGTTTGAAATTCAAATTGGAGTTTTATTTGAATTTTGGAAAAAATGATTTTTTATAAACTTTGGATTTTGCCCCTGGAAAAATGTTCAAACGATAGGGAATATTCCCCTGATCATTTTGGTATATATATGTCCTATATAAAATATTTATAGTTTATATTTTATCTTTGTTTTTGTTTTTCAAAAAAATAAAAATTTGAAAAAAGGAAAATGCCCAGGCACCGGCCAGCCGATGGCCCAGCCAAGACTGGGCCGCTCACCTCATCGCGCCTTGGTGGCAGCCCACCGGCCTTGACCCACCCGGCGCCAATGAGCCAGCCCATCTCCCCTCGCCTGAAACCTCCCTCGGTCGGCCAACCGATCAAGGCGCCCCCTCTCTCTCGCAGGCGGGCCCCACCTCCTTCAACCTCGCCCACGCCACCTCGCCGCGCCGCCACCGGATCCCAAGGATCCGGATCCGATCCTCCCGATTGCCCTCGCCAAGTTGAGGCCCCCCTATAAGCCCCCCCCCGCACCCCCCCCCTTGCCCCTCGCGGACCTCCCTCTCTCCTCAAGGCTCCGAGCCCGAGCTCACCACCATCGCCATTTCCCTCGCCGCCGCCTAGCCCACCCGAACTCCAGAAGCCACGGAGATTACCCCGAGCCCGTCCGCACCGCGGAGCCTCCGCCGACCTCCCGACCACCGGAGACGCGGGACACTCGCCCGCCCGAGCCGCCGCCGTCGCCGAACTCCGTAAGCCGAGATTACCCCACCGTCCGATCTATCTAGAACGGCTAGGATTAGAACCCCAGAAGGGTAAGTTCTTTATATAAACCGGTTCGGCCGGTCTAGTTCGGTTTAATTTTAGTTAGGTTTTATTTTTAGTACCGCCCGATTCGTTTAACCATAGGGCCCGTTTAGTTATATTACGCTCGGTCGTAGGTTAGCCCATTTAGCCCGTTTTTCTTTATTTTCGTTTTCTGTTTTAATGAATAGTTCAGATTTGAAAAATTCATAACTTTTATTCTACTTAATATTTTTAAGTGATTATTTTTTGTTGGTTTGCAAATTTTCTATAGTTTCTGTAGAAAATATTATTAGCTATGTTAAAATTATTTTAAATTGCTTTATTTTAGATTTAGTCAGAATAGTAAACCTGCCATAAAATGAGTTAGGAAAATTATTTTTAATGATTCTTTTTGTCCCAACTTTGTTTTGACATTACCTAACCGTAGGAATTAATTTGGGTATTTTAGGATTAATAAAAAGTTAGTTTTAATCAGAATCATGTTATTCTTAATTAATTAACTAGCTACTGTTTTCCTATTATTTTAATTAGCAAATAAATTTATTTTTCACATGTGATTGATTATTCTAGGTTAGTTTCTGTCACCTTATAGCATGAACTTTTATTTATAATAAAAAACTTTTATTTTATTTTTCTTAATAGAATTTGAATTAGGCCTAATAGGAGTTTTATAATAGCTTTTAAGTTAATTCTTTTTGCTCCTAGTTGCTTAATGCATTCTTTTCTGTTAAGTTAACAAAAACTCATGCTTAGGTTATGTTGAGAAAATTTTTGTTATGTAAAACTATTTTTAGTTGTTGCTTGAAGTAGGAAAAACTTGAGTTGGTTTTTCTTTGAGTTTTCCCTTTGGGTTTTGATTTGTTTGTTTGGTGTGTTATGTTACTATGCTATTGTATTATGTGATCCTATGCTATATGCTTATTGTGATTATTTTTTGTCTCGGTAGAGTTTCCGGAGTGCGAAGCTTGCTACTATGAGTCTTTAGCTTACGAGGATCGTCAACAAGGCAAGTCTTGATCATGTTATTTTCAATACCTATGATTTTGTGCATTAGAAATTATACCACCCCGCCATGCATGCAGTAGTTGAAATTTTGAAGTTATGTTCTTGAGTAGTATCATGTGGTAGGTTGAACCAACCCCCTTGTTACCATGACCCCAGGACGAAGTAGTTTATTTTGCTATGCTCGTAGACGGGATTGGGTTGAGTGAAATTCATAAGTAAGATGTGAGAGTCAATGATGATGACAACCCCATGAACTACAAGATCAAGATGGACTTCGGAAATTCACTACTGGGTGGAGGATTTGTTGACGGGCACCTGGAGAACCCGGTGGTTGGCGGGATGCATGGAGAATGCCATGACATCTTGCGGAAAGCTTCACCCAGCCACGAAGAGACGGATGGATGCCCCATTGACCGGAAGCTTACCTGTGCAGCCGCAAGCCATTATGGGCTCTGGCTGGGTCAACCCTAGTTGTGACGCTGGCCGGACGGTACTACGAGATGTAGAAGAGCGGTAGGATTGGATGGGTACGGCGGTGGCGGAAGAACTCTTGGAAGACCTGTTTCATTCATCCCGTCTTCAAACACCTGAAGTGCGAAGACTTAAAAGGAGGGAATGATTCTTGCGGGTAAAGTGCGCAAACCTCTGCAGAGTTAAAGATCTAATCGATTAGCCGTGTCCCCGGTTACGGACAATTTGAGCCTCTGGAACTTGGAAGTATTCGGAAATCTCAACATTGTAATTAATAAATTAATTGAGGGGTTATGACTTAATAATTTGGGAATGAGATTTTGGTTGGCGGAACCATCTCAATAACTACCAACAATTTGTAGTAATTTGCAAGCAAGTCCTTGTAGTAGGGAAAAACTGGCTTTTCGCAAAATGATGAAACTTAGAGCCCCACAGCCAAAATGCATATAGTGTTAGTAATTTTATTATTGTTATTCTCTCTTCATGACTTGCCAGCTTATTCAAAAAGCTGACCTACACGGCTGCAACGTCTTATGTTGCGAGGTTTATTCGATCAGAGTGAGGCTACGCGCCGCTGGCGATTGCCCTTTGGAGTCAGATGGACTCGCTATTCTTCTACGCTTCCGCAGCTTTAGTAGTTTATTTCTCATGAGTTGGCCTTTGGCCGAATTTATTCTATTGTAATAAAGACTCTATATGAGAATCATGTAATAAATTCAGGTGTGATTGAACTTTGATTATTTCATCAATGTACTGTGAGTACCGGCATGATCTTGGGATGGTACAGACACAGAGACTTGACTGATTTTGGGTCAGGTCGCTACAGAGATGGTATCAGAGCACACGCTGACCGTAGGATCGTAACCCCTAGGATCGGAAAGCCATAGGAAGAGACTATTTACTTTATATCCTTATCATTCCGTAATTTCTCCCCTGTTCAATTCTGACTCCTCTCCGATTTTCAACATTCTAGATGGCGTCGAGTTCACCCCGCTTTGCTACGGAGTTTTGCCGGCCCGATGAGGCGATGCCCTTGGCAGAAGCTGGTCCAGATGGTGAAGAAGCTGAAGATTGCTCGCCCTCGATCACCGGAAGCCAACCAATGCGCTTCCAACGGATACTTGCTACAGGATCGAGGTGCACATTCTAGGGAGAACTTCGGAGGACATCTGAGCCTATTGACTTTGAGTTCACCGACTTCAAGCTGGATCATCGGAAGGACATGGCGATCTATCGTGCCCTTGGACATCTCCGAGAGGAGTCTGAGGCGAGCTCGATCCCTCGGACTCGCCATGGTTTCTCGCAGGCAAGGAATGGAGATATCATCCATACCGTAGAGGGCGACTCCATTCTCTCTTACGCCCAGACTTGGAGTGTCTCCTCAGAAACGGAGATCCGACTCGCCGTAACTTCGAAGGCACACAGAGGCTATTGTTCCGTGGCTGGAACTGGAGGAGAAGGCACATGCAGACTTCCTTAACCATGAGGAAGAAGTCGCGGACTTCATGGAGAGAGTCGACGACCTGAAGATGAAGCTTGCCGCAATAGAGGAAAAGATGGACTTGGGAGAGGACCTTTTTCCGAGTGGAGATGACGGACCTCTCGTGAGCAACGATCAGGATTATGAAGGGAGTTCCACTGGAGGAAGCCGCAAGAGGAGGCGCCACCACAGAGGACGCCACACCGGAGGACATCGCACCAGAGGACGCAAGGATTATTGATGAAGACATTTAGTCGACCACCATGTTATTTTACTTTTTCGTCGATCAGTTAGGCCGATATTTTCGATTAGTCGTGAGCTTTTGTAATCGAGATTGAACCATGTTTGAGTGGAATGAATAAATGATTGGTGTGTTTATGATTGTGCATTCATATGGGTAGTGTATTTCTCATTAGACCATTGTTCTATTCTAATTTTCTCATCCACTCCAAAACACCAGATGCCTCCGAGACGTGACACCGGCTTTCCGCCAGAGCTCACCCAGCTACTTCAGCAGCAGAATGCACTCATGCGAGATACTCATCCGTAATCGAACAACAACAACAATCCACCGCCACCACCCCGCTGACAACTTGACTCGATTTACGAGGCTGAATCCGCCGATGTTCTCTAGCAGACCTTGAGCCGATTGTGGCCGATGATTGGCTCCGCAAAGTCGGAAGAGAGCTAATCACTGTTGGATGCACTTGATGCAGAGAAGGTGCGCTTTGCAGACATCAACTTGATGGACCTGCAGCTTCTTGGTGGGAGAACTACACGCCACTTATCCCATTGGTGCCATCACATGGGATCAGTTCAAAGAGCCTTCCGCACCGCTCATGTTTCATTTGGAGCCATGAGTGCGAAGAAGCGTGAGTTCCGCAACTTACGCCGGGGAACCGTCTTGTGGCACAATATGTGGATGAGTTCATAAGTTAGCTCGCTATGCCCCGGATGATGTGGCCACAGATGCCGCAGCAGGAGAAATTTCTCGAGGACTCAATGATGAACGGGCATGCAGCTTATGGTGGCTACCTTCGCCAACTACCGGAGCTGGTAGATAAGGCCACCATACTTGAAGGCAAGCAGCAGCAGATTGAAAGCAAGCGGAAGTACAGCCGGGGAAGCACAACTCAGAGCTCGTGAAGCCCGTTTTGCACCATACTCGGGAGGGCACACCCATCACAACCATGGAGGTCATAACCATGGAGGAAATGGGAACAACCGCAACCAGGACAACAAGTCAGGCAATGGCCATGGCAATGGAAATGGTAATGGCAATCAACATCGTCCTGCCCCGGCTCCGAAGGATCTGAGCCACATCACCTGTTTCAAGTGCCAGAAGACAGGGCACTATGCCACCGACTGCCCGGAGGCCAAGCAGAGGAATGGAAACGGCAATGGAGGCTCATCGAAGAAGCCCAACCCGTTCCCTCGTGCTCAGGTGAACCACATTGACGTGGAGGACGTCTATGATCAGCCAGACACTGTGGTTGGTAAGTTTTTATTGATTTCACGTTCAGTATTGGTACTCTTTGATTCTGGTGCAACGCATTCATTCATATCAAGGGTAGTTGTGGAAAAGTACGGTTGCCCACTAAAACCCTTAGAAGCCCCCTTCGCGTCGGGCCCGTGGGAGGAGAAATGATGGCAGGTTTAGGCTGTCATGCAACCCTCAACATCGGGAACCATAAATTTCCGAGACCTCATAGTGTTGGAAACCCGGACCTTGGATGTAATCCTAGGCATGGATTGGTTGACGAAGTTTGAAGGAACATAGATGTGCTCAGAAGTCTATTCGCTCACCACCCCGGAGCGTAAGAGGATCAAGTATGTAGCCAGCATAGCCGGATGAAGAATCAGTGCATTCCCTCACGGAGTTGTTCAGAGGAAGTGCCAAGGTGCAAGATTTTCCCGATGTGTTTCGGAGGAATTACCAGATGCCACCGGACAGGACATTGAATTTCTGATTGAATTATTGCGGCACAGCCCCAATATCCAAGAGACCTTATCGATGCCCCGAATGAGTTGAAAGAGATCAAGGATCAAATTAATGAGTTATTGGAGAAATGATATATTCGCCAAGCTCATCACCTTGGGGAGCCCAGTTCTTTTGGTAGAGAAGAAGGATGGAACCTTGAGGATGGTTGTGGATTATCGTGCGTTGAACGAAGTGACCATCAAGAACAAGTACCCTCTGCCGATGAGTAATGACTTATTTGATCACCTAGTAGGAGCCAAGGTATTCTCCAAGATCGATCTTCGATCAGGGTATCATCAGTTGAAGATTCGTGAAAAGGATATACCCAAAACAGCATTCACTACCAGGTATGGTTTATATGAGTATACCGTCATGTCATTTGGATTGACTAATGCCCCTGCATACTTCATGAATTTGATGAACAAGGTATTTATGGAATATCTGGACAAGTTTGTCGTGGTGTTCATCGATGATATACTGATTTTCAACAAGAGCGAGGAAGAGCATAAGGAACATTTGCGTCTAGTTCTGGAGAAACTTCGAGAACATCAGTTGTATGCCAAGTTCAGCAAATGTGAATTTTGGTGAAGGAAGTCGGATTCCTCGGACATGTGATTTCAGGAGAAGGAATAGCATTGACCCGCCAAGGTTGAATCAGTCACCGATTGGCGATCGCCCACCTCATCAAGGAGATCCGCAGATTTTCTCGGACTCGCAGGATATTATCGGAGGTTCATTGAGAATTTCTCGAAGATTGCCAAGCCCATGGTGAGCTGTTGAAGAAGGAAGCCAAGTATGTTTGGACCGAGGATTGTGAAGCCAGTTTTCAGGAATTGAAGAAGCGTTTGGTTACAGCCCGGTGCTGATTTTGCGGACATACACAAGGAATACCAGGTTTATTAGACGCTCTCGTCAAGGACTCGGAGGAGTACTAATGCAGGAAGGAAAAGTTGTAGCTTATGCCTCCGGACAGCTACGACCTCATGAGATGAATTATGCCACACATGATTTGGAGTTAGCGGCCGTAGTGCATGCACTCAAGACACAGAGACATTTCATTATCGAAAACCGTTGTGATGTTTACAGATCACAAGAGTTTGAAGTATATTTTCACACAGAAAGAGTTGAACCTCGAGCAGAGGAGATGGCTAGAGTTAATCAAGGACTATGACATGAGATTGCATTACCACCCTGTAAAGCTAATGTTGTAGCAGATGCTTTGAGCCGTAAGAGTTATGTGAACACTCTTACAAAGCAGGAGGATTACCCCAGAGCTAGTCGATGACCTCGTGAGATCTCCGATGGAGATAGTTCCGAGAGGATATGTTGCAACTCTGGAAGTCCAGTCCACTTTGGCCGAAAGGATTCATGAGGCCCAGAAGTCGGACAAGGAAATTGATGAGATAAAGCAAAAGATGAATGAAGGAAAAGCTAAAGGGTTTCATAAGGATGAACACGGAGCTATATGGTTCGAGGATCGTATTTATGTGCCCAATGATCCCGAACTCAGGAAGCTAATTCTTCAAGAGGCTCATGACTCACCGTACTCGATTCACCCGGTAACACCAAGATGTACCGGATTTGAAGGAAAGTTTCGGTGGGCCGGTATGAAGAGGATATTGCCGAGTACATAGCAAGATGCGATGTTTGTCAACGAGTAAAGGCAGAACATCGAAGCCAGCAGGGTTACTTCAACCTTTGCCGATTCCCGATTGGAAATGGGAAAAACTTGGAATGGATTTCATCACAGGATTACCGGGACCCGTTCAGGTTATGATTCTATCTGGGTAGTGGTTGATCGTTTGACCAAGGTAGCTCACTTCATTCCGTGAAGACTACCTATACCAGTGCTAAGTTGGCCAAGATATACATGACCAGGATCGTATGTCGCATGGAGTTCCGAGGAAAATCGTGTCGATAGAGGAACACAGTTTACCTCAAAGTTTTGGAAGAAGTTGCATGAAACTTTGGAGTACGAGGCTGGAATTCAAGACAGCTTTTCATCCGCAGCATGATGGATGGACCGAGAGAGTCAATCAGATTCGGAGGACATGTTGAGAGCTTGTGTGCTAGACTATGGGTCTAGCTGGGATGATAATTTGCCATATGCAGAGTTCTCATACAATAACAGTTATCAATCTAGTCAAGATGGCCCTTTCAAGCTCTATACGGAAGGAGGTGCGAGAACACCATTCTTTGTGGGATGGTGTTGGAGATCGATCACTTTTCGGTTCCGACCTTATCGAGATTCCAAGAGAAAGTCAAGCTGATTCGGGATAGACTCAAGATAGCACAATCGAGACAGAAGAGTTATGCCGACAAGAACGCAAGGAAGTAACATACGAAGCGGAGACCGAGCATATCTTCGTGTGTCTCACTTCGTGGAATCAAGAGGTTTGGTGTCAAAGGAAAGTTAGCACCCGATTCATTGGCCCGTACAAAATCCTCGAGCGTCGTGGAGAAGTTGCTTACAAGTTGGAATTGCGGAAGGATTGTCCGAGTTCATGATGTCTTCCATGTTTCTCGGTGAAGAAGTGCCATGCCGACATGGCCGATATTCCGTTGAGAGACACAAAGCCCCTAGAGGCCATTCAACTCGACGGTGATCTGACTTATAAGGAGAAACCCGTCCGAATTCTCGAGACTGCGAGCGAGTCACCCGCAGCAAGGTCATCCAGTTTTGCAAGGTGTGGAGTCATCACTCGTAAGAGGAAGCCACAGGGGCGCCAAGAAGATCTTCTTGAGACCATCCGCACCTATTTGCTAGCCAACCCGAATCTCGAGGGCGAGATTCATCTTAAGGTGGGTAGGTTTGTAACATCCCAAATTTCCTATTTGGAATGTTTTACAATTATAGCTAAGCATCTATGCATGTTGTTTGAATTTGAGTGGCATTTGAAGTTTTTGAGTTTTGGAATTTGAATTCAAACTATGGCAAGTGGGAATCATTTCAAAAACTATACCTGATAAATACTTGAGAAAAAGTATGAGAGGAGTAAACATGACACTCCAAAAATATCAGAGGAAAACATTGCCAAAAGTTTGAAATTCAAATTTGAGTTTTATTTGAATTTTGGAAAAATGATTTTTATAAACTTTGGATTTTGCCTGGAAAATGTTCAAGCGATAGGAATATTCCTGATCATTTTGGTATATATATGTCCTATATAAAATATTTATAGTTTATATTTTATCTCTGTTTTGTTTTTCAAAAAATAAAAATTTGAAAAAAGAAAATGCCCAGCACCGGCCAGCCGAGTGGCCCACAAAGACTGGGCGCTCACTCATCACCAGGCCGGTGGGCAGCCCTGGCCTTGACCCACCCAGCGCCAATGAGCCAGCCCATCTCCCCGCCTGAAACCTCCCGCGTCGGCCAACCGACCGCGCCGCCTCTCTCTCTCTGCCAAAGGGCCCCACCTCCTTCAACCTCGCCACGCCACCTCGCGCGCAGCTCTGCCGGATCCAAGGATCCGGATCCGATCCTCCCGATTGCCCCTCGCCAAGTTGAGGCCCCCCTATAAGCCCCCTCCGCACCCCATCCCCCCTTGCCCCTCGCCGGACCCTCCCCTCTCTCCTCTCGCGCTCGCCGGAGCCCGAGCTCACCACCATCGCCATTTCCCTCGCCGCCGTCGCCCTAGCCCACCCCGAACTCCGGTAAGCCGCCGGAGATTACCCCCGAGCCCGTCCGCACCCGCCGGAGCCCTCCGCCGACCTCCCCGACCACCGGAGACGTCGGGACACTCGCCGCCCGAGCCGTCGCCGTCGCCGAACTCCGGTAAGCCGCCGGAGATTACCCCCACCGTCCGATCTATCTAGAACGGCTAGGATTAGAACCCCCCCCCGAAGGGGTAAGTTCTTTTATATAAACCCGGTTCGGCCCGGTCTAGTTCCGGTTTAATTTTTAGTTAGGTTTTATTTTTAGTACCGGCCCGATTCGTTTAACCATAGGGCCCGTTTAGTTATATTACGCTCAGTGCGTAGGTTAGGCCCATTTAGCCCGTTTTTCTTTATTTTCGTTTTTCTGTTTTAACAGAATAGTTCCAGATTTGAAAAATTCATAACTTTTATTCTACTTAATATTTTTAAGTGATTCTTTTTTTGTTGGTTTCAAAATTTTCTATTGTTTCTGCAGAAAATATTATTAGCTATGTTAAAATTATTTTAAATTGCTTTATTTTAGATTTAGTCAGAATAGTAAACCTGCCATAAAATGAGTTAGGAAAATTATTTTTTAATGATTCTTTTGTCCCAACTTTGTTTTGACATTACCTAACCGTAGGAATTAATTTGGGTATTTTAGGATTAATCAAAAATTAGTTTTAATCAGAATCATGTTATTCTTAATTAATTAATTAGCTACTGTTTTCCTATTATTTTAATTAGCAAATAAATTTGTTTTTCACATGTGATTGATTATTCTAGGTTAGTTTCTGTCACCTTATAGGATGAACTTTTATTTATAATTAAAAAACTTTTATTTTATTTTTCTTAATAGAATTTGAATTAGGCCTAATAGGAGTTTTATAATAGCTTTTAAGTTAATTCTTTTTGCTCCTAGTTGCTTAATGCATTCTTTTCTGTTAAGTTAACAAAAACTCATGCTTAGGTTATGTTGAGAAAATTTTTGTTATGTAAAACTATTTTTAGTTGTTGCTTGAAGTAGGAAAAACTTGAGTTGGTTTTTCTTTGAGTTTTCCCTTTGGGTTTTGATTTGTTTGTTTGGTGTGTTATGTTACTATGCTATTGTATTATGTGATCCTATGCTATATGCTTATTGTGATTATTTTTGTCTCGGTAGAGTTTCCTGAGTCTGAAGCTTGCTACTCTGAGTCTTTAGCTTACGAGGATCGTCAAGAAGGCAAGTCTTGATCATGTTATTTTCAATACCTATGATTTTGTGCATTAGAAATTATACCACCCGCCATGCATGCAGTAGTTGAAATTTTGAAGTTATGTTCTTGAGTAGTATCATGTGGTAGGTTGAACCAACCCCTTGTTACCATGACCCCGTGACTAAGTAGTTTATTTTGCTATGCTCAGAGACGGATTGGGTTGAGTGAAATTCATAAGAAAGATGTGAGAGTCAATGATGATGACAACCCCATGAACTACAAGATCAAGATGGACTTTGAAATTCACTCTTTGGGTGGAGGACGGTTGACGGGCACCCGGAGAACCCGGTGGTTGGCGGGATGCATGGAGAAGTGCCATGACATCTTGCGGAAAGCTTCACCCAGCCACGAAGAGACGGATGGATGCCCCATTGACCGGAAGCTTACGTGCAGCCGCAAGCCATTATGGGCTCTGGCTGGGTCAACCCTAGTTGTGACGCTGGCGGACGGTACTACGAGATGTAGAAGAGCGGTAGGATTGGATGGGTACCGACGGTGGCCGAAGAACTCTTGGAAGACCTGTTTCATTCATCCCGTCTTCAAACACCACAAGTGCGAAGACTTAGAAGGAGGGAATGATTCTTGCGGGTAAAGTCGCAAACCTCTGCAGAGTTAAAGATCTAATCGATTAGCCGTGTCCCGATTTACGGACAATTTGAGCCTCTGGAACTTGGAAGTATTCGGAAATCTCAACATTGTAATTAATAAATTAATTGAGGGGTTATGACTTAATAATTTGGGAATGAGATTTTGGTTGGCGGAACCATCTCAATAACTACCAACAATTTGTAGTAATTTGCAAGCAAGTCCACTGTAGTAGGGAAAAATTGGCTTTTCGCAAAATGATGAAACTTAGAGCCCCACAGCCAAAATGCATATAGTGTTAGTAATTTTATTATTGTTATTCTCTCTTCATGACTTGCCAGCTTATTCAAAAAGCTGACCTACACGGCTGCAACGTCTTATGTTGCAGAGGTTTATTCCGATCAGGAGTGAGGCTACGCTCCGCGCTTGGCGATTGCCCTTTGGAGTCGGATGGACTCGCTATTCTTCTACGCTTCCGCAGCTTTAGTAGTTTATTTCTCATGAGTTGGCCTTTGGCCGAATTTATTCTATTGTAATAAAGACTCTATATGAGAATCGTGTAATAATTCAGGTGTGATTGAACTTTGATTATTTCATCAATGTACTGTGAGTACCAGCATGATCTTGGGATGGTACAGACATAGAGACTTGACCGATTTTGGGTCAGGTCGCTACAGATATACTTTAGGGCTATTTGAGCCCGAACTAGCTCCAACTAACTGTAACCAATGGATACAGCAGCAGTTAATCAGCCGATAATCTGTAAGAATGCACTAAACTCCTTCTGGCCCATAATATAAGATGTTAATTCATCTAATATATGAGTCTTTTTAGAGATTTCAAATGGACTACCACATACGGATGTATATAGACATATTATAAAAGAGTGTTGTACTACATCGTTGTGCAATTGCTGTTTAGCTTCTAATATTAACTTGGTGCTTTTAGGTACATATGTCATTGGTAAAGATCCGCGCTTCGGCCCTTTCTGTGTATGGGGCAATGAGATATCGATGAACAAGCATCAAGTGAGGAAGCTGTTAAAGATTGTTAGTAAAATGGGCCCAAAGATGGCAATTAAACAATTTTTTTACACTTTATCCAAGACAACTTTGAACTGCAGGATGGTAAGTAAGAACTCTGCAGCCTTCTTTTTACTACCCATAATGAGTTGTGTTAGATGACAATGTAGGAATCTTTTTTCTTTGCAGTGGTTGCCAAAGCAGTTTACTCAAGATTACCTCTCAAACTACATGATTGGTGGGCATGCAAAGGTTAAAGTATTTCTACCAGAACACGATGATCATCTAGATGTTTTCATGAAGACCGTGAAGGATGGGCGGTCGGCCATCACAAGGGGTTGGACTAGAGTCGTGCGTTCCTTCTGCATGGAGGAGGGCACAATATGGGCATTCCGCTTCACCTTGTTCAGCAACCAGAATATATTTTGCCTCTTTCTTTATCGTCTTTAATAGTACAAGTATACAACTATGGTTCATCATTCTTTATTTGGTTCTTATGTAATTCTTGAACATATGTATCTATGAATCAAATAACGCATTGGTTGTTTGAACCTGATGGATATGAATAAAGCTGTAGCATACATTCAAATTCAAATTCAAATCCAAATCCAAATCCGGTACAATTTGAAAAAGCAACAATTAAATTACGGTGAAATTACACTCTCCAGGTTGTTACGGCACACACGTTTGGTAAAACAAAAATGTTTGCGATATGCACCACAATCCGAGATGGTTCACAGAGAGGAAACGTGTGCAAGCATGCACACAGTTGCCATTTGCAAAGCGTGTGCGATGTCAGACAATATCACAAACGGTGCGGGCAAACTAAACGTTTGTGTTAGTTGCCTTACCGTACACGATTCACAACCATGAACTATTTCTGATGAAGTATGCATCATAAACGTTGCACCATAGAATAGCGTGTGCGGTAGTTGTCGTGTACGACGATGCTACGATGGTCCGCCGTTTCGTAACCATGTTCGACACTCGTACGACGATTAGCTAATCTTCTTAACAGTGAACCGTTTGTGATGGGCCGCGCATCATACACTTTCTATAATAGTGAACCGTTTGTGATGGGCCGCGCATCATAAACGTAGCACCACAGAATACCGACTGCGATGGCAATGCGAGTAGAAACGGGTATGAGTACTGTAGGGGCCCTATCCCCGACGGTTTCTGGGTTGTGTGGGAAGGACCCCCCTATCGCCCACACTCACTTGGCGACTGTTCCAAATGCCGTCACGGAAAGGGGTTAAAAACCGTTTGTATAGCACCGACGCGCACCGGTGATGAAAGAATAGGGATATCAACTAGAGATGTAACTTATCTCACGTGTATAAGATTCTAGCTAGATGACAGTCATGGTGATATATATCCACAAAGAAGGATGTACACATGAAATAGTTACAAAAGGAAAGAATAAGATATCCAAACGGGAGTCATAAAATATACCAATGAGATCTTTGCTTGAAAGCATAGCACATGGCTCAATATAATCTTATTTTATATTAATGAACTCCAAACACACAACCATCAAATACATCACAACTAGCAACAAGAGATCATTGTTGGGATGCTTTGAGAAAGGAAACAAGTATTAGAGGAACAAGTCAAGAAATTCATGCCATGATGCAACCTACACAAGGTTGACCCCATTTCTATATATATGCATGAAGTAAATACTTGTTACCAAGATAGCATTGGTATGAAGTCGTAGATCAATAAAATGTCCAAGCTTGGCTCTAATTTCCTCAGAGTGCCACCACCTTCATGAATAACCCAAGCACCCAATGCTTCTCAAATGTACCTAAAACATTTTAAGTACAATATGGTCCCCAAACTTATTGGGTCCGAAGTAGTTAGCATAACTACAACACATAGGGTAAAACCACTTAAGTATGTGCATATCGATATGAATTTGAATTTCATGCACATCTTAGCTTTTAAGAATTTCATGCCATTGGGATCAAATAAAGCAAACAAGGCATGCGAATTTACACATAGTAAATATGCATGAACAAGCCTACCAAAATCTAGGGAGATACAAATTGGACAAATGAACACATAACAATTAATACTTCCAATAACATCACTAGACATTCATGATGTCCAAAATGAAACAAAGTGACAAATCAACATATGATAGCACACAAAGTTCAACATATGAACCAAGGAAAAACCAATGAGCATATAAGATATGCATTGCACGCATACTCATAGGAATATCTCACTCAAATAGATGTAGAACACTATAAACAATGAGATAGCAAACTTCCATAACTCCATACAAACCAATAAGATGAATTTAAACAACATGGTATTTTGGGTTATCAATCGGTGTAGAAACCAAATAAGTACATGATCATCTATACTAACACAAGCATACCATGAGAGTTTAGAAATAAACACAATGCTTGGACAGTATATTATTAGCATTCCAATTAGATAGATCATCATGCAAAGCAACAATTGGAATAGCTTCAATCAAATGATTTTCCAAATATGATTTTGAAGATAACCATGGGCAAAACCGCACAAGAATGCCATATGTAAACAAGGCATTGCATTCCACAGAGATATAGGATACTCTCAAATATATTCTAAGTGGCATCCCATAATTTTCAACATTTAACAAGGATTGTGATATGCACAAAGCATATCACTCCCCCGTAATGTGGTGATCCATTAATATCTCGCAAGAGCCCAATAAGATGTAACTAAAAAGCAATGAAGGCTCGAGACTACACGCACAAATATATGACGTGCATTGCAACCTACACATGCTAGATCAAGCATATTAGGAGACACAACATATACAAACACATGCTAGGTACAAAACCTAAACATGCATGGGGCTAGTAACTTTCAATGTAGATAACATAAATACAAGTTACCGCCACGAGGAGCATTGGAATAACAAATATGATGATAATTCACTTGACTTGGTTTGAACCATAATGATTGGTGAGAATCATTTTTCTTCATGAACTAACCAAGTCTCCAATGCCCTCCAGATACCTATTGATCAAGTTTGAGCTCGATGGTCCCCAACCACGTTGGGTCCTAAGAAGTTAGTAACAATAGGCTTGGCAACCCAAATGGTCTTATCCACTTTCAAACCACTTTGGGCAACAACATACTTGGCAAACATATTGCCATCAATATCCTTCCTAAGTGAATAATGATCATTGATAATTGGAGGCTTAATGATATTACTATTGGGACATGATGAAGCTATGTGTCCCTTCTTACGGCAAATATAGCAACATGTGCTCCCCTTTCTCTTCTTCTTTACCTTTTCAACTTGGAGAACATTATCTTGGTTAGGCATGGGAAGTGGCCCTTCATTATCTTGAGATTGAACTTGAGGCCACTTCCCTTGATGCTTCACACTTGAAGCCTTCTTCTTCAATGGACAAGATCTCACATGGTGTCCAACATTCTTGCACTTGAAGCAAGTAATGTTGGCCGAATTCTTGACTTGATCTTGTCCCTTCTTCCTGTTCTTGGACTTCTTCTTATTGGAGATGAAATCAGGTCCTATTTTGTCTTGAGGGTCCTTCTGCACACTCAAGATATTACCACAACATTCACTACAAAAAAATACACTTCCGTGATGATACGTGTTTGTCACAGTAGGTCACGTTTTCTGTCATGCATGTACATCCATGACGATTTTATGACAAAATCAAGATAGTCATACATGTGCTGTCGTAGAAGTGTTCCATGACATTACCAAAATTATCATCATGGAAGTGTCCACTTCCATGACGATAAATGACGCGTCATGAAAGTGCTTTTGTCAAGGGTCACCGACACGTGGCATCCATCGTAACGGGTCGCCGTTAAGCTATCGGGTCCGGTTTTGGATCCGATAACCCGTTAACAGCCCGGACCAATGAGGATTTTCCACGTGTAAAATTCTCATTGGCCGAAGGAAAGATGTGTTGGCTCACCGTTGGGACAGATGTCATCCACTTATTGGACAGGAGGCGCCTATGATAGGTCAACGCGTGGCACGGCCCAACAGTGGCCCATTCCGGTGAAAAAGGCTGGCCCAGTAAAATTAGCAGGCCGGCACATATAAGGCCTACTTGTGTCAGGTCCATTTAAGCCCACGGCCCATACGAGATGTGCCAATTCGGCCCGTCAATGGCCCATTAAAGATTTGGCACCACTGCAGTCCATCGTCAGTTCGAGCCCGTTAACAACCCGCTATATATTTGGGCTCAATATCGGCCCGATTTGATTTCAGCCTGTTAACGGCCCATTCACGGGATGGGCCAATTTTCAGGATGTACATCTTTCGGCCTTTTAGCGACCCATTTAAGTGTTGGGCCAATTTCCGGCCCTATGTGTCTTTCAGCCTGTTGACGGCCCATAAATGAGTTGGGCCTTTTGTAGTCGGACCTGAGTTTTGGCCTTTCAATGACCCATGCTCTTCATGGTCCAATACCAGCCCGGTTTCTCTTTCGGCCTGCTAAAGGCCCACAACACAGCTGGGCCATTTACAGTACGACCTGACTTTCGGCCTCTTAGCGGCCCATGCTCTTCATGGTCCAGTACGAGCTCGCTGTCTCTTTCGGCCTGCTACAGGCCCACAGTATAGTTGGGCCATATGTAGTCCGGCCTTAGTAACGGCCCGTGAAATCAAATGGGCCCACCTGTTGCCCGCTTCGATGTCGGCCTGTTAACGACCTGGGAGGTAAGAGGGCCGACCATTAACTTTCGGCCTGGTAGCGACCCATTAACTTAATGGGCCCACTGAAGTTCGTACATGTCTTTAGGCCCAATTGGATAATTTGAGCCCATTACGACAAGCAATTATGCAGAGGGCCAAAACCGATCAAGCAAAGGTACGACATACAGGGAAAATTGTTGCACATCCAACATATATTACAGGAAATTACATCCACTGGGCAATCAAAGATTGATGCCAGTGCAAATAAATGAACAGAACATAACGATCTACAACGTCACAATCTGCAACCTCAGCACGGATGACGCCCATAAGCATGTGGCAAGTTCTTGCTACTTTGCTACATTGTCTCTGAAAACATTAATCAGTTGTTGTTGCGCACGAATGTGCACCTCTGATTCCTCCACCATTTCCATCATTGCTTCAGCCATTAACTGGTTCACAAACATACATTTTTTCCGTTGCATTTGAGACAGAGGAAACTGAACAGATTCAGATATCGATTTTGGCAGGCTTGTATTATTGATAGTGGAGAGTGTCTCGACCACTGCATCATAACATAAATTAGGAGGGGAACCGAATAGATTAATCATGAGTTATTGCCATATTACCTGGCCTAGATTTATTGGAAAGAAACAATGGGGTTGCCTTGCTGTTTTCAGAGTTTGTCTTCTTATCTTGACTTTGCACCAAATTAACACACTAGCATTGCTATCATTGGCCAGGTCAGATAATAGGAAAGCAACATTGACACAACGAACGTTTGGGCAACTAGCCTATACCAAATTAACACAATATGGACCGCTATCATCAGCCAGGTAAGGTAATACGAAAGCAACATTGACAAAATGAATGAATGGGCAACCAGAGCAGCACTACAATTCAGTAATGTGCATGATATGAGATAGTACACTCATGCAGCTCAGTATGCAAAACTACCAGCCATTTTTCCTTACAAAAATCAACATTGGCGCCTTTAACATTTTTCTACAACTAATTTTAGATCAGATAAAGGTTGGATTCACGCCGATTAATAAAATACATGCTGATGTAAAAATATAGTGATATACAACAGGTACTTACATCAGCATTGGAGCACAGAGAATTCCCGCAAGATATTTTCCTCGAATACGATCCCAATGGAGGAAGTATTCTATCGTTTAACCTTATTTTCTAAAATAGAGATGGGTAAGAAACATGTACAAAATATGATCAGAATGCTATAAAATTTCATGATGCGAGGATACACACACACTTCTTAGAATGAAGTTGACATATTTTTGCTGCACTGTAGCGGATTAGTTCTGTGGCCACTGGAATATGCTTATTATTAGTGGGAGTTGGGTTTCTCTGTGCTGGAGCAATATCTATGAAAATTGGAGTTGGTTTATTATCTCCTGGCGTTTGGATCTTTTGCAAAGACCTGGTTTGTAACCCTTCAGATTCTAACATAGTCGTCTTCCCCTTGCATGCCTTATATAGAAGAATGGTGCTTCAATTATAAAACATGCTACAACAGAGATGGAATAGGTACTGAAGAATAGAAAGGCATGACATGTTGACATGTATTCCCTCCATCCAGAAATAAATGGATGGGTCTAGGCGTATTTCAGTTCTAGATACATCCAGTTTTATCCATTTCTGCGACATGTAATCCGGGTGGAGGGAGTATGATGTAAGAGCTAGGGATAAAACTGGATGTATCTAGATGGCACACAAAAGTATTCATTGCTCCGTGAGGTTCCATCATATTGGGTGTCAATGATGTCAAGTTTGTTGGCCGTTACATTGCTCCGTGAGGTTCTTGTGGATAAATCAGTGTGTGCAATTATATCTGACATGCATAGAAGATAACTAGTAGTTAGATTTATGTAATGAGTCCCTGTAGGAGACTAAATAAATAGTAGGGCTAGGGTTAACTAGCAGCAACAGGTCTCAAAAACTAAAGGAAGAACACAAATGAAAGCTACAGAATATGTATCGTTTGTACTCGAGATTAACTAGATGGCACACAAAAGTATTAAAGAACAACATAGGTAATACTAGAAGTGGTATAATACTATAATCACTAGCCAGTGGGATAACATTGGCTGATGGATGATAACTATGGAATAGTGTTACCTAAAGAACAAGTCTCTTAGCTGAACTATGGAACAACGTTAACTCTTGAACAAGACCCGTAAGAGATCAGCATGAATATACAGTGAAATGTGATAATCTATTTTCCATGCTTAGATGAATAACAAAGCCATAAATGTTGCACACAAGTAAGATGAGGGTACAACCTATCTGGCCGCCATCCATAGGAGTGAGCATCATGTGCTGACTTGTCGATGGCCCTGCAGTTGTTGTGGCTGTCTTTGTCGGGCACACGCATTCGATGTAGTGAACTGTTGAGTGGGGACTATAGCTCCCTTTTGGTGTATGCTTCCCTTGTTGGAGCAGCTGCGGTGAGTCGGAAGACGGTGTGGCTCAAGATGCAGAAAACGCATAATGTTAAGAACGACACACCTCTTTGATCTGAAGAAATACCCTAAGAGATCAACAACAAGGTACGAGAGTGGTCACACGTCTGTTGACTGAAGACTAAATTGGGGTCACACGATTTTATTTTATTTTGGTACTGTCCGATCTACGCCGGATGGCTTGATGGCCGTCTTGTGCCTCCTGGCTGACACTATTCGGAATCTTCCCCGAAGAGCCAGCGACCACCGGCAGAGCAGCCTGCCTCTGCCGTCCGTGGCCCCGACCAAAACCCCGCTCCCTGCCCCACTGCACTGTCGTGGTTGCGCCGCCCCCGGGCCAATCCACAAAGACTCGCCGTCATCCAGATCCGTCGGTGGCAATACCTTCAACCCACGCAACTCTAAGATAGCCATCTAAGCACTGCTTCCGCGACGAACTTGCGCCCCTGTGCCCTTACGTTAGACACCAGCAAACCGGCAGCCTAGGAACTCCGCCGCCTCGAGGGGTGTTGCTTCCCATTGGGAAGATTGGCCCAGAATAAAAATTCAGACAACTGACGCCTAAATAAAGTGATTTTATATGAGGGTGTGACCTATCTAGCGGCACGGTGAAGTAGGCAGCTCCAGCTGCCAAGTCGGTGAGGCCGGCGCGACTGCGGTGGCTACCGGCGGAACAGAAGCAGAGATGTCGCGATGGTCGACGGCTACGGGTAAGCAGCGCCGAGGCTCTGGATGGATCCGAAGTTGGAGCCGCTCCGGCGCCGTGAAAAATGGCGAGGGTGAATCGGCTCCGGTACGATTGACACGGCTGTCGTCGAGGCAGCTCCAGCAGCACGGAGTAAGAGGCACATGGCCCGGTGCACGACGGCAAATGGACAACGTCTCCAGCATTAGGGAGGAGGGCGACTGTGAATTTGGTGCGGTGGGGGCGCCATGGAGGAGGGGCAGAGGTTTCGCGGCTCGGGAGAAGGGAGCTTCCGGGGAGAAGGTGATTTGGCGCCCACGAGGTATGAATGGGGAATTGGGAGGGGAGTGGAACCATGTCTTACGGATGCTTTTGTCTGAAATGTGGGGGGAGTTATAGTTCTACCCCTGCCTTTAGGCTTCTCGGCTTGGGTTTGTTATTGAGGGTCGGGGATAGTAGAGTAACTTTGCTTCTCCCCAAATAGTGGGCGTGAGCGATTTCGGGCGAGGAGGGCGTGTTTTGAAATATAGTGGGCGCGAGCGGTTTTGGGCGAAGAGAGCGTGTTTTGAAATAGTAGGCGCGAGCTATTTCGGGCGAGGAGAGGATGTTTTGCCGACCATGGTTTATGAATTATTCGACACATGTCGTTTCGGCCGAGGAGAAGGCGCGCTTGGATGAAGTTACGAACCTACCCTCGATGTACAACGGGACAATTGATGCGTGTCCCACATAGGCCGGTAATTTCGCGTCTCCCATTTATTTGCTCGGGCGAATTCCACCAAGTAGAGGGTGTTTAACGGTTCATTCAAATTTTGGGAGAACGAGCATCCACGTCTACCTTACCAAGTCGATTCGAATCAAATTTTGAAATATTAGCTTGCCACTTCATTTTTAGATGGAGAGATGATGCTCGGGAGTAATGTGTTTTTACATGCTCGTTGCTAGCGAATTACTATATGACAAATACTTGACCAACTCAAAACGGGAATCAAACCCGAAATGAAATATCTTGATTCAATGAAATAGCTCATTCACCAGGTCAAAATAGTGAACTAAATGCAAAATTGAACACCTCAATCGAGTAGCATGTTGTACAGTATTATAGTACTCCGTGAACTTGTTGAAAGTCAAATTAATGAACTTGTTTGATATATGCATACCTCCGTTCATGTGTGGATTGCAGACAACATGTTCTCCAATTTAAACATTTGAATGCAAGTGTATATCGAAACATTGTTTATATCAGTCTTTGATGCATAAAACGCGACCTCCCCTTCTCCCGGACTCCTGCTCTCTCTCTCTCTCTCTCTCTCTCTCTGACAATCTTCAATTCTGTCGCACACAACACACAAACCTTGTTGGTCCCTCTCCCTCTCTCTCCATCTCTCTCTTCCTCTCTCTCTCTCTCTCTCTCTCTCTCTCTCTCTTGTGTGTGTGTGGGGGGGGGTCTTTGTAGTTCGCATGCATATATACTCCATCTATAGGTCTCTCTCGCACACTATGTATGATTCTCTAGTCCAAGCTAAATATCTTGGGTGCACTCATCGTATGCACACAAACTCCTTGGCTCGTAGCCCATAACTCTCTCATGCACCACTCTGTCGTCTCGGAGCTCTTCTGTCTCTCTCTCAAACTCTCCATCTACCTGGGTCACACATACACATGCATATCTCACTCGCACTCGGTAGACCCATCTAAAACTCTATCTCTCTCCCTCGTTCTCTCTCCATCTCACATGCACACACACACAATCTCATGCCTAGCCAAGTATGATGGTCTCTCACTCAATTGTAGGCACACGCAGTCCCCCCTATATGTATATGACTAGATAACCTTAGTCTGCATCACAAACATGTGCATGGTCTATCTTTATTTCTCTCGGGGCATCGTTCTATCACGCACGCACCTCCCTCGATCTCCCACCCATATTGTCGCCTCACGATCTTGAGGGGATCTCTTTATCACAAACACACCCTCTCTCCCTCCCATGCGTCCATGTTCTCCATGTGTCCCTCTCGACCTTTGTTCCTTGTTGGCCAGACCTCTATTGGACATGTGCTATAGGGGTGTCTCTCTCCGTTGCAAACAATCATGCCCTAGCTATCTTCGTGTATCTCCTCACCTCACTTTTCTCTCTCGGAGATGCATGCGTGATATGTTTGCATAAGAAATGAAAAAACACACACTCTCTCTAATTTATCATTTGTTGTCCCTTTATCTTTCACACACATACTCTTTTTTCACACTCACTCATTCTCCTTCACACGCACTTGATCTCTCTCGACTTAGGTACTCTCTTCGATCCGTAGCGTATAGTTTATTGAAAAGTCGAACTTCACAAAGTTTGACCATGTACGTGGAGAAAAACATTTATATCTAGAACGGCAAACATATACCATTAGATTCATCATGAGATGTAGTTTCGTATGATGTATCTTTGGTATTGTAGATATAAATAACATTTGCGTAAACCTGATCAAAGTTTCCAAAGTCCGACTTCTAAAAAATTTACATGCACTGCATTATCGAGCGGATGTAATATCTCTTTCCCCCTCTCAGCTATCTGACGCACCACTCAGCCTTATCGGGGCTCCTCCATCTCTCTCAAACTTTATATCTCCCTGGTTCACACATACACATGTCTCGCTCGCGCTACATACAGACCCATCCAACACTCTCCGCCCTTGTTCTCTCTCTGTGTGACACGCACCCCACTAAGTACCATAATCCCTCACTCTATCATAGGCGCACGCACTCCCCCCCTAAGTATGGTTATCTCTCACTAGCCATCAGGAATACACGTATTATCTCCTTCCATCCATACGTCTATCTCGATATCTCTCGGGGTATCTTCTATCGCGCACACACCTTGTCATTTGATCTCCCACCCATGTAGTCCCATCACGATCTCCAGGGGATCTCTCTATGACAAACATACACCCTCACCTCCCCATGTATGCATTTTCTCCATACGTCTCTCTCGACCTCTCTCCCTTGTTTGTCAGGCCCCTCTTGGCCACGTGCTAAGGATCTTTCTCTCTCGGTTGCAAACAACCACACACTATCTCCTCACCTAGCTTCCTTTGTCGAAGATGCATGTGTGATATGTTTGCATAAGACACACACGCCTCTTCTCTACTTTTATCGTGTGTTGTCCATGTCTCTTTCACACACGCACACACACTTTTTTCACTCACTCTTTCTATTTTACACACACACACTCTCTCTCTCTCTCTCTAATTAGGGATTCTCTCACATCCATAAGCATATGGATGTTTTGAAAAGTCAAACCTCAGAAAAGTTTAACCAGGTATATGTGGAGAAAAACATTTACATCTGGAACGATCATTAGATTCATCACAACATGTACTTACTTCACACTATCATTTATCTTTGGTATTGTAGATATAAGTAATTTCTTTAAAAACTTGGTCAAAGTTACAAAAGTTTGACTTTAAAAAAAATGTTGGCACTACATTATCGAACGAAGGGAGTAGCTCTTTCTCTCTCTCTCTCTCTCTCTCTCTCTCTCTCTCTCTCTGCTATCTATCACGGGCCTCCCCTCTCACTCGAACTCTCTATACCGACGGATTATACGCTCACTGAGTCAGCGTATAGCTCCGTATATTTTTTAGTTGACCGGTCAACCGGTCCACATGCTGCCTTGTCAGCTCGTGTTCTCTATCTTCGTGTGCTGGCTCATGTGGCAGTGGGTCAAAATAAGTAAACTAGAGGCACATCTGACACGAGGTGAAGTAAACAACTTGAAACCACTTGGGGTAGCACCCCGCACGCTTGTAAACTGAGGGCGCATTGAGGACACGCTTCTTCCGTGTGAAGGGCGCACTCGCGCACAATTCACCACTGCGCGGCGGCATGCACAGAAGGACGCACTCGCGCACACCCAGCAGGCCAGCACACAACACACACCAGCACACGTGTACACCAGCGTCGCCGCCGGTTGAGATGGACGGCGAGGCAGCCAACAAGCGGAGGCGGCTCGAGCCAAAACCGCATCCGCCAAGCCTGGACTTCATCAGTAGCCTCCCCGACGACATGCTGCTTGTCATCATCGGCCTCCTCCCCACAAAATCTGCCGTGCGGACCGCCCTGCAGCCTCCCCTCTGGAGCCGCGTCCCCCTCAACCTCACCGTCGACAGCTGCCTCCGTGACGGGGATTGCAAATGCATGGCCGCAGTCTCCAAGATCCTTTCATCGTACCCTGGGCCATCCAGACGCCTTGACATCCGCATGTTTAGTACCAACTGCAAGGTCCAAGCCAAGTTCGACGAGTGTTTCTTATCCCCCGCCCTAGATCAGCTCGAGAAGCTCAGCTTTGAAGCTGGACGATGTCGCTCTCTGCCGCCATCCGCGCTCCGCCTCACGCCAACGCTTCGCTGCGCCAGCTTTAGCTGCTGCTATCTTCCCTAGATTAATGCCGCGACCGCCCTTCTTCTCCCTCAATTCAAGCATCTCGACCTCTTTAACATTTTCATCTCGAAGAAGCCTATGGAGCACCTGCTCCGTAGCTATACTGCGCTCGAGTACCTTCGTCTTGAGTAGATCCACTGGTTCATTAGCCTCCACATCGTCTCGACGAATCTCCGATGGATTTATGTGTCTTGCTGGCCCCGTAACAAGACATCAATTGGGAAGAGATCACTCTAGCTATTCCGCGTTATGGTCATTGAGAATGCGCCTTTCCTTGAGAGATTGCTTGTATGTGATCTAGTAGGTCCAACATGACAACATTGGTGTACTCGTCTGCCAAATTCTTCAATCTCTTTATTGGATCCGTAATCGTTCAGATACAACACTTATCTTCTTCTCCGTCTTCTTGAAATTCACATTTTTAAATTTCTTCTTGATGTATTTATGACCGTCTTCCAAAAAATGATTCCCACAAGCTTGACGCAGTTTATGCGCACAGTGAAGATCTTGGCAATAAAATCTATCGGCCCCAACTGGATCAAGTTGTTGGATTCCTTACATGCTTTCTATGCATGGAGAAGCTACTCATCGAGGTGAAACTTCTTTCCTATTAGTAAACGGTAATCACAACGTAGCTCATTTTTTTTGTAATTTCCCAAATTACGATGACAAGTGTAGTGTTCAAAACTGCATCTACACACTGCACCGAAAGAAATGCTTTTAGTATTTTTTTCTCACGTGATCACCTGCATCGTTTTTTTGTTGTACTACTATAGTAGCCTAAGCTAGTCATAGTGGAAAGTAACTTATACTAGTAACTTTATGGTTACCCTAAGAGCAAGTACTACCTCCGTCCTGGTTTACTCTTCCTATTTTGTAGTATCAAAATTTGACCATAGATTTAACTGACAAAATGTTAATGCATGTCACTAAAAATTATATCTTGGATTCATATTTGAACATAATTTCAAATGGTATAATTTTTGGTGACATGCATTGGCATTTTCTTAGTAAATCTATGGTTAAAGTTTTACACTAAATACGAGGTAGTACAAAAGTGGGCTATAACGGCCCTCCACTACGTAGGCCAAAACACGTGCTGATACGTCTCCAATGTATTTATAATTTATGAAGTATTCATGCCAATATATTATCATTCTTGGGTGTTTTACAATCATTTTATAGCAACTTTATATCATTTTTTGGGACTAACCTATTGACCCAGTGCCCGGTGCGATTCTTTGTTTTTGCTTGTTTTTTACATCACAGGAAATCAATACCAAACGGAGTCCAAACGCAACGAAACTCCATGGAGATTTCTTATGGACCAGAAGGAACCCAGTGGGCCAGAGCTGCACCTGGGGGGTGCCCCGAGGGGGGCACAACCCACCAGGGCGCGCCAGGCCCTCCTGGCGCGCCCAGGTGGGTTGTGCCCACCTCGGTGGCCTCCAGCACCCCTTCTTTGCACTATAAATTCCCAAATATTCCAAAACCCTTCGGGGTTAACCTAGATCAGAAGTTCCGCCGCCGCAAGGCTCTGTAGCCACCGAAAACCAATCTAGACCCGTTCCGGCACCCTGCCAGAGGGGGGAATCATCTCCGGTGGCCATCCTCATCATCCTGGAGGCCACCACGATGAGGAGGGAGTAGTCCACCCTCGAGGTTGAGGGTTTGTACCAGTAGCTATGTGTTTGATCTCTCTCTCTCTCTCTCTCTCTCGTGATCTATATCATGGGTTTTGTTAATATAGTTGGATCATATGATGTTTCTCCCCTCTATACTCTTGTTATGATGAGTTGAATCTTTACCCTTCAAAGTTTTGTCTTGTCGGATTGAATATTCAGAGATGAAAACACATGATATATGTCTTGCAATATGAATACTTGAGGTGACAATGAGGTATCCTATTGATTCACTTGATATGTGTTATGGCATTCAACTCGCGGATTCCCGCGGTAATATTGGGGTAATCTATGCATAGGGCTTGATGCACGTGTTTCTCCGACGGAAACTATGGGGTCTCTTTATAGTTCTTTGTGTGGATTGAGTATTATGAATATGAATTTGCTTTGGTGTTATTCTAGTACGAACTCTAGGATAGATCGAACGGTAAAAATAGCTTTGTGTCATTCTAGTACGAACTCCTGAATAGATCGAACGGAAAGAATAGCTTTGAGGTAGTTTCGTGCCCTATAAACAATTCCTATCTTTTTTTCTCCACGAATAGGAACTCGGGAGTGATTCGTTATTACACTTTGAGGGATAATCATATGATCCAACTATGTTAGCATTGTTGAGAGGTTGCACTAGCGAAAGTACGGACCCTAGGCCTCATTTTTAAGCATTGCAATACCGTTTTTATGCCCTTTTACTATTTTCTACCTTGCTGTTTTTATTTAATCAGATTATAAAAATGTATTTCTACCATCCATATTACACTTTTTATCACCATCTCTTCACCGAACTACTGCACCTATACAATTTGCCATTGTATTGGGTGTGTTGGGGACACAAGAGATTTCTTGTATTTGGTTGCAGGGTCGTTCGAGGGAGACCATCTTCATCGTACACCTCTCACGGATTGATAAACCTTAGGTCATCCACTTGAGGGAAAATTGCTACAGTCCTACAAATCTCTGCGCTTGGAGGCCCAACACGTGTCTACAAGAATATAGTTGCGTAGTAGACATCAAGCTCTTTTCTAGCGTCGTTTCCGGGGAGGTGTGTGCTTGAAGGTATATCTTTAGATCTTGCAATTAAATCTTTTAGTTTCTTGTTTTATCACTAGATTGGTTTATTGAAGAAAACTACATAAAAATGGAATTGAGGTTGCATCATATTATTGATCATCTCTATAATATCTTTCTTCAAAATGATGGTTCGGAAAATTGTGCTCAATTGTTAGAAGAAGAAGTCAATAATATGTTTGCCACGAAATATTTGAATGATAAGAATGATTGCAATGTTGTTAGTATGAATTCTTTGAATATCCTAAATGCTAATGATGATTGCACAAGTCATGACAAAAATGTTTCTTATAAGCATGTCACTTTTTGTGGAGTGAATTGGGAGTGCCTTTGCACACCAAAAAGGGAAGATAGATTTTGTAAGAAGCATAAATATTTAGATACAAAAATGTTGCAATAGAGGCTATATGATTGTGCTGAAAGATTTAATTTTTTCTGCCATCCTTGTGAACTTTGCAATGAACATGGTCATTTAAATCTCCAATGCAAATTCTTTCATGATCAAATCGTGTCCAAACATTGTGATAACTTGATTACCCTTGAGCATTATAAACATCTTAGTCTTATTTTGGGGTATGAAGAAATGAAACGTATAACTAAGGGTATTCCAAAATTTAATCTCAAGAGATTTCTTGATTTTGATCTACAGGAAATTTTTATGTTTTGTGTGATAAATTGCATTGAGAATCCTTATATTGCCAACTACCTAGAGACAAGAAAACATATGTAATATGAAGAAAGTACTAATGAAAGGGAAAATGCTTCCCAATACCCTCCTAGTGTTTATTATGATGAATCAGGTAACAAGGAGGAGCTTCCTATCCAATCAATCTCTTCAACAAGGAGCTCGAAAAAATTAATTAAACCCACACATGATGTGGTGAAGAAGAAGAAAAGAAGGAAGAAGAGAGGTAAAAAGGTATCTCCCCAAATAATGTGGCTCCTATTATTTTTGTGCCCCATGAAAATGAATCAAAAATAATTATGGAGGATGATGCACTTGATGATGATATTACTTCTATGTCTTATGGCACAATGTCCGAGAGCACTATTGATGATGATTTTGTTATGCCTATTGATTGTTGTGATGATTATGATTGGGAAGATAATGGTACTTCTTATAATCTTGGAAATCTTTTTAGCACTTGCTTGGAAGAATATGATAATAATGTTTGCTATAATATTGGTGCCATTCATGCTATTGATAAGAATGATTGTGATGATATGCAAAACCACAAGCTTGGGGATGATATGTTTGATGAGTATGAAATGTTTGAGAATGTATTTGCTGCAATTAATGTTTGTCCCAAGCTAGGGGAGGCTATGTTTAATGAAGATGATCTTTTTAGCCCCCCTACTTTGAATGATCAAATTTGCTATGATGCTTGCATGCCTCCTACTTATGATGATTATTGTGATGACACTTATGTTATAAAAAGTAGTGATAATTATTTTCATAATTTTGAATATCCTTTTACTGAACATTACTCTCTTACTGTGTGAAAAATCTATAGTATTCAAGCTTCCTATGTTACTCCCACAATTATGAATGAGAATTGAATTGCTTATGTGGAGAGTAATAAATTTTCTATGCTTGTGGACCATGAAAAGAATGCTTTATGTAATGGTTATATTGATGAATCTATTCATTATGCTACTGAAAATTATTATGAGAGAGGAACTTATGCTTCATGATGCTTCTCTTTATGTTTCAATTCTTATCTTTTATGCGAGCATCATTGAAATCATAATGCCTAGCTAAAAGGCATTAAAGAAAAGCGCTTGTTGGGAGACAACCCAACACTTTTACCTACTGTTTTTGTGTGTTAACATGATTATGATACAGAATTGATCATGTTTTATTGCTTTTGTTTCAATAAAGTGCCAAGTAAAGCCTTTGGGATCATGTTGGGTGATAGTTGATTTGACCCTGCTGAAAAACTGAAGCTTTGCGCTCACGAAAATAAGTCCCATTTTTAACAGAAGAGTGCTTTTGAGTTGATTCTTTTTGAAGGAGTTTAATATACAAATATCTCACGTTTTCCAATTTTTTTCATAATTTTTGGAGTATCAGAAGTATGGTTTGAGTCCAGAATACTACAGACTGTTCTGTTTTTGACAGATTCTGTTTTCAATGCATAGTTTGCTTGTTTCCTAGTTTCTATTGCTTATATTGATCAATATAAATTTTGTAAATGATATGGTAAAGTAGGAATTGTGTGGAAACAATTATGAATCTTGTCTTTTACAGTACCAAAGTGAAATGGTTTGCTCTTTATCATACTAACCTATCCCACGAAGTTCCGTTAAGTTTTGTGTGATTGAAGTTTTCAAGTTTTGGGTGAGATGTCGATATGAGGAGAATAAGGAGTGAAAAGACCCTAAGATTGGGGATGACCAAGGCACCCCCAAGGAAATATTCAAGGAATATCCAAGCAATTAAGCTTGGGGATGCCCCGGAAGGCATCCTCTCTTTCGTCTCCAACATTATCGGTAACCTCACTTGGAGCTATGTTTTCATTCGTCACATTATATGTGTTTTGCTTGGAGCGTGATTTTATTTTGTTAGGATTTGCTTGCTGCTATTTAGAATAATGTTTTGCATCTTTTATTTCAATAAAAGTGGCTTTGATAGCCTTTACTATGCTTATTTTACAAGTCTACTTGTTGCTCTTTGAAAACAGGAAGTTTATCGATGTTGCAAAAATTCCCTAGAAAAGTCAGGGTGTGATAAAATGTGGAAACTTTTTGCAAATTAAGCTCTGATAAATTTTCTACAGTGTGGTATAATTTTATAATGTTCGGAGTTGAATAAGTATTGATACTCTTGCATTCTTTACAGACTGTACTGTTTTGGCAGATTGCTGTTATATTTGCATTGTTTGCATATGTTTGCTTGTTTAATGATTCTATTTGAGAATAGGAGTATTAAATATGCAGAGGAATTTAGTAGGAAATGCTTAATAATAATTTTAGTGATTTGCTACAGTAGAGAATGATAAAGTTTTTGCATTGGTTTATACTAACTTACCTCACGAGTTCTTGTTGAGTTTTGTGTGGATGAAGCTTTTGAGATTTAGGAAACCGTGATATGAGAGGAATTAAGGAGACACAAAAGCTCAAGCTTGGGGATTCCCAAGGCACCCCAAGATAATATTTCAATAAGTCTCAATCATCTAAGCTTGGGGATGCCCCGGTAGGCATCCACCTTTCTTCTTCAACATTTATCGGTTAGTATCGGTTGAGCGTAAGTTTTTGCTTCTCCACATGATGTGTGCTTTCTTTGAAATGTCATTTTGTTTTGTTTTGCTTGTTGTTTTAATAAATTACTTAGAGCTGAAAGTTTTAAATAAGAGAGGGTCCTCACATAGCTATCTATTTACTTGACTACTCATTTGATCTTCAGTTATATCTTTTTGGAGTAGCTTGTCATTTACTCTTGTGCTTCACTTATATCCTATGAGTAAATTGTTGAATAAATTGAATGTCATGAAGTTGAAATCATATCATGCCTAGTGGTAGCTTCACATTTGGGTTTAGAAAGTGAAATCTTTTGAGGCTTGACAATCACAATATTGGTCATACGAGCAATTCACGAATAATTAGTATAAGGAAGAGAACTTTCACATGCAAACACACTATCTTGGAAATCTTTTGTGATTGTGAGCCCCCATCAAAATATCATATGCCAAAATTGCCGACGTTGGACAAGGAAGACAACGTAATGATTTATGTTTATTCATATTCACATAGAAGTCATATTGTCATAGATCCTTCAACATGTGGTGCTTGCCCCCTATCTTTGCTAGCCAAAAATTCCGCACCAAGTACAGATACTACTTGTGCATCCAAAAACCCTTAAACCCAAATCTTATTTTCAAGAGTCCACCATACCTACCTATATGCGGTATTTCTGTGTCGATCTAACCAAATTTGTATGTGCCATCTCTAATTTTCAAAAATAAATTTCTCTTTTGTGTGCTCGTACCGCTCACGAGGCAGTGAGAGGTGGCCAATATTGTCCATGCTAGATGTCTTATTCTCACCATGAGTGTTTATTCACTTGTCATTGCACGAGAGTAGGGAAAAGGTTTTAGGGATGCCCAGTCCCGAAATGAAAAATGAATTTACTTTATGTAGTCAAATAATAAATTCCTTGGAAAGTGTTAGTATGGAGGACACCCGTGGATACGGCTAGCCATGGAAAGTGAAAGTATGGTGGAAAAACGAATAAACTTTATTTTCTGTTTGGGAACCGCCTATGATATATCTAGCATGGAAAGTGTTGGGAGCTCTAAGTCATTTTCGTTGGTGGGAAAAGTATAGCTCTCAAAATGTTTTTATCTCTCAATTTTCACTTTGAGCTCTGGCACCTCTACAAATCCCTACTACCCTCTGCGAAGGGCCTATCTTTTACTTTTATGTATTTACTTTCATGTAAGAGTCAAAGTTATTCTCTCTATTCCTTTTTATTTGTCTCTTTTGACAAGCATCATGTGGTAAGGTAAGATCTAGGCACATATGTCCGGTTGAATATGAGTAGCATGAGTTATTATTGTTGACATCACCCTTGAGGTGAATACGTTGGGAGGCAAAACAATAAGCCCCTATCTTTCTATTTGTCCGGTTGCAACGTTTTGCTCATGTGTATGCGGTGAGTGTTAGCAATCGTAGAAGACTATAAGATGGTTGAGTATGTGGAGCTCTTACTTAAACTCCGTTGAATATGTTGAATTGCAATTGCTTGGTGTCTAAGAACATAGGTTGTTGGGTTTCAAGAGAGTTCATTGTTTAAACCTTAACATGTGAATTGGTTGCCACTACAACATGATAAATTTTATGAGAAAGAATTGTTGTTATGATGCTAGAAAAAGTGATTGAAATTGTCATTGATCAAACTTATGCACTTTGCTAGCATTCACACTTCATAAATTATTTCTTTTGTCATTTACCTACTCAAGGACGAGCAGGAATTAAGCTTGGGGATGCTGATACGTCTCCAATGTATCTATAATTTATGAAGTATTCATGCCAATATATTATCATTCTTGGATGTTTTACAATCATTTTAAAGAAACTTTATATCATTTTTTGGGACTATCCTATTGACCCAGTGCCTAGTGCCAGTTGCTGTTTTTTGCTTGTTTTTTACATCACAGGAAATCAATACCAAACGGAGTCCAAACGGAATGAAACTCCACGGAGATTTTTTATGGACCAGAAGGAACCCAATGGGCCAGAGCTGCACCGGGGGGGAGGGGGTGGTGCCCGATGGGGCACAACCCACCAGGGCGCGCCAAGCCCCCTGGTGTGCCCAGGTGGGTTGTGCCCACCTCGGTGGCCTCCTGCACCCCTTCTTTGCTCTATAAATTGCCAAATATTCCGAAACCCTTGCGTTAACCTATATCGGAAGTTTCATCGCCACAAGGCTCTGTAGCCACCGAAAACCAATCTAGACCCATTCCGCCACCCTGCCGGAGGGGGGAATCATCTCCGGTGGCCATCTTCATCATCCCGGCGACCACCAGAATGAGGAGGGAGTAGTCCACCCTGGAGGTTGAGGGTTTGTACCAGTAGCTATGTGTTTGATCTCTCTCTCTCTCTCGTGATCTATATGATGGGCTTTGTTAATATAGTCGGATCATATGATGTTTCTCACCTCTATACTCTTGTTATGATGAATTGAATCTTTACCCTTCAAAGTTTTGTCTTGTCGGATTGAATATTCAGAGATGAAAACACATGATATATGTCTTGCAATATGAATACTTGAGGTGACAATGAAGTGTCCTATTTATTCACTTAATATGTGTTATGGCATTCAACTCATGGATTCCAGCGGTGATATTGGGGTAATCTATGCATAGGGGTTGGTGCACGTTTTTCACCGACGGAAACTTTGGGGTCTCTTTATAGTTCTTTGTGTGGATTCAGTATTATGAATATGAATTTTCTTTGGTGTTATTCTAGTAGGAACTCTAGGATAGATCGGACGGAAAAAACAACTTTGTGTTATTCTAGTACAAACTCTTGAATAGATTGAACGGAAAAAAATAGCTTTGAGGTAGTTTTGTGCCCTATAAACATTTCCTATCTTTTGTTCTCCGCTAATAGGAACTCGGGAGTGATTCTTTATTACACTTTGAGGGATAATCATATGGTCCAACTATGTTAGCATTGTTGAGATGTTGCACTAGCGAAAGTACGGACACTAGGCCTCATTTTTAAGCATTGCAATACCGTTTTTGTGCCCGCTTACTATTTGTATCTTGCTGTTTTTATTTATTCAGATTATAAAAATATACTTCTACCATCCATATTACACTTTTATCACCATCTCTTTGCCGAACTAGTGCACCTATACAATTTTCCATTGTATTGGGTGTGTTGGGGACACAAGAGATTTCTTGTATTTGGTTGCAGGGTCGTTTGAGGGAGACCATCTTCATCCTACACCTCTCACGGATCGATAAACCTTAGGTCATCCACTTGAGGGGAAATTGCTACTGTCCTACAAAACTCTGCGCTTGGAGGCCCAACATGTGTCTACAAGAATAAAGTTGCGTAGTAGACATCACGTGCCAAATTCACTTGTGATGCATTTGGCATCGATGCCCCACCATTGCTCACCTGGTGCCCCAATCTGGATCACCTACTTTGGTCCAGTACCAAATTAACTCACACAATGAAAAAACACTTGCGTGGGAGAGAGAGAGAGGACTGAGGCAATAAAAAACACTTTTTTGGGAGAGTGAGAGGCTGGTGTAGTTGGTTTGATTGATTTGTTTATACATGTGGGTCTGTGTGCAGAGCAGCGCCAACTTTCTCACATCGCGAGAGCGGTGCCAAAATATTTTGATTTGACATTGATGCGTATTATGTGGCATACTTTTGAGAAATATGGCATCAGCCACATAGTGGAAGGCAACAAGTGCCCAAGCTCTTCACATGCTCCTAGGTAAATGAGAGGAAAGAGAAAGAGAGAGAGAGAGAGAGAGAGAGAGAGAGAGAGTGAAAAAAATATCACTAGCCAGCCAACCCTATCGTATGAGCGAATTATATTGGTACCTCTTGATGGCACGGCAATCTTATACAGCCAGGTGCTCTAATATGTTCTCTTCTTTTGCAGATAAAAAAATTCCCGAAAGTGAAAAATGTGCTGCACTATAACGATCTTATCGAATGCCTTGATCTCCATGTTACAGAAATTGATTTGATCGACTACCGAGGCAGCACATCTGAGATTAAATTGGCCAGGTTCTTTGTTCTGGAGGCAAGTGTGCTCAAGGTAATGAGGTTTGGTGTTCCTTGGCGCAACAATGAATGGCATGCTGATCACCGCAAGCGTCTGAGCCTAAATGACAAAGTCTCCGCAGAAGCTGAATTTGTTTTTGAAACATCAAGTGGCCAGAGACTCAAAAATTTATTTGCCCATTAGTGACTTGTCAGGGCGGTGGATTTTAGTTTGTACGATAATGCTGCATCCACCTAAAGTAACGGAAGTTCTTACGTAAACTTCCTAGATTCCCTCTTCATAGGTGCAACATTACTCCTAACATTTGTAATATCAGTTTGAAACTTGTAATATTGCCGTGTCCTATTCCTGCGTTTTCAAAATCCTGCGAATCAAAGAGGTCCTATGTTGGTGATGATGTTGTGCCTACCATCTTTCACCAATAGCGGTCGGATGTAGATCTGACGCATACAAACCAAACTTCTCCAGTTTTACAAAAAGATGCCCGCACTTGTTCCCTATTTACAAACAACTCCCTGTCTCTCACAATCAGGCTTATCTCCTCCCCACCACATCTATAAGGCCATGGAAATATCTGGCGCGATGGCCACTACTGGCGCCGTCCACCCCCAATCTTGGTGTTCCGTGCAATGCACGGGCATCTACGCACGGGAAATTATGTCAAACACGGCTAGTTTAAGCAGGCTAGCTCTACAGCCATGATGATAGTGACAGCATACGGTGAGGCTAGTTTATGCCGAACACGGCGCCTGTACTCAGGTGTCATCTCCGGCGCAGGGTCTTGTCACTTCACTGTGAGGAGCAGCACGTAATAATTTGACCAACGGGTAGTACAATGCTACTATATTGGTAGTACTACTACTAGTACTAGCATGTAACACCCCGGATGTAACTTTCCATATTTGTAACTCCAACTCTTGCCATTTTCGGCATTATGATATGATATTCCCTCCGTGGTTTGGTTTTCTTCATTTTGCATTTTGTCCATGTCATGCATTTTAAATCATGTCATCATGTGCATCGCATTTGCATACGTGTTCGTCTCATGATTCCGAGCATTTTTCCCGTTGTCCGTTTTGCAATCCGCACTCCTATCTCCCCGCTGGCCCTTTTACGTTTTTCCGTGAGCGGGTACTAAACTTTCTCGGAATGGACCGAGGTTTGTCAAGTGGCCTTGGCATACCACCCGTAGACCACCGGTCAAATTTCGGGTCATTTGGAGCTCGTTTGGTACTCCAACGGTTAACCGCACTCTCGCAAATGCCTCTTTTAAGTTGCAGCCCAACACCCCTTCAAAATAGTCCAATAACACATCTAAGTCACTTCCATGCTCTCCGTTGTTCGATCACGATCGTGTGGGCGAAAACTACACCTCATTTGGACTCTCCTAGCTCCCTCTATGCCTATTTAAGCAAACCCCCATTCCAAATCCGGGTCTTCTTCCTCCGAAACCCTAAAAAATTTCATCCCCGCGCCACCGGACGCGTCCGCCGCCGCCGGACGAAGCCGCCGCCGCGCCCGGCCACTCAGAGCACGCCACCTGTCCCCGCGCCGCCCGCGCCGCCGCCCGCCAGGCCCCAGAAGGGCCCGGCCAGCGCGCGCGCCCGCCAGACGCCAAGCGTCCGGCGACCCCAGCGCCTCCAGCGCGGTGCGCCGCCGCCCTCCGCTGCTCCGCCGCCTCCCTGCCCTCCGCGACCTCGCCCGGCGTGCTACCCGCCCGCCGCCGTCGGCGCCGCCGCCCTCCGCCACCATGGCGCTGCCCGACCTCGCCGACCCGCGCCAAGACGCGGTCGCCGCCGCCGCCATGACCTCGCCCGGCAGCCCCGACCCCGCCGACCTCCCTCCTCCTCCGGCCTCTTCCCGCACTCCAGCGAGAGCGGCGCGCCAAGACCGCCGCCGTCTCGATCCGATCGGGCCGGATCCCGATCCGGATCCCGGTTGACTTTTTCTCCCCCTCATATTCATCTAAGTATTTTGTTCTGTGATTATTTCGTGGCATTTTCAACGCATCGTAACTTTGCATCTGTAGCTCCATTTTGCGCGTGTAATATGTCAAAATGTTCGCCTCGAAGATTAGATCATTTAATCTCACTGAATCATTTTCAATTGAGCTCATCTTGATGCCCGAAATGCTGTTGGAAGAGGGCTATGTGATGTTAGTTTCTGTTTCTTAACAGAACTTGCACTTTTGTTATTTTTGCTATGATTGATGTGTGCACCCTATGAAGTTGAGTCCTACATGTGTTTTGTAATATGCCATGCCATCTTTCCAGGGTGTATGCCATGTATTTTGTAATCTATGTGGTGACTAGCACAAGCATGCAAAGTAGGTGTCTGATGTTGCTGTTTTCAGCTCTGCTTTTCTTGATATTTTGATGCCATGTTAACTTGATGCTACCAAGAGATCCATGCATATTTTGAGATACTTCAGTAAGGATGTTTTGTTCCACATGTCTTGATCTATCCATCCATGCCTTTGTTTGCAATTATGGAGTGCCATAGCTTGAGTCAATCGAGCTCTACTTTTGCTATCAAATGTTTCCTGGCAGATTGTTTACACGTTATTCAATTTTGCCAAGGTTGTTGTGATTGATCCATGTATGCTATGATGTTGTCCTTGCCATGTATGTCTTCTATGCCATGTCTTCTTGATGTATGTATGCTTAGTTTATCATGAAAGGCTCTGGAGTGAGTGCATCGAGCTCTTAAACATGCCTACTTGTTATCAGTTTTTGACATGCCATGTTGCTGAATCTGTTAACGAGACTTGCGATATTGGCATGGGTGTTACTATATTTTCTGATCCTTTTTAGCTTATGGTTAGTAAGGGACTTTTGTTCTATGCTTTGAGTAGATTCATTCCATGCCATGTTTTGCTATTATAAGTTCCTGTAGCATGTTGTTTTCGTGCTCTGAACATTGCTACCTGATGCTGTTTTTGCCATGTCCAGCCTGATATTTTGTGCACTTTTGCCATGCTTGTTTGAACCTGTTATGATGTGAACTAGCCGTAGCTCAGTGTTCATCTTTTGTCAAGAATCTTGTGTATATCACTGCCATATACTTTGTTGGTACGTTTGAGTGCAGTAGCTTAATTTATTGTTGCTTGCTAAGTGGCATCATGCTGTTAATGGCAGATTTGTGCCATTCTTGTTTTGCTTTTCATTTCCAAACCGTGCATCCGATTCCGGTGATCTTTATATCGATTTCAACCGAAATCATCTCATCTTTCCAGCGGCATACTTGGTTTGCCAAGTTGATGCCTGGTTCATCATTTTCCTTCCGAGCGCCAGATCGCATTGCATATCACATCTCGCATATCATGTCATGTTTTGCATCATGTTGCTTGTGCATTGCACCGTGATTTATTTTGGTTTCTTTGTTTGTGTTCTTGCTTTGGGTAGAGCCGGGAGACGAGTACGTGGACGAGGAACCTGTTGAGAACGTTTTCGAGGATCAAGTTTTCGACAACTCTGAGAACATTGCAGGCAAGATGACCATACCCTCGAAATCACTTCTATCTTTGCTATGCTAGTTGCTCGCTCTTTTGCTATGCCTATGCTACGATGCCTACCACTTGCTATATCATGCCACCCATATTGCCATGTCAGCCCCTAACCATCCTTTCCTAGCAAACCGTTGATTGGCTATGTTACCGCTTTGCTCAGCCCTTCTTATAGCGTTGCTAGTTGCAGGTGAAGTTGAAGTTTGTTCCTTGTTGGAACATGGAGATGTTGTTCCTTGTTGGAACATGTTTACTTGTTGGGGATATCACAATATATATCTGCTATAATTAATGCATCTATATACTTGGTAAAGGGTGGAAGGCTCGGCCTTATGCCTGGTGTTTTGTTCCACTCTTGCCACCCTAGTTTCCGTCATACCGGTGTTATGTTCCTTGATTTCACGTTCCTTACATGGTTGGGTGATTTATGGGACCCCCTTGACAGTTCGCTTTGAATAAGACTCATCCAGCAAGGCCCAACTTTGGTTTTACCATTTGCCACCTAAGCCTTTTCCCCCGGGTTTTCGCGAGCCCGAGGGTCATCTTTATTTTAACCCCCGGGCCAGTTCTCCTTCGAGTGCTCAAGTGGGAGTTCGACGAGGAACGTGGTCGTTACTATGTGTCTTTTCCTGATGATCAGTAGTGGAGCCCAGTTGGGAGGATCGGGGATCTGTGTAGCTTTTGGGGTATCTTCTTTTATTTTGGTTCCGTAGTCGGACCTTGAGTGTACTCTGTATGATGGATGTTTATTTATGTACTGTGTGAAGTGGCGACTGTAAGCCAACTATGTATCTTTTCCCTTATGTATTACATGGGTTGTGTGAAGATTACCTCACTTGCGACATTGCTTTCAATGCGGTTATGCCTCTAAGTCGTGCCTCGACACGTGGGAGATATAGCCGCATCGAGGGTGTTACATAGCACCACCGTCTGGATTTAGTAGTACTACCACGTCCATCTGGATTTAGTATTTGACTAGCAATATCTAGTAATGCATGTCACAAAAAAATGTACTACTCCCTCTGTAAATAAATACATGGTGTATTGTTTTATTCCTATCGGCGAGAGAACTTAATGTCTTTTTGCCAATTAATAGGATTACATGCAATGAACTAACCACTGCATGTCATGTTTGGTAGTCTCAAGTCATTGAGAGCATGCACGACCCACATCTCTCATTGGTTGATAGTATGTCACGAAATAAGAAACGAGGAGGGAGTTAATGTACCGTGCCTAAGTGTTTTGGGATTATTTGGTTTTTGTAAGGTGACTTACACAAAAATTTGGTTACATGCATTAACATTTTATTAGTTAAATTAAAGGTCAAAACTTGGCGCAAAATGCAAAGGGGACCAATAAACGAGTAAACATCAAAGTTCTCTCATTTGGCCCCAACTAGAGGTCCGGTGAGATGACTATACTGCACCGGCACGGAGGGGGACGCAACTTTGTTTACTTACTGCACCTGCCTTTGGGTGTATGACATGTGAGCCAAACAGGTGGCTAGCCTACCTGTCATACAGCCAAAGGCAGGTGCAGTAGAGGGTCGAGGAGTAGATGGCCAACACACACGTGAATTCAACGCAGTCTGCACTTCTCATATAAAGGCTCCCACCAGTCCAATCTACGAAATCCTACGCACCTACGCACCCTAACCAAGGGCAAGAGTGATCACTCCAATCACAAGATCAGTTGACTAGAAGCTAGACCCATGGAGGCGATGAGCGTGAGCATCAGCCGACTGTGCCAGAAGGTCCACGACGCCGGCCTGCGGCCCGGCACCGAGGAACGTCTCTAGGTCATGCTTGAGGCCGCCAGGGTGAGGGGCCGCTTGGATGACAGCTTCGTCTCCTTGTTCGACGAAGTCCTCGTTGGCTTCCTCGACAAGTTCACCGTCGTCAAGAAGCTCGCGGACAACCTTGACGTACGCCTCCAGCCCACGCGCCCAGGCTCTCTGATGCCCGCCACCCTCAACGACCTCTATGGTGACAACCTCTTCGACACACTGGTGGCCCTGCGACTACGTGCCGTCGCGTCGGAGAATGTCCACCTCGAGGTTGCGCTCGCCGCGCAGCGCCTGGCGCAGCAAAATACCATCGACATAATCACCCACGTCTACACGCAAATCGTCCACAAGGACTACTACATGCAAGAGGAGCACGATAGGACACTGTCCTTGTTGGACCGCAGGGCAACCTTGGACGGCATTGTTCAGAAGCACGTTGAGCTTGCCGCCAACGCCGCTGCTCCTCACACGTCGGTTGGTGACCCGACGCACTAGGGCGTGAGGATGTCGTTGATGGATCCATATGTATCTTTATCTTTCCGTCAAATTCATGTACTAGTATATGGTACTACTAGTAATTATCTTACCTTTCGCATCAACTTCATAATTTTCGTACGTACTCCATGCACGAACCGCACCAGAACCAAACTTCTCATTACTCTAGGGAAAATCATTATTTCTATCTATTGGTCGCACCATGGAGCAGAACCAAATTTTACAAGTTACAAGTTCAAAAGGAAAAGCCTGCCATGTTCGTGTCGCACCCCCACACGGTTGGTCCGGCATGCCGCTCAAGGGGGAATGCGTGTTGCGTTGCATTTTCACTTACAAGTGGGACTGCAGTTGAGCAAACCGACTATCGGCAAACCCCCACCCCGCCCACCGCGCGATGGCTGAGAGCATGGTTAATAGTATAGCTAACTGTTGCCAAAAAGCCATTGCCATGTCATCTATAGCCCATCTTATAACCGATGTATATAATAGTTAATTAGAAGAATGTACTATTTTTTATTATTTGGCCCAGCTTTCACTCTCACAAAGTGTCTAGGAGCACGTGCTAGGGCTGGCTCTTCACCAAGAGCCCGCTTACCTTCTCTCACCTCTTTTCTTTCCTCCAACTAAGCAAGAATATACTAGTTTATTTCTTATAGCCAGCTGACTTAACTCTATTGTACTTGCTCTGAGAAAACATGAGGGAGAAGAGATGGATGTAGCATAGACTCCAAGAAAATTGGTGTCGGATGGGACTCGTGTGTGTGGCGTGTGCCGTACTGCTAGACGTGAATGCTAGTTATGGCCTATGCCACCCCACTATATCGACCCTATATCGAGGTGCTGGTTACGTAGAACAAATTCCTGGAGTCCGTGCTCAGCCCTCCTCTATCTCTCTTCTCAGCCAGCCAGCAGACGCGCGGAGCCCATCATCTGTTTGCTCACATGCGGTCCCACATGTCAGTGAAAACGCAAGAGGACCCACTGAACCTGCACATCTTTCACCTTGACGTGCTGGTGATGAGAAACAAGATCTTCGGTGGCCGCTTTTGGAGTTACTCAAGAGTAGTAAGATTCTATTTACAGTTTAAACCAAGATGCATATCATGTGGCTTCAACTACCACTCCATTTTCTTGCATGACATGACCTGGATGCTGTATGTCCCACGTGTCGGCAAAAGGAGGAAGAACTCGACCAAATCTTCTCCACATTTAGACCGGAGGAGTAGGAAACACTGCAAGCCATGTGCCTACATCATACTATGTACAAGCCCACCTTACGCAGTCATGCTATCACCATATTTCTCGGCCTCAGTGCGACATCTAGCTCTAGTTGATCTAACTAGAACTAACTATTTGTTGGCTCTATGTGATGTGGCAACTTCATACTACTACGGATGCTGGCTATACTACTACGGCACTAACACTCCAAGAAGTGAGTCGAAAACCATTTATAAATTGAGTTTTTGACATGCATATGCAAATGTACCATTCATTACATACAACAAGTCATCAACACACAACGACAACGAGGATACATGTTGGATTATAGATTAGTTCCAACAAAACATTCTCGCGATCATCATCATCGTCATCTCCCCCTTGCTTATAAATATTTTCAAGTATAGGTGGTGGAATGTTCAAGACCTTGGAAACACAAGAAGGTTAATTTGTAAAGGGAAACTTGCTAACCCGCATGCATGTGGATGAAACAATTATAATTACGGTGGAAGATAAACATACCGAAAGCATAAGGATTCCATGCAAAAACAGTGCCACGAGTGGTGGCAGCAAACACAAGACCCTCGTATGAAATTGCATCGTAGTACACATCCATGTATAGAAACTGATTTTTGAGCAATATCCATCCAGTCGAACTATGAAGGAATGCAACAAGCTTGTCAAAGATAGCAACAACTCCATAGTCCATTAAATCCCAAGAGCGGTCGGGAACTTGACACATTGCTATCTTCCATAGACGATAGTCACCATGATCGTAGTTGAACGTATGTAGAAAACCAGTGTGCTCAACCTCTGGGCAGTCTGAGATTTTTGGAAGTGGAACCCGGTGACGAGTGTACACATTCACAAGTTCCCACTCGCAGTTGTACCCAATATAAACAACCAAATCTCCATTTGCGCCTGCCCAAGCCTTGCCCTCAAGCGATGGCATGTTAACATCACATGTATCATTATCAAGCGGCACCAACTTGCACAAGGCAAGGCCTCCGTCGTCCGCGGCAGTCAGCAGGGTCATGGTGATAGGGGAGATCAAACCGCTCCTGGGCCCTTGGGTTCTTTGTAATGATGTTATTAGTTGAGTCGAGAATGGTCTTGAACGAACCTGCCATGGTAGCCGAGGTGATGACGTCGCACCGATCAATGAGTTCCTCCACCACGTCATCAATCAGATCGGGGCAAGAATAACGGGGTCGTTTCCGGCATGTTACCTCCATGGAGAAGACGATCAAACAATGGTAGAAGGAAGGGTGAAGGCAAATGGAGGAGGGAGGAAGAGCGTGCGACAGCAGTTCCAAATCGAGAGGGAAAGGCGAAGAGTTGGTGGACGGTTGCCACGGTACACGAAGAGGTGCCCCGGCCTACATTGACGTCCGTTCGGAAATTGTATAAAAGGACTCGCCGTCGTCTCACTGACATGTTGGAACGGGACCACATGTCAATGAAGAGGCTAGTGGGGAGCGGACGGTTGCCACAGAGGTCACACATTGTCAACAAGGCCGTCCCGTCAGACCTAGCGCCCGCGCGGGATAGCTTCCGTCCCCCACACGAGCGAAGCCACTTTGCACCCCCACACGGTTGGTCATCCACGCCGCTAGGCCAACTTCAGCGCGTGCAGCTCAGACGCGCGCTCGCTTAGCCCCCTTTCCTTCGATGCCCCGGAGCTACCCAACCACGGCTACGTGTTTTGCGCACCCGGCGGCCGGATTTGGAGCGGATCCGGTCGGGCTTGAGCTCGCCCGGCTGTGGGAGGCCGCGCCGCGCCATGGACTGGCCGGGCGCCAGGCCGGAAGGCCCTGCAAAGGCCGCAAGGCCGCATGAAGGTACTGACTCCTCCACTAGCCGCTCGGATCTACACCGTCGGCGGTCCGCCGGCAGATACATGAATGGCGGTTGGCCGGGCTCGGTGCTGGCCCAAAAGCTCGTTGGTGCACCATTGCCACTCATTACGTGCAACGACTGCCCAAACAAGGTCTTGCGCTGCGTGTCTACAACGCTGGAACATCCCGGATGGGTGTTCATCAAGTGCTCAACCGCTGGGGTATGTGCTACTTTAACTTCGGTTGTGCTCTCGAAATAGACTAGTTGTGCTACCTTAAAATTTTATTGTGTGGAATGGATGCAAGTTTTGGTATTGGGAAGAAGAGTACATCGATATATTGATAGGGTGCAATTTAGTAGATGTTCTAGCACTTTTAGCTAGCATAGAGGCTAGAGATGAGACTAGTGCACTTGTTGATAGAATAGAGGCTAGACATGAGACTAGATGCAAGGAAGCAATGTCTACTTCTTTACACTCAAAGAAGAAAGAAGCACGCAAGATCGAGCCTCCGCAGATCAACAATGAATGCATCGAGAAGGCACTAATTCAACTTACAGGAGCAGTTATGGAAGTTGGATATCTTCTAGAATGTATTCTGGTGGTTATTGTTTTCTTTGGTCTTGCTTTTCTAGTCAAATTTTGGTGATGTATTTCCATGTACCAAAAATCAATAATGAAAAAAAATTATGTGTTTGCAAAGAAAAATGTACGCGGCTGGGATGCGTCCACGCGTTGGGCGCACGGCCACCGCATCCGAGAAATGGCCCGGACACGACCCCATTGCCCTACCCAAACGGATAGAATCCTGGGAAAATGGAGGTCCGTTTGGGGTCATGCGTTGGAATTGGCCTTACAAGTGGGACCGCGGTTGAGGAAACCGACTATCGGCAAACCCCCACCTCGCCCGCCGTGTGATGGCTGAGTTAGAGAAATGACGAGGTTGAAGAGATAGCGGTAGCATGGACTCCAAGAAATATGGTGTCAGATGGAAGTCGTGCTGGCGGCGTGTGCCGTACTCCTGGACGTGAATGCTGGTTCTGGCCCATTCCACCCTACTATATATCAAGGATTCGAGGTGCTGGTTACGTACAGCGAACACATTAACATATGGCCCACCTCACACTGTGGCCAAATTTCCTGGAGTCTGAGCTAGGTTAAAAAGTGTTCTTTGTGAGGGTGGGTGGGTGGCTGGTCTCAAGTTTAAAACTTGTTGTATTACGTATACGTAGACGTAGAGATAGTGCATCAGTTTTGAAAGTTTGAACCCAAACATCATAATGCTATTTCTACTGGACTCATCCGAGGACCTAGGATGATGGGAATCACAGCTATAGTAAAAACACCTGCCTGACGCGCGAAGCATGTGAAGCTAGTACAAATAGTAGTAGTAGTATTGCTGATTGGACTCATCTGATAACCTGTTGCAATGGACGTACAATTACGTATTCGGAATATATTTTTTGCCTCGTCGCAGCACCCACTCAGAGAAGTGACCCGAAAGACATTCATAAATTTAATAAGTTTATCACATGCATCTTATTTTATTACATACAACAGGTCATCAACCCGTAACGACAACGAGGATACATTATAAACACTAAACTTTTCATCACACAACAAATAACAAGCAATGAAATGAACTTCAGCTCAACCACTCATCGGCCTTGGAAACACTTGCTTTGAACCAGAACTGATTCACTGGGAAGGGCCAGCAACTGTCAATCTCGAGACCAACGCATGACTGATCATCCAGGCTAAAGTGGCCTATGTCACTGCGAACATGGATATCCTTGGTCTGATGAAGAATAGGCACAATATTTCTGATCTAAACCAGCAAATCAATTTATTATGAAATTGTCCAGGCCAAAACATGATTGTATCAAATTGTCCAGTGCAAAACATGACAGATGCTAAGCGGAAGAGACGTGTTTAAAGCGAAAATACAAGGTGGGGTACATGTTTACTAGCTGCTTGATATTTGTGCAGAGAGAGATGTCTGCCCGTTGCTATTTGGCAAACAAACAAAGTGACCGCAATTTTGGTTGAACTGCACAAGAGAATAGTATAGTCACTGCATGCAGTGCCATTTGAAAATAGACACAGAAAGATTGGATAGTCAGTTCATGGATTGCAGAAAACTAGTACTGTATTATTTATTGGCCAACACTAGGTGCTTCATTGCTTTGGTTTCATTGTACAATGGGCATCATTTTGCCTAAGTTAAAGTTTGTATTCCGAAAATAGTCTCGCCGTGTGATCGAGAGAAGACCAAATCATATTGCAGTGGATGTTCCTCCATCATGTGTGGTTCATTCTCATGGTTCCAACTGTTGGTGAAACCACTTACATTTGCAAGAGGAATTGTAGACTTCACAAACAAATTTGTATTTCACTTTGTACTGAATTTTGGCCAAGAGAAGCATCCATGTTAGTAGGAAGAACAAATGTTTTTTCTAGATCTTTGCTTTTGGAGCTACATATTTGTATATGATATGTGAATCATTGAGATGCATTAACATGTTGCTCTTATGTATGGGAATCGTACTAGTTGGTCTTGAATTTGCGCTACTAATGTGAACATATTACAATGCCAGGCTGTGAGTCTCGTGCGAACATTTCGAACGGTTCGGCTCTTACTGCTGTGCACAGCATGAACCTTATATCTGTGTTCTCAGTGTTTACAGGTTACTAACAGTTCCTTATTTCTGTTCGCTCAGTGTTTACAAGTTAGTGATCAATCACTAGCTAGCCTACTAATGCACTCCTGGCAGTTTTAGTTGCGACGAAAGATCCGAAGTGGCAGTTTTTTTTGTATAAAAATGCCTACCTCTGAAGAAAATGACAAGCTGCTCTCAAGAAAATGTCATGCGAATCTGAAGAAACTTCCAGCAAAACGTTCGCAAATGCCTTATCTCCCAGCGAACGTTTGTCAGCTAAAGCGATTGTACACGTACACCATCCGACCTACTCGATCCTACATGTACACTATCCGACCTACTCGATCCTACACGGATAAATAGTGGATCACGCACGTACTACCTACTTTCCAGTTTGCAGGGCTCAATTCAAAAAACGACATACTCGATCCTACACGAATAAATAGCGGATCACGCACGTACTACCTCCTTTCCGGTTTGGAGGGCTTAATTCAAAAATCTCACCAACCAAGGTAGATAATGAGTGGTGGAATCATTTTTGACACGGAGGGAGTACCTCATCAGGATGATCCGAGTGCACTCGTTTGACCGTCATGCCGGCGTGCGACCCAGCACGGACGGGATGCACCACTGACGGGATGTCACAGTCATAATTTCAATTTTTCTAGTTTTCCACGGCAAGCTGGTGCGCTAAGCCATGCCTGCTAATGCATTGAATTTTGGTGACCGCGATGACCGTCACGTTTCCCACAACACGCTGGTTCGCCTACCTTCAGCCTATAATTACTGTTTCCCGGCCTTCTCCGGTGGCACCATCACCCAACTCTCCCTATCCTCATAAGCCCCCACCGGCCCGACGTCGCTCGCCACTTATCCTCGCTCTCGCCACGTCCGCCATGTCCCCGCCCGTCCGCGATAGGCGACGCGGGAGGTGGTCACCGACGGAAGTAGTGTTCGGTTTTTCACCGGAAGGCAGATGGAGGGAGGAGGCATTATATCGGTCTTTAGATGAGAATGCGGAGTATGAGGAGTTGTTGGAGCGCGACCGCCTGGTGGAGGAGCAGCATATCGCCGATATGCGCCGCCAGCGGGACATGGAGCAGCAGCGCACCGACGCTTTGAGTCGCGAGCAAAGCGCCCGCAACTGGGCTGACTACACGGAGGCCGGCGCCCGACAAATAGCCCTGGAGGCTGTCGGGCACGCACGCATTCACGACACCGAATTTTACTACAAGCTCGTCAAGTGGGGTTCTCGCTTAGAAGCCGAAGCTTCGGTGAACCACACCGACATGGAAAGGGCCAACGCGCACGAGCAGCGCGCCCTATCGCATCTCTGGCAAGTCTGAGAGGAGGCAGAGGACGCCGGTGCCGGTGTTTAGCATGTACAGCAGATGGCGGTCGGCATCGTCTAGTTAGCTAAGAGTAAGTTAGTACTTGTACACTACTAGAGTATTAGTGGGAGTAGATAGTTAACTTGGCTATGATGGTTGTCAACGTGGAAGTTCTGTACTCTATATCTGGATCAGACCTGTTACTTTGCTCTAAATGTTGAACTTTCCATTTAAACGTATGGAACGGGCTGTTATTTTTTTTAAATGGGTTGTATTTGCCCACCACGGGTTTAGAAGCTGACTTGTGGGCCTACCAGGTTGGCGCGTACACAATCAGGAGATAATTGTACGTGGAGAGGATGACAGTAGGGACCCACCAAGGTCATGGCAGTACGCAAGCAAGTGCCTCCTTATTTCAAGCCAATAAAAAATGGCTCCTCCTAATGGATTTCTGACATCTGGGTCCCATGCCATTGTCAACGTAGTCAATAAACGAGAGAATTGCACAACGAGCAGCTGACACTAGGGACCCAGCAGCTCGCCCAGTTATTTTTTTCCAGTTAATTTGATAAATGCCACTCCAAATCTGGTGATTCCGAGAAATGCCACTACAATTTCCATACTTTGAAAAATGCCATTTCATGACATTTCCAGTGGCATTTTTTGAAGTCTGGAGTGGCGTTTTTCAAAGTTTGCAAAAATTGAAGTGGCATTTTCCAAAGTTTGGAAATTACAGTGGCATTTTTATGAATCGCCATAATTGGAGTGGCATTTATCTAATTTGTTTTTGAGACGGAAGCAGGGTGTCAACTGGGCTGTGCGGGGCACTCTGGCCTGTCTAGACAGCCTTTTCTTTTATGTTTACCACAGACCAGCCCAGTAGTTTTTTTCTTTCTAAAAATGGCTAGCCCAGTTTTTTTGTGATTTGTCAAATAAGTCACGTTGTCAGTTCCGTTGGGCTGCAAATCTTTCAAGACGAGGAGAGCTTCATTCAGTTGGCCGAGAAAATGGCCTATCAGCAATGAGAAATGGGATGTACATTTTTAAAACACATCAAACCGGCAATTAGTTTCAAATTTCTTTTTTTACATTTTGAGATTTAAATTGCATTGATTTTTATGCATGGACAATTTGTTGGATTTTATATTGATATACATTTATTTTTAAAATCAATTTGAATGTGACTCGAAATTTCGTGATTAAAAACAGTTCGGACCGCAACGAAATATGCAAAATTTCGTATAATTTTTTAACCGTGGCCACAATATGGGATGTAATGCTAACAAAAAGAATATGGGCTCCAAAAAAACATTAAGAATTAACGAATGGGCTGTAAATTATTAGAAATAATGGTAGATGGGCTGTATGCTGTTTTCCACAGATTTGAGGCTTTCCTAAAAAAAGGTTGACGCACAAGCAGTGACTGTTGGATGTCCATCCAACGGCCATCATGCTTCTTCAATCTCTGCTCTTCCTGCTCTAGACGCTCAAACAAGCGTCGTGGGACTGCTCGCCTCCTCCATGACCAGCTGTCTTGCTGCAGCCTCACCGCTCCACCGTACTCCATCGCTGGCTTAGCCATCCCTCTACTCACCCACATCTGCTGTTATTCTTCGGCAACGGCAGACGAACCAGTAAACCCTCCTACTCCCCTTCGCGTGGAAAACAACTACCTAGCCTTCCCTGGCTCCGTGTCATTCCCTTCCTAGGCCTCGCCGTCGTCCACCGCCCTGGTGCTCTAGGCGCGACGTGGTCAACGTGGTCAACGACCGACATGCATCTGAAGTGGACTGTACGTGGAGAGGCTGACAGCTGTGTCCATGGCCGCACGTAAGGAAATGCCTCCTTATTACACGCAAAATAATGATTCCTCCACCTGACATCTAGGACCCACCAAAAGGGCCTCTGTATTTCGCGAAAAAAAAACATTCCCACCGCTGACAGCTCGGACCCACAAGCTATATCTTCGCACGCAAGGAAGTGCCTCCTTATTACGCACAAAAAATGAGTACTCCCCCTCCTAGCTGGGACCCAGCATATTGGGAGGCTGACTTGTGGGCCTACTAAGTTGACGGGGACGGAGGGCTTTGTCAACTTAGTCAATATGAATGATTCTAGCTCCAGTGACCGTACGATGTCCATCCAACGGCCGTAGTGCTTCTTCAACCTCTGGTCTTCTTGCTCCAGCTGCCCAAAGCAGCGCCGGTCGTGCCGCCTGCTCCTGCCTCCCGTGGCCGGCTGTGCTGCCGCAGAGGCCTCAGCGCCCCTACTACTCCTACCGCTGGCTAGGCCCTGCGGCGACGGCAGCCTCACACCGCAACCAAACTAGTGAACCCTCGTACTCCTCTCCGCGTGGGCATCCACTGCCGCGTCTTCCCCGGCTCCGCGTCGCCCCCTTCCTAGGCCTCGCCGTCATCCATCGCCTTGGTGCTCTGGGCGCGGCGTGGTCAATGTGGTCAACGACCGACATCCATCGGAAGAGTACTGTACGTGGAGAGGCTGATAGCTGGGTCCACGGCCGCAGCAAGGAAGTGCCTCCTTATTACACGGAAAATAATGATTCCTCCACCTGACAGCAGGGACCCACCGGACGGGCCACCGTATTTCGCGTAAAAACGTTTCCCCCCTGACTGATGGGACCCACCAGCTACATCTTCGCACGCAAGGAAGTGCCTGACAATCGGGACCCACCTGGTGGAAGCGTACGTAGTGTTGTCACTCTGGTCGCGAACGTGTACGTAAATACGATCGGTCTGTTTGCAGGCAGCAGCAATGAATCGTGGCCGAGTAAGGAAGGGCATGTGTCGTAGTAGAGGCGCGCATTTAGCATGTGCACGTATGTACAACGGCCGGGGTGCAAGAAAGTAAATACGGCCATGTACGTACATACGGGTAGTGTCTCGATCGCCTACTCACGCATACGTACAGCCAGGGCTCGTGTACATGGCTGGGTCGGAACAAAGAAACTGCGTCGTCATCGTGTTCATGGGGAGGCAATGCAATGCATCGTGTTCATCGGGAGGCAACGGAACACGTGCTGTTCATCGGGAGCCAACCGGCTTGGACGGAGCAGCCGATAGAAACGACGCCTGGCGTACCGCGGAACGGAGGAAACGGCCTTGTGTTCGACCGGCCATAGTCGAAACGGGATCCTGTTCATTGGGAGGGGTCTGGCATACCGCAAAACAGAAGAAACAAACTTCTCTTAGACCTCCTATGGTCGAAATGGGGGTCCTGTTCATCGGGAGGGGTGTGGCGTACCGCAAAACAGGGCTCCACGGGATACTGTTCATCTCCACCATCGACCTCCTCCAGCCTCCACGGGCTACTGTTCATCCACCGTCGACCTCCTCCAGCCTCCACCTGCGACTGTTCATCCACGAGCTCCTGTTCATCCAGCCTCCACCGCTCCTCCACCGGCTACTGTTCAACCAACACTCTCCATGGGGTCCTGTTCAACCACCCCTCCACGGGCTACTGTTCATCCAGCCCACCACCGGCTGCTGTTCAACCTTCCCTCCATGGGGTCCTATTCATCCAGCCCTCCACGGGGTCCTGTTCATCCATCCACCAACCGGCTCGATCGGTCAGGGTCCTGTTCATCCAGCGGCAACACCACGGGTGCCTGTTCATCCACCCCCCCCCCCATCGGGAACTGTTCATCCAACCCCCCAACAACGCTCACTATTCATCAAGGGAAGGAGGCAGCAGGTTCGATCGGCTTCAGTTAGCAGCAGTAGAGAACGAAGGAATCACTTGATCGGGTTCAGTTAACTGCCATCGATCGATCGCTCGGGTTCAATAACGCATAGCCTACAGTGCAATCGCTCGGGTTCAGTTAGGCGAACGCCTCGCTCAGGTTTAGTTAGAGCCCAACGCCTCGCACCAACACACGTACGTGTACGAGAGAAACGCGCATCTCTCGGCCCTCGACAACCCACCATAACCGGGAACTCCCCGATATTTTCCTCGCCCTCGCTTCTACCATAGTTTTTTCCGTCATGGACGGCCCAAAGAATGTCATGCAGCTGCGTCTCCGGCCCGCCCAGGACGAAAAGCCCATTTTCTGTCATGATTTTTTGTCATAGAAGTAGGAGCCCACCACATCGATGATGATACCGGCTTTTGTCACAATTATTGTCATATAAGTGTCATAAGCATGACAGAACAAAAATTCGTTCGATCCAAAATGTCACGGATGTGGCTTTTTTGTAGTGATTTTTCCAATTCTTTCTTCAAACTAGTGACTTGGGCCTTGAGCTCTTTAGTTTCCTCTATAAGGTTAGTATTAACACAAGATCTAGAGGAAGTAGACGCTTCAATGTTAGAGCAACAAGGCATGGTGAGCAATTCATCACAAGATGTACCAATATCATGTAGATAGGAATTGCAAGGACTAGCACATGGCAATAGGGAATTTCGAGTAGAAGATGTGCTAATATCCACATGAGACTCACATGATTTTAGCTTGGTGACCATAGCCTTATGATCTAACTTTAACCCATCATGAGAGATTAAATATCCTCATGAGTGCCTGAGAGCTTTTTATGACTTTCTTCCAATTTCCCTTAATTGCTAGTTAGCAAATCAAGTTGAGTCCTTAGCTCGACATTTTCTTTCAATATCGATGCTTCACACAAGATAGAGTTAGTAGCACAAGCATCATTATCAATATGAGAGGAGCATGTTGAAACTACAGACTCCTCATGAGTAGCTTGAAGTTCTTCATGAGACTTATGGAGTTTGGTGAGCACTCCTTTGACATTCTTGTAGTCAAGGTCAAGGTGATAAAAATCCTCTTCAAGTTTACAATGAGTAACTTCAATCTCTTCTTTTAAAGACCTCATGTCACTAAGACATTGATGAGCCTTAGCAAGTTCATGTTCAGGATGTTCACTTTTCGCTTGCTCGTTAAGAAATAAGTCATTACGTTTTTCAAAGAAAGCAAGAACATCTTGGAACCTTTTATAAGTGTTATTTTTAGCTCTATGAAGAGTTTTCCCAATCTCATAGAGATTTTGAGTCAAGTCATCATCATCATTCTCATTACAACTATCATCATTATCACTAAGAGAAGATGATACCTCATCATTACCTCTTGCCATGAGGAACATGTGAACAAAGGGGGTTGATGATGATTCTTTTGGAGAAGAGGGTTCTTCATCAGTCAAGCCTGCCTCATCTTTCTTGATTTCCTCTACATGGTTAGTCATAGACCAACTAGAGGAAACCAAGGCATTTCTATCATGGCAACATGGGAGATCAAACATATCTTCACAAATGAGCTTAACACCATCATCATAAGATATTTCTTCACTCACCATGTCATTACCTTGTGCCACGCCACATGTTGGTGAAGTGGAAGATATTGAAGTGTCCAAGTAATTGGAGGTGGCAACAATAGAGAGTTCTTCATGATTTAAAAATGTGGATAACTCCTTCATTAACTCCCTGAAAAGAATATTGTCTTCATCAAGAATGGACCCACCATATATATCTTCAAGTTTGGTCCAAGCCTCATGAGCCGGCTTGCAAGTAGAGATTTCCTTAAACACTTCAAAGGATATAGCTTGGTGAATGGCACTCAAAACTTGGCTATCAAGATGCATATCCTCAAGTGATGGAGATTGTCCATCCTTTAGATTTGAATCCCCTACAACAACAATCCGCAAAGCATTTGGACCCATGGCCCAAAAGTGACAAAGCATGCGTAATCTCCACATAAAGTAATTTGTGCCATTAAAACAAAATGTGTCATCGTGCACTAGTTCACTAGTCGACATCATTACTCTCTAGGCGGTGAAGCCTAATAAGGAGAGACCGGGTTCTGGTACCAATTGAAAGGACCACGATATCGCCTAGAGGGGGGGGTGAATAGGCGTTTTAAAATCTTTTAGGGATTTGGCTATATCCTAATGCGGAAATAAACTAAGAGGATACTTTTCAAGAACAAATCGTAAATATACTAGGCTCACTAAGTGCACCAATAACTTAGGATAAACAAGATGAGAACAACGAGGATATGAGTAAGCACAAGTAAGTTACACAAACTTACTCAGTGTATATCACAAGATATGTAAATGAATAATACACACAACCACAAGTAAGCAATACAAGCTTACATAAATTATGTCACAAGATATGGAAATGAATGTTACAAGCTAGCAATTCACACTAAGCACAAGATAGATCAATAGTAGCAAGTATGAATTGCGGACTATAAAGTGTTGGCCTAAATGGTCTCTACGATATGGTGACCAACACAATATAATGAGGACAACAAGATATATTGAATGCAAGGTCAAGAGACAAAAGTAAACCACAAGTAGTGGCTAGGGTTAAAAATAATCGAAGACATGGAGACAAGGATGTATCCTGATGTTCACTTCCTTGGAGGGAAGCTAGTAACCGTTGGAGGGATGGATGTTACCACAAAGGCACACCAACACCACGAAGGCTCACCCTATTCTCCCCTTGAGATATCACCACGAAGACGATTCCCAACCACTAGTGGTAGACCTTGAGGCGGCCTCCAAACCTTCACAAACTTTTCGGGGGACAAATCACAAGTTGATTCCTCACCGGAGCACTCCTACCGCCAAGGAGTCTCCAACCTCCAAGAGTAACAAGAACAAAGGGGGAAATGCTCAATACTTGCTCAAATCACGAATTCCTTTGGTCACAAGAGGGAGAGGGAGTGGATCTATCTTTTGATTGTAACAACTCTCGAGAACTCTCACGAATGCTTCCGGGATCTAGGATTTAGTGTGGAAGAGTGAGAGGGAGCCACTTGTGTTCTTGGGGCAATTTGGGATGAAGTGGTCAACCCTCTACCATATTGGTAGCGGGATATATATAGTGGTAGTGCAAATACGGCCGTTGGAGTGTAAATGATTGTGCCGGGCCGGACATCCGGGCCTCGGGCCGGACATCCAAGCCTTGGGCCGGTCATCCGGCCGCTGTGAAGTGTGCACACATGTACGCAGAAAAACAGGTTACAGGGCCCGGACATCTGGCCGAAGCCCGGACATCTGGAGAAACTTGGGCCCCCGGACATCCGGACAAGTGCCCGACATCCGGCGTATACAAACAGCATTTCGGTAAGGTTTCTGGACATCTACGGCCGGACATCCGGGCCAGGGGCTGGACATCCGGTGATTTCACACAAATCAGACGCCCTCTGGATAGTAGTGGCCGGACATCCGGGGAAAATCCCGGACATCCGGCCAACACAAAAACTGCAGCCGCCCCAAAAGTAAAACATGCATAACTTTCACATCCGGACTCCGGTTTTGATGATCTTGGGCTCGTTTTGAAGCTATGGAAAAGCTCCAGGTCCTCACATAGAGAACCACCCAAGATAAACCAAAATGGAGGGTGCAAACTATGGAAAGGTAAGATCATATACTTTGGGGAACCTATTTGGCTATGGATTTACTTTGGTAGATGTATAGGCATATTGTATTTGTATTGGATATATAGGAGTGAAATATGCCTATGTTGGAATATGATGTGAGGAAGTAGAAATAGAAGGTGTTGACTTGAGCAAATCTATCACTAACCCATTTGATCCCCTCTTAATAGTGCAGGATCCCTATAACTCAAGAATCATAAAAGAACTATACTAGATAGCTTCCAGTAACTCATTATTGAGCATATATCCTTTTCGATGGTCATTGATCCTCACAACTAAAGCCAACGGAACTAATACCTTTGACTAAAGCATTCCAATTTAGCTTGATGTTGACATTTATGCTTCGCTCAAGTCAGAACGATGATCTTGATCATGACACTTGGTGAAGGCTTCAAATAGCTCCCCCATAAGCCATGCGGGGAGCATTGCATTGTATTCATCTTCATACGTTCGTCATGTGATCATCCACAAGCTTCAAGCATGTAATCCTTCAGGATGGCTATCTTGAACTTGCCCTCGTCAACCATGATCATCAACACTTAATGTCATCCTCTCATGGACACTTGAGATATCTCTCTCTCTCTCTCTCTCTCTCTCTCTCTCTCTCTCTCTCTCTCTCTCTCGATGCGAGCCCATGAGAATCACCTAACCCTCAAAAACATAGACAACACATAGTATGGGTTAGTACACAGAGTGCAATTGATAATTTCTTATCATACCACAAGATCCTATGTGTTGCATCGTTTGCGCTCGTGTGTTGACCGTGTAGAGTTCGACCTCCGATCTTCATCTTGGTCAACGGATATCTCTACTCCATGTTTAATCTTGATGTCATGAAGGGTATATTGAATTCTTCACTTGAATAGCTTGCTCAATAATGACTCACGCATGAGTCCATTATGATCATATCTTTGAGATAATCCTAGAATTCATCATACAAATCATCCTTTTAAGATCTTGATCCATTATGGCTCAAACCATAGCTCTAAGCATGGCAACCCTTAAGATAATCCAATGAACTCCATTTTGATCATCTCGATGTAATTGTTGCTTTAAAGGAGTTGTCTTCCATTATTCTTCAATCATTTTTCAATGGGACTAACCTTCAAATGTATATCTCAATGCAAACATTAGTCCTATAGGATTGTTATTTAATTACCAAAACCACACATGGGGACTACATGTACTTTCAGCCGGGACCCATGTCGGTTGTGCACCAAGGAGCTACCGAACATGGAGGTAGTCTGGCTGGTGAACTTCTTCTCCAACTGCAAGCTATCAGAGACGGAGTGGCGGATCGGCAAGCAGCCGTACAGCCGTGCGAACCCACCGCCTGTGGTGAGTCTTCTGGATCTCTTGTCTTCACAAATTCAAATTTCTTCCTGCCGCCTGACCACTCTGCTACGAAGCAGCGCCTCCTGGTCCAGACGGCGGACGGCTCGCCGGCCCCAGGCCATCAATACCTGGCGGACCGGGCGGAGAGTGATGCGGGCGACCCCGATTTGGGGGAGGCCGCGATGGAGGAGGACGACGCCACTGGTGGCGGCGGTGAGGGAACAGGCGGCTCCGCAGGAGGCTGCCTCAGGGAGTGGCGGGACAACAACGAGGAGGACGACGAGTCGCGCCGTAACTTGGCGCCGACAGGGCGGGCGCCAGCTCCTCAGCCGCGCCGACTGCAGCAGCCAGTCCGTCGAAGCGTCGGACCGATGCAGGGTTGTTCGGCAGCCGGCCCAAGAAGGTCAAGGCCTCAGCCCCCACGGCCAAGCGGCAAGAGGCTACTACGAGGGCGGCCCTCTTCCAGAAGCCCCCAAAGCAGCTCCCGCTGGTGTCCGCGTAAGTGCTTTGCTTTTTATTGCATTTGTTTCGCCTTTGCTTTTCTTCTATCTTGCAGTCTTCTTTGTTTCCTTCGTTTTTTTGGTGCGTAGCACCCCACTTTTCTTTTCGCGAGCCCCGTCCGGCTTAGTGATCGGGGCGGCAGACGGCTCGGCGGGCCCCCACCGCGTGGATCCACTCGTCAACCTCCGGGAGGCGACGGAGAGGAACGCACGGGAGGGGCGCGAAGAACAGGAGGCTGCAGCCCAGGAGAAGGCGGAGGCGACACAAGCGGAGGCTGAGGCTGCGGCCATGGCCCAAGTCGACACGGTGGCCAAGGAGCAGGCGAACACGGACGCCAAGGCGCAGGCGGAAGAGGCGTCCCGCAACCGGGCTCCAGAGCCCACCGGCCCGCAGCACGCGGATCCGCCGCTGCCGGAGGGCCAGGCACTGACAGGAGAGGCCGGCATTGAACAGCCGGCCTTGGAGAGGGGAGGGAGCGACCCCATTCTCTTGGGGCCGGAGGTGCACCAGCACACGCCGGCTGCTGACGCCCAAGGCAGTCGGCCTGGCGCGCCGCTGGTGCCACCAGCCGGTGGCAAGTTGGCGGTGGGTCCGACTCCTGCGGTCCGTACCCCGGTGCGCCGGCGTGCGGAGAGAGCGGCTTCAGCACCGCGGCCATTGGAGATCGGGGCCGCTAGCTCGTCGGCCCCCGACGCTGAGGCTACCAGCGCCGCCCCACCGGATTGGATGTCTGGGGGCGGTACGGGTGTTTTGAACGCGGCCTCGCAGGAAGTCATGGCCCGTCTCAACGCCCAAGGCGCCACTCTCTAGCAATACATGCAGGAGTTCCTAGCGACGCGAGCGGCCGTCCGGGTATGTTTCTTGTTTTCGTTCCTTGTAATCTTCCGTGGGCGCGCGCAGCACCTGCTGGTGTAGCCCCGAGTTCGGTCCGCCTTTGGCGGCGGTGGCTCGGAACTTCGAGTTGAACTCGATGCGGACTCGTTACCTTCTTCTGTAGTCCTTGTTGCAGGATTACCAAAACATCCGCGTGGCGGCCTACAACTCTCAGCTCTGGGAGCTGACCAAGCGGAACGCCGATCTGGCGGAGAGAAGAAGTGGCTGGTATATTTAAACCTTTCACCAACGTCACGGTGTGGACACATTTTAAACAGTGGAAGAGCATTACTAGTAGAGCCCTCAAACCCCTAAAAATAACCGCTTTTTCACAGTTTTCGCCGAAAAAACGTCGTAGACTAGAACCTCTAAACCCTCGATCCCGTAAAAAAATTTAGAGGTCCAACCCTCAAACCACTTTGCAACCTAAAGAAGTAGGGGTTGAGAGAAAAATCTCCCCCCAACCCGCACTTCTCCTCCTCTCTCTGGAGAGCCAGCCTCCTCCTCCCGGCCTCCTCCTCCGCCGCCTCTGCCGCGCCCGACCATGGAGAACCCCCCGCCGCCAGCGCCCGCCCGCCGCGCCCGCCCGCCCGTCCCGCCCGCCTCGCCCGCCCGGCGCCCGCCCCGCCCGCCCGCCCACCCTACCGTGGCCGGCGTGGTGGCGGCGACCTGTCGGGCCAGCAAGCGGCGGCAGGCTCTCACCTTCTCCTGCCGCCTCCCGGCTCCGCCCGGCCCTTGTCACCGCCCAGCGCCGCCCTCGCCGCCTCCCGGCACCGCCCGGCCACCAAGAAGCCGGCGGCGGCCTCTCATGGGCCGCGAGGCGGCCTCAAATCGCCGGCTCGTCCCGGCCGTGACCAAGCAGCGGAAGAAGCCAGCATGAACAAACCAGCAGCCCTGCCGCCCCGCCGTCGCCGAACCTCCTCCCGCCGCGCACGAGGTGTTCGAGGAAATGGCAACCCCATCCTCGTTCATGGACCTCCTTCAAAAGCAGTTTAAGGGTTGGGTTTAATGGTTCTAGTATTTGCCCCTGTTTTTCAACCTTTAAAAGTGTCAAAAAATGGCACTTCTCAACCCTTAAAACTGCTTTAAGGATTTAAGGGTTTGAGGGTTCTACTAGTAATGCTCTAAGCCTATGCATGCATGGCACGGTGTGGACCCGGCCTAAATATTTTATCCAATTGTCATCTCCATATATACTATGTATACTTGTACCACTTTTTCTCCTGCATGCATGCATGAAAGCACATGTCCAGACGTGTTGCGCGTACCTCCAGCAGGCTCTTTTGTCCGCTTTCATGTTTTGTTTCTTGCCCTCTCCTGTGTTAAATTAACTTTGTGCATGAGTTTGCATATTGCATGTTGTGCAACGCCTATACACTAGGCGCTACACTGTATAGTGTAGCGCCTAGCTCTCAGACGTTGCATATTGACCTAGGATTTTTCAGACATTCTGAGGTGCGACACTGGCTAGACGTGTAGCGCCTGAGAGCTAAGCGTTGCACAGTGTAGTGTGACGCATAGATGTCGGGCGCTACATAAAAGGTCAATCGGGTGAATTATTTTTAAACACAGTTCAGTTTGTGAAATAGTTTCATCCATAGGTCAGATTTGTCATTTTTGCCGGTGGGCACGTAGTCATCGTACGTGGAGTAGTACGTATGTGCGCCGGCGAATCGTGATCGCAGGGGCGGCCGGTCGACCGCTGGCTGTCTCTCTCCAGGTCCCCACCGGCCACGGCTCGGGGCATCTCCAGCCGTTGGCCTCCCAGGAGGGGCAAAAAATCGCCCCCTGGGGGCGCACCGGCGCTAAACCGCGCACTGGGGCCGTGATGTCCCCCAGTCGCGGCGCCCACGGTTAGTTAGAAAAGGCAAAATCGGCGCAAAAACGACTCAAATTTAACACAAACATCGGCGGGTTCATTCAAACTTAAACATATTTTACAAAAAAAAAGAAAAAACTACCGCGGGCTACCCCCGCCGTCTCCCTCGCCGCCCTTTGGCACGCCCGCCGCGGTTCTACATGCCGAGGAGGCTGTAGAACCGCGATGTAGTCACCGCCGTCGTCATCATCGTCGTCGTCGTCGTCGCCGCCGACCCCGCCTACGCCTCCGCCATCCCTGCTGCATCCCTCCCCCGGTTGGCGTGGCGGGTTGGATGGTCCGGCGTCGTCGTCGTCGTCGTTGTCGAGACCACGACGCCGTGCTCGTCCTCGCGCCCACGCTTGGGCGGCGATCTCCTCGAGGCCGGCGCTGCCGACCATCTCGTCGCGGAGGTAGTCGTCCGCGCCCACCGCGTGCGTCCTCGTCGGAGATGCGCGCGGGCTACCGCCTCGTACTCAGCAGGTAAGCGGGCTCGGCTTGGGCTCGGCGAGGGCGAGGCGGCGGCTGGTGGAAAGCGTTAGCGCAATTGCGGACGCCGGAGCTGCGGTGCGGCGCTGACAGCGCGCCACAGGGCTCCGGCTGACGGGCGAGGCGGTGGCGAGCCAGCTGGGCGAGAGGAGGACCCCGGTCTCCATGCGCCTCGGGTCGAGCTTCCCGGCGTGAGAAAGAAGGGGCGGGGTACTCGGCGCGGCGTGTTGCCGCCCTCGATGTACTCGAGGGCGGCCTCAACGTCTTGCCGCACGCCCCACCACCGACGCCGGCGGCGGCGTTGAGCTTCGCCGGAGGGCTCGGCGCCGTTGGTGGCCTCGCTTATTCCGGGCGTGACGGCGGCGGAAGTAGGGTTCCCAGGCGGGTTGTCGGGGCGTCTGTGGCCCCTCCTCGCCTGTGGCAGATTCAGCGGATCGGCGATCTCCGCCGCCCGGGCGCTCCGGTGGTATCGGGGCACCAAACACGCCGCCCGCTGATCCTCCACGCCGGGCACCCGCATGTCCGGCGGGACGGGTACTCGGCCTCGTAAGGAGGCGAGCCTCGTCTTCATGAAGATGGCGGCGGCGAAGCCGTCCGCCGCCCAGCGCCGTCGCTGGGAAGCGCACGGCCATGAGTGTGAATGGAGGCGGCGAAGAGAGGAGAGGAGAGGGAGGAACGGCGGCGGCGGGAGAGTGTGATGAGTCGGCGAGTCGCGGTAGCGTCAAATATAGGCCTAAGCGCGCGTGCCACGTGTGTACGCAGCGTGGCGGGCGAAACGCAGCGTCGTCCGGTCTTCATCTGCGCCGCCGTGAGCACCAATGGCGAGCTGACGCGTAGCGGCAGCGGCGGCAGCTGGCGATGGTCGCCCATGAAAACGAGGCGATGAGGACGACGAAGGGCGAGAAGAGAGCCGTGTCGCCGACGCGGCGGACCAGCAACTTTCGGCGTAAAACAGTTCGCCCGGCGCCTTGGCGCCCCAGCGCGCGGGTTCAGGATGGGTCCGCGGCGCTGTTTTCAGCCCAAACCGACAAAATCGGCCTTGAGGCGACGTTGGCGTTCTTGGCCGCGGCCAAAAAAACGCGTGGGAAGGCGCTGGGCGGGGCGCGGCTGGAGATGCCGTCACACGAATTATTCCGCGCCACGCCGCCGAGCCACCGGCCGGGGCCCATGTGCGATCTGCCTGCTGTGCGTGCGAGACGTACATAGCTGTACTACTTGCTTGTGCGCTGCCGGCGGTGTGATCTCCGGCCGTTGCTGGTGGGAGTATTCTTTTTTAAGCGAATGTGTCGGCCGAGGTTATTTGGCGCCTAATCTATCCGGGAGCGGATTAGGGTGGCTACATGGATATTTTTAAGGAGGCGGCGAGCTGATGCGTGGTGCATGAGCGGCAGGCCGGCAGCTTCCTCCTCCCTTGTTACTCCCTACCAGGAGAGGCCCTCTCCGTTAGCAGCCGGTGGGGAAAAAGAAATACTCTGACAGCAGTACACTCTCGTTTCCGATGATTGAGTACAGTAGTACGTATTACAGTACACGGAAGTGGATGCCAACTTGTCTGCTCTTCATCTTGACTCTTGAGAATACTAGTAAGTGTGCACGTGCAACACACGTCTAGAGTAATATGACAATTATATGTTAAAATTTGTATGTAAGAGGATAATTTGGTAGCAGCAAGAAATATTTAAAATGAATTGTTGTATACAAAAAGTTGATTTTTCACCAAAGAAAAGGTATTGCATTCTTGTTTCAAACCATTAGTACCCTTTTTATTCTATGAATCTTGAATAACATGTTCAAGTACTCAGTTACAATCACTATTTAATGTTTCAATCTACTCAAGATCTACATCTATTATTAGTTCTTTCAAAAAAAAACATCTATTGTTAGTAATATGATTATTCTCTTACAAGTCGAACTTCTCATAATCATCTTTCTATTTTGCCGTCGTCATCGTCTCAACCAACGCCACTGAGTATCACATCTCTATGGAGTAGTATCACATCTCTATGGAGTACGGAAACAACCACTCTAACCTGTGGTGTACATGGCGAGCTTCTTCAAATAAAAGGCCAACAAGAATGTCACTCCGAGCATAAGTTTGGTTGCTTAGCGGACATCCCAGAAATTAGGAATAGATTCCTAACTCACCTACAAGTCAGGCTAGAGTTCCAAGGAATACTGCAATGTGAGCATTAAATTAAATAATTGAATAAATACTGCAATATGAAGATTAAAAGTGAACTATGAAGACAAAAATTAGTTAATGCTTGCTGAGCTTGGGTTAGGTAGTTGCATTTTCAATACCAGCTATCATATGGATAACCGCATACCAGCATGAGAAAGAGGAAGTGACTCAACAAAAATAATTGGCCTTAAATACCAACAATCTCTTCCCACTCAAAACTTCTGTCCTTTTAGCCCGCCAAAAAGAAATTTTCAACTTACAAATATCGATTTTGACTAAATTTCAGTTGATGACTACAATGGCAAGTGGATGTGTAGTAGTAGTAGAGTGTTAGAGTACGTAATGGGCCTAATGGGCCCATTAGTCTTAGGGTTAATTAGAGATAATGTTCGCTTGCTTAGGAGTCAAGTAAGCCTTGCTTGTGAGTCAAGTAAACCTCTCTATATAAAGAGAGGAGATGAATCAATCTAATCAAGCAAGAATTAAGAAGGAAATTTCTTCCCTCTTGCCCGGCCGTGGGCAAAAAGGCCCCCCGGCCGGCCCTCTCGCGCCCTCCTTCTAGCAGCGCCATAACAATTTGGTATCAGCAAGCTTCGGTTCGATCATGTCTTCACTGCCGCCAAGCCCGTCTCTTCCGCTGCCGACGTCCACCACCGTGTCGCTGCCCATCACCACCGCCCCGCTGCTCTCCCCATCCGCGCTGCTGGACTCCACCGTCGGTGCCTTCACCGACCAGATGCCTTCCTCCATCGCGCCCTCTGCCGCCGTCTTCACCCCGGAGCAGGTCACCGGGATCCTCAACGACCTGGTCACAGCGGTCCAGGAGATCCTGTTGTACTTACCCAGACCCTACAGGCCGCTGCCACCCCCGCCGCCGGTCGCCGCCATCGGCCCACCGGTCCTGCCATGGTACCCGCCACCCACGGCGGCTTTCACGGCGCTTCATGAGGCGCTGCGGCCGCCGCCCGTCGCCACCCGCAATGGCTGCGATGGCGTCGGCGACCCTCACGGTGCCCCGCGCCCATCGCCGCCCCATAGCGCCGTGGCTGCCGCCGCACCAGCGGCCGCCGCCGCCCTTCGCCGGGCGCTGCGGCTGCCATCCATCGCCACCACCGCCCAGCCACAGCTGCGATGGCAGCCGCCACACCAGCGGCCTCCGTCGCCTTCGCCGGGCGCCGCGGCTGCCATCCATCGCCACCATCGCCCAGCCACGGCTGCGATGGCAGCCGCAACTCCTAGCGGCCTCGCGCGCGCCCGGCGCTCCATCGCAGCAGGCGCTGCCGCTGCCCGGCGCGACACCGCAGCAGCCGCTGCAATTGCGGCAGCCACCGCCGGTCAGCTCCGCCGCCCAGTATGGGATGCCCTACGACAGGACTGCGACGACCTCGTTCCCATCATCGTCGCCGACATCCCAGGGCGTCCACATCCAGCAGATCAAGTCCCCGTCGTCGCCGTCACCGCTTCCATCTTGGATCGCTACCCGCCATGTGTCGGCGGCGGTGAGGCTGCAGGCTGCTGCACGCGGCCTCCTAGCGCATCAGCGTGTGCGGGAGATGCGTGGTCTGCAGCTGCCGCTTCTTCAAGTTGCCCTTCGCTGCAAAGGACCTCGATCTCGTCCGCTGCGTCGGGGATCTTGGGCATGCGGTTTCCCCCACGGGCGGCGGGCATGCTGTTTTCCCCGCGGGCAGCGATCTCAAAGTATGCGACATCGGGGTTGGAGGGGGGGCGCACCTCTCCTCGTCATTCTCCATCGCAAGTCCTCCACTCTTCCCTGTGCGGTGCAGACCAACAGCCATACACATGCACTCCTTTTGTCCAGGTGGTGTCCATGGGATCCAGGTGGCTGTACACGTGCACGTCCAAAATAAAGCGTCACAGTCTATTTCAGAGTCTATTTCAGGTTGAGAGTAATAACACAAGACGAGATGTAAAAGGCTTGTTTTTAGGTGTTAGGTTTGTGTTGCGTCGAGTCATGGTTATAAGTTTGTTAGGCTGCAGCTCGAGGACAAGTTGCATGTCCAGATGAGGTGTAGTTTTAGAGTACATAATGGGCCTAATGGACCCATTAGTCTTAGGGTTAATTAGAGATAATGCTCGCTTGCTTAGGGGTCAAGTAAGCCTTGCTTGGGAGTCAAGTAAACCTCTCTATATAAAGAGAGGAAATGTATCAATCTAATCAAGCAAGAATTAAGAAGGAAATCTCTTCCCTCTTGCCCGGCCGTGGGCAAAAAGGCCCCCGGCCGGCCCTCTCGCGCCCTCCTTCTAGCAGCGCCATAACATAGAGCCATGGTTCCTAAACATGCCATGCGATCCGAGTATATAGTCTTCGATGTCGGACATCTTTTAATCAACATGGCAAAACCTTGCATCACAACTCGACACCTCTCTGTGAAAAGAGTACAGGCTAAGCCAAGGTGGTTAGACAGGTACTCCCTCCGTCCTAAAATTCTTGTCTTAGATTTGTCTAAATACAGATGTATCAAGTCATGTTTTAGTATTAGATACATCCGTATTTAGACAAATCTAAGACAAAAATTTTGGGACGGAGGGAGTATTGAAGAAGAGAATCATTTTTATTGGATAGTATGGTAAGATAACATAAAGCCTAGAGAATCATAATATTCCCCTCAATTGTTACCACAATATTGAAGAACCATGTACTGACTATGAAGTATTGGTCGATACTAAAAGATGAAGTTGTATAGTAGAGGAACAACAGTCAAACCTGTTAAACACAAGATAAGTACAGAAGAACCTATAGACAGAACGTCTTGCAAACTGGACAATGTATTGTTACATAAATAGCCAAAATGACTGCATGACCATATGTAAAAACTGCACAATGGAAGTTCCATAATTCAGTCACAAGAAAACTTCGGCAAATCAATAGTTATTTAAATAAAAGTTCAGCTTATTTACTACAGAAGTGGCGCTTGGATTAAGTATTTTAAAAACATGCATGCAAGGCTGCCAATACCCATCGGCAGGCCAACATATAAAAACAAATTATGCTTCTTGTATTGCAGATATTCATAGAAGCATGTACTGAATTTTCTGTGCAGAAAATGATTTGTAGTAGATTGTCAAAGAGATTCTGTGTAGTCCTTACATTCAAATAGTCTAAAAACTAACATAAAAATGCAGTAATCCATTGGCATAATGCACTCCATAAAATCATACTGTGCATTTTAGGACTGAGCTAAAAAAAGGAGAAACCATAAAATCATACTGTACAAGATGCTGATCCTCAATCAATAACAGATCAAATGATATTCAAATCCTTTTTAGGAAATAAAAAAAAATACTTACCTCCAGAAAAACAATGGATCGACACTCGAAATTGAACTCAGTATATTCTCATCTTCAAATGAATGCAGAAATAAATACTGTGTAGGTTTTGACCCTTCAAGCGGGAGGTCTCCGACATTTCTTCGTTGGCCTTTTGCCTCTCCGGCAAGGTTCGCATTCGAGCGACAGATGTATGCTTCAAGATAACATCTGTCTACGGTCCCACTGACCACGCCAGTAAAGATTCTTTCTTTACCGAGATTGTCGCCCACAAGCCTTTGCCGGGTGTTGCTTGGTTGGCCCTCGGGGATTTTAATCAAATATATCGAGCACGAGACAAGAACAAGAGAAATGTAAACCGGAGCAGGATAAACCGTTTCCGCGCAACCCTTCAATCTTGTGAGCTCAAAGAAATTCATCTCCAAAATAGGCGCTTTACTTGGAGCAATGAGCCGGAAAACCCCACCCTTTGCAAGCTTGACTCTTTCTTTTGCAACGCCGAGTGGGACACAACTTTCAACACGCATGTGTTGCATGCCCTTTCATCTTCCCTCTCCGACCATTGCCCCCTCCTGCTTGCCGATGACAAGGGACCTAGACGTCCACGGTCCTTCAAATTTGAAAATTTTTGGGTATCTTTGCCTGGATTCTATGACGTCGTCCAAAAGGCGTGGAATGAGCGTGTAAACCACACAGAGCCTTTCCAAATTCTTCATCATAGGCTTAAGAAAACCGCGACCCAGCTCACTGAATGGAGCAAGAAGTTTTTCTTCAAGGCCAAGATCCAACTCCATGCGGCCCTCTTGGTGATCCTTGATTGGACTTGGCGCGGGAGGAACGAGCCCTCTCACCTAAGGAGAGGGACCTGCGTGCTAGACTTAAGCGAAGAGTGGTTAGTTTGGCGGTCCTTGAGCGGGCTAGGAAGAGCCAATGTGCTAGACTGGCAAATCTGAGGGAGGGTGATGCCAACACCAAATTCTTCCACCGTCGCATCAATGCCCGTAGGAGAAAAAACCATATTCACCGGCTAAAACATGCTCATGGTTGGGTGACCGACCATAAGGAAAAAGAGAAGATCATCCATGATCACTTCTCCGAGGTCATGGGCCGGGGAAGTACGAGCAATAAGGATTTCAATTGGGAGGAACTGGGCATTGAGGCCCATGCCTTGCAAGACCTCGACACCGCCATCACCGAGGAGGAGGTTTGGGAGGCTATAAAAGAGATGCCTAGTAACAAGGCGCCGGGACCTGATGGTTTCACGAGGATCTTCTTCAAGAAGTGTTGGGGAATCATCAAGCATACGATCATGGGGGTCATTCAACGCTTCGATTGCTTACACACATCCAACCTGCAATGGCTAAACTCTGCCAATGTTGTTCTGCTGCCTAAGAAGGATGGCGCGGAAGGCATCTCTGATTATAGGCCCATTAGCCTCATACATGCCATCGCTAAAATCATTGCCAAGGTTCTATCGCTACGCCTTGCGCCCCACATGGATGACCTCGTTTCCAACGCCCAGAGTGCTTTCATTAAAAGGAGAAGTATCCACGACAACTTCATGTATGTTCGGGATTTCGCCCGGCGTCTACACAAATGCAAGACCCCTGCACTCCTTTTCAAGCTTGATATAAAAAAGGCTTTCGACTCAGTCAAGTGGGGATACATTCTTGAGCTGCTCCAACGGTTGGGCTTCCCTCCAAAATTTTGAGCTTGGATTGCTGCGCTTCTATCCTCTTCTTCATCTCGGATAATGCTAAACGGGCTACCCGGCCCTCCTGTCAAGCATGGCCGCGGATTCAGGCAGGGGGACCCCATCTCCCCACTCCTCTTCGTCTTGGCAATTGACCCCTTGCATAAGATCCTAGACTTGGCGACGCGAAAAGGGCTCCTACATAAGATCCGTGGTCGGGGTGCCATGGTGCGCACCTCCCTCTATGCGGATGATGTGGCGGTCTTTGTGGCCCCCATCAAGCGGGACATCGACAATCTTGCCTCTATTCTCAGAGGCTTTGGGGACGTCACAGGCCTTTGTTCCAGCTTCCAAAAAAGCTCGGTTGTGCCTATTCGCTGCAATCACCTTGACCTTGAGAAAATTCTTCAGAGCATGCCGGCAGCACATGCCTCTTTTCCGGTAAAATACCTAGGACTACCACTCTCTATTTGGCAACTGAAGAAGGTGGATTTCCAATACCTTGAGGACAAAGCGGCCGGCAAATTGGTCACTTGGGAGGGCCAAAACATCACTACGATCGGTTGTACGCCACTTGTTAGGTCGGTCATTACCTCCCAAGCAGTATTCTCCATCACGCCCCTCATCGTGCCTCAGAGCTCTCTCCATAGCCTTAACAAAATTGAGAGAGCTTTCCTTTGGTCCGGCTCGGACAAGACAACGGGAGCCAAATGCAAGGTCAACTGGAAGGTGGTTTGTAGACCAAAAGAATATGGTGGCCTTGGGGTGCTCGACACCGACAAGTTTGCACGTGCTTTGCGGCTCGATGGCTATGGTATGAATGGGTGAGCCCATGATTATGGGTTGGCCTTGGAAACCCGTGCATGGAGGAGGACCTCGAGTTTTTCTATGCCTCTACGACTATCACCGTAGGGGATGGCGCCAAAACGCCTTTTTGGGGCTCCCCGTGGCTTCTTGGTCGCAAACCCAAGGATATCGCGCCACTCTTGTTTGTGGCCTCGAGAAGGAAGAATTGGAAGGTCCGTGAGGCCCTCGTGGGGAACGCTTGGATCTTCAAGATCAATCATGACACGGACATGGTTGTCTCCCTAGCCCGCATTAGGGAGTTCTTCACTCTTTGGATGCTCCTTAATGACGTCCACCTTCATGAGCAAACCGAAGACGTCATCGTTTGGAAGCATGCGAACGATGGGATCTACACGGCGGCCACCGCATACAAGGCTCAATTCCTTGGCATGACTCTTTCCCCCTTGGATCGCATGGTTTGGAAGGCATGGGCACCTCCAAAGGTTAAGTTTTTTGCTTGGTTGGCGTTGCAAGATAGGATTTGGACCGCCGATCGCTTGGAGCGTCGAGGTTGGCCAAATTGTAGCCTTTGCAAGCTCTGCAATAGGGAGCAAGAATCAGGAGCCCACCTTTTCTTCAAGTGCCGCTACACGATTCGGCTATGGAAGTCTCTTATTGAGAAACTAGGTCTTGCGCACATGAATACTTCTGAGTGGCTCATGGACGACTCCGTCTACCAGTGGTGGGACAAGAGAACCGACAACCGCAACCCTACCCGGCAAGCTATGGCCTCCCTCACCATGCTTGTCTCTTGGACCATTGGAATGAAAGAAATGCACGAGTGTTCCATACACAAAAGTGCACCACCGACCATCCTACTCACCGCCATCGTCGACGAGGCCAAGCTTTGGATGGCATGCAAGCAAAGAAATTAGGGAATATTTTTCTGGGCGAGTAATTGTCATGCCGAATGTGTGGGTGTGTTGTAATTCTCTAAACTCTATTCTCTCTTTATTTAATAGATGAGGCAAATCTTATGCCTCCGTTTTGATTTTTTTTCCTCCTGCAGTATAATAGAGAACCTGATGGGTGGATGCAGAACCTGAATGGTTTTTGTTCATCTGCATAACACATACACTGCAGTTTATGAGAAACCCCAACAAAATTATATCACCCAAGAGAGGCATGAGCTAGCGCACATTTGCGACCGAAAATAATAGATGCGCCGACCCAGATCACGAGTCAAAGCACATGAACCGGTCTATAATAAAGAATGGACAATTCGACCTGTATATCTGTGAACCGGGCAGCCAGGGCCGGCCAGACATAGGCCCTGTTTGGTTCAGCTTTTATCAACGGATTCCGCTGCCGCGCAGCAGAATCTGAACCAAAGGGCAAACCCAGCAAAATCCGATTCCAGAAATCCGCTGCCAAAATCTGAACCAAAAGCGGAAGCAGCCAAGTCGTGCTTTCAAAATCTGATTCGCTGCGGGCCAAAATCTGAAAAAAGCTGTATCATTTGGTTTGCCAAATGACCTACATCTTTTCACATCAGATTTTCCACAGCTATTTTTCCACAACAGATTTTTCACAGCTGCTTTTAGAAATCCACAGCCGAACCAAACAGGGCCATAGGCACACTTCGATTGTCTCATGTGCAAATCGAACAGCTGGAGAGAACAATCCTGTTACCGAACGCAAATAAGAATCATTAGAATGAACCCGTAGGACAGGAAGAACATCATGCTGTATCGCACAATTTTTGTTGACATGTTTTGAAATTTTAGATTTGCATCAGTGAAGTTACCACAGCTTCCTATCCCGTTGATCTTGTAAGGATACGTACGTACATCGATGAACCACCACCTCCGCGTACATCGTTGCCCCGCTGGCCCGGCCATGATGCACTGGACTTATGCGCTCTGCCGAGCCCTACTCACGCTCAGCAGCCTGCCCGTTAGAGCCGCTCCATATGCCGCACGACCGCCATCGCCGCAGCCCTGCAGCCCATCCCGCTGCTGTTTGCGAGCTGCTGCATACGCGTGGTGCGCTAACGTGCGAGCCGTGTCGTGGCCACGCAGCTGCAGCCGGACTCTCGCATCCCACACATCGGGCAGCGCCGATCTAGCGGAGGGCGAGCATCGGGCGTTGGAGGTCGAGGCGATATAGTGGAGGGGGAGGCTGGTGGTGATTGAGCTGATGTGCGAGTTGCAGTGACCAGGGGAGGGCGGCGAGTCGTGCCTGTGGGAGAGATCATAGACGCGGCGGCGACGCTCGATGGGGAGCGGAAGAACGCGAGGTTTGGGGAAGGTTGGACGAAGGGCACGGGCGCGATTGCGGACCTTTCCGGTTTGTCGTTACTTTTTTTTCTTGTAGCTGTGCGTACATGGGATTGGGATGGCAGAGTTTTCGTTCGTCAGGGAACATGTTTGCTTGTTTAATAGTAAGTATAGATGCATACGCGCCGTGCGAGCCGTGTCGTGGCCACGCAGCTGCAGCCGGACTCTCGCATCCCACACATCGGGCAGCGCCGATCTAGCGGAGTGCGAGCATCGGGCGTTGGAGGTCGAGGCGATGTAGTGGGGGGGAGGCTGCTGGCGATTGAGGTGATGTGCGAGTTGCAGCGACCAGGGGAGGGCAGCGAGTCGTGCCTGTGGGAGAGATCATAGACGCGACGGCGGCGGCAGCGGCGGCGCTCGATGGGGAGCGAAAGAACGCGAGGTTTGGGGAAGGTTGGACGAAAGGCACAGGCGCGATTGCGGACCTTTCCGGTTTGTCGTTACTTTTTTTTCTTGTAGCTGTGCGTACGTGGGATTGGGATGGCAGAATTTTCGTTCGTCAGGGAACATGTTTGCTTGTTTAATAGTAGTATAGATGCATACGCGCGTGCGAGCCGTGTCGTGGCCACGCAGCTGCAGCCGGACTCTCGCATCCCACACATTGGGCAGCGCCGATCTAGCGGAGGGCGAGCATCGGGCGTTGGAGGTCGAGGCGATGTAGTGGAGGGGGAGGCTGGTGGCGATTGGGGTGATGTGCGAGTTGCAGCGACCAGGGGAGGGCAGCGAGTCGTGCCTGTGGGAGAGATTGTAGACGCGGCGGCGGTGGCGGCGCTCGATGGGGAGCGGAAGAACGCGAGGTTTGTGGAAGGTTGGACAAAGGGCACGGGCGTGATTGCGGACCTTTCCGGTTTGTCGTTACATTTTTTTTTTGTAGCTGTGCGTATGTGGGATTGGGATGGCAGAGTTTTCGTTCGTCAGGGAACATGTTTGTCTGTTTAATAGTAGTATAGATGCGAGTGAGGTGATGTGCGAGTTGCAACGACCAAGGGAGGGCAGCGAGTCGTGCCTGTGGGAGAGATCGTAGACGCGGCGGCGGCGGCGGCGCTCGATGGGGAGCGGAAGAACGCGAGGTTTGGGAAAGGTTGGACGAAAGGCACGGGCGCGATTGCGGACCTTTTCGGTTTGTCGTTACTTTTTTTTCTTGTAGCTGTGCGTACATGGGATTGGGATGGCAGAGTTTTCGTTCGTCGGGAACTTGTTTACTTGTTTAATATAGTATAGATCAACGACCGAGTGAACCGGTACTGCGGTATATTAGTATGCTTAGTCTGCATGTTGTTCAGGAAAGAATTCAGATGCCTGAGCTGGCGGTCCGCGTCTCCGTGGCTTTTACCGAGATGTGACGTTTCTTCACTGGATATTGGATACCCTCCTCCATTATTCTTCCCCACACGTGCATCACACTCCAATTGTTGGCGCTCCCGGCTAATTTAGCTCGTTACCTGTGGGGTCTAACCAGCATCTCACCTTGACAAAAGTTTAATCTAGCACGTAGTAGTGGTATGCACTAATTGTGATCAAGCACGCCTTTATTGACCCTATGATCTCGTTCTGATGCAATCCAACAGCAACAGTTGGCATCCGCCATTTTAAAATCGCACTGCCGCAAGTCATGCATCCGATCGACGCACATGATCAGGTAGAACCAGCTGTGCGGTCCAAGGATTGCAACTCTAAAGTTGACAGGACACGGCATGGCATCCATGTGTATACCACGACGCGGAAAAGTTCCGCTGATGAAACGCGCCGCACGTGTGCCTTTGCTCTTTGTACGACCAGCAATTATGGCCAGTTATTTTCGCCTCATGATTCTTCAGAATCTGATATTTTGGCAAACTGCCCACAGAGTTCTACCTACAGATTCACCTGTCAAGTTCTTTTGTGGGATTTCAGCCGTGATTGTTGTATAAGTTGTATGCTAAAATGTCTATAACGCCTTTAGATTGGAACCGAGTGCTGAACTGTTAGACCAACTTCATCGCGCCGACCTAAACGGATGCGCGTTTTGTCCGCTTTTCGTTTGTTTGGGTCGGTCAGGCGGGCGGGCGTGTCCGCTTTGTGATATGGGTCGACAGTGCGTCGAACGAAAAGGATACTCATTTTTTACCCGTGTGGCAGAAATAAATTTAGAAAAACTTAATTAAATATAAGTGGCCGTCCACTTAAATAGTATATAAACATAAAAAAAATAAAAACCCGCCTGCACACTGCCCTAGTCGTGAGTTGCGCCCGCGCCTGCGCACTTCGTCGGTGTGCGCCCGCTATGACTGCGGCTCCGCCTGCACCGGGATCCGTTGCAGATAAAGGTGCTAGTCGTGCGACAACGTCATGTCGGGGTACGGCAGCGGCTGCCTGAACTCCCAGTGCCACCACGCTTGGTACACATGGATGTGCAGCCGCTGCCTCGCGGGACGGGCAGGCGCCGGCGGCGGCAGAGAAGGAAGAGAGCGGGAGGAGGAAGCGCCGGGGGTGAACTTCCCCTTGCTCTTGCCGGAGCCGCTGAATAAACCCATGGCTAGGGTTTGGTTGTCGCCGGCGAGGAAGAACGTGGGGGCGGCTAGATGTGGACGGCGGTGGAAGTGGATGACACTCCCCATGCGTGGATTAAAAATGGACGGCCTCCTGACGCTTCCACTTACTGACGCGTGGGCCCGGTGTCGATGACCGCTATTAATATGACCGCGTTCAGTCGTTGGCCGGCCGCCATCTGGGACCATGGCGGACACCAAGAACACGCGCGGCGCGTCCTCGCCGACGCATTTCAGGCCCAAATTTGAGCCTGAAATGTATCATGGACACGAAGCGGATGCGTTTTGGGTTTGGATCCACGCGTTGGACCGACGTTTTGGTCTGCGACGATCCAAACGGACGTGGACGAACGAAATGTTGGGGAACGTAGTAATTTCAAAAAATTCCTACCCACAGGCAAGATCATGGTGATGCATAGCAACGAGAGGGGAGAGTGTTGTCCACGTACCCTCATAGACCGAAAGCGGAAGCGTTATGACAACACGGTTGATGTAGTTCTTCGTCTTCACAACCTACGATCCTAGTACCGAGCGTGACGGCACCTCCGGTGATTCGCACACGTTCAGCTCGGTGGCGCCCCACGAACTCACGATCCATGAGAGCCGAGGAGAGCTTCGTCAAGACGACGGCGTGATGATGGTGATGATGAAGCTACGGCGGGGCTTCGCCTAAGCACTACTGACGATATGACCGAGGTGGATTATGGTGGAGGGGGTACGACGCGCTAAGAGATCAATGATCAACTTGTGTGTCTATGGGTGCCCCTCCCGTATATAAAGGAGTGGAGGAGGGGGAGGGCTGGCCCTCTACTATGGCGCGCCCTGGGGAGTCCTACTCCCCCGGGAGTAGGATTACCGTCCTTCCAAGTAGTAGGAGTAGGAGAGAAGGAAGGGGAAGAGGGAAGAGAAGGAAGGAAGGGGCGCCGCCCCTCCCCCTGGTCCAATTCATACTAGGCCTTGGGGGGCGCATCCTGCCCAAGGTAGCCCCTCTCTCTCTCCCCTAAAGCCCAATAAGGCCCATATACTCCCCGGCGAATTCCCGTAACTCTCCGGTACTCCGATAAATACCCGAACCACTCAAAACCTTTCCGATGTCCGAATATAGCCTTCCAATATATCGATCTATACGTATCGAACATTTCGAGACTCCTCGTCATGTCCCTGATCTCATCCGGGACTCCGAACAACCTTCGGTACATCAAAACACATAAACTCATAATACCGATCGTCACCGAACGTTAAGCGTGCAGACCCTACCGGTTTGAGAACTATATAGACATGACCGAGACTCATCTCCGGTCAATAACCAACAGCGGAACATGGATGCTCATATTGGCTCCTACATATTCTACGAAGATCTATATCGGTCAAACCGCATAACAACATACGTTGTACCCTTTGTCATCGGTATGTTACTTGCCCAAGATTCGATCGTCGGTATCTCAATACTGAAGGAAATATTCCCTAGAGGCAATAATAAAGTTATTATTTATTTCCTTATTTCATTATAAATGTTTATTATTCATGCTAGAATTGTATTAACCGGAAACATAATACATGTGTGAATACATAGACAAAAATAGTGTCACTAGCATGCCTCTACTTGACTACCTCGTTAATCAAAGATGGTTGAGTTTCCTAGCCATAGACATGACTTGTCATTTAATTAACGGGATCACATCATTAGGAGAATGATGTGATTGACCTGACCCATTCCGTTAGCTTAGCACTTGATCGTTTAGTATGTTGCTATTGCTTTCTTCATGACTTATACATGTTCCTATGACTATGAGATTATGCAACTCCCGTTTACCGGAGGAACACTTTGTGTGCTACCAAACGTCACAACGTAACTGGGTGATTATAAAGGTGCTCTACAGGTGTCTCCGAAGCTACATGTTGGGTTCACATATTTCGAGATTAGGATTTGTCACTCCGATTGTCGAAGAGGTATCTCTGGGCCCTCTCGGTAATGCACATCACTATAAGCCTTGCAAGCAATGTGACTAATGAGTTAGTTGCGAGATGATGCATTGCGGAAAGAGTAAAGAGACTTGCCGGTAACAAGATTGAACTAGGTATTGAGATACCGACGATCGAATCTCGGGCAAGTAACATACCGATGACAAAGGGAACAACGTATGTTGTTATGCGGTTTGACTGATAAAGATCTTCATAGAATATGTAGGAGCCAATATGAGCATCCAGGTTCCGCTATTGGTTATTGACCGGAGACATGTCTCGGTCATGTCTACATAGTTCTCGAACCCGTAGGGTCCGCACGCTTAAAGTTCGGTGATGATTGTATTATGAGTTTTTGTGTATTGATGTACTGAAGGTAGTTCGGAGTCCCGAATGAGATCGGGGACATGACAAGGAGTCTCGAAATGGTCGAGACGTAAAGATCGATATATTGGATGACTATATTCGGACATCGGAAAGGTTCTGAGTGATTCGGGTATTTTCGGAGTACCGGGGAGTTACCGGAATTCACAGGGAGAAGTGTTGGGCCTTATTGGGCCATACGGGAATAGAGGAGAGAGGCCAAAAGGAAGGAGGTGCGCCCCCCCCCCCCTCTGGTCCGAATTGGACAAGGGGTGCAACCCCCTTTTCCTTCTCCCTCTCCCCTCTTTCCTTCTCTCCTACTCCGGAAAGGAAAGGGGAATCCTACTAGGACTTGGGAGTCCTAGTAGGACTCCCCACACTTGGCGCGCCCCCTCTAGGGCCGGCCTCTCCCTCCCTCCTTTATATACGGGGGCAGGGGGGCACCTCTAGAGAGAACAATTGATCTCTTGATCTCTTAGCCGTGTGCGGTGCCCCCCTCCACCATAATCCACCTTGATCATATCGTAGCAGTGCTTAGGCGAAGCCCTGCATCGGTAGCATCATCATCACCGTCATCACGCCGTCGTGCTGACGGAACTCTCCCTCGAAGCTCTGCTGGATCGGAGTTCGTGGGACATCATCGAGCTGAACGTGTGCTGAACTCGGAGGTGCCGTGCGTTCGGTACTTGGATCGGTCGGATCGTGAAGACGTACGACTACATCAACCGCGTTGTCATAATGCTTCCTCTTTCGGTCTATGAGGGTACGTGGACACACTCTCCCCTCTCGTTGCTATGCATCACCATGATCCTGCGTGTGCGTAGGAATTTTTTTGAAATTACTACGTTCCCCAACAAATACCTAGTTCAATCTCGTTACCGGCAAGTCTCTTTACTCGTTCCGTAATGCATCATCCCGCAACTAAATCATTAGTCACATTGCTTGTAAGGCTTATAGTGATGTGCATTACCGAGAGGGCCCAGAGATACCTCTCCGACAATCGGAGTTACAAATCCTAATCTTGATCTATGTCAACTTAACAAGTACCATTGGAGACACCTGTAGAGCACCTTTATAATCACCTAGTTACGTTGTGACGTTTGGTAGCACACAAAGTGTTCCTCCGGTATTCGGGAGTTGCATAATCTCATAGTCATAGGAACATGTATAAGTCATGGAGAAAGCAATAGCAACATACTAAACGATCAAGTGCTAAGCTAACGGAATGGGTCAAGTCAATCACATCATTCTCTAATGATGTGATCCTGTTAATCAATTGACAACTCATGTCTATGGCTAGGAAACTTAACCATCTTTGATTCAACGAGCTAGTCAAGTAGAGGCATACTAGTGACACTCTGTTTCTCTATGTATCCACACATGTACTAAGTTTCCGGTTCATACAATTCTTGCATGAATAATAAACATTTATTATGATATAAGGAAATATAAATAACAACTTTATTATTGCCTCTAGGGCATATTTCCTTCAGTCTCCCACTTGCACTAGTGTCAATAATCTAGATCACATCGCCATGTGATTTAACACCAATAGTTCACATCACCATGTGATCAACACCCATAGTTCACATCGCCATGTGACCAACACTCAAAGGGTTTACTAGAGTCCGTAATCTTAGTTCACATCACCATGTGATTAACACCCAAAGAGTACTAAGGTGTGATCATGTTTTGCTTGTGAGAGAAGTTTAGTCAACGGGTCTGCCATATTCAAATCCATATGTATTGTTCAAATTTCTATGTCAACAATGCTCTGCACGGAGCTACTCTAGCTAATTGCTCTCACTTTCAATATGTATCCAGATTGAGACTTAGAGTCATCTGGATCAGTGTCAAAACTTGCATCGACGTAACCCTTTACGACGAACCTTTTGTCACCTCCATAATCGATAAACATATCCTTATTCCACTAAGGATAATTTTGACCGTTGTCCAGTGATCTACTCCTAGATCACTATTGTACTCCCTTGCCAAAATCAGTGTATGGCATACAATAGATCTGGTACACAGCATGACATACTTTATAGAACCTACGGCTGAGGCATAGGGAATGACTTTCATTCTCTTTCTATCTTCTGCCGTGGTCGGGCTTTGAGTCTTTACTCAACTTCACACCTTGCAATACAGGCAATAACTTCTTCTTTGACTGTTTCATTTTGAACTACTTCAAAAATCTTGTCAAGGTATGTACTCATTAAAAAATCTTATCAAGCGTCTTGATCTATCTCTATAGATCTTGACGCCCAATATGTAAGCAGCTTCACCGAGGTCTTCCTTTGAAAAACTCATTTCAAACACTCCTTTATGCTTTCAAGAAAATTCTACATCATTTCTGATCAACAATATGTCATTCACATATACTTATCAGAAAGGTTATGCTCCCACTCACTTTCTTGTAAATACAGGCTTCACCGCAAGTCTGTATAAAACTATATGCTTTGATCAACTTATCAAAGCGTATATTCCAACTCCGAGATGCTTGCACCAGTTCATAGATAGATCGCTGGAGCTTGCACACTTTGTTAGCACCTTTAGGATTGACGAAACCTTCTTGTTGCATCATATACAACTCTTCTTTAAGAAATCCATTAAGGAATGTAGTTTTGACATCCATTTTCCAGATTTCATAAAATGTGGCAATTGCTAACATGATTCGAACAGACTTTAAGCATCCCTACGAGTGAGAAAATCTCATCGTAGTCAACACCTTGAACTTGTCAAAAAAACTATTTTTCGACAATTCGAGCTTTTTAGATAGTAACACTACTATCATCGTCCGTCTTCCTCTTGAAGATCCATTTATTCTCAATGGATCAGCGATCATCGTGCAAGTCAATCAAAGTTCACACTTTGTTCTCATACATGGATCTCATCTTAGATTTCATGGCCTCAAGCCACTTCGCGGAATCTGGGCTCATCATCGCTTCCTCATAGTTCATAGGTTCGTTATGGTCAAGTAACAAGACCTCCAGGACAGGATTACCTTACCACTCTGGTGCGGATCTTATTCTGGTTGACCTACGAGGCTCGGTAGTAACTTGATCTGAAGTTTCATGATCATCATCATTAGCTTCCTCACTAATTTGTGTAGGAATCACTAGAACTGATTTCTGTGATGAACTACTTTCTAATTCGGGAGAAAGTACAATTACCTCATCAAGTTCTACTTTCCTCCCATTCACTTCTTTCGACAGAAACTCCTTCTCTAGAAATGATCCACTCTTAGCAACAAAGATCTTGCCTTCGGATCTGTGATAGAAGGTGTACCCAACAGTCTCCTTTGGGTATCCTATGAAGACACTTTTCTCCGATTTGGGTTCGAGCTTATCAGGTTGAAGCTTTTTCACATAAGCATCGCAGCCCCAAACTTTAAGAAATGACAACTTTGGTTTCTTGCCAAACCATAGTTCATAAGGTGTAGTCTCAACGGATTTAGATGGTGCCCTATTTAACGTGAATGCAACTTTCTCTAATGCATAACCCCAAAATGATAGCGGTAAATCGGTAAGAAATATCATAGATTGCACCATATCTAATAAAGTACGGTTACGATGTTCGGACACACCATTACGTTGTGGTGTTCCAGGTGGCGTGAGTTGCGAAACTATTCCGCATTGTTTCAAATGAAGACCAAACTCGTAACTCAAATATTCTCCTCCATGATCAGATCATAGAAAATTTATTTTCTTGTTACGATGATTTTCCACTTCACTCTGAAATTATTTGAACTTTTCAAATGTTTCAGATTTATGTTTCATCAAGTAGATATACCCATATCTGCTCAAATCATCCGTGAAGGTCAGAAAATAACGATACCTGCCGTGAGCCTGAACACTCATCGGACTGCATACATCAGTATGTATTATTTCCAACAAGTCTGTTGCTCGCTCCATTGTTCCGGAGAACGAAGTCTTAGTCATCTTGCCCATGAGGCATGGTTCACAAGTATCAACTGATTCATAATCAAGTGATTCCAAAAGCCCATCAGCATGGATTTTCTTCATGCGCTTTACACCAATATGACCTAAACGACAGTGCCACAAATAAGTTGCACTATCATTATTAACTTTGCATCTTTTGGCTTCAATATTATGAATATGTGTATCAATACGATCGAGATTCAATAAACCATTCACCTTGGGTGTATGACCATTGAAGGTTTTATTCATGTAAACAGAACAACAATTATTCTCTGACTTTAAATGAATAACCGTATTGCAATAAAGATGATCAAATCATATTCATGCTTAACGCAAACACCAAATAACATTTATTTAGGTTCAACACTAATCCCGAAAGTATAGGGAGTGTGCGATGATGATCATATCAATCTTGGAACCACTTCCAACACACATCGTCGCTTCACCCTTAACTAGTCTCTGTTCATTCTGCAACTCCCGTTTCGAGTTAGTAATCTTAGCAACTGAACTAGTTTCAAATACTGAGGGTTGCTATAAACACTAGTAAGTACAGATCAATAACATGTATATCAAATATACCTTTGTTTACTTTGCCATCCTTCTTATCCGTCAAATACTTGGGGCAGTTCTGCTTCCAGTGACCAGTCCCTTTGCAGTAGAAACACTTAGTCTCTGGCTTAGGTCAAGACTTGGGCTTCTTCACTTGAGCAGCAACTTGCTTGCCGTCCTTCTTGAAGTTCCCCTTCTTCCCTTTGCCCTTTTCTTGAAACTAGTGGTCTTGTCAACCATCAACACTTGATGCTTTTCTTGATTTCTACATTCGTCAATTTCAACATCGCGAAGAGCTTGGGAATCTTTTCCGTTATCCCTTGCATATTATAGTTCATCATGAAGTTGTAATAACTTGGTGATAGTGACTAGAGAACTCTGCCAATCACTATCTTATCTGGAAGATTAACTCCCACTTGATTCAAGTGATTGTAGTACTCAGACATTCTGAGCACATGCTCACTAGCTAAGCTATTCTCCTCCATCTTGTAGGCAAAGTGCTTGTCAAAGGTCTCATAACTTCCGACATGGGCATGAGTCTGAAATACTAATTTCAACTCTTCGAACATCTCATATGCTCTGTGGCGTTTAAAAAACGTCTTTGATGCCCCGATTCTAAGTCGTAAAGCATGGTGCACTAAACTATCAAGTAGTCATCATATCGAGCTTGCCAAACGTTCATAACGTCTGCATCTGCTCCTGCAAATCGGTTTGTCACCTAGCGGTGCATCAAGGACATAATTCTTCTGTGCAGCAATGAGTATAATCCTTAGATCACGGATCCAATCCACATCATTGCTACTAACATCTTTCAACTTAGTTTTCTCTATGAACATATCAAAAAATAAAACACGGGAGCTAAACGTGAGCTATTGATCTACAACATAGATATGCTAATACTACCAGGACTAAGTTCATGATAAATTAAAGTTCAATTAATCATATTATTTAAAAACTCCCACTTAGATAGACGTCCCTCTAATCATCTAAGTGATCACATGATCCATATCAACTAAACCATGTCCGATCATCACGTGAGATGGAGTAGTTTTCAATGGTGAACGACACTATGTTGATCATATCTTCTATATGATTCACGCTCGACCTTTCGGTCTCCAGTGTTCCGAGGCCATATCTGCATATGCTAGGCTCGACAAGTTTAACCGGAGTATTCTGCGTGTGCAAAACTGGCTTGCACCCGTTGTATTTGAACGTAGAGCTTATCACACCCGATCATCACGTGGTGTCTCGGCACGAAGAACTGTCGCAACGGTGCATACTCAGGGAGAACACTTGTACCTTGAAATTTAGTGAGAGATCATCTTATAGTGCTAGCGTCGAACTAAGCAAAATAAGATGCATAAAGGATAAACATCACATGCAATCAATATAAGTGATATGATATGGCCATCATCATCTTGTGCCTTTGATCTCCATCTCCAAAGCACCGTCATGATCACCATCGTCACCGGCGCGACACCTTGATCTCCATTGTAGCATCGTTGTTGTCTCGCCAACTATTGCTTCTACGACTATTGCTACCGCTTAGTGATAAAGTAAAGCAATTCATGGCGATTGCATTTCATACAATAAAGCGACAACCATATGGCTCATGCCTGTTGCCGATAACTTCGTTACAAAACATGATCATCTCATACAATAAAATTTAGTATCATGTCTTGACCATATCACATCACAACATGCCCTGCAAAAACAAGTTAGACGTCCTCTACTTTGTTGTTGCAAGTTTTACGTGGCTGCTACGGGCTAAGCAAGAACCATTCTTACCTACGCATCAAAATCACAATGATTTTTCGTCAAGTATGTGCTGTTTTAACCTTCAACAAGGACCGGGCGTAGCCACACTCGATTCAACTAAAGTTGGAGAAACTGACACCCGCCAGCCACCTGTGTGCGAAGCACGTCGGTAGAACCAGTCTCGCGTAAGCGTACGCGTAATGTCGGTCTGGTCCTCTTCATCCAACAATACCGCCGAATCAAAGTATGACATGCTGGTAAGCAGTATGACTATTATCGCCCACAACTCATTTGTGTTATACTTATGCATATAACATCTACGCATAAACCTGGCTCGGATGCCACTATTGGGGAACGTAGTAATTTCAAAAAAATTCCTACGCGCACGCAAGATCATGGCGATGCATAGTAACGAGAGGGGAGAGTGTTGTCCACGTACCCTCGTAGACCGAAAGCGGAAGCGTTATGACAACGCGGTTGATGTAGTCGTACGTCTTCACGATCGACCGATCCTAGTACCGAACGTACGGCACCTCCTCGATCTGCACACGTTCAACTCGGTGACGTCCCACGAACTCACGATCCAATAGAGCTTCGAGGGAGAGCTTCGTCAGCACGACGGCGTGATGACGGTGATGATGAAGCTACTGGCGCAGGGCTTCGCCTAAGCACTACGATGATATGACCGAGGTGGATTATGATGGAGGGGGGCACCGCACACGGCTAAGAGATCAATGATCAACTTGTGTGTCTACTAATGGTGTGATCCCGTTAATCAAATGACAACTCATGTCTATGGTTAGGAAACTTAACCATCTTTGATTCAACGAGCTAGTCAAGTAGAGGCATACTAGTGACACTCTGTTTGTCTATGTATTCACGCATGTACCAAGTTTCCGGTTAATACAATTCTAGCATGAATAATAAACATTTATCATGATATAAGAAAATATAAATAACAACTTTATTATTGCCTCTAGAGCATACTTCCTTCACGAAATGAGTCGCCCGGGTGGGGTTGCTCGTAGCAATTGGTTATTTCGACTAGTTTCGCGTCTAATATGAACAGCTTGCAACGCATCTGTCGTTCCAACCACTCACACATATGAATGAGAAAATTCAAACTACAATTTGTAAACATTTGCCCCCACAAGCACCATTACAAAACATCTATCAAGCAAAATCCTTAAACATATGAATAAACTTGAACGTGCACTGGAAAAATCATGTGACAATTACTCATCAACAAATAGTCACTCTTATATCATCACAATTATCAAATCTACAACTACTCATCCAATACCAAAAAAAAAGGGTAAAATTGACAAATAGAAGATGGATGGAGCTGCTGGCGCCATACAGATGCACGAGCACCATGCCGGCATCCATGGTCGTTCTAGAGGAACGATGCGGTGGAGGAGGTCGTGTCGTTGGCCTACCGGACACCGGCACCATCGGAGGTGCACCACAGGGAGCCACACACTAGTGCACCGTTGAGGGAGCGCCACCACGCGCTTGCCATGGCGAAGGACGACATGTCAGGTAGAGGGTCGGGGCGGAGTCGAGCAGCGGTGACCTTGGGTTGATCTTCTCATAATCAAATGCCGGATCAAACTAAAGCCGTGCCACAGTCAATCAATGTATGGAAAAGACAGTTAAGGGTTGATCTTCTCATGATCAAATGCCGGATCAAGCTCAAGCATGAGGAGAATTACTCTACCTGGATTGGACAGAACCTCAATTGATTTCTAATGATTTCCAACGGTTTTTCAAAAACTGGTATTGGCTAGAGTTGTTTGTGGGTTGTTCTATGGCACTCGTACATTTGTACATTTTTGTTATTAATATATAATAATGGGATTGCTAAATCTCAGTCGATTAAGACTTGGTTTAGACTTGATTAAATGAAGATTCGTGCTATATCATTTGACTTAGACTTGATTAAGTCTCAGTCGACCGAGATCTAGCCACACGCATATAATTATGATTGTTCTACGGTTCTTGGTTAAAAAAAAAAAACCAACAACTAAGAGCCCAGACGCTAGCAGCATCGCTCCCTAGTAATAATCCAAACGTGGCTAGCAGCCAAACTAAACCACAGCTGCGACACATGTACAACCACGCAAAAGGCACACCGGGGACATGAACAGCAGCAGAAACTGTGGAGAAACTTCGTAATCATGTCATGGGCACCGGGCCATCCTTACGCTGTTGCAGTGAGGACTTCACCTGTCACACGTTCTTCCTCTTTTCTTTTTTCCGTGAATGCAGCCGTTCTGGCAAAAGAAAACAAAAATAGAAAAGAAAAGAAAATTAGAGTGAGTTTGCTTCAAGTCAATTCCGTGTGGACTGCAATCCTTGGATCAGTGATGAGATGACATGCATACTAGCTGCACATGACAGAATATTCCAGTTCGGCCAAGGATTTTCCTTCACTCTCTTTTTTTCTTCCTGTGTAATGGATGCAGCCTCGTTGCCGCTCTGAATTAGCGGAACTCGACTTCTCTTCAAGACCAGAGGAGCAGTCCCCCTCCATCAGTGGCAGCAGTATTAGCAGTGTGTCTCAAACAAAAAAAGAACAGTGAGCGAGAAGAAAATAAGCACGCTCCATGTTAATAGCTTTTTTTTGCGGGGAAAAAGGGGTTTATCTATTAATCAACCCGGATCAGAGAGATCCAACTCACATAGTTTTCCAACCCCATCGAGTCCAGAACGCAGCCAGACTGCAGTTTTTACTTCTGTACGCCCTACTGCAGCTAGTTCATGACTAACTCTATTGGCCTCACGCCTAATAGCTCCCATCTCAATCTTCCGTTCACTATTCAGTAAATGTTTTATCTCCTGGACTAAAGAAGCATCACGGGACCTGTTGATTGAAGTGTCGCATATAATTGTTACGGCAACCTCGCAATCCATCTCTACCACGAAGGCTGCGAACTCCAGTCAAGAGCTAACTGAATTCCTTCACGGCATGCCTCCAGTTCAGCCGTTAAGGCGTTATCACATGTAAACAAGTGCCTGCAGGAGCTGAAGATGATCTTGCCGTTGCAGTCCCGCAGCACCATCCCAGTGCCAACATTGCCTGCACGTTCTGAAAACGCACCGTCTACGTTCAGTTTAAGCCAGCCCGCTGGTGGTGGCTTCCATGTCTCCGTCGCACGCGCCCATACAGGCGCTTTGCCTGGACTAGCGAAGTGTGCAGCGGGGTATGATGGATCCTGGAGCACCATCTTTCCCTTTACTACGTCCGCCTGCGGGTGTTGTTTAATGCAAAGGAGCGACGAGATGTAGCCTTGCAAGAACCTGCGGGATACTTCAGTTGGAGATGGAGCTTTGTGATGAACAATTTCGTTCCGAACATGCCATGTTCTCCAGAACGTCATTAGGACAACCATACGAGAGGTTTCCGAGGTTAATCCTAGCTAGTACTCGTACTAGTAGAGCAGTAGTGTGCTTACACCAGTAGGGGCTTTATTCCATTGCTCCGTCGATCGATACGGCACGGTCGGTCCTTATTTCGTTTTCCCGGCATCTATGTTCGTCGAGCGTGGAGCGTGTGCATGCCTTTCCGGAGGAGGCAGCCAGGATGTTGCTTGCTCACACGGCCATCTCCGGTCTTGTCAATGCAGAGCAAACTAACACACCACTGGCAGACAACAGATCAGGAGATCAAGCCACTTTCCTCTCCATAGCTCGCCACGCACCGGCACCATACGCACAATCCCACCGACACAGGCCATCCATCAGAGCCCAGTTTCCTCATGCGCAGGGTAGCTTGCTTCTTCTGCGCACACATCTCGCAGAACGGCCAGGTAGCAAAGTACGCACTCACGATACGCTATACATTCACAACCAACCACCAACGGAGAACGATGCGATATCCAATCCTCTCTCCCAGCACCGGAATGGAAAGAAGAAGGCACACGGCGCGTTGCGGTCACCGAAGCCGCGGACGATCGGCCGCCGATGCGCCGAGGCGCCGCCCGCGTGCACGTAGAGGGCGAGAGCATTGCACCGTATCCGCCGAAATCTGAAACGTCATAGGACCGCGTCGGGCGCGGGAGCCCCACGAGCACTGAGGCGTCACCGCCAGAGGGGACACATCCAAATCCACCTCACCTCACACCTCACCTGCCGCGATCGTGCGTGGAGTGGCAGTACGTCCGCCCGTCCCCACGGCCCATCACGCCGCTCGCTCGCCGTCGCCGTCGGTCGACAGTAGTTGGCCATCAGGCCGTGGCTCGTCCAAGTAATACCAACTGTACTCGTGTAAACAACGATAAAGCTTGGGCGCCATACCTGCATGGCTGCGTCCACACCATGACTGACACAGACTCCACCTAGCTACCACTGCTACTGCGTGCAGACAGCAGACCGGTGAAGCACCGTGCCCGCGGTCGGTCAACGAAAGTCACGAGACTACCACCACCGGCACCGCTCGCTGACATGTGTGATTCTTGGATCGTTGTCCACCCCCTGGACTGGACTGACACGACGCGTGCGTACGGCGGGCTAATAGTGATCGATTAAACAAAGATAAAACTGACCTTGAGAGCACACGGTGTCGCTGACCAACCAGACCTCCCAGACGGAATCTGGGTGCGCACGAGCACGAACATGCAACCCAAACCCTGCATAAATTTCAGCTGCGCGCGTAGCGTAGACGATCCGGCTAATCCGGAGTCATGCGGCAGCGGCAGCGCGTGGCAGGGAAACGAAAGGGAAAGTAAAACGAATCAAACCGATTGGTGCGCCTCAGCACACGACGTGGAGAGAGGGGCCGTGTGACTTTGCCGGAGCTCAGCGCCTCCGACGGAAAGGCGACGGCGACCCGGCGGGCGGGCATACGGCGACGTGCCACCGACTCGCCGGGAAGGTGGATGGAATAAACCAAAGCACGGGCGCGCGCGGCGCCGGCGCCTCAAAAGTCGCTCTCCGCGTGGGGGCCCGGCGGCGGGCGGAAATGCGGACAGCGACCACGGGACGGGAGGCGGGCACGTAGTCGTCGTACGTGGAGTACTACGTACGTGCGCGCCTGTGAATCGTGATCGCAGGGGCGGCCGGTCGACCGCTGGCTGTCCCTCTCCAAGTCCCCACCGGCCACGGCTCACGCGAATTATTCCGCGCCAGCGACCAGATCCGCGGCTGCGTGATCCGTCATCCGCCAGCTATGATGCCACCGAGCCGCCGGCCGGGGCCCATGTGCGTGCTAGACGGACGTAGTATTACTTGCTTGTGTGTGCTGCCGGCAGTGTGATCTCCGGCCGTTGGGGCAGGAGTATTCTTTTTAGCCAATGTGTCGGCTGAGGTTATTTGGCGCCTAATCTAATCTGATCCTAAATGGATTATTTAGGAGGCGGCGAGCTGATGCGTGGTGCATGAGCGGCAGGCCGGCAGCTTCCTCCCCCCTCGCTGCCAGGAGAGGCCCTCTCAGTTACCAGCCGGTGGAAAAAAAAAAAAATACTCTGGCGGCAGTACGCTCTCGTTTCCGTTGATTGAGTACAGTATTACAGTACGAAAGTGGATGCCAACTTGTCTGCTCTTCATCTTGAGAATATCAACGACCGAGTGAACCCGTACTGCGGTATATTACTCTCTCTGTCTCAAAGTAAATGTCTTAATCCTAGTACAAGCTCGGGACGGATAGTAGTATGCTTCGTCTACATGTTTTTTTAGGGTTTCTTCGTCTACATGTTGTTCAGGAAAGAATTCAGATGCCTGAGCCGGCGGTCCGCGTCTCCGTGGCTCTACCGAAATGTGACCTTTCTTCACTGGATATTGGATACTGGATACCCTCCATTATTCTTCCCCATACGTGCATCACACTCTAATTATTGGCGCTCTCGGCTGGGCTAATCTAGTTCGTTACTTGTGGGGTCTGACGAACATCTCACCTTGAGAAGGTTTAAACTAGCTATATTTAATTGTGAGCAAGAACACCTTTATTGACCCTTTAATCTCGATCTGATGCGATCCAACAGCAACGGTTGGCATCCGCCACTAAGAAATCACACTGCTGAAAGTCATGCATCTGATGGAGCACATGATCAGGTAGAACCATCGCTGTGCGGTTCAAGGATTGCAATTCTAAAGTTGACCGGACACGCTATGGCATCATGTACAATTTGTCTAATTCACATCTAAATGTTTTCTAAGGACGTTACATCTAAGCTCTCACAAATGATGCAGCAACAAGGAAAAAAACTGAGACAAAACAAATCAGACCATAAACATAGTAGACATCAGGATAGATGTGACATAACTATGTAACATCTAAATATGTCCTAGATAGACCCATCCATGAATGCAACGGTGCGGGAAGTTACGCTGATGAAACGCGCTGCACATGTGCCCGGGCTCTTAGAGCATCTCTCATGCCTGTCTCAAACTCGTCCGGGCAAGTCGTCAGGTTATTGGTCGGTAAAAAAAAATCGATTCAACCGAACATCTGAAACCGCGGACAAATGCTCGGGCTGACCGGCATCCCTCATATTCAGTCCAAATATAGGGCAGATATGGGGTGGCCTGGCCATGCCCGGGCTCGTCCGCCTGACAGGCTCGGTCCACCACCGACCCACAGCTGTCCCACAAAAAAAACCCCAATCCGGACGCCTCGCTCCAAACCCTAACTCACTCTCTTGCTCCATCCTCTCCTCTCCCTCTCCGATTTCGGTCCCATCCACGACGATGACCAGCTCCGGCAGCGACTCCGACTCCGAGCTCGATTACGAGGATGAGATGGCCCTCCGCATTGCGCTGGAGCGCTCCAAGGGGGAGACCGGCGGCATCTCCGGATCTGGAGCGTCTCCGCTGCTCCCCCGACGCAGCGCGAACGCCAGATCTGGACCCTCCCATCACGCGCGCAGCGACGCCAGGACAGCGCAGTCTGCACCGCCCTCGCGCCTTCTCCTTCCCCCGCCGGCCGCTCCACCACACGATCAGCGGTGGGTGCTAGTGTCGGTGTCAAAACTGGCGGATCTCGGGTAGGGGGTCCCGAACTGTGCGTCTAGGATCGATGGTAACAGGAGACGGGGGACACAATGTTTACCCAGGTTCGGACCCTCTTGATGGAGGTAATACCCTACTTCCTGCTTGATTGATCTTGATGATATGAGTATTACAAGAGTTGATCTACCACGAGATCGTAATGGCTAAACCCTAGAAGTCTAGCCTATGAGTAATGTCATGATGATCTACCGACTAGCCTGGCCTCGGTTTATATAGTGCACCAGAGGCCTAGGATAACAAGAGTCCTAGCCGAATACGCCGGTGGAGAGGAGTCCTTGTCTAGATCACCAAGTCTTGTGGAATCTTCCTCGTGCATGTCATCGGCTGTCCGAACTGGCCCATGAGTATACAGCCATGGGGGTCCTCGGCCCAATCTAACTGATCAGGAGACGGCGTGGTGAGTACCCCTAGTCCAGACACCGTCGAGCCCCTCGAACCGGTCTTCAAGTTGGGGACGCTCCTCGATTCTTCCGAACTGTTCTTCATCTTCGGTCGTCGGTCTTGAAAACTGGTTAAACAGATCTTCTTATCTTCGATCTTGAGGATCGCCGAAGTAAATCCGAAGGGTTTATACGTCGGATATCCTAGGAGCCCCTTTTAAGTTATCGGCCTTTATCAATGCCTCGTTATTTTTATGCCCACCTTGGGTTTGAAGTGTTTCCCGTGCGGCGGTGTCATCTCGCGTCCGAGCTCCAATGCCGGACCGTATTCGAGGTATCTTTTGCAGCCGAGCACCAACGCCAGACCGCTTCCAAGCTCCAACGCTGGAATGTATCCGTGCTCCAACGCCAGACTATATCCGAGGTGTCATAGATCACCTTGGTTCAAAAAAGTTGAAGGAGTTTAGTCGAGCTTAATGCCGGGAATGCCCTCTATGGAGCCAGCCACTGGCGCCCGAGCTTTAGGCCGGACTACTTCCGAGGTGGTGCACCACCTCGGGCTTGGGCTGATTTTGGATGCGTGTAAATTTATTTGCTATCAATATGTATGACCAGTAGCCCTCAAGGTGTGTGTCAGTCTAAAACCCGAGATGCACCTAAAGGAAAACATGAAACCGCTGATCCTAGTAGCCCTTGAGCATCAGGTCGATGCGCGAAATCAGGCCTGAGTATCAATTCCTAGCTCGGCAGCATAAGTTGGAAAAGAAACACAGTGTAATATATTAGAGATAATAGTGATCGGCGAATGGGCCCTTGAGAGAGGGTCTTGAGAAGTTGCTGCAGCATATTAGCTCGATGCCAGATAGGTCCAGATGGTCCCTATTGTTGTCCGAAGACGCGTTTGCCCATAGTTCGGTCATGCCGAACACTGAGCACTTTGAATTCTCTGCATTGAATAAGCGATGCAGTAGCCCCCGAGACACTGGTCGGGTGGCAATACCAGATCAGGTGATCGATGTGCCCCTTTATTGTTTGTAAATAATAAGCCCGAAGCCTAGTAGCCCCCGAGCCTTAATGCGGGCACGGGTGGCTGAATTAAGGATCGATCTCCATAGTAAAATCACAAATTATGTGTAATGACTCTATGTATCCAAGTAGTTTGCGTCATTAATGCTCGGATCCGCATTGTATAAAACTTTGCTGACCGACCATCGGCTTCAACCTCTTCGGCCAGTAGCCGAGGAGTGTTTCCTACTTTATAAAGCCGTTATAAGGGCAAAGATTTGTGGAAAATAAGGCGATCCGGCCATACGGTTTTATAAACAAAGGTACACGGAGAGATATGTTATATTACGTTTTAACGTAAGAAACATCTTCCAAAGAAAATAGTCCCGCTATTGGTTCCTTTCTTTGGGTCGTCAGGCTTATCATGATCATGAAACCTCACATCCGATCAATGTGGGAGGAAAATATTGAGGATTTAGTTCGAGGAAAGTTCCCGAACTCTATGGTATTAATGAACCAAAAAAATTCACTTCCGTCATTGCCGACCAATGTGATCCTTTAATATTGCTAGCTTTCGGCTTCATCCAGTCTGAGGTACTTACTCGAATGACCCGGTAGTAACAATCACAGAGGTGCTCCCTTTACCACCTAGCCGAACAATCAGGAACGTAGGGGTTAGCACAGGAGCCAGGCAACCCAGCTTGGCCAAAATATTAAGTCAAATCGATGCATATTTATGGCTTTATAATGATAATTACAGAAGGCAGCGCTTGTATACTGAATACAAATACTGGTGATATATGTTTATTTTATGTATAATGATTGTATGTACCGAAGTACTTATATCATATCTATGTTCACCCGAACTTTAAACGCGTCTTAACCGACCGTCGGCTTCTCCCTCTTCGGTCAAGGGCCGAAGAGTGTTATGTACTCTACCTGTTGAGAATATCGACGGTGTTTCCGATAACCAGGAAATCAGGCTATAAGGCTGTAACAGACAAAGCGCGCTTAGGGAGCTTATGCTATATTACTGACAAAGTGTAAGAAGCATCTTCGAACAAAATAGTACCTCCACCGATGCCTTTCTTCGGTGCTCATTGTTACTATGAGACTTGTGCAATCGATTTTTTGTAATCATGAGTTCCGTTGTGTGCCGACCATGATTGGAAACAATAAGAGCTCTAGCTTTCGGCTTCACCTAGTCTGAGGTCAGAGCTCGGATGACCCGGTCGTGACAATCGCAGAGGTGCTCCCTTTACTCCCTAGCCGAACAATCGGGAACGTACGGGTAAACACAGGAGCAAGGCAACCCAGCTTGCAAATCGCTTAAGTCAACATGGTGTATATTGTGGCGTAATACACAGACAAGGAATGAAGCCGTACAAGTGTAATCATTTGCAAGAGGAAAGGCTTCATAAAGGAAGCCCCCAAATAAACGGGGTATTTGAATTTGTGTGTCACAAACAAAGTTATGACAAGGAAGTTTTTCACAAACAACTTTTTGTCAAAAAAGTATAATGCTTGGTCGAACCGAACAAAATTTAAAAATTTAAGACTTTGACCATGAAAGCGACTTAGCTGGTTAATGTGCTTGGTAAGCGGTCCGAGCTTACGGCGGGACGAGGTCCCAGCCCTCAAGCCGGTCCCGAGGTGGCGGAGCGAAGAGCTCGGCACTCCGAAGTGGCGACATAGTACGACCAATGTGGCAAGGTGGAACACCAGTCTGACCGAGGCGACGAAGCAGGCCGACAGTGTGACGCCGAAGTCTCCGGCGTGGGTTATTGAAGTGATGACGAAGCCCCAGTCCAGCCGAGGTGACGTGGTAGGTCGGTACGCCGAGGTGACAGGGTTTCTGTGCACAGAAAATAGTGCAAGCCGGAGATAATAGTGTAGTAAATTAAAAAGTGTTGCATAATTAATAATTTATGCAAAGTGAATAATTAAAGGAATATGGCCGGTGTGCCGAGCACCCAACGAGGTAGAACCCTCTCGATGACGCCAAAGTCACCGAGGCAACCGAACATGTCGGTATGGCAATTCGACCAACAAGGCAATCATGCGAGCCAACTTATGCCGATTGAGATGACGATGTTGGCTTGCCGAAGTGACCGCGTGATGCAATCGAAGTTGATTACCTACACACATAAAATAGTTCGGTCCAAAAAGGATATATATATATATATATATATATATATATATATATATATATATATATATATATATATATAATCCTTGCATAATTGCCTTTTGCAAAAATAATTTATTTAAAGAGATGTGGCCTGGCGCCGAAGTCAATGTCGATGCAGGGCGTCGGCGTGACGCGGTGAAGGCGTGGCAAAGCCTGAATTCACAGGCCGGTCCGAGTTTCGGATGCCGCATTCGCCGAACTGTATACGGAAACTGACCGAACCACTAGGCGGTCGTCGTTAATGCGGCCACCATTTATTAGACCTGTGTACAGATGATGAAACAAACTAGAGTAATCATTCCTTGGAAAAAATAAACTCAAGCAAGAAAAAATACTAGGATTAATAGCACCTGGTTTATCTGTTGTAGCAATCTGAATAGAGGTTACTCCCAAAATTGGGACTCGATCCGCACACCCATTGCCTGATGGGAGATAAAGCGACGACATGGCGATGCTGGCAAAGGTTGGCTCAACGAGGCAAGGCCCCCGGTCCAGCTAACGTGACGAAGTTGGTCGGCTGGTGACGCCGAAGTCACCGGAGTATGTTGATGAAGATATGGTGAAGCCCCCGGTCCAGACGAGGTGTCGGAGCATGTCGGTAAGGAGACGGCCATGCCGACGCAGGTCATAATTTGTGACACGGTCAATGCCGGTTTGATGAAGTGACCATGCGATCATGCCGGTGTGCCCGCTCCGTGTAATCCGTGGGGCGGCGACGTTGGTGATGATTTATACTTGACGATTCCGAACTCTTGTTCGGCTCGCCGAGCTGAAGATCCGAAGAAGTTGAGCTCGGCTCAACAAAGTGACGACGTGTCTAGCGCAGGTCGGCAGCCGTGGGGCAATATTGCCGGACTGGTTTGACACCAGCGTGATGGTGAAGATTACCTCAGAGAAGGCTTAAAATTGTATGGGCACGTGTTTAAAAACAAAGCACAATATCCTAGGAGGAAATTCCATTAATAAGGTTGTCCAATATGACGTTCATAAAGAAACATGCATTCGGGGCAGATCCGTATTCGTGCAAAAACCAGATCGAAAAATTGGTCCACTCATCGGAAGGTTCCCGGAGTTTGAACCGTCGGATCGAGATGAAATTTGGAGGGGTGGTAGATATGGGAATTCTGCTGCAGATGAACGGTTGGATCTTCCAAAAGACCTCCGAGCCGGGATCTGGAGGCCACGCCGTAAACTCGTCCGGATTCCCGTCCAGATTTGACAGGGCTCCGGTATATCATAGATTGCCGGAGATTCCTCCATCGGAACTCGGTGAAATTTTGCATGGTTGTTGAAGACTTAATTCTGCACTATTCCACCAAAGTAATCGTAAAACCGACGCTCGAGGAGGCGATGGCGGCGGATACAAGTTTGTTGTCCAGAAAAACAGCACGGCCACCCGAGGGCAATGTTGACGTTGAGCCCCCGAGCTCCATGGATGATTGCTATATGATCATGATAGAGATCGGAGTTGATGTTGATGAAGACCCCCGTCCGAACATGACGATCGAAGACGGAGCGCTGTCCTCGGTCGAGCCAAGGTGACCACTTCGAGCCGACGACGAAGATGCCGGCGTCGCAGTTGATCTGCGGGCGAGCCATCGATCCTTTGCCGAACACACAGCGGAACTCTCAATGAAAGCACCAATGTCGGTGTCAAAACCGGTGGATCTCGGGTAGGGGGTCCCGAACTATGCATCTAGGATCGATGGTAACAGGAGACGGGGGACACAATGTTTACCCAGGTTCGGGTCCTCTTGATGGAGGTAATACCCTACTTCCTTCTTGATTGATCTTGATGATATGTGTTGGGTAACATAGTAATTTCAAAAAAATTATCCTTTTTATCCGCCAAATACTTGGGGCAGTTCCGCTTGCCGTGAGCAGTCTGCTTGCAGTAGAAGCACTCAGTCTCAGGCTTAGGTCCAGACTTGGGTTTCTTCTCCTGAGTAGCAACTTGCTTGTTGTTCTTCTTGAAGTTCCCTTTCTTCTTCCCTTTGCCATTTTTCTTGAAACTGGTGGTTTTATTGACCATCAACACTTGATGCTCCTTGATTTCTACCTCGGCAGCCTTTAGCATTGCGAAGAGCTCGGGAATCGTCTTATCCATCCCTTGCATACTATTCATCACGAAGCTCTTGTAGTTTGGTGGCAGTGATTGGAGAATTCTGTCAATGACGCTATCATCCGGAAGATTAACTCCCAGTTGAATCAAGTGATTATTATACCCAGACATCTTGAGTATATGCTCACTGACATAACTATTCTCCTCCATCTTGCAGCTATAGAACTTATTGGAAACTTCATATCTCTCAATCTGGGCATTTGCTTGAAATATTAACTTCAACTCCTGGAACATCTCATATGCTCCATGACGTTCAAAACGTCACTGAAGTCCCGGTTCTAAGCCGTAAAGCATGGCACACTGAACTATCGAGTAGTCATCAGCTTTGCTTTGCCAGACGTTCATAACATCTGGTGTTGCTCCTGCAGAAGGCCTGGCACCTAGCGGTGCTTCTAGGACGTAATTCTTCTGTGCAGCAATGAGGATAATCCTCAAGTTACGGACCCTGTCTGTGTAATTGCTACCATCATCTTTCAACTTTGCTTTCTCAAGGAACGCATTAAAATTCAACGGAACAACAGCACGGGCCATCTATCTACAATCAACATAGACAAGCAAGATACTATCAGGTACTAAGTTCATGATAAATTTAAGTTCAATTAATCATATTACTTAAGAACTCCCACTTAGATAGACATCCCTATAATCCTCTAAGTGATCACGTGATCCAAATCAACTAAACCATGTCCGATCATCACGTGAGATGGAGTAGTTTCAATGGTGAATATCACTATGTTGATCATATCTACTATATGATTCACGCTCGACCTTTCGGTCTCCGTGTTCCGAGGCCATATTTGTTATATGCTAGGCTCGTCAAGTTTAACCTGAGTATTTCGTGTGTGCAACTATTTTGCACCCGTTGTATTTGAACGTAGAGCTTATCACACCCGATCATCACGTGGTGTCTCGGCACGAAGAACTTTCGCAACGGTGCATACTCAGGGAGAACACTTATACTTTGATAATTTAGTGAGGGATCATCTTATAATGCTACCGTCAATCAAAGCAAGATAAGATGCATAAAAAGATAAACATCACATGCAATCAATATAAGTGATATGATATGGCCATCAACATCTTGTGCTTGTGAACTCCATCTCCGAAGCACCGTCATGATCACCATCGTCACCGGCGCGACACCTTGATCTTCATCGTAGCATCGTTGTCGTCTCGTCAATCTTATGCTTCTACGACTATCGCTACCGCTTAGTGATAAGGTAAAACATTACAGGGCGATTGCATTGCATACAATAAAGCGACAACCATATGGCTCCTGCCAGTTGCCGATAACTCGGTTACAAAACATGATCATCTCATACAATGAAATTTAGCATCATGTCTTGACCATATCACATCACAACATGCCCTGCAAAAACAAGTTAGACGTCCTCTACTTTGTTGTTGCAAGTTTTACGTGGCTGCTACGGGCTTAGCAAGAACCGTTCTTACCTACGCATCAATACCACAATGATAGTTTGTCAAGTTGGTGCTGTTTTAACCTTCGCAAGGACCGGGCGTAGCCACACTCGGTTCAACTAAAGTTGGAGAAACTGACACCCGCCAGCCACCTGTGTGCAAAGCACGTCGGTAGAAACAGTCTCGCGTAAGCGTACGCGTAATGTCAGTCCGGGCCGCTTCATCCAACTATACCGTCGAACCAAAGTATGACATGCTGGTAAGCAGTATGACTATCGTAGTCCTTTCGATAAGTAAGAGTGTCGAACCCAACGTTGAGCCGAAGGAAATGATAAGCGGTTTTCAGCAAGGTATGCTTTGCAAGTACTGAAACAAGTGGTAACAGATAGTTTTGTGATAGGATAATTTGTAACGAGCAACAGGTAACAAAATTAAATAAAGTGCAGCAAGGTGGCCCAACCCTTTTTGTAGCAAAGGACAAGCCTGGACAAACTCTTATATAAGGAAAAGCACTCCCGAGGACACATGGGAATATCCTCAAGCTAGTTTTCATCACGTTCATATGATTCGCGTTCGGTACTTTGATAATTTGGTATGTGGGTGGACCGGTGCTTGGGTGCTGTTCTTACTTGAACAACCATCCCACTTATGATTAACCTCTATTGCAAGCATCCGCAACTACAACAAAAGTATTAAGGTAAACCTAACCATAGCACGAAACATATGGATCCAAATCAGCCCCTTACGAAGCAACGCATAAACTAGGGTTTAAGCTTCTGTCACTCTAGCAACCCATCATCTACTTATTACTTCCCAATGCCTTCCTCTAGGCCCAAATAATGGTGAAGTGTTATGTAGTCGACATTCACCTAACACCACTAGAGGCTAGACAACATACATCTCATCAAAATATCGAACGAATACCAAATTCACATGACTACTAATAGCAAGAATTCTCCCATGTCCTCAGGAACAAACGTAACTACTCACAAAGCATATTCATGTTCATATTCAGAGGGGTATTAATATGCATATATGATCTGAACATATGATCTTCCACCAAATAAACCAACTAGCATCAACTACAAGGAGTAATCAACACTACTAGCAACCTACTAGTACCAATCCCGGACTTGGAGACAAGAATTGGATACAAGAGATGAACTAGGGTTTTGAGAGGAGATGGTGCTGGTGAAGATGTTGATGGAGATTGCCCTCTCCCGATGAGAGGAGCGTTGATGATGATGATGACGATGATTTCCCCCTCCCGGAGGGAAGTGTCCCCGGCAGAACAGCTCTGCCGGAGCCCTAGATTAGTTCCGCCAAGGTTCCACCTCGTGGCGGCGGAGTTTCGTCCCGAAAGGTTGCTTCTGATTTTTTTTGTCGACGAAAGACCTCATATAGCAGAAGATGGGCATCGTAGGGCCACCAGGGGGCCCACGAGGTAGGGGGGCGCGCCCTACGAGGGGTGCGCACCCCCACCCCCATGGACAGGGTGTGGCCCCCCTGGCCTTCATCTTTGGCGAGGATTTTTTATTATTTGTTTTAAGATATTCCGTGGAGTTTCAGGACTTTTGGAGTTGTGCAGAATAGGTCTCTAATATTTGCTCCTTTTCCAGCCAAGAATTCCATTGCAGCATTCTCCTCCTTATGTAAACCTTGTAAAATAAGAGAGAATATGCATAAGTATTGTGACATAATGTGTAATAACAACCCATAATACAGTAAATATCGATATAAAAGCATGATGCAAAATGGACGTATCAACTCCCCCAAGCTTAGACCTCGCTTGTCCTCAAGCGAAAGCCGATAACGATAAATATGTCCCCATGTTTATAGGTAGAGGTGTCGATAAAAATAAAATACGGACATGAAGGCATCATGATTATTCTTATAACAGCAACATAAATAGGTATTGTCATATGATTTCTTATGTTCAAGTAATAATCCATTCACAATGCAGAGTACGAATCATAAACTTTATTGAGAACCAACAAACTATAATCTCAGTCATTGAAGCAATTGCAATTTATCATAAGTTCATAACATCAGAAAGAGTCTATGTCAGAGCTTAATAGCAAGTCCACATACTCAACTATCATTTAGTCCTTCATAATTGCTAACACTCACGCGATACTTGTGGTTACGGAGTTTTAATTGGACACAGAGAAAGATAGGGGCTTATAGTTTCGCCTCCCAACCTTTTACCTCAAGGGTAATGTCCAACACACTGTGCTTTCCAAAGGATAAAATGTAAAAAGGAAAGGTGAAGATCACCATGACTCTTGCATAAGGTAGAGGATAATAGTAAAAGATAGGCCCTTCACAGAGGGAAGCAGAGGTTGCCATGCGCTTTTATGGTTGGATGCACAAAATCTTAATGCGAAAGAACGTCACTTTATATTGCCCCTTGTGATATGAACCTTTATTATGCAGTCCGTCGCTTTTATTTCTTCCATATCACAAGATCGTATAAAAGCTTATTTCCCCACACCAATCAATCATACATATTTAGAGAGCAATTTTTATTGCTTTGCACCGATGGAAACTTACTTGAAGGATCTTACTCAATCCATCGGTAGATATGGTGGACTCTCATGGCAAAACTGGTTTAAGGGTCTTTGGAAGCACAAGTAGTATCTCTACTTGGTGCTGAGAATTTGGCTAGCATGAGGGGGAAAGGTAAGCTCAACATGTTGGAAGATCCATGACAACGTACTTTATCTCAGATATAAGAAAACATAACTATACGTTGTCTTCCTTGTCCAACATCAACTCTTTAGCATGTCATATTTTAATGAGTGCTCACAATCATAAAAGATGTCAATAATAGTATATCTATATGTGAAACCTCTCTTTCCTTATTACTTCCTATTAATTGCAATGATGACCAAAGCTATGTTTGTCAACTCCCAACAACCTTCAATCATCATACCCTTTCTATGTGAAGTCATTACTCTCAATAAGATCAATATGAACTCTTTATTCTTTTTCTTTCTTTTCTTTTATTCACTCAAGATCATGGCAAAATAATCAAGCCCTTTACTCAACACTAATCTTTATTATATAGCTCACGGACTCGATTACATAGAGAGATGATAAAGCAAAACTCAAAACTAGATCATGCCATAAACTTTAATCTACTAGATCAAGATACTACTAATAGGATCGAACTAAGAAAACGGTAAAGATAGCAGATGTGGTTGTGATACGATACCGGGGCACCTCCCCCAAGCTTGGCAGTTGCCAAGGGGAGTGCCCATACCCATGTGATTATGTCTCCTTTGTTGGTGAAGAAGGTGGAGGTGTTGGATAATCGCACATCGAGCGTAAGAGGTCCTCCAACTTGCGAATAATGCCCTTGAGTGCAACGATATGCTCCTTCAACAAAATATTTTCACTTGTGAGATACTTGTTTTGAATACGAGCTAACTCAATCATCTTGAAAGCTTCTATTTCAGTTGGGGTAAGAAAGTTGTGATCAAGTTGAAGGGTGTCTTCTGCTGCCGGAGCTTGGTCCTCCGTGGCCTTCTTGACCCTTTCATCCTTGTTGATCTCCATGGGTTCTTCCCTCTTCAGCTCTATCTTCATTAGCCAAGCATCTTTGTCACCATTGTTGGAGGAGGGGGACGACATGATGCCTGGCCTTGACAACCTTGACAGAAAACAACTCGAAACAAGAACAGAGGATAATTGCGTGATACGGGAGTCAAAACCTTCGGGAGAATATATAATGAATTTTTATCGACCAAAATACGTATCGTGCAAGAAAACGGAGTCCGGAAGGCACACAAGGTGCCCACGAGGTAGGGGGGCGCGCCCAGGGGGTAGGGCGCGCCCTCCACCCTCGTGGGGCCCTCGTGTGCTTCCCGAACTGCTACTTATTTTTCTATTTTTCTAAATATTCCAAAACGGAGAAATATTGCCTTAAAAATTGTTTTGGAGTCGGTTTACTTACCGTACCACATACCTACTCCTTTTCGGAGTCTGAAACATTCCGGAAAGTGTCCCTTATGTATTCCTCCGGGGTTACGGTTTCAATAACATAGGTTTCAACATTTTTAGGATTACCTAATATATACTGTTTAATTCGTTGACCGTTTACCACCTTCAGATTTGTGCCTTTGAAGTTGTTGATTTTTATGGCACCAGAACGATAGACCTCCTCGATAACGTAGGGTCCTTCCCATTTAAAGAGAAGCTTTCCTGTAAAAAATCTTAAACGAGAGTTGTATAGCAATACATAATCACCTACATTAAACTCACGCTTTTGTATCCTTTTATCATGCCATCGTTTAACCTTTTCTTTGAACAACTTGGCATTTTCATAAGCTTGGGTTCTCCATTCATCAAGTGAGCTAATATCAAATAACCTCTTCTCACTGGCAAGTTTGAAATCATAGTTGAGCTCTTTAATAGCCCAATATGCCTTATGTTCTAGTTCGAGAGGTAAGTGACATGCTTTTCCATAAACCATTTTATATGGAGACATACCCATAGGATTTTTATATGCAGTTCTATAAGCCCATAATGCATCATCAAGTTTTTTGGACCAATTCTTTCTAGACCTATTGACAGTCTTTTGCAAAATTAATTTGAGCTCTCTATTACTCAATTCTACTTGACCACTAGACTCCGGGTGATATGGAGATGCAATTCTATGATTAACATCATATTTGGCAAGCATTTTACGGAAAGCACCATGAATAAAATGTGAACCACCATCAGTCATTAAATATCTAGGGACTCCAAACCTCGAAAAAATAACTTCTTTAAGCATTTTAATAGAAGTGTTATGATCAGCACTACTAGTTGGAATAGCTTCTACCCACTTAGTAACGTAATCAACAACAACTAAAATATGTGTATATCCATTAGAGGCAGGAAAAGGTCCCATATAATCAAAGCCCCAAACATCAAATGGTTCAATAACAAGTGAATAATTCATAGGCATTTCTTGACGTCTACTAATATTACCAATTCTTTGACATTCATCACAAGACAAGACAAACTTACGGGCATCCTTGAGAAAGTAGGCCAATAAAAACCAGATTGCAATACCTTATGTGCAGTTCTATCTCCAGCGTGGTGTCCTCCATAAGCTTCGGAGTGACACTTGTGTAGGATCTGTTCTGTTCATGCTCGGTACACAACGCCTAATAACACCATCTACTCCTTCTTTATAAAGATGTGGGTCATCCCAAAAGTAATGCCTTAAATCATAGAAAAACTTTTTCTTTTGCTGGTATGTGAAACTAGGGGGTATAAATTTAGCAACAATGTAATTAGCATAATCATCATACCATGGAGTACTACGAGAAGTACTTATGACATTTAATTTCTCATCAGGAAAGCTATCATCAATAGGTAGTGGGTCATCAAGAACATTTTCTAACCTAGACAAGTTGCGCAGAACGGGTTTTCAACTCCCTTTCTATCAACAATATGCAAATCAAATTCTTGTAGCAAGAGAACCCATCTAATAAGTCTAGGTTTAGCATCTTTCTTTTCCATTAAATATTTAATAGCAGCATGATCAGTGTGAATATTACTTTAGAATCAACAATATAAGGTCTGAACTTATCACAAGCAAATACAACTGCTAAGAATTCTTTTTCAGTAGTATCGTAGTTTCTTTGAGCATTGTCTAGAGTTTTACTAGCATAATGAATAATATTTAATTTCTTATCAACTCTTTGCCCTAGAACAGCACCTAAGCATAATCACTAGCATCACACATAATTTCGAAGGGTAAATTCCAATCAGGTGGCTGAACAATGGGTGCAGAGATCAATGCTTTCTTAAGTATTTCAAATGCTTCTACACAATCATCATCAAAGACAAATGGTATATCTTTTGTAATAAATTAGTCGAGGTCGAGAAATTTTTAGAAGTCCTTAACGAACCTCCTATAAAATCCGGCGTGACCACGGAAACTTCTTATACCTTTGATGTCCTTGGGACATGGCATCTTTTCAATAGCATCAACTTTGGCTTTATCAACTTCAATACCTCTTTCAGGAACTTTATGCCCCAAGACAATACCTTCATTAACCATAAAGTGGCACTTTTCCCAATTCAAGACAAGATTAGTTTCTTCACATCTCTGCAAAACTCGATCAAGATTGCTCAAGCAATCGTCAAAAGAGGATCCATAGACGGAAAAGTCGTCCATGAAAACCTCACAAATCTTTTCACAAAAGTCAGAGAATATAGCCATCATGCATCTTTGAAAGGTAGCAGGTGCATTACATAAACCAAAAGGCATACGTCTATAAGCAAAAGTACCAAAAGGGCATGTAAAAGTAGTCTTTGATTGATCTTTAGCCGACATGTATTTGAGAGAAACCGAATAACCATCTAGAAAGCAATAATGTGTATGTTTGCATAATCTTTCTAGCATTTGATCAATAAAAGGTAAGGGGTAATGATCTTTCTTAGTAGCTTTATTTAATTTGCAGAAATCAATTACCATCCTATAACCTGTAATAATTCTTTGTGGAATCAATTCATCTTTATCATTAGGAACAACAATAATACCTCCCTTCTTAGGAACACAGTGAACATGACTTACCCACTGACTATTAGCAACGGGATAAATTATACGTGCCTCCAGAAGCTTTAGTATTTCTTTTCTTACCACTTCTTTCATCTTAGGATTAAGCCTTCGTTGATGATCACGAACTGGTTTGGCATCTTCTTCCAAATTTATTTTATGTTAACATAGAGTGGGACTAATGCCCTTAAGATCATCAAGAGTATATCCAATAGCAGCACGGTGCTTATTCAGATTTTTCAATAATCTCTCTTCTTCATGCTCTGAAAGGTTAGCACTAATAATAACAGGATATATTTTCTTTTCATCAAGATAAGCATATTTAAGATTATCAGGCAGCGGTTTAAGCTCAAACACGGGATCACCCTTGGGTGGAGGAGGATCCCCTAGGATTTCAACAGGCAAATTATGTTTCAGAATAGGTTCCTGTTTAAAGACTACTTCATCTATTTACCATCTTTCATTCATAAACATATCATTTTCATGGTCTAGCAAATAATGTTCTAGAGGATCACTAGGAGGTACGGCAATAGAAGCAAGACCAATAATATCATCCTTACTAGGCAATTCTTCTTCACGGTGTTGTTTACTAAACTTAGAGAAATTAAACTCATGAATCATATCATCCAAGCCAATAGTAACAACATTCTTTTCGCAGTCTATCTTAGCATTAACAGTATTCAAGAAGGGTCTACCAAATATAATGGGACAAAAGCTATCTTGTGGGGAGCTAAGAACAAGAAAATTAGGAGGATATTTGATGTTCCTACACAAGACTTCAACATATCTAACAATTCCCACTGGCGATATGGTATCTCTATTGGCAAGTTTAATTGTGACATCAATATCTTTAACTCAGCAGGTGCAATTTCATGCTTAATTTCTTTATATAAGTCATAAGGTATAACACTAAAGCTAGCACCCATATCACATAAGCAATGATAACAATGATCTCCTATTTTAACATAAATAACAGGCACGCCCACCACAGGTCTATGTTTATCTTTAGCGCCAGGTTTAGCAATTCTAGTAGATTCACCACAGAATTGAATAACATGCCCATCAATATTATCAGACAAGAGATCTTTAACAATAGCAATATTAGGTTCTACTTTGACTTGCTCAGGAGGTGTATAAGTTCTAATATTGCTTTTACGAACCACAGTCGAAGCTTTAGCATGATCCTTTATTCTAACAGGGAAAGGGTGGTTTCTCAACATAAGAGGTAGGAACAATAGGATCATTATAAGTGACAGTCTTTTCTTCAACTTTAATAGGTGCAGCTACTTTTACTTCTATGGGAGGATGATATTTAAACCACTCCTCCTTGGGGAGATCAACATAAGTAGCAAAAGATTCACAGAAAGAAGCTACTATCTCAAAGTCAAGTCCATATTTAGTGCTAAACTTATGGAAAATATCGGTATCCATAAAAGATTTAACACAATCAAACTTAGGTGTCATACCTGACTCCTTACCGTGGTCGAGGTCCCAACCAGAGTTGCGTTTAATTCTATCCAATAAATTCCATCTGAATTCAATAGTCTTCATCATAAAAGAGCCGACACAAGAAGTATCGAGCATGGTTTGATTATTATGAGAAAGCCGAGCATAAAAACTTTGAATAATTAGTTCTCTTGGGAGCTCATGATTGGGGCATGACTATAACATTGATTTAAGCCTCCCCCAAGCTTGAGCGATGCTTTCTGCTTCGCGAGGCCAAAAATTATATATATAATTGCGATCACGATGAACAAGATGCATAGGATAATATTTTTGATGAAATTCCAATTTAGATCTTTTGTAGTTCCATGATCTCGTATCATCACATAGCCTATACCATGTCGATGCATCTCCCTTCAAAGATAAAGGGAAGACCTTCTTCTTAACAACATCATCGGGTATACCTGCAAGCTTAAATAATCGACAAACCTCATCCACATATATTAAGTGTTCATCAGGATTCTTGGTTCCATCTCCTACAAAAGTATTAGCGAGCAGTTTTTCCATCATACCCGAAGGAACTTCAAAAGGAGTTTCATTTTCAATAGGTTCAGTAGGTTCATTAGGTTGAGGAGCAACTCTTTGCTCTACTAGATGGGGTGAAGATACCCCGAACAAGCCCCTCCGAGGATTACTTTCCATAGTAACAAGTGACAGTAAAATTCAGCACACTATATAAATTTTTCCTTACCAAAGGTGCTTCATTCCCCGGCAACGGCGCCAGAAACGAGTCTTGATGACCCACAAGTATAGGGGATCTATCGTAGTCCTTTCGATAAGTATGAGTGTCGAACCCAATGAGGAGCAGAAGGAAATGATAAGCGGTTTTCAGCAAGGTATTCTCTACAAGTACTGAAACAAGTGGTAACAGATAGTTTTGTGATAGGATAATTTGTAACGAGCAACAAGTAACAAAAGTAAATAAAGTGCAGCAAGGTGGCCCAACCCTTTTTGTAGCAAAGGACAAGCCTGGACAAACTCTTATATAAGGAAAAGCGCTCCCGAGGACACATGGGAATATCGTCAAGCTAGTTTTCACCACGTTCATATGATTCGCCTTCGGTACTTTGATAATTTGGTATGTGGGTGAACCGGTGCTTGGGTGCTATTCTTACTTGAACAAGCATCCCACTTATGATTAACCTCTATTGCAAGCATTCGCAACTACAACAAAAGTATTAAGGTAAACCTAACCATAGCATGAAACATATGGATCCAAATCAGCCCTTACGAAGCAACGATAAACTAGGGTTTAAGATTCTGTCACTCTAGCAACCCATCATCTACTTATTACTTCCCAATGCCTTCCTCTAGGCCCAAATAATGGTGAAGTGTTATGTAGTCAATGTTCACATAACACCACTAGAGGCTAGACAACATACATCTCATCAAAATATCGAACGAATACCAAATTCACATGACTACTAATAGCAAGACTTCTCCCATGTCCTCAGGAACAAACGTAACTACTCACAAAGCATATTCATGTTCATAATCAGAGGGGTATTAATATGCATATAGGATCTGAACATATGATCTTCCACCAAATAAACCAACTAGCATCAACTACAAGGAGTAATCAACACTACTAGCAACCTACTAGTACCAATCCCGGACTTGGAGACAAGAATTGGATACAAGAGATGAACTAGGGTTTTGAGAGGAGATGGTGCTGGTGAAGATGTTGATGGAGATTGCCCTCTCCTGATGAGAGGAGCGTTGGTGATGATGATGACGATGATTTCCCCCTCCCGGAGGGAAGTGTCCCCGGCAGAACAGCTCTGCCGGAGCCCTAGATTGGTTCCGCCAAGGTTCCGCCTCGTGGCGGCGGAGTTTCGTCCGGAAAGGTTGCTTCTGATTTTTTTTTCTCGACGAAAGAGCTCTATAGCAGAAGATGGGCATTGGAGGGCCACCAGGGGGGCCACGAGGTAGGGGGGCGTGGCGCGCCCCCCACCCTCGTGGACAGGGTATGGGCCCCCTGGCCTTCATCTTTGGCGAGGATTTTTTATTATTTATTTTAAGATATTCCGTGGAGTTTCAGGACTTTTGGAGTTGTGCAGAATAGGTCTCTAATATTTGCTCCTTTTCCAGCCTTGAATTCCAAATGCCGCATTCTCCTCCTTATGTAAACCTTGTAAAATAAGAGAGAATAGGCATAAGTATTGTGACATAATGTGTAATAACAGCCCATAATGCAATAAATATCGATATAAAAGCATGATGCAAAATGGACGTATCACCCCCCTGCCCCCGTATATAAAGGAGCAAGGGGGGTGCGGCCGGCCAGGGAGAGGGCGCGCCGGGAGGAGTCCTACTCCCACCAGGAGTAGGACTCCCCCCTCCTAGTAGGATTAGGACTTGGGAGGGGGAAAGAGTGGAGGAGAAGAAGGACGGGGGGGCGCCTGTCGGTGTCAAAACCGGCGGATCTCGGGTAGGGGGTCCCGATCTATGCGTCAAGGCTGATGGTAACAAGAAGTAAGGGACACAGATGTTTACCCAGGTTCGGGCCCTCTCGATGGAGGTAAAACCCTACTTCCTGCTTGATTAATATTGATGATATGGGTAGTACAAGAGTAGATCTACCACGAGATCATAGAGGCTAAACCCTAAGAGCTAGCCTATGATGGTATGATTGTAATTGTGGTCGATCTTCTAAGGACCAACCTCTCCGGTTTATATAGACATCGGAGAGGGCTAGGGTTTACACGAAGTCGGTTACAAGGAAGGAAATATAATATCCGGATCGCCAAGCTTGCCTTCCACGCCAAGGAAAGTCCCATCCGGACACGGGCCGAAGTCTTGAGTCTTGTATCTTCACGCTTCAATAGTCCAGAGGTTGTACACAGTCCGGCTGTCCGGATACCCCCTAATCCAGGACTCCCTCAGTAGCCCCTGAACCAGGCTTCAATGACGATGAGTCCGGTAGCGATCTTGTCTTCGCATTGCAGGGCGGGTTCCTCCTCCGAATACTCCAAGGTAATTGTCGAACACTTAAACAGTGTCCGGATCCACAAGATTATCTTCGTATGCCACCGTAGAGAGAATAATGTTTCACAAATGCAATTTGCTGACAACTTCTTAAGTAACGCGACGTGTCACTACGGCCAGGTCATTATTCGAACCGTTCTTTCCACAACCAGCCACGGCGCATATCGCGAGGCGGTTTCCTTGACACGTCTTGTCAAAGCAGAGATCGTGCCCCCTTATTACGGGATTCTCATCAATACGGGTATGGGTAATCCCACCACATTATCACTCGTGGCGCTTGGGAAGCAAGCGATTCCTAACGGGCAAGTGGGGAGGCGCACCGCCTTCGTCGCCTCTATATAGGGATAAGATTCCCTCATTTTTACCCACGCCTTCTTCCTCCTTTGCCCATCCTTGCCCCCTCGAGCTCCAGCGCCCAAGCCCAAGTCTCCTCCGCACAGCTAAACATGTCCGGAGCAGGAGGCAGGTGGGTGGCTTCCACCGTCAAGGAGAAGCACATCACAAATCTTCGGGCGGCCGGATACTTGGCCGCAGACATAGTGCACCGGCTACCGGACGCTGGGCAGGTCATTCCGACCCCGGGACCCCACGAGAGAGTCGTGTTCGTCGCCCACTTCGTCCGTGGACTAGAATTTCCACTCCACCCCTTCGTCCGCGGGCTCATGTTCTACTATGGGCTAGATTTCCACGATCTAGCCCCGAATTTTGTCCTCAACATCTCGGTGTTCATTGTCGTTTGCGAGGCCTTCCTCCGCATCCGGCCTCATTTCGGCCTATGGCTGCAAACCTTCTGCGTGAAGCCGAAGGTTGTAAGCGGCCAGCAAGCAGAGTGCGGAGGAGCCATGGTGGGCAAGATGCCTAACGTCACCTGGCTGGACGGCTCCTTCGCGGAAACCGTAAAAGGATGGCAATCGGGGTGGTTCTACATCACCCAGCCACGCGGCGCCAGCTGGGCAGCGGCCCCCGAGTTCCTACCTGGAACACCCATGCGGATCACCTCCTAGGAGAAGAAGGGCCTGTCCTGGGGCGATTCCACGGAGCTGGTCGGACTCCAGACATGTACCAAAAGCATGAAGGACAAGAACATCAAGCTTGTCAACGTGATCCAGGTCATGCTTGTTCGCCGGATCCTGCCCTGCCAAACGCGGGCGGTTAATCTGTGGGAGTTCGTGCCGGCCGAACACCAGACGCTCCAGAAGTTGTACGACATGACGCGCGAAGGCGCATGGAAAGTGTTTTTCAAGGCCTCCGAAGTACCTCCTCCAACATCCAAGGACCGCGGGCTTCACGCCGCGCGGGCTCCTAGTCAGGTAAGTTCTCAGACTACCACCGGACCCAGTTTTCCCCAATATACTCACGGGAGTCCCTCAAGTAATCATGCATACTTGCCTTAGGACTATGTGGAGACAGCAGAGCAGGTCTACTGTCCGGCTCCGCTGCCAGAAGACCCAGCGGATGCTCTCCTGGCGGAGATGTTGGTCCCGGCACCGTACAAGGTGCCGGAGAAGAAGGCCGAGAAGAAGGCCCCGGGGACCCGAAAGGGTCTCCGGCGTAAGGTTGTGCCAGAAGCCTCGTCCGAGGACGACGAGGCAGACTCCTCCCACGAAGGGGAGGAGGAAGAAGAAGAAGCTCCATCCGAAAAGGATGAGGAGCCCGGCGAAGCAGGCCGGGGGGCGGAACAGGCCCTTGGCGCAAGGCCGTTATACCCCTGTCGTCTGATGACGACGAGACAGATTCCTCCCGCAGAGGCGGGGGGAATCAGGAAGAAATTCCGCCTCCCCGCACCAGGGGGGAGAAGAAGAGGAAAGCCGCCCAGAGGGGGAGGCTGGGACGTCCAAGAAGGGGAAAACATCCCTTACGAACTACTCCACCATGGCCACTCACAGCGATGAAGGGTGGCTGCCCCGGGGGAAGCCCCCGGCGCGATTGTAAGTGTCCGCACTCTATCGTGGTTTTCACTTCATAATTGTTTACTAACGCCGAATATTGACGCAGTCTGGCCCGGACTCATCCGGCGGTGTCGTCTTCGGATGGGTCTCTGAGTTGTTCGGAGATGAACTCGCTCCCGACAGCCACCACTCCTCAGCATGTGGATGATACGGAGGTGTTGTCCGCAGGCTCCCGGAACAGGGGGAGGTGACCCTGGAGACGCCCCAAGGCGGACTCGCGAACGTCGGGCATGCGGGATTCAAGATTCCGCAGATCGCGTCGATGAGAGCCGCAACAAGGCAGACTCTCGTATGAACACTGTTCCGGAACCTCTGACGGTTCCGGACTTAGGCGGGCAGCCCCTCGTTAGGGAGGGCGAGCCGCCCGTGCCGAGGACTTTCGTCGCATCAACGATGCCGGATAGCCTGGTGGAAGCGCTTCGAGGCGCTTCCATGGAAGAAGAGCACCGTACTCTTATGAGTGCGGTGATTCAAAAGGTTCTGTCCGCCAAAAGCGGACTGACCGAAGCCCGCATAAGCCTCCTGACGGGCTTTGAGGTAAGTAAAAAATGTATGAGATTATCACCCGATAGGCAGTAGCCCCTAATACTCTATTTGGCGTTCAGAAGGAAAAGCCAAACGGAGGGTCAATTATAATCCGCAGGAGTCTAATAATAAGCATTGTTGTGAATAAGCAGGCTGTGTTGCTTGCTTGCTGCTGCCCGTACTGCCGAGGTTGCCGAACTAAAGCAGGACCTGGAGCAGGCGCATGGAGAGCTCAGCCTCACGAAGAGGCAGCTCGAGGAGAATGAAGGTAAGTGATTCCCCGTTTGTATGTGTATTTAAAGATAAGCAAAATGTGTCAATCTAACGCCAAAGCATCATGACTGTGTAACATGGGCCACCGCTGAAGTGGCGTCCCTGAAGGAAGCGCTGTCCGAGGCCGAAAACAAAACGGCCTTGGAATGCAAGGAGCGCGAAAAGCAAAGTGCTAGAGTGCGCGAGGTACAGCAGGAGCTCCTGGACCTCGGCAAGAAGTTCGAGTCCATGGACCATGATCTGAAGGCGAAAGAGGCCGAGCTTGTGAAGGCCCTTGAGAGTGTAAGAGACGCCAAGGCCGAGGCCGAGAAGGCAAAGCGGGAAATCCAGGAGGCCAAAAAGATAGCAGCGGGTAAGAAGTTCTTTATGCAAAGCAAACATGTGGAGGAGGCGTTTCTTTTACTTACTCGGATTCGGAGCTCTCCAGGGGCATTCGCAGATCTGCCACGCAGCGTATCTGACGCCGCGGAGTTCTACCGTGCCCAGGAGGGGAGCTCAACGGAGAAGTTGTTCTGGGCCCAGTATGCTGGGGCCGAACACCCAACGCCTCTGAGTGACCAATTGAAGCAGTTGGTAGAACTCCACAGGGCGGCCGACGTGGCTATGAAAGATTTCATAGTCCGGATGTGGCCTGGTGAGCTCCTGCCCACTAGCTACTTTGGCCTGATCAAGCGGATGGTGGATGCCTGTCCGCGGCTTGAGGTGATCAAGCGATCCGTTTGCATTGAAGGTGCCAGCCGAGCCCTTGCCCGCGTCAAGGTGCATTGGGGCAAGCTGGATGCGGAGAAGCTGGTCAGGGACGGGCCGCCGGAGGGCAAGGCGCATCGCCATCCTGAAATGTTCTATGATGGCGTGATGAAGGGTGCTCGTCTCGTCGCCGATGAGTGTACCAAGGACGCCATATTTGAATGAATTCACTTCTGTCATGTTTGTAATTAAAGACGAAGTTACTTGCGCTATGTAGCGCTTTTGTTATTTAAAATATTACCTTCTGTGCGTCTATTTATAAAATCCTGAAAGTAGGCCAGTCGTCGGCTTCCGCGCCCACGTGACTAGCACTTGGGTGTTCGTGGAAAACCCGCACACTCTTTACCCAAATGTTTGGTCCCTTAAGGAGGTGTCCGGCGTAGCGAACTAGGCAATTGGACTATGCGGCTTTATAACTTTCACTTAGCCATAGAAGTTTACAATTTTAAATTTCGGCGAAGCCCCTAGAATCCGGAAGACCGAATCGGGGCGCTATACACGCCTAGATCGGACGAAGCCGATTTATCGCCTAAAGCGGAAAATCTTTAAGGATTTTAGAACCTCTCGAACAGCAACCAGCTCTCGCCATATCATGCCGGTCAGTTTTCGGTTCTCTACTGAGGTGCTCGTCCGGAAGAACCGGGACACAATCGCAGTAGTTCTCCCTGCGCTACCTTAGCCGATATAACGGAACGTAAGGCACCAAAACAAGGGAGCCGGGCTATCCCAACTGTAGACCCAAGACACGATTCAGAGCTGATGCATATAGTGCTATAAGTTCGGGGTGCCGCACTGTTGAAAGTGTTCGGACTTCAGTTGCCATATAGCGGGGCGCCATAAGAAGCCCCTGGCAAACCGGTCGTACCAAGGTGTACGGATGCAATATCAAATAAACATTTATAAGAGCAAAATGCTCAAATAAGAATAATAAGCTGATGCTATGTATAATCTCACATTGACGAAAAATACGTCTAAGCGTACATTTACTATGGGTGCGTTAAGCAGAGATAAAATAGGACTATTTGACATGTCCTATCCAGGGGCAGGCTGTGTTCAGATAGATAAAGCAGGTATAATGATCGTAAATAGATTCCACCTGTGTATTTCCTTCTGTGCACTATGTCTGTTGCCTCCGTGGAAGTCTCTTCCCTATGAGTCCGGCAATTCGGCTTTTGAGGATGCTGCGCCAACGCGGTGTCTTGAAAGGTAAGAGGGAAAGAGTATCAAAGTATTTGGCGGTTACCCGCACTATTGACTGAGTTGTTGATGCGCCTCGGCCTATGCCCATGGTATTTTAAGTGCGTAATTGTGTGCACGTGGCACAAACGCTGCTTTTATGGGGCTTAAGCGGAGGCCGGACTACTAGTCGCGCTCTTGGCGTGCTTGATGATCCTGTTGCGGGGTGCTCCAGACTCGCTTGAATGTGCTTGAAGTTGTTGTCGCCGGATTGGTTTGTCGGAGAAGGCCGCATTGTACTTCCGCCGCAAGGGCTGCAGTATGTTCTTCTGTTCGTAGGGAGCGATCCATGTTTCCGTTCACCGTTATGACCCCGCGTGGTCCTGGCATCTTGAGCTTGAGATATGCGTAGTGTGGTACCGCATTGAATCTGGCGAATGCAGTTCGTCCGAGCAGTGCATGGTAACCACTGCGGAAAGGGACGATGTCGAAGATTAACTCTTCGCTTCGGAAGTTATCCGGAGATCCGAAGACCACTTCCAATGTTATAGAGCCCGTACAGCGGGCCTCTATTCCGGGAATTACACCTTTAAAGGTGGTTTTAGTGGGCTTGGTCCTTGAAGGGTCAATGCCCATTTTGCGCACAGTGTCCTGATAAAGCAGGTTCAGGCTGCTGCCGCCGTCCATAAGGACGCGCGTGAGGTGGAATCTGTCAATAATTGGGTCTAAGACCAATGCGGCCGAGCCGCCGTGACGGATGCTAGTAGGGTGATCCCTACGATCAAAGGTGATCGGGCAAGCTGACCAAGGGTTGAATTTGGGGGCGACTGGCTCCATCGCATAGACGTCCCTTAGTGCCCGCTTCGTTCCCGCTTGGGGATGTGTGTGGCGTAGATCATGTTGACCGTTTTCACCTGGGGGGGGGGGGATTTCTTCTGTCCCCCCGTGTTCGGACGTCTGGGTTCCTCGTCATCGTCGGTGTGCAGCCCCTTGTCCTTGTCTTCGGTGTTTATCTTGCCGGCCTGTTTCAATACCCAGCAATGTCTATTGGTGTGATTGGCTGGCTTGTTCGATGTGCCATGAATTTGGCATGAGTGCTCCAGTATGCGGTCCAGACTGGACGGTCCCTGATTATTTCTTTTGAACGGCTTCCTCCGTTGACCGGGCTTGGATCCACTGAATCCGCGCGACCGCCGTGTCTTGATCTTTGTCGCTGTTGTTCCGTCGCTTATGTCTGTTACGCCGTGGCTTGCCGTTATTGTCGCGGCCATCCGAATTGCCAGACTGTGGCGTAGTGCTGCTGCAGGCCAACCAACTGTCCTCGCCCGCGCAAAAGCGGGTCATTAGTGTTGTGAGTGCTGCCATGGACTTGGGTTTTTCGCCCGCGCAAAAGCAGGTCATTAGTGTCATTAGTTGATTTGTTGCGTGGGGGTGTTGGCTGGTATGCGGACTGGTATGCCGCTTTATCCCGGCCGCGAGGTGGCCGGTCAGCCGTGTGGTGCTCGAGTCCATATTCCTCGGCTGGCAGGACTTCGGTCCATCTGTCTATGAGCAGGTCTTGATCATCTTGGAGTTGCTGCCGCTTCTTTTTCAAGCTCCTTACAGTGGCTATAAGCCGATGCTTGAAGCATTCCTGCTCTACAGGATCCTTAGGCACGCCGAACTCGTCGTTGCCGAGGCTAATCTCGTCTTCAGAGGGGGGCATGTAGCCGTCCTCCTCCAGGTATTCGTTCGTCGCCTGTTCATCTGGGCTGACCTGCTCATCCCCCTGTTCGGAATGCTCGAAGGCGGGCTGATCGGGATTGTATTCTTCTTTGGCACCATTCGGATTGTTTTCGTCTCCTAGGCCGGTGTTGGTGTGGCGGGGCTTGGAGTGGCACCGACGACGCCCATTCTTTGCTTTTTTCCTTGAGGTTTTATCCTCCGTTGCCTCATCGCCATTCGTTTCCTTCGGGGTGTCCACCATATATATGTCATAGGAAGAGGTGGCTTTCCACCGCCCATTGAGCGGTGGTTCGTGTTCTTCTCCTGCATCTTCGTCCATACCGTCGATGTCTTCTGAGTCGAAGTTTAGTACCTCGTTTAAATCGTCAACCGTGGCAATAAAGTGGGTGGTGGGTGGGAACCGAATTTCCTCGTCGCCTGCCTCCCACTCAAGCCGGACATAGTTCGGCGGAGAGCCTCCTGACAAAGAGAGAGATTTTAGTGAGTCCAGCATGTCGCTAAAGGGCGAGTGCTGGAAGATATCCGCGGCGGTGAACTCCATTATCGGAGCCCATCCTTGCCCGACGGGCAAGGGAGTGTGCGGACTGGAATCAACGTCCGGATACGAATCCGGGGGTTCGGAGTTACAGGGCACCGCAGAGGTGAGACCCGTGTTCGGCTCCACCGCCGATGAGTGTGCGACTTGGGGGGCAGGGTCCATCCCTCCGTCCTTAGGCAACGCATGATCGCTCCGGATCTAGGTCAAAGACAAGACTGGGATGATGCCCTGAGCTTTGTCCGATGGCAGGTCTAAGCCAAGCTCGTCACGACTGTCCGATGCTCCTGGCATAGTTCCAAATCCATCGAAGATCAAGTCTCCGCAGATGTCCGTCGTGTAGTTCAGGTTTTCGAACCTGACCTGGTGGCTAGGGGCGTAGCTATCGATCTGCTCCAGATGGCCAAGCGAGTTGGCCCGCAGTGCGAAGCCGCCGAACACGAAGATCTGTCCGGGAAGGTCTCGCCCTGGACAGTGTCGTTGATGATGATTGAAGGAGCCATCGAGCCTAACAGCGACGACACCGAGGAACTCTCAATGAAAGCACTAATGTCGGTGTCAAAACTGGCGGATCTCGGGTAGGGGGTCCCGATCTGTGCGTCAAGGCTGATGGTAACAAGAAGTAATGGACACAGATGTTTACCCAGGTTCGGGCCCTCTCGATGGAGGTAAAACCCTACTTCCTGCTTGATTAATATTGATGATATGGGTAGTACAAGAGTAGATCTACCACGAGATCATAGAGGCTAAACCCTAAGAGCTAGCCTATGATGGTATGATTATAATTGTCATCGGTCTTCTAAGGACCAACCTCTCCGGTTTATATAGACACCAGAGAGGGCTAGGGTTTACACGGAGTCGGTTACAAGGAAGGAAATATAATATCCGGATCGCCAAGCTTGCCTTCCACGCCAAGTAAAGTCCCATCCGGACACGAGCCGAAGTCTTGAGTCTTGTATCTTCACACTTCAATAGTCCGGACGTTGTACACAGTCCGACTGTCCGGATTACCCCTAATCCAGGACTCCCTCAGCGTCGGCCCCCTCTCCTTGTCCTATTCGGACTGGGGGGAGGGGGAGGGGCGCGCGGCCCAGCCCTAGCCGCCTCTCCTCTCTTCCACCTAGGCCCACTAAGGCCCATTAAGTTGCCGGGGGGTTCCGGCAACCTCCTCGTACTCCGGTAAAATCCCGATTTCACCCGGAACACTTCCGATATCCAAGCATAGGCTTCCAATATATCAATCTTCATGTATTGACCATTTCGAGACTCCTCGTCATGTCCGTGATCACATCTGGGACTCCAAACAACCTTCGGTACATCAAAACATATAAATTAATAATAAAACTGTCATCGAAACGTTAAGCGTGCGGACTCTACGGGTTCTAGAACTATGTAGACATAACCGAGACATGTCTCCGGTCAATAACCAATAGCGGAACCTGGATGCTCATATTGGCTCCCACATATTCTATGAAGATCTTTATCGGTCAGACCGCATAACAACATACGTTGTTCCCTTTGTCATCGGTATGTTACTTGCCCGAGATTCGATCGTCGGTATCTCAATACCTAGTTCAATCTCGTTACCGGCAAGTTTCTTTACTCGTTCCATAATACATCATCCCGCAACTAACTCATTAGTTACAATGCTTGCAAGGCTTAAGTGATGTGCATTACCGAGAGGGCCCAGAGATACCTCTCCGACAATCGGAGTGACAAATCCTAATCTCGAAATACGCCAACCCAACATGTACCTTCGGAGACACCTGTAGAGCACCTTTATAATCACCCAGTTACATTGTGACGTTTGGTAGCACACAAAGTGTTCCTCCGGTAAACGGGAGTTGCATAATCTCATAGTCACAGGAACATGTATAAGTCATGAAGAAAGCAATAGCAACATACTAAACGATCGAGTGCTAAGCTAACAGAATGGATCAAGTCAATCATATCATTCTCTTAATGATGTGATCACGTTAATCAAATGACAACTCATGTCAATGGTTAGGAAACATAACCATCTTTGATTAACGAGCTAGTCAAGTAGAGGCATACTAGTGACACTCTGTTTGTCTATGTATCCACACATGTATTATGTTCCCGGTTAATACAATTCTAGCATGAATAATAAACATTTATCATGATATAAGGAAATAAATAATAACTTTATTATTGCCTCTAGGGCATATTTCCTTCATCTCCCACTTGCACTAGAGTCAATAATCTAGATAACACAATAATGATTCTAACACCCATGGAGCCTTGGTGCTGATCATGTTTTGCTCGTGGAAGAGGCTTAGTCAACGGTTCGCAACATTCAGATCCGTATGTATCTTGCAAATTTCTATGTCTCCCACCGGACTAGATCCGGATGGAATTGAAGCGCCTCTTGATGTGCTTGGTTCTCTTGTGAAATCTGGATTCCTTCGCCAAGGCAACTGCACCAGTATTGTCACAAAAGATTTTCATTGGACCTGATGCACTAGGTATGACACCTAGATCGGATATGAACTCCTTCATCCAGACTCCTTCATTTGCTACTTCCGAAGCAGCTATGTACTCCGCTTCACACGTAGATCCCGCCACGACGCTTTTTTAGAACTGCACCAACTAACAGCTCCACCGTTCAATGTAAACACGTATCCGATTTGCGATTTAGAATCGTCCGGATCAGTGTCAAAGCTTGCATCAACGTAACCATTTATGATGAGCTCTTTGTCACCTCCATAAACGAGAAACATATCCTTAGTCATTTTCAGGTATTTCAGGATGTTCTTGACCGCTGTCCAGTGATCCACTCCTGGATTACTTTAGTACCTCCCTGCTAGACTTATAGCAAGGCACACATCAGGTCTGGTACACAGCATTGCATACATGATAGAGCCTATGGCTGAAGCATAGGGAACATCTTTCATCTTCTCTCTATCTTCTGCAGTGGTCGGGCATTGAGTCTTACTCAACTTCACACATTGTAACACATGCAAGAACCCTTTCTTTGCTTGATCCATTTTGAACTTGTTCAAAACTTTGTCAAGGTATGTGCTTTGTGAAAGTCCAATTAAGCGTCTTGATCTATCTCTATAGATCTTGATGCCCAATATGTAAGCAGCTTCACCAAGGTCTTTCATTGAACAACTCTTATTCAAGTATCCCTTAATGCTATCCAGAAATTCTATATCATTTCCAATCAGCAATATGTCATCCACATATAATATCAGAAATGCTACAGAGCTCCCACTCACTTTCTTGTAAATACAAGCTTCTCCAAATGTCTGTACAAAACCAAATGCTTTGATCACACTATCAAAGTGTTTATTCCAACTCCGAGACGCTTGCACCAGTCCATAAATGGATCGCTGGAGCTTGCACACTTTGTTAACTCCCTTTGGATCGACAAAACCTTCTGGTTGCATCATATACAACTCTTCTTCCAGAAATCCATTCAGGAATGCAGTTTTGACATCCATTTGCCAAATTTCATAATCATAAAATGTGGCAATTGCTAACATGATTCGGACAGACTTAAGCATTGCTACGGATGAGAAGGTCTCATCGTAGTCAATCCCTTGAACTTGTCGAAAACCTTTCGCGACAAGTCAAGCTTTGTAGACAGTAACATTACCGTCAGCGTCAGTCTTCTTCTTGAAGATCCATTTATTCCCAATTGCTTGCCGATCATCGGGCAAGTCAACCAAAGTCCACACTTCGTTCTCATACATGGATCCCATCTCAGATTTCATGGCCTCAAGCCATTTTGCGGAATCTGGGCTCACCATCGCTTCTTCATAGCTCGTAGGTTCGTCATGGTCTAGTAACATAACTTCCAGAACAGGATTACCGTACCACTCTGGTGTGGATCTTACTCTGGTTGACCTACGAGGTTCAGTAATAACTTGATCTGAAGTTTCATGATCATCATCATTTACTTCCTCACTAATTGGTGTAGGTGTTGCAGAAACCGGTTTTTGCGATGAACTACTTTCCAATAAGGGAGTAGGTACAGTTACCTCATAAAGTTCTACTTTCCTCCCACTTACTTCTTTCGAGAGAAACTCCTTCTCTAGAGAAACTCTGAATTTAGCAACAAAAGTATTGCCTTCGGATTTGTGATAGAAGGTGTACCCAACAGTCTCCTTTGGGTATCCTATGAAGACACATTTCCATAAGCATCGCAGCCCAAACTTTAAGAAATGACAACTTTGGTTTCTTGCCAAACCATAGTTCATAAGGCGTCGTCTCAACGATTTTGATGCTGTCCTATTTAACATGAATGCAGCCGTCTCTCAAGCATAACCCCAAAACGATAGCGGTAAATCAGTAAGAGACATCATAGATCGCACCATATCAAGTAAAGTACGATTACGACGTTCGGACACACCATTACGCTGTGGTGTTCCGGGTGGCGTGAGTTGCGAAACTATTCTGCATTGTTTCAAATGTAGACCAAACTCGTAACTCAAATATTCTCCTCCATGATCAGATCGTAGAAACTTTATTTTCTTGTTACGACGATTTTCAACTTCACTCTGAAATTCTTTGAACTTTTCAAAAGTTTCAGACTTATGTTTCATTAAGTAGATATACCCATATCTGCTTAAATCATCTGTGAAGGTGAGAAAATAACGATATCCGCCACGAGCCTCTACATTCATCGGACCACATACATCTGCATGTATGATTTCCAACAAATCTATTGCTCTCTCCATAGTTCCGGAGAACGGCGTTTTAGTCATCTTGCCCATGAGGCACGCTTCGCAAGTACCAAGTGATTCATAATCAAGTGGTTCCAAAAGTCCATCAGTATGGAGTTTCTTCATGTGCTTTACACCGATATGACCTAAACGGCAGTGCCACAAATAAGTTGCACTATCATTATCAACTCTGCATCTTTTGGCTTCAACATTATGAATATATGTATCACTACTATCGAGATTCAATAAAAATAGACCACTCTTCAAGGGTGCATGACCATAAAAGATATTACTCATATAAATAGGACAACCATTATTCTCTGATTTAAATGAATAACCGTCTCGCATCAAACAAGATCCAGATATAATGTTCATGCTCAACGCTAGCACCAAATAACAATTATTTAGGTCTAATACTAATCCCGAAGGTAGATGTAGAGGTAGCGTGCCAACCGCGATCACATCGTCTTTGGAACCATTTCCACGCAAGATCGTCACCTCGTCCTTAGCCAATCTTCGCTAATCAGAGCCCTGTTTGAGTTGCAAATATTAGCAATGTAACCAGTATCAAATACCGAGGTGCTCTGCGAGCATTAGTAAGGTACACACCAATAACATGTATATCACATATACCTTTGTTCACCTTGCCATCCTTTTTATCCGCCAAATACTTGGGGTTGTTCCGCTTCGAGTGACCAGTCTGCTTGCAGTAGAAGCACTCAGTCTCAGGCTTAGGTCCAGACTTGGGTTTCTTCTCCTGAGCAGCAACTTGCTTGCTGTTCTTCTTGAAGTTCCCCTTCTTCTTCCCTTTGCCCTTTTTCTTGAAACTGGTGGTTTTATTGACCATCAACACTTGATGCTCCTTCTTGATTTCTACCTCCGCAGCCTTTGGCATTGAGAAGAGCTCGGGAATCGTATTATCCATTGCTTGCATATTATAGTTCATCACGAAGCTCTTGTAGCTTGGTGGCAGTGATTGGAGAATTCTGTCAATGACGCTATCATCCGGAAGATTAACTCCCCGTTGAATCAAGTGATTTTATACCCCAGACATCTTGAGTATATGCTCACTGACAGAACTATTCTCCTCCATCTTGCAGCTGTAGAACTTATTGGAAACTTCATATCTCTCAATCCAGGCATTTGCTTGAAATATTAACATCAACTCCTGGAACATCCCATATGATCCATGACGTTCAAAAGGTCGTTGAAGTCCCGATTCTAAGCCGTAAAGCATGGCACACTGAACTATCGAGTAGTCATCAGCTTTGCTTTGCCAGACGTTCATAACATCTGGTGTTGCTCCTGCAGCAGGCCTGGCACCTAGCGGTGCTTCCAGGACGTAATTCTTCTATGCAGCAATGAGGGTAATCCTCAAGTTACGGACCGTGTCCGTGTAATTGCTACCATCATCTTTCAACTTTGCTTTCTCAAGGAACGCATTAAAATTCAACGGAACAACAGCATGGGCCATCTATCTACAATCAACATAGACAAGCAAGACACTATCAGGTACTAAGTTCATGATAAATTGAAGTTCAATTAATCATATTACTTAATAACTCCCACTTAGATAGACATCCCTCTAATCCTCGGAGTGATCACGTGATCCAAATCAACTAAACCATGTCCGATCATCACGTGAGATGGAGTAGTTTCAATGGTGAACATCACTATGTTGATCATATCTACTATATGATTCATGCTCGACCTTTCGGTCTCCGTGTTCCGAGGCCGTATCTGTATATGCTAGGATCGTCAAGTTTAACCTGAGTATTCCGCGTGTGCAACTGTTTTGCACTCGTTGTATTTGAACGTAGAGCCTATCACACCCGATCATCACGTGGTGTCTCAGCACGAAGAACTTTCACAACGGTGCATACTCAGGGAGAACACTTATACTTTGATAATTTAGTGAGGGATCGTCTTATAATGCTACCGTCAATCAAAGCAAGATAAGATGCATAAAAAGATAAACATCACATGCAATCAATATAAGTGATATGATATGTCCATCATGATCTTGTGCTTGTGATCTCCATCTCCGAAGCACCGTCATGATCACCATCGTCACCTGCGCGACACCTTGATCTTCATCGTAGCATCGTTGTCGTCTCGCCAATCTTATGCTTCTACGACTATCGCTACCGCTTAGTGATAAAGTAAAACATTACAGGGCGATTGCATTGCATACAATAAAGCGACAACCATATGGCTCCTGCCAGTTGCCGATAACTCGGTTACAAAACATGATCATCTCATATAATAAAATTTAGCATCATGTCTTGACCATATCACATCACAACATGCCCTGCAAAAACAAGTTAGACGTCCTCTACTTTGTTGTTTCAAGTATTACGTGGCTGCTACGGGCTTAGCAAAAACCGTTCTTACCTACGCATCAAAACCACAACGATAGTTTGTCAAGTTGGTGTTGTTTTAACCTTCGCAAGGACCGGGCGTAGCCACACTCGGTTCAACTAAAGTTGGAGAAACTGACACCCGCCAGCCACCTGTGTGCAAAGCACGTCGGTAGAACCAGTCTCGCGTAAGCGTACGCGTAATGTCGGTCGGGCCGCTTCATCCAACAATACCGCTGAACCAAAGTATGACATGCTTGTAAGCAGTATGACTTATATCGCCCACAACTCACTTGTGTTCTACTCGTGTATATGACATCTATGCATAAAACCAGGCTCGGATGCCACTGTTGGGTAACGTAGTAATTTCAAAAAAATTCCTACGCACACGCAAGACCATGGTGATGCATAGCAACGAGAGGGGAGAGTGTTGTCCACGTACCCTCGTAGACCGAAAGCGGAAGCGTTAGCACAATGCGGTTGATGTAGTCGTACGTCTTCACGATCCGACCGATCAAGTACCGAACGTACGGCACCTCCAAGTTCAGCACACGTTCAGGCCGATGACGTCCCCGAACTCCGATCCAGCCGAGTGTTGAGGGAGAGTTTCGTCGGCTACGACGGCGTGGTGACGATGTTGATGTTCTACCGACGCAGGGCTTCGCCTAAGCACCGCTACAGTATTATCGAGGTGGACTATGGTGGAGGGGGGCACCGCACACGGCTAAAAGATCAAACGATCAATTGTTGTTTCTCTAGGGTGCCACCATATATAAAGGAGCAAGGGGGTGCGGTCGGCCAGGGAGAGGGCGTGCCGGGAAGAGTCCTAATCCCACCAGGAGTAGGACTCCCCCCTTTCCTAGTTGGAGTAGGACTTGGGAGGGGGGAAGAGTGGAGGAGAAGAAGGAAGGGGGGCGCCGACCCCCTCTCCTTGTCCTATTCAAACTAGGGGGAGGGGCGCGCGGCCCAGCCCTAGCCGCCTCTCCTCTCTTCCACCTAGGCCCACTAAGGCCCATTAAGTTGCCGGGGGGTTCCGGTAACCTCCCGGTACTCCGGTAAATTTCACCCGGAACACTTCCGATATCCAAACATAGGCTTCTAATATATCAATCTTCATGTCTTGACCATTTAGAGACTCCTCGTCATATCCGTGATCACATCTGGGACTCCGAACAACCTTCGGCACATCAAAACAAATAAACTCATAATAAAACTTCAATCAAAACGTTAAGCGTGCGGACCCTACGGGTTCGAGAACTATGTAGACATAACCGAGACATGTCTCCGGTCAATAACCAATAGCGGAACCTGGATGCTCATATTGGCTCCCACATATTCTACGAAGATCTTTATCGGTCAGACCGCATAACAACATATGTTGTTCCCTTTGTAATTGGTATGTTACTTGCCCGAGATTCGATCGTCGGTATCTCAATACCTAGTTCAATCTCGTTACCGGCAAGTCTCTTTTCTCGTTCCGTAATACATCATCCCGCAACTAACTCATTAGTTACAATGCTTGCAAGGCTTAAGTGATGTGTATTACCGAGAGGGCCCAGAGATACATCTCCGACAATCGGAGTGACAAATCCTAATCTTGAAATACGTGAACCCAACATGTACCTTCGAAGACACCTGTAGAGCACCTTTATAATCACCCAGTTACATTGTGAAATTTGGTAGCACACAAAGTGTTCCTCCGGTAAACGGGAGTTGCATAATCTCATAGTCATAGGAACATGTATAAGTCATGAAGAAAGCAATAGCAACATAATAAACGATCGAGTGGTAAGCTAACGGAATGGGTCAAGTCAATCACATCATTCTCCTAATGATGTGATCCAGTTAATCAAATTACAAGAGTTGATCTACCACGAGATCGTAATGGCTAAAACCTAGAAGTCTAGCCTATGAGTAATGTCATGATGATCTATCGACTAGCCTGGCCTCGGTTTATATAGTGCACCAGAGGCCTAGGATAACAAGAGTCCTAGCCGAATACACCGGTGGAGAGGAGTCCTTGTCTCGATCACCAAGTCTTGTGGAATCTTACTCGTGCATGTCATCGGCTGTCCGAACTGGCCCATGAGTATACGGCCATGGGGGTCCTCGGCCCAATCTAACTGATTAGGAGACGATGTGGTGAGTATCCCCTAGTCCAGGACACCGTCAGTAGCCCCCTGAACCGGTCTTCAAGTTGGGGACGCTCCTCGATTCTTCCGAACAGTTCTTCATCTTCGGTCGTCGGTCTTGAAAACTGGTTCAACAAATCTTCTTATCTTCGATCTTGAGGATCACCGAAGTAAATCCGAAGCGTTTATACGTCGGATAACCAAGGAGCCCCTTTTAAGTTATCGGCCTTTATCAATGCCTCGTTATTTTTACGCCCACCTTGGGTTTGAAGTGTTTCTCGTGTGGCGGTGTCCTCTCGTGTCCGAGCTCCAACGCCGGACCGTATTCGAGGTATCTTTTGCAGCCGAGCACCAACGCCAGACCGCTTCTTAGCTCCAACGCCGGAATGTATCCGAGCTCCAACGCCGGACTATATCCGAGGTGTCATAGATCACCTTGGTTCAAAAAAGTTGAAGGACTTTAGCCGAGCTTAATGCCGGGAATGCCCTCTATGGAGCCAGCCACTGGCGCCCGAGCTTTATGCCGGACTACTTCCGAGGTGGTGCACCACCTCGGGCTTGGGCTGATTTTGAATGCGTGTAAATTTATTTGCTATCAATATGTATGACCAGTAGCCCTCAAGGTGTGTGTCAGTCTAAAATCCGAGATGCACCTAAAGGAAAACATGAAACCGCTGATCTTAGTAGCCCCTGAGCATCAGGTCGATGCGCGAAATCGGCCTAAGGATCAATTCCTAGCTCGGCAGCATACGTTGGAATAGAAACGCAGTGTAATATATTAGAGATAATAGTGATCGGCGAACGGGCCCTTGAGAGAGGGTCTTGAGAAGTTGCCACAACATATTAGCTTGATGCCAGATAGGTCCAGATCGTACCTATTGTTGTCCGAAGACGCGTTTGCCCATAGTTCAGTCATGCCGAACACTGAGCACTTTGAATTCTCTGCATTGAATAAGTGATGCAGTAGCCCCAAGACACTGGTCGGGTGGCAATACCAGATCAGGGGATCGATGTGCCCCTTTAATGTTTGTAAATAATAAGCTCGAAGCCTAGTAGCCCCCGAGCCTTAATGCGGGCACGGGTGGCCGAATTAAGGATCGATCTCCATAGTAAAATCACAAATTATGTGTAATGACTCTATGTATCCAAGTACTTTGCGTCATTAATGCTCGGATCCGCATTGTACAAAACTTTGCTGACCGACCATCGGCTTCAACCTCTTCGGCCAGTAGCCGAGGAGTGTTTCAGACTTTATAAAGCCGTTATAAGGGCAAAGATTTGTGGAAAACAAGGCAATCCGGCCATACGGTTTTATAAACAAAGGTACACGGAGAGACATGCTATATTACGTTTTAACGTAAGAAACATCTTCCAAAGAAAATAGTCCCGCTATCGGTTCCTTTCTTTGGGTCATCATGCTTATCATGATCATGAAACCTCGCCTCCGATCAATGTGGGAGGAAAATATTGAGGATTTAGTTCGGGGAAAGTTCCCGAACTCTATGGTATTAATGAACCAAAAAATTTCACTTCCGTCGTTGCCGACCAATGTGATCCTTTAAGATTGCTAGCTTTCGGCTTCACCCAGTCTGAGGTACTTACTCGAATGAACCGGTAGTAACTATCACAGAGGTGCTCCCTTTACCACCTAGCCGAACAATCAGGAACATAGGGGTTAGCACAGGAGCCAGGCAACCAAGCTTGGCCAAAATCTTAAGTCAAATCGATGCATATTTATGGCTTTATAATGATAATTACAGAAGGTAGCGCTTCTATACAGAATAAAAATGCTGGTGATATATGTTTATTTTATGTATAATGATTGTATGTACCGAAGTACTTATATCATATCTGTGTTCACCCGAACTTTAAACGCATCTTAACCGACCGTCGGCTTCTCCCTCTTTGGTCAAGGGTCGAAGAGTGTTATGTACTCCACCAGTTGAGAATATCGACGGTGTTTCCAATAACCAGGCAATCAGGCTATAAGGCTGTAACAGACAAAGCGCACTTAGGGAGCTTATGCTATATTACTGACAAAGTGTAATAAGCATCTTCGAAGAAAATAGTACCTCCACCGATGCCTTTCTTCTCTACTCATTGTTAATATGAGACTTGTGCAGTAGATTTTTTGTACTCATGAGTTCCGTTGTGTGCCGACCATGATTGAAAACAATAAGAGCGCTAGCTTTCGGCTTCACCCTGTCTGAGGTCAGAGCTCGGATGACCCTGTCGTGACAATCGCAGAGGTGCTCCCTTTACTCCCTAGACGAACAATCGGGAACGTAGCGCTAAACATAGGAGCAAGGCAACCCAGCTTGCAAATCGCTTAAGTCAACATGGTGCATATTGTGGCGTAATACACGAACAAGGAATGAAGCCGTACAAGTATAATCATTTGCAAGAGGAAAGGCTTCATAAAGGAAGCCGCCAAATAAACGGGGTATTCGAATTTGTGTGTCACAAACAAAGTTATGACAAGGAAGTTTTTCACAAACAACTTTTTTTCAAAAAAGTATAATGCTTGGTCGAACCGAACAAAATTTAAAAATTTAAGACTTTGAGCATGAAAGCGACTTAGCTGGTTAATGTGCTTGGTAAGCGGTCCGAGCTTACGGCGGGACGAGGTCCCAGCCCTCAAGCCGGTCCCGAGGTGGCGGAGCGAAGAACTCGGCACTCTGAAGTGGCGACATAGTACAACCAATGTGGCGGGGTGGAACACCAGTCCGACCGAGGCGACAGAGTAGGCCGGCAGTGCGACGCCGAAGTCTCCGGCGTGGGTTAATGAAGTTATGACAAAGCCCCGGTCTAGCTGAGTACGTGGTAGGTCGGTACGCCGAGGTGACAGCGCTTCTGTGCATAGAAAATAGTGCAAGCCGGAGATAATAGTATAGTAAATTAAAAAGTGTTGCATAATTCATAATTTATGCAAAGTGAATAATTAAAGGAATATGGCCCATGTGCCAAACACCCAACGAGGTAGAACCCTCTCGATAACGCCGAAGTCACCGAGGCAACTGAACATGTCGGTATGGCAATTCGACCAACAAGGTGATCATGCGAGCCAATTTATGCCGATTGGGATGATGATGTCGGCTTGCCGAAGTGACCGCGTGCCGTAGTCGAAGTTGATACCTACACACATAAAATAGTTCGGTCCAAAAAAGGATAATATAAATATATATATAATCCTTGCATAATTGCTTTTCACAAAAATAATTTATTTGAAGAGATGTGGCCTGGCGTCGAAGTCAATGTCGATGTAGGGCGTCGGCGTGACGCGGTGAAGGCGTGGCAAAGCCTGAATTCACATGCCGGTTCGAGTTCCGGATGCGGCATTCGCCGAACTGTATACGGAAACTGACCGAACCACTAGGCGGCCGTCGTTAATGCGGCCACCATTTGATAGACCTGTGTACAGATGATGAAACAAACTAGAGTAATCATTCCTTGGGAAAATAAACTCAAGTAAGAAAAAATACTAGGATTAATAGCACCTGGTTTATCTGTTGTAGCAATCTGAATAGAGGTTACTCCCAAAATTGGGACTCGATCCGCACACCCATTGCCTGATGGGCGATAAAGCGACGGCATGGCGATGCTGGCAAAGGTTGGCTCGCCGAGGCAAGGCCCCCGGTCCAGCTAACGTGACGAAGCTGGTCGGCTGGTGACACCGAAGTCACCGGAGTATGTTGATGAAGATATGGTGAAGCCCCCGGTCCAGACGAGGTGACGGAGCATGTCGGTAAGGAGACGGCCATGCCGACGCAGGTCATAATTTCTGACGCGGTCAATGCCGGTTTGATGAAGTGACCATGCGGTGATGCCGGTGTGCCCGCTCCGTGTAATCCGTGGGGCGGCGATGTTGGTGATGATTTATACTTGACGATTCCGAACTCTTGTTCGGCTCGCCGAGCTGAAGATCCGAAGAAGTTGAGCTTGGCTCAAAAAAGCGACGACGTGTCTAGCGCAGGTCGGCAGCCGTAGGGCAATATTGCCGGACTGGTTTGACACCAGCGTGATGGTGAAGATTACCTCAGAGAAGGCTTAAAATTGTATGGGCACGTGTTTAAAAACAACACACAATACCCTAGGAGAAAATTCCTTTAATAAGGTTGTCCAATATCACGTTCATAAAGAAACATACATACGGGGCGGATCCGTATTCGCGCAGAAAACAGATCAAAAAATTGGTCCACTCATCAGAAGGTTCCCGGAGTTTGAACCGTCGGATCGAGCTGAAATTTGGAGGGGTGGTAGATATCGGAATTCTGCTGCAGATGAACGGTTGGATCTTCCAAAAGACCTCTGAGCCGGGCTCTGGAGGCCACGCCCTAAACTCGTCCGGATTCCCGTCCAGATTTGACAAGGCTCCGGTATATCGTAGATTGCCGGAGATTCCTCCATCGGAACTCGGTGAAATTTTGCATGGCTGTTGTAGACTTAATTTTCACTATTCCACCGAAGTAATCGTCAAACCGACGCTCGAGGAGGCGGTGACGGCGGATACAAGTTCGCTGTCCAGAAAAACAGCACGGCCACCCAAGGGCAATGTTGACGTTGAGCCCCGAGCTCCATGGATGATTGCTCTATGATCATTGTAGAGATCGGAGTTGATGTTAATGAAGACCCCCGTCCGAACATGAAGATCGAAGATGGAGCGCGCTCCTCGGTCGAGCCAAGGTGACCAGTTCGAGCCGGCGACGAAGATGTCGGCGTCGCAGTTGATCTGCGGGCGAGCCATCGATCCTTTGCCAAACACACAGTAGAACTCTCAATGAAAGCACCAATGTCGGTGTCAAAACCAGTGGATCTCGGGAAGGGGGTCCCGAACTATGCATCTAGGATCGATGGTAACAAGAGACGGGGGACACAATGTTTACCCAGGTTCGGCCCCTCTTGATGGAGGTAATACCCTACTTTCTGCTTGATTGATCTTGATGATATGAGTATTACAAGAGTTGATCTACCACGAGATCGTAATGGCTAAACCCTAGAAGTCTAGCCTATGAGTAATGTCATGATGATATATCAACTAGCCTGGCTTTGGTTTATATAGTGCACCAGAGTCCTAGGATAATAAGAGTCCTAGTCGAATACGCCGGTGGAGAGGAGTCCTTGTCTTGATCACCAAGTCTTGTGGAATCTTCCTCGTGCATGTCATCGGCTGTCCGAATTGGCCCATAAGTATACGGCCATGGGGGTCCTCGGCCCAATCTAACTGATCAGGAGACGACGTGGTGAGTACCCCCTAGTCCTGGACACCGTCAGCTAGCTCCCGTGCCGCTGGCCAGCACGCGCCCTCCAAAATCGGAGACGCGCACCGCGAGAGGCAGCGTGCATGGGAGAGGGACCCAGTGGAGCAGTCTGCGCGCCGCCGCCGCGTACAGAGGCGGACCCTGATGAGACGCGGGTCTCCTCACATGGGTCTATCACCGACCGCGCACGACGACGGAGATGGATGCTCGCCGTCTTTGACGGAAGACGCCAAGGCGCTCCTGCTTGCTATTGAGCAGTCGGAGCGTGCTACCTATTGAGCTTGCGTTGGATTTCCTCAAAGAGGAGAGGATAATGCAGCAGAGTAGCGTAAGTATTTCCCTCAGTTTTTGAGAACCAAGGTATCAATCCAGTAGGAGGCCACGCGCAAGTCCCTCATACCTACACAAAACAAGTAGCTCAACGCAACCAATGCGATTAGGGGTTGTCAATCCCTTCACGATCACTTACGAGAGTGAGATCTGATAGAGATGATAGATAATATTTTTGGAATTTTTGGTATAAAGATGCAAAGTAAAATAAAAAGCAAAGTAAACAAGCAAAGCAATAATAAAGTGATGAAAGATTGATATGATAGATAATAGACCTAGGGGCCATAGATTTCACTAGTGACTTACCTCAAGAGCATAAGTATTTTACGGTGGATGAACGAATTACTGTTGAGCAATTGACAGAATTGAGCATAGTTATGAGAGTATCTAGGTATGATCATGTATATAGGCATCACGTCTGAGACAAGTAGACCGACTCCTGCCTGCATCTACTACTATTACTCCACTCATCGACCGCTATCCAGCATGCATCTAGAGTATTAAGTTAATGAAAACTGAGTAACGCCTTAAGCAAGATGACATGATGTAGAGGGATAAATTCATGCAATATGATAAAAAAAACCATCTTGTTATCCTCGATGGCAACAATATAATACATGCCTTGCTGCCCTTACATCCTTTGGGAAAGGACACCGCAAGATTGAACCCAAAGATAAGCACTTCTCCCATTACAAGAACTACCAATCTAGTTGGCCAAACCAAACGGATAATTCGAAGAGACTTGCAAAGATAACCAATCATACATAAAAGAATTCAGATAAGATTCAAATATTGCTCATAGATAATCTTGATCATAAACCCACAATTCATCGGTCTCAACAAACACACCGCAAAAAAGAAGATTACATCAAATAGATCTCCACGAGAGAGGGGGAGAACATTGTATTGAGATCCAAAAAGAGAGAAGAAGCCATCTAGCTACTAACTATGGACCCGAAGGTCTGAGGTAAACTACTCACACTTCATCGGAGAGGCTATGATGATGTAGAAGCCCTCCGTGGTGGATTCCCCTTCCGGCGGAGCTCCGAAACAGGCCCAAGATGGGATCTCGTGGATACAGAAAGTTGCAACAGTGGAATTAGGTTTTTGGCTCCGTATCTGATCGTTCGGGGGTACGTAGGTATATATAGGAGGAAGAAGTACGTCGGTGGAGCAACAAGGGGCCCACGAGGGTGGAGGGCGTGCCTAGGGGGGAGGGCGCGCCCCCCAACCTCGTGCCTTCCCTGTTGGTTGCTTGATGTAGGGTCCAAGACTCCTGGATCATGTTCGGTGAGAAAATCACGTTCCCGAAGGTTTCATTCCGTTTGGACTCCGTTTGATATTCCGTTTCTTCGAAACACTGAAATAGGCAAAAAAAACAGCAAATTTGGGCTGGGCCTCTGGTTAATAGGTTAGTCCCAAAAGTAATATAAAAGTGGAAAATAAAGCCCAATATGGTCCAAAACAGTAGATAATATAGCATGGAGCAATCAAAAATTATAGATACGTTGGAGATGTATCAGGCATCCCCAAGCTTAATTCCTGCTCGTCCTCGAGTAGGTAAATGATAAAAAGATAATTTTTGATGCGGAGTGCTACTTGGCATAATTTCAATGTAATTCTTCTTAATTGTGGTATGAATATTCAGATTCGAATGATTCAAGACAAAAGTTTAACATTGACATAAAAATAATAATACTTCAAGCATACTAACAAAGCAATCATGTCTTCTCAAAATAACATGGCCAAAGAAAGTTATCCCTACAAAATCATATAGTCTGGCTATGATCTATCTTCACCACATAAAGTATTTAAATCATGCACAACCCCGATGACAAGCCAAGCAATTGTTTCATACTTTTGACATTCTCAAAACTTTTTCAATCTTCACGCGATACATGAGTGTGATCCATGGATATAGCACTATATGTGGAATAGAATGGTGGTTGTGGAGAAGACAAAAAGGGAGAAGATAGTCTCACATCAACTAGGCGTATCAATGGGCTATGGAGATGCCCATCAATAGATATCAATTTGAGTGAGTAGGGATTGCCATGCAACGGATGCACTAGAGCTATAAGTATATGAAAGCTCAAAAAGAAACTAAGTGGGTGTGCATCCAACTCGCTTGCTCACGAAGACCTACGGCAATTTGAGGAAGCCCGTCATTGGAATATACAAGCCAAGTTCTATAATGAAAAATTCCCACTAGTATATGAAGGTGACAAAATGAGAGACTCTCTATCATGAACATCATGGTGCTACTTTGAAGCACAAGTGTGGTAAAAGGACAGTAACGTTGTCCCTTCTCTCTTTTTCTCTCATTTTTTTTCTTTTTTTATTTGGGCCTTTTCTCTTTTTTTATGGCCTCTTTTCTTTTCTATTTTTTTATTTATTTTTTGTCCGGAGTCTCATCCCGACTTGTGGGGGAATCATAGTCTCCATCATCCTTTCCTCACTTGGGACAATGCTCTAAAAATGATGATCATCACACTTTTATTTACTTACAACTCAACAATTACAACTCGATACTTAGAAGAAAATATGACTCTATGTGTATGCCTCCGGCGGTGTACCGGGATATGCAATGATTCATGAGTGACATGTATGAAAGAGTTATGAATGGTGGCTTTGCCACAAATACGATGTCAACTACATGATCATGCTAAGCAATATGACAATGATGGAGCGTGTCATAATAAATGGAACGGTGGAAAGTTGCATGGCAATATATCTCGGAATGGCTATGGAAATGCCATAATAGGTAGGTATGGTGGCTGTTTTTGAGGAAGGTCTATGGTGGGAGCATGATACCGGAGAAAAGTGCGCGGTATTAGAAAGGCTAGCAATGGTGGAAGAGTGAGAAAAGTGTGTATAATCCATGGACTCAACATTAGTCATAAAGAATTCATATACTTATTGCAAAAATCTACAAGTTATCAAAGCAAAGTATTACACGCATGCTCCTAGGGGGATAAATTGGTAGGAAAAGACCATCGCTCGTCCCCGACCGCCACTCATAAAGAAGACAATCAATAAATAAATCATGCTCCGACTTCATCACATAACGGTTCACCATACGTGCATGCTACGGGAATCACAAACTTTAACACAAGTATTTATCAAATTCACAACTACTCAACTAGCATGACTCTAATATTACTACCTACATATCTCAAAACAATTATCAAGCATCAAACTTTTCTTAGTATTCAACGCACTCAAAAGAAAGTTTTACAAATCTAGAATACCAAGCATATTATTATTATTAAGAAAATTACCATGCTATTTAAGACTCTCAAAATAATCTAAGTGAAGCATGAGAGATCAATAGTTTCTTTAAAACAAATCCACCACCATGCTCTAAAAGATATAAGTGAAGCACTAGAGCAAAACTATATAGCTCAAAAGATATAAGTGAAGCACATAGAGTATTCTATTAAATTCCAATTCATGTATGGCTCTCTCAAAAGGTGTGTACATCAAGGATGATTGTGGTAAACTAAAAAGCAAAGACTCAAATCATACAAGACGCTCCAAGCAAAACACATATTATGTTGTGAATAAAAATATTGCTCCAAGTAAAGTTACCGATGGAAGTGGACGAAAGAGGGGATGCCTTCCGGGGGCATCCCCAAGCTTCGAATTTTTGGTGTCCTTAGCTTATATTTGGGGTTCCATGGGCATCCCCAATCTTAGGCTCTTGCCACTCCTTGTTCCATAATCCACCAAAAAAAATTCACCCAAAACTTGAAAACTTCACAACACAAAACTCAACAGAAATCTCGTGAGCTCCGTTAGCGAAAGAAAACAAAAGACCACTTCAAGGTACTGTAATGAACTCATTATTTATTTATATTGGTGTTAAACCTACTGTATTACAACTTCTCTATGGATTATAAACTATTTTACTAGCCATAGATTCATCAAAATAAGCAAACAACACACGAAAAACAGAATCTGTCAAAAACAGAACATTTTGTAGTAAACTGTAACTAACGCAAACTTCTGGAACTCCAAAAATTCAACCAAAATAGGAATACCTAGGAAATTTGTTTATTGATCAGAAGCAATTGGAATCACTATTTTATCACGTTCTTGTGATTTGTAACAATAGTTTTCGTGAACTGAATGTTTCTGAAAATTACAGCAAGATCAAATAACTATCATCCAAGAAGATCCTATAGGTTTAACTTGGCACAAACACTAATTAAAACATAAAACAACATCTAAACAGAAGGTAGATGGATTATTTATTCCTAAACAGAAACAAAAATAAAAAACTAAATATAAAATTGGGTTGCCCCCCAACAAGCGCTATCGTTTAACGCCCTTACCTAGGCATAAAAGCAAGGATAGATCTAGGTGTTGCCATCTTTGGTTTTAGGGAAGAAGAGAGAAATCTTGCTATCTATGGAATTAATCCTTCTATTTTGACAAAGTACATGGCTATTAATGGTAGACGAAAGATTAAGTATGCTGCGGAAGTTGGCATCTAGGCTAGCTTTTATCTCTTTGATAGATTCGTTTTGGCAAGAAAGCAAAAGAGATCTAATTTCAACTTTCTCGTTAACAGGGTGCCAAAATATAGTTTTCATTTTTTCATAGGTATCTATGGGGTCCCCTTCAAGAAAACCCTCTTCAAAAATAGAATCCAAGACTTGTTTGAACGAAGCGGGTAACCCAACATAAAAGCTTTTTAAGTAAACCTCAATCTGGTATCGGGGTACATAGCTAGCACGGATCCTTAATAGCCTATACAAGCATCTTTCAAAGATTCATCAAGTAAATAACGAAATATTCCAGAATCTTCTTCATAAAAATTGCTAAGGTTTTCATTGATAATTCCGGCAGGTTTTTCCATAGCATTTTTATTTATGAGTTTAGGTAAGATAGCTGACGAAACTCTCCCACGAAGCTCTACTGGATCGTTAGTTCGTGGGACCTCAACGAGCTGAACGTGTGCACATCGCGGAGGTGATGTATGTTCGGTACTAGGATCGGTCGATCGTGAAGACGTACGACTATGATACGTCTCCAACGTATCTATAATTTATGAAGTATTCATGCTATTAGATTATCAACCTTGGATGTTTTATATGCATTTATATGCTATTTTATATGGTTTTTGGGACTAACCTATTAACCTAGAGCCCAGTGTCAGTTTCTGTTTTTTCTTGTTTTAGAATATCGCAGAAAAGGGAAACCAAACGGAGTCCAATTGATCTGAAACTTGACGGAGCTTATTTTTGGACCATAAGAAGGCCATGGAGTAAAAGAGTTGGGCCAGAAGAGTCCCGGGCTGTCCACGAGGGTGGGAGGCCTAGGCGTGACCCCTACCTCGTGGACAGCCCGGAGACCCCACTGACTTGTTCTCGACGCCAAAACCTCTTATATATATAGAAACCTCCAGAAATTAACCTAGATCGGAAGTTTCGCCGCCGCAAGCCTCTGTAGCCACGAGAAATCCATCTAAGCCCTCTCCGGCACCCTGCCGGAGGGGGTCATCATCACCGGAGGCCATGGACGAGGATCCCGGAGGGCCCATCATCGCCATGAAGGCCAAGGACCAGAGGGAGAACCTCTCCCCATCTAGGGGGAGGCCATGGAGGTGGAAGCACAAGGGGGAGAACCTCTCCTCCTCTCTCTTGGTGGCGCCGGAGTGCCATCGGGAGGGGAATCATCGTCGCGGTGATCGTCTTCATCAACATCACCATCATCATCACCATCCTCATCTCTTTTACGCGGTCCACTCTCCCGCACCCCGCTGTAATCCCTTCTTGAACATGGTGCTTTATGCCACATATTATGATCCAATGATGTGTTGCCATCCTATGATGTTTTTAGTAGATATCCTTTGTCTTTGGGTTGATTGATGATCTAGATTGGTATGGGTTGTAGGTTTTTTTGGTGCTGTCCTATGGTGCCCTCCGTGTCGCGCAAGCGTGAGGGATTTCCGCTGTAGGGTGTTGCAATACGTTCATGATTCGCTTATAGTGGGTTGGTGATTGTCTGAAACACAAACCCGAGTAAGGGGGTTGTTACGTATGGGAATAAAGAGGACTTTATGCTTTAATGCTATGGTTGGGTTTTATCTTAATGATCTTTAGTAGTTGCGGATGCTTGCTAGAGTTCCAATCATAAGTGCATATGATCCAAGAAGAGAAAGTATGTTAGCTTATGCCTCTCCCTCATATTAAATTGCAATGACGACTACCGGTCTTGTTAACAATTGCCTAGGACAATTCTGCACACTAATCCATCATTATTCCACACTTGCTATTTATAATATTTAGTAATATATTCTAACTTTATGATAACAACACCTACTTTTATGTTTTAGCTCTCCGACACCATGCAAAGTTATCCTCTTCATACCCACAACGTAGTTTTATTTCTCGTTTCTAGTTGGAAGCAAACGTTCGGTGTACGTAGAGTCGTATCAGTGGCAGATAGGGCTTGAGAGAATATTGATCTTACCTTTAGCTCCTTGTGGGTTCGACACTCCATACTTATCACTTCCACCTTTGGAAATTTCTACGATGGTTCCCTTCACTTGGGGATTATCAAGCTCTTTTCTGGCGCCGTTGCCGGGGAGCAATAGCGTGGGGTTGACATTCTCGTGTATGCTTGTTTGCTTTCTTCACTAGGTAGATTTTGTTTTTCCTTTTTGTTTCTATTTAGTTGTGGGTGAAACATACAAAAAAATTTAAAATAATAAAAATACAAAAAAATTTACTTGCCTCTCATGCCTAAAAAGTTTTTCAAAAAGAGAAGTGATTGGAAAGTTATGCATTGAAGAAGTGAGGGTCGACCTTGAGCACTTGTGTTCATGCTCACGGAAACAATGTAGAATTTTTCACGGAATTTTCTCTGTAAATAATTATCCCCTTGTATATTTCCATTGTATTATAAAAATAATGTGCCAAACTTTGGTTTTAGGATGATTAGATTGCTTGTTTGCTATGTGCAGAACAAAAACAGAAACTTTGGCTGTAGTGCGTGAATTTACATTTTTTTACTGGAAAGTCAAATGGGTCTGAAACTTTTTGAAAATTAATTCTGTACAAATTGTTAAAATTTTCAAATTTATTTCATAATTTCTTGGAGTTAAAGAAGTTTACTAAACCTCCAGATTACTACAGAATGTCCTGTTTTAGACAGATTCTGTTCTCTATGTGTTGATCGCTTATTTTGATGAATCTATGGGTAGTATCGGGGGGTATGAACCATGTTGAAGTTGGAATACAGTAGATATAGTTCTAATATGAAATTGGAATGAGTTTGAAACAGTACCTAAAGGTAGTGATTTGCTTTATTATACTAACGGATCTCACAAAGTTTTTGTTAAGTTTTTTTGGATGAAGTGTTCGAAGAACGAGGAGTTACCGATGTGAGAAGAACAAAGAGAGGCAAGAGTTGAAGCTTGGGGATGACCAAGGCACCCCAAGTAAATATTTCACGGATACTCAAGCATCTAAACTTGGGGATGCCCCGGTTGGCATCCCATCTTTCTTCTTCAACAATTATCGGTATACCTCGGTTTTTGTTTTGTTCACATGATTTGTGTCATTTGTGTTTTTGTTTTTCCTTTAAGAACCATGCTAGTATGAGATAGACCTTCATTGATTTACAGAATACTTCATGTGCTTCACTTATATCTTTTGAGTATGACCTTATAGAATGCTCTTTGCGCTTCGCTTAAATCTTTTTAGTATGGTTTCATAGAATGCTTCGTGTGCTTCATTTATATATTGTGAGCTTGGATATTGGTTAGTCTATATTAATTGTAGAATTATCCATGAAATTCACTTATATATTTTTTAGTATGAATAATACTATCATCTAAAGAGGGTTTGGAAGAGTGCCAACTTTAGGAACTAGTGATCCCGCCATTCCGAATGAGAAGAATTTTGCTTATGTGGAGAGTAGAAAAATTTCTATGCTTGTAGATCATGAAAAGAATTCTTTATGTGATGTTTATATTGTTGAATTCATTCATGATGCTACTGAAAATTATTATGAGGGAGGAATATATGCTTGTAGGAGTTGCAATAATATCAAGTTTCCTATCTATGTGCTTAAAGTTTTGAAGTTATACTTGTTTTGCCTTGCTATGCTAGTTGATTCTTGTTCCTTCAAATTATGTGTTCAAAAAATCACTAGGCATAGGAAGGTGGTTAGATTCAAATGTGCAAGTCATATTCTTCATGACACTCTCTTTATGTTTCAATTCTTATCTTTTATGTGAGCATCATTGAAATCATCATGCCTAGCTAAAAGGCATTAAAGAAAAGCGCTTGTTGGGAGACAACCCAATATTTAACCTTACTGTTTTTGTGTGTTTACATGGTTAATATACTGTAGTAATCATGTTTTATAGCTTTTGTTTCAATAAACGTGCCAAGTAAGACCTTTGGGAAGACTTGGGTGAAAGTTAATGTGATCTTGCTGTAAAAAACAGAAACTTTGCGCTCACGAGATTAGCTACCATTTTTTACAGAAGAGAGATTTAGAGTTGATTCTTTTTGAAGAAGATTAATAGACAAATTCCTCACGTCCACAAATTTATTTCATAATTTTTGGAGTAGCAGAAGTATTGTTTCTGTTCAGATCATTACAGACTGTTCTGTTTCTGACAGATTCTATTTTCATTGCATAGTTTCCCTGTTTTCTAGTTTCTATGGCTTATATTTCTCAATATAAATTGTAGAAATGATATGGTACAGAAGAAATTGTGTGGGAACAATTATGAACCTTGTCTTAGACAGTACCAAAGTGAATGGTTTACTCTTTATCATACTAACCTATCTCACGAAGTTTTGTTAAGTTTTGTGTGATTGAAGTTTTCAAGCTTTGGGTGAGATATCAATATGAGGAGAATAAGAAGTGGCAAGACCCTAAGCTTGGGGATGCCCAAGGCACCCCAAGGTAATACTCAAGGAAGACTCAAGCGCCTAAGCTTGGGGATGCCCCGGAAGGCATCCCCTTTTTTTCGTCTTCAGAACTATCGGTATACCTTACTCGGAGCTATATTTTTACTCGTCACATGATATGTGTTTTTCTTCGAGCATATTTTCATTTTACTTGTTGTTTGAATAAAATCATTGGATCTGAATTATTGAATGAAAAAGAATCCTCCCATGGCTAGTTAATTATTTGACTACTCGGTGTTCTTCACCTATATCTTTTGGAGTAGTTTGTCATTTACTCATGTGGTTCACGTATATCCTATGAGTAAATGGTTGAATGAATAGAATGTCATAAATTTGAATTTATATATGTTTCATATGCTTATAAAATGGGGGGTAATGACTGCACACATAATAAGTATAGGTAGTAAACTCATTGAAAGTTAGCAAACGTAGAATTGGTCACTTGAACAATTCATGAAAGAATATTGAAGGAAGAGAGATTTCACATATAAATATACTATATTGGACATCTTTTGTAATTGTGAGAACTCATTAAAATATGACATGCTAAAGATTGATGTCGGACAAGGAAGACAACGTAATGGGTTATGTTTTCTTATATCTAAAATAAAGTATATTGTCTTGGATCATCCAACATGTTGAGCTTGCCTTTCCCTCTCATGCTAGCCAAATTCTTAGCACCAAGTAGAAATACTACTTGTTCTTCCAAACATCCCTTAAAACGAGTTTTGCCATGAGAGTCCACCAAACCTACCTATGGATTGAGTAAGATCCTTCAAGTAAGTTGTCATCGATGCATGCAATAAAAATTGCCCTCTAAATATGTATGATCTATTAATGTGGAGAAAATAAGCTTTATACGATCTTGTGATGTGGAAGAAATAAAAGCGACGGACTGCATAATAAAGGTCCATATCACAAGTGGCAATATAAAGTGACGTTCTTTTGCATTAAGAATTTGTGCATCCAACCATAAAAGCGCATGGCAACCTCTACTTCCCTCTGCGAAGGGCCTATCTTTTACTTTTATCTTCTACCTTATGCAAGAGTCGCGGTGATCTTCACCTTTCCTTTTTATATTTTATCCTTTGGCAAGCACATTGTGTTGGAAAGATCCCGATATATATATCCAATTGGATGTAAATTATCATGAACTATTAATGTTGACATTACCCTTGAGGTAAAATGTTGGGAGGCAAATCTATAAGCCCCTATCTTTCTCTGTGTCCGATTATAACTTTGAACCCATAAATATCACGTGAGTGTTAGCAATTGTAAAAGATTAAATGATAGTTGAGTATGTGGAGTTTGCTAAATCAAAGCTCTGACATAGACCCTTCCTGAAAATAAGATGAACTGCAATTGTTTGATGACTGAGAATATAGTTTGTTAGTTTCAAGAAAGTTTATGATCTATACTTTAACACGTGAATAGCTTGTTACTTGATCATGAAAATTTTCATGAAGATGAGCTACTGATATGACATATAATGATGCTAGAAAAAGTGATTGAACTATCATTGTCAAACTTGTGCACTTGCTAGCATTCACACTTCATAAATTATTTCTTTTATCATTTACCTACTCGAGGACGAGCAGGAATTAAGCTTGGGGATGTTGATACGTCTCCAACGTATCTATAATTTATGAAGTATTCATGCTATTAGATTATCAACCTTGGATGTTTTATATGCATTTATATGCTATTTTATATGGTTTTTGGGACTAACATATTAACCTAGAGCCCAGTGCCAGTTTCTGTTTTTTTTTCTTGTTTTAGAATATCGTAGAAAAGGAAAACCAAACGGAGTCCAATTGACCTGAAACTTGATGGAGCTTATTTTTGGACCATAAGAAGGCCATGGAGTAAAAGAGATGGGCCAGAAGAGTCCCGGGCTGCCCACGAGGGTAGGAGGCGCGCCCACCCCCCTGGGCGCGCCCCCCTACCTCGTGGACAGCCCGGAGACCCCCCCTGACTTGTTCTCGACGCCAAAAGCTCTTATATATAGAAACCTCTAGAAATTAACCTAGATCGGAAGTTCCGCTGCCGCAAGCACTACATGAATCAGCTAATTTGCCGCCAACCAAGATGGACGGCAAAGGCACGGACGGCGGACGGCAAAATGCACCGGCAAAGAAAGGATCAGTAAAGACCTTCTTTGCCGTCTGCTTTCTGAAGCAGACGGCAAAGGGGCCTTTGCCATCAGCAAACGGCAAAATGCACCCTTATATTGGGTATGACTATGATTGGATCTCTTTTACCATGAATTACAATGTCTAGTCAGTCGTTGATTTTTAAAGGTGCTCTGCATTTATGTTTTGCGGTCTCAGAAAGGGCTAGCGAGATACCATCTTGTTATATCATATTATGATTGTTTTGAGAAAGTGTTGTCATATTATGACTCGCTAGTTGATTATGCCAATGATATGAGTAATAATGAGACCCGAGAATTATTGCAAATGTGGTTGGTTATAATCTTTGCTGAAAACCTGAATGCTGGCTTTACATATTTACAACAACAAGAGCAAACAGAGTTTGTAAGAGTTTTTCTTTTTCTCTTTCAGTTTGTCAAATGAATTGCTTGAGTTCAAGCAAGGGTTTAAGCTTGGGGGAGTTGATACGTCTCTTTCGTATCTACTTTTCCAAACACTTTTGCCCTTGTTTTGGACTCTAACCTGTATGATTTGAATGGAACTAACCCGGACTGACGTTGTTTTCAGCAGAATTGCCATGATGTTGTTTTATGTGCAGAAAACAAAAGTTCTCGGAATGACCTGAAACTCCACGGAACCTCTTAGAAAAAATAATAATAAATCCTTGCAAAAGATGAAGACCAGGGGGCCCACACCCTGTCCACGAGGTGGGGGCCCCCCTCCATGGCGCGCCCCTACCTCGTCGGCCCCCTGGAGACCCTCCGACGCCAACTCCAACTCTATATATTTGCTTTCAGAGAGAAAAAAATCAGAGAGAAGGAATCATCGCGTTTTACGATACGGAGCCGCCGCCAAGCCCTAAAACCTCTCGGGAGGGCTGATCTGGAGTCCCTTCAGGGCTCCGGAGAGGGGGATTCGTCGCCGTCGTCATCATCAACCATCCTCCATCACCAATTTCATGATGCTCACTGCCGTGCGTGAGTAATTCCATCGTAGGCTTGCTCGACGGTGATGGGTTGGATGAGATCTATCATGTAATCGAGTTAGTTTTGTTAGGGTTTAATCCCTAGTATCCACTATGTTCTGAGATTGATGTTGCCATGACTTTGCTATGCTTAATGCTTGTCACTAGGGCCCGAGTGCCATGATTTCAGATCTGAACCTATTATGTTTTCATGAATGTATGTGTGTTCTTGATCCTATCTTGCAAGTCTATAGTCACCTATTATGTGTTATGATCCGACAACCCCGAAGTGACAATAATCGGGATACTTTCGGTGATGACCATAGTTTGAGGAGTTCATGTATTCACTATGTGCTAATGCTTTGTTCGGTTCTCTATTAAAAGGAGGCCTTAATATCCCTTAGTTTCCATTAGGACCCGCTGCCACGGGAGGGTAGGAAAAAGATGTCATGCAAGTTCTTTTCAATAAGCACGTATGACTATATTCGAATACATGCCTACATTACATTGATGAATTGGAGCTAGTTACGTGTCACCCTATGTTATGATGTTACATGATGAACCGCATCCGGCATAATTATCCATCACCGATCCAATGCCTACGAGCTTTCCATATCTGGTTTACGCTTATTTACTTTCCGTTACTCTTGTTACAATCATTACAAAACACCAAAATATTGCTTTCATTACTCTTTTGTTACCGTTACCACTACTATCACACTACTTTGCTACTAAATACTTTGCTGCAGATATTAAGTTATCCAGGTGTGGTTGAATTGACAACTCAGTTGCTAATACTTGAGAATATTCTTTGGCTCCCCTTGTGTCGAATCAATAAATTTGGGTTGAATACTCTACCCTCGAAAGCTGTTGCGATCCCCTACACTTGTGGGTTATCAAGACCAATTTCTGGCGCCATTGCCGGGGAGCATAGCTCTATTCTTTGAGTCACTTGGGATTTATATCTGCTGGACACTATGAAGAATTTGAAAGACGCTAAGACAAAAATTTATCCCTCAACTACGAGGGGAGGTAAGGAACTGCCATCTAGCTCTGCACTTGATTCACCTTCTATTATGAGTACGCTTGCGACACTAAACCTGCTTCTGCTATTCGTTCTTATATGTCGCATGTTATTGATGATGCCACTTCTACTATGCATGATACTTTTGATGAAACTACTTCTATGCTTGATACTACTGTGCCCCTTGGTGAATTTCTTGATGAACAAATTTCTAGGGCTAGAGAGAAAGAAACTATTGCAACTGATAATGTTGATGAAAGTGATGATGAAGATATGCCTGTTATTCCTGCGGGTTATGTTTTTGATATGAAATCTTCTGCAGCTATTTTTGCCTGCAAAGATAGAAACGAACTTAAGAGGCTGTTAGTTAAATGGAGTAAAGAATCTCTTAGAGATAGAATGAAACCTGACCCTGCTTTTGCTACTTCACCTATTTGTGTTCCCGATAAGTATTATGAATTCTCTGTTGATCCTGATATAATTACTTTCGTTGAATCTGATCCTTTTCATGGTTATGAATCTGAAACTGTTGTGGCACATCTTACTAAATTAAATGATATAGTCGCCCTGTTCACTAATGATGAGAGATCTTGCTAATTTTACATCCTTAAAATATTTCCGTTCTCATTAAAGGGTTATGCTAATATATGGTTTAATTCTCTAGATCCTGGTTGTGTGCGTAGTCCCCAGGATATGATTTATTACTTCTCTGCTAAATATTTCCCTGCTCATAAGAAACAAGCTGCTTTAAAGGAAATATACAACTTTGTGCAAATTGAAGAAGAGAGTGTCCCACAAGCTTGGGGGAGGCTTCTCAAGTTACTTAATGCTTTGCCTGATCATCCTCTTAAGAAAAATGAAATACTTGATATCTTTTATAATGGACTAACCGATGCTTCCAGAGATTACGGATAGTTGTGCTGGTTCTCTTTTCAGGAAAGAACACGGATAAAGCTGAAATTCTATTGAATAATATGTTGACAAATGAAAATAATTGGGCACTTCACGAGCCAGCTCGAGCCAATTCTCGAGCCTATTCTAAAACCAACTCCGAAGAAGAGAGGTGTTCTATTTCTCGATCTGAAGATATGCAAGAGGCAAAGAAATCTATGAAAGAGAAAGGTATTAAAGCTGAAGATGTTAAGAATTTACCTCCTATTGAAGAAATACATGGTCTTAATTTACCGCCTGTTGAAGAAGCATATGATCTTAATCCATTACCTATTGAAGAACCTCCTGATCCTGATAACTCGACACAGGTAATAAAGGTAAATTCTCTCTATAGATTTTATGAAGGTGATATTCCTCACTATAAGTCTGATAGGCAATGCTTGGATGAGTTTGATAATTTTATTGTCAAACAAGAAAATTTTAATGCTTATTTTGGTAGACAATTGAAATATGATTCCGATATGATTAAACAATTGGGTGATTATATGGCTAATATTAGAGGTGAACTTAAACTTGTTAGCAAGCATGCTTCTATGGTTACCACTCAAGTAGAACAAGTACTTAAGGCTCAAAATGATTTGCTCAATGAAATTAATAGTAAGAAATATGATTATGCTGTTAGAGTGGCTACTAGAACTGGTAGAATGACTCAGGAACCTTTGTATCCTGAAGGCCACCCTAAGAGAATTGAGCAAGATTCTCAGAGAAATAATACTGATGTGCCTAGTTCTTCTAGAAGGAATAAAAAGAAAAATGATAGGACTTTGCAAACATCTAGTGAACCTATTGCTGAACCACCTGAGAATCCAAATGATATATCTATTTCTGATGCTGAAACAAAATCTGGTAATGAACATGAACCTAGCGAAAATAATGATGATGATGTTCATGATGATGCTCAACCTAGTAATGATCATGATGTAGAAGTTGAACCTGCTGTTGATCTTGATAACCCACAATCAAAGAATCAACGTTATGATAAGAGAGACTTTGTTGCTAGGAAACATGGTAAAGAAAGAGAACCATGGGTTCAGAAACCCATGCCTTTTCCTCCCAAACCATCCAAGAAAAAGGATGATGAGGATTTTGAGCACTTTGCTAAAATTATTAGACCTATCTTTTTGCGTATGCGATTAACTGATGTGCTCAAAACAAATCCTTATGCTAAGTATATGAAGGATAACATTACCAATAAGAGAAAGATACCGGAAGCTGAAATTTCCACCATGCTTGCTAATTATACTTCTAAGGGTGGAATACCAAAGAAACTTGGAGATCGAGGAGTACCCACTATACCATGCTCTATTAAAAGAAATTATGTTAAAACTGCTTTATGTGACCTTGGAGCCGGTGTTAGTGTTATGCCTCTCTCTTTATACCATAGACTTGATTTGAATAAGTTGACACCTACTGAAATATCTTTGCAAATGGCTGATAAATCAACTGCTACACCTGTCGGTACTTGTGAGGATGTGCCTGTTTTGGTTGCAAACGTTAGTATTTTAACGGACTTTGTTATTCTTGATATTCCCGAGGACGATAGTATGTCTATTATTCTTGGAAGACCTTTTGTGAATACTGCAGGGGCTGTTATTGATTGCAACAAAGGCAATGCCACTTTTCATATTAATGGTAATGAGCATAGGTACACTTTCCGAGGAAACAACCTCAAGTTTATAGCATCAACTCTATTGAAAAAATTCCATCGATTATATTTGGAGGTTTTGAATTTCCTCTTCCTACTCTCAAGAAGAAATATGATATTCTTATTATAGGGGATGTGCATATCCCCGTTGAGGTAACTATAGTGTTATTCAAATTTCTCCGGTTCCATGTTATTCGAATGAGTTTGTTAACAAGACTTGATCAATCTTGTTAGTGGATTCCTTTTGATGAGCATGAGACGGATGAAACTAGAAGGCACAACCTTCTGTACCCTCTTTATACTTTCTGTTATTTAGTTTAAATAAAGTAAAAATAGTATTTTTCCTGTCTGATTTCTGATTTATCCGTGCAATATAAAAATACCCCGAAAATAAAAGTCCTCAGAATGCCATGCCAATTTAATATGATTTTTTCGGGAATATTTGAGGATTTATGGTGCAAAAATTACCACGGGGGGAGCTGCCACCTAGCCACGAGGGTGGAGGGCGCGCCCTGCCCCCCTGGGCGCGCCCCCTGCCTCGTGGGCCCATGGTGTCCCTCCTCCACTTATTCCTGCACCCATCCTCTTCTTCTTCCTCCCACAAACACGAATATCTGGCTCAAACACGAGTTCCAGCCCCCGTTGCGGTGATTTTCGATCTCCTTGCTCAAAGCACCTCTCACAAAACTGCTTGGGGAGATTGTTCCTTGGTATGTGACTCCTCCATTGGTCCAATTAGTTTTTGTTCTAGTGCTTTATTCATTGCAAATTTGTGCTGCATAGGTGACCATGTTCTTGAGCTTGCATGTCAATTTTATATGGTTCCAAGTAGTTCTAATGCTTGATATAGGCTCTAGGTACTTGTAGGAGTAGTTGCTATCAATTTTATTGAAGTTGGTTCACTTTTGTTTGAAGTTACTAAAAATTTCAGATTATTTCAGAAAATAATGAAGAGACTTTTGAGGGGCTCGTCAAGCCGAAGCTCGAAGGAAAAACAAAATGAAGAAGCACAGAGGCCCAAATATAATTTGTCTCGTACCGCGGAGGTCCGGCCGTGTGAATGGCCTTCCAATGACTTCTTGAGGACAGCCGGAATTTATGAGGATTTTTATTTATTGATTGAGAATGCTGGCCTCACCGACTTCCTCCGCGACCAACGTCATCAGTATCTCTTACTCACTAATACTTTCGTGCAAAACTTCTACTATTTTCCTAAGGAATCACCTCCTTCAGTAGAATTTCATTTGTGTGACGTTGTTAAGAAGATGCCATTAGCTGAATTTTGCGAGGTTTGCAAAATACCCTCAGAGGGTACCTTAGATGAACCACACCGTAATGAAGTGGAAGCATTTATTAACACTATCACTGTGGGAGAAACCAGGAAGGTTTCTGATGCAAGAATCACTAGCATACATTTTCCTGTTTTACGCTACTTTGCCTTATTTGCTAGTCGTTGCTTGATTGGTCGTGGAAACTGTGGAAACCATAGTGTTCCTGATATTATCATTTTGTTCCATGGTTTATACCACAATAACTCCGTTAGTATGGGCGGAATTATTGCTAAACGGTTAAGTTTGAACCGTACTAAAGGCCCCATCTTTGGAGGTATTTATGCTTCGCGCCTAGCTGCACATTTTAACTTACCCATTAGGCTTTATGAGAAAGAAGAAAAATTGATGCCTAGTGCTTATTTAGATTATAAGAGTATGCTAGCGCATGACTTTATTATTAAGGGCAAGGAAGGGGAGCTTAAATATAAATTGTACTTTGATAAACATCACCCTGATACTATTACTTTGCCTGCTCCTTCTTTGTTTAACTTGTCTGCAGGTCCTCACCTCGTTCCGTGGGCGGCCGTTCAAGCCTATCGGAATTTTGCACCGGGCCCGGAGCCGGAACCACAATACGAGCCTCCACGCCAGTCAGTTTATTCTTGGGATCCGGAGGCGGTTGCCAGCCAGTGGCAGTCAGAGTCCTCTTCATCGCAATACGAACCCAGCTACACCTACGGGTATCAGCCAGGCTATCCCTGACAATGAACCAACTTAGGCCAAAAGCCTAAGCTTGGGGGAGTACGTATTTCCCACCGACATTACATTTATGTTCACACACACTCATTGCTAGATGTCGGTGCTCATACTCTTTCACTGTAATATGCATGCTAGTTTATTTCCTTTTTCCTGCTTTCTTCTTGTATGTTTAATAAACTTTAAGAAAAACAAAAAAATTAGTAGTAACTTCTAGTTAGTTTACTTTCTTGCTGGAGTAGTAATAATTAAAAAGAAAACCCAAAAATATTTCCCGTTCTTCTTTTGCTTGTTGGGAGCTTTCCCGTGTAAATAGTTTTATTTCTTTTCTTTTCTTTGGGGGTCGATAGGAGAAGACCATAATTAAATTGTTCAAGTGGCTCTTATATGCATTATTGTTGATTTAACCAAGAGCCCATATTGCCTTGTCTTCTCGTGTTTATTGAATGCTCGCAGATTCCAGCTTAGTCCAATGCACGTGCACTCTTATTATTATTCACATCGTTCGGTCGTGCAAGTGAAAGGCAATTATGATGATATATGATGGACATACTGAGATGGGAAAAGCTGGTATGAACTCGACCTCTCTTGTTTTTGTAAATATGATGAGTTCATCATTCTTGATTCAGCCTATTATGAATAAACATGTTTGCAATGACAATTAGAGGTCATAGTTGCTTATGCCATGCTTGATTAGTTATGAGTTATAATGGTTTACCTTGCATGCCAACATGCTATTAAAATGGTTGTGATGTGGTATGATGGGGTGGTATCCTCCTTTGAATGATTTAAGTGACTTGACTTGGCACATGTTCACACATGTAGTTGAAACAAATCAACACAGCCTTCACGATATTTATGTTCATGGTGGATTATATCCTACTCATGCTTGCATCTAATGTTTATTAATTTTAGTGCATGTTCATGACTGTTGTCGCTCTCTAGTTGGTCGCTTCCCAGTCTTTTGCTAGCCTTCACTTGTACTAAGCGGGAATACTGCTTGTGCATCCAATCCCTTAAACCCCAAAGTTATTCCATATGAGTCCACTATACCTTCCTATATATGGTATCTACCTGCCGTTCCAAGTAAATTTATATGTGCCAAACTCTAAACCTTCAAATAAACATTCTATTTTGTATGCTCGAATAGCTCATATATCAACTATGGTTGTCCTTATCTTCCATGTTAGGCGGGTTATTCTCAAGAGGAGTGGACTCCGCTCCTCACTCATGAGAACATGGCTGGTCACCGGGATGCCCAGTCCCATGCTTTATGCAAACTAAATCAAAATTAATTGCAAACAAAACTCCCCCTGGGACCTGATGTATGTTGGAGGCACTCGTCGTTTCGAGCAAGCCGTGGATTGATGCTTGTTGGCGGAGGGGGAGTATAAACTTTACCATTTCGTTTGGGAACCGCCTATAATGTGTGTGGCATGGAATATATCGCCATCTCTTAGTTTTTATGTTGACAATGAAAGTATACCGCTCAAAATATTATTTATCTCTATTTCAAAACCGAGCTCTGGCACCTCTACAAATCCCTGCTTCCCTCTGTGAAGGGCCTATCTATTTACTTTTATGTTGAGTCATCACCCTCTTATTAAAAGCACTAGCTCGAGAGCGCAGTTGTCATTTGCATCCTTTACTATTAATTTATATTGGGTATGACTATGATTGGATCTCTTTTACCATGAATTACAATGTCTAGTCAGTCCTTGATCTTTAAAGGTGCTCTGTATTTATGTTTTGCGGTCTCAGAAAGGGCTAGCGAGATACCATCTTGTTATATCATATTATGATTGTTTTGAGAAATTGTTGTCATCCGAGATTTATTATTATGACTCGCTAGTTGATTATGCCATTGATATGAGTAAACATGAGACCGAGAATTATTGCAAATGTGGTTAGTTATAATCTTTCTGAAAACCTGAATTGGCTTTACATATTTACAACAACAAGAGCAAGCGAGTTTGTAAAAGTTTTTCTTTTTCTCTTTCGGTTTGTCAACTGAATTGCTTGAGGACAAGCAAGGGTTTAAGCTTGGGGAGTTGATACGTCTCTGTCGTATCTACTTTTCCAAACACTTTTGCCCTTGTTTTGGACTCTAACTTGTATGATTTGAATGGAACTAACCCGTCTTGTATTTGTTTTCAGCAGAATTGCCATGATGTTGTTTTATGTGCAGAAAACAAAATTGTCGGAATGACACGAAACTCCACGGAACATCTTAGAAAAATAATAAAAATCCTGCAGAGATGAAGACCGGGGCCCACACCTGTCCACGAGGATGGGACAGGTGTGGGCCCTCGGTCTTCATCTCTGGCAGGATTTTTATTATTTTTTCTAAGATGTTCCGTGGAGTTTCAGGTCCCCCCTACCTCGTGGGCCCACTGGAGACCTTCCGACGCCAACTCCAACTCTATATATTTGCTTTCGGAGAGAAAAAATTAGAGAGAAGAAGTCATCCCGTTTTACGATACGGAGCCGCCGCCAAGCCCTAAAACCTCTCGGGAGGGCTGATCTGGAGTCCATTCGGGGCTCCTGAGAGGGGGATTCGTCGCCGTCGTCATCACCAACCATCCTCCATCACCAAATTCATGATGCTCACCGCCGTGCGTGAGTAATTCCATCGTAGGCTTGCTGCACGGTGATGGGTTGGATGAGATCTATCATGTAATCGAGTTAGTTTTATTAGGGTTTGATCCCTAGTATCCACTATGTTCTGAGATTGATGTTGCTATGACTTTGCTATGCTTAATGCTTGTCACTAGGGCCCGAGTGCCATGATTTCAGATCTGAACCTATTATGTTTTCATGAATATATGTGTGTTCTTGATCCTATCTTGCAAGTCTATAGTCACCTATTATGTGTTATGATCCGACAACCCCGAAGTGACAATAATCGGGATACTTCTCGGTGATGACCATAGTTTGAGGAGTTCATGTATTAACTATGTGCTAATGCTTTGTTCCGGTTCTCTATTAAAAGGAGGCCTTAATATCCCTTAGTTTCCATTAGGACCCCGCTGCCACGGGAGGGTAGGACAAAAGATGTCATGCAAGTTCTTTTCAGTAAGCATGTATGACTATATTCGGAATACATGCCTACATTACATTGATGAATTGGAGCTAGTTCTGTGTCACCCTATGTTATGACTGTTACATGATGAACCGCATCCGGCATAATTATCCATCACCGATCCAATGCCTACGAGCTTTCCATATACTGGTTTACGCTTATTTACTTTCCCGTTGCTACTGTTACAATCATTACAAAACACCAAAAATATTGCTTTCATTACTCTTTTGTTACCGTTACCACTACTATCACACTACTTTGCTACTAAATACTTTGCTGCAGATATTAAGTTATCCAGGTGTTTCTGAATTGACAACTCAGTTGCTAATACTTGAGAATATTCTTTGGCTCCCCTTGTGTCGAATCAATAAATTTGGGTTGAATACTCTACCCTCGAAAGTTGTTGCGATCCCCTACACTTGTGGGTTATCACGCCACTGTAGGCAAACTGACCAAATTGGTCAGTTCCCAGGAAGCACAGTTGGCTGCCACGTGGCTTCTTTGCCATCCACGGCGGACGGCAAAGAGCACATTGCCGTCGGTGGCTGACGGCAAAGAGCCTGCATTGGCTCTTTTTTCTGTTTTTTGTAAATCCAACAATTTTCACAGCAAATATATATGACATATATAGATATATTTCACAGGGTTATTTCACAGCAAACATATGACATATCCAGCACATAAGTTTCGTCGTACATACATATATAGTTCCATCCATTCATACATAGCAAGTTGCACATACACATTGTTCCATCATAGCAAGCTAAGAATACTAGAAGAGAATGAAAGAAAAAAACAAGCACTCCATCATAGCAAGCTAGCTTCCGTGAAGTGAATGAGATCTGCAAAATGGCAAATAAGAAAGTTAGAAAAAGGTGACTAGAAGAAGAAGACTAGAAGAAGAAGTATATGTCATTTATGAGCTAACTTAGGTGAAATGGATCATTTATGAGCTAACTTAGGTGAAATGGACCGTTTATGAGCTAACTAAGGTGAAATGGATCGTTTATGAGCTAACTAAGGTGAAATGGATCGTTTATGAGCTAACTAAGGTGAAATGGATCATTTATGAGTTAACTTATTTGAAATGTATTGTTTATGAGCTAACCTAGGTGAAATGGATCGTTTATGAGCTAACCTAGGTGAAATGGATCGTTTATGAGCTAACTTAGGTAAAATGCATCATTTTAGAGCTAACCTAGGTGAAATGGATCATTTATGAGCTAAATTAGGTGAAATGGATCATTTATGAGCTAACCTAGGTGAAACGGATCGTTATGAGCTAACTAAGGTGAAATGGATCGTTTATGAGCTAACTAAGGTGAAATGGATTGTTTATGAGCTAACTAAGGTGAAATGGATCATTTATGAGCTAACTTAGTTGAAATAGATCATTTATGAGCTAACCTAGGTGAAATGGATCGTTTATGAGCTAACCTAGATGAAATGGATCGTTTATGAGCTAACTTAGGTAAAATGCATCATTTTAGAGCTAACATAGGTGAAATGGATCATTTATGAGCTAACTTAGTTAAAATGCATCATTTTAGAGCTAACCTAGGTAAGATGGGTCATTTTGGATCTAACCTAGGTATAATGGGTCATTTTAGAGCTAACTTGGGTAAAATGGATCATTTATGAGCTAATTAAGGTAAAATGGGTCATTTTAGAGCTAAGTTAGGTAAAATGAATTGTTTATGAGCTAACTAAGGTAAAATGGATCATTTTAGAGCTAACTTAGGTAAAATGGATCGTTTATGAGCTAACTAAGCTAATTATGCCATTTTGACATAAGTAAGCTAAGTACATGTCATTATTGAGCAAACATAGTTAACTAGAGCTAACTTAGGTCATTTTGGAGGAAACAAAGCTAAGTATAGATCGTTTTAGAGCTAACTTAGGTAAAATGGATGGTTTAGGAGGTCAGTAAGCCTATTAAGTCATTTTGGAGGAAAATAAAGCTAAGTCTAGGTCTTTATGCATTTGTTAAGCAAAACACTAGAGAAACTTACCGTGATCATGGAGGTGTAGGAGAGGGCTACTAATAATCTCGATCACTATAATCAATAAATGCATAATCATCATCATCACTATCATCAATGACATGCTCATAGGGTTCAGCGGCATCAACATGTGGAAGGCCACCTTGGCGTGTCGGTCAAGCATTGACAGTCATCCATGATAGTAACCTCTTCTTGTTCCGGCTCTTCTTGTTCCTCCTCTGGGGTGATGCCGGATTCACTGTCGCTATCTACTTCAATGTTTTGGGGTGAAGTATAGCGGTTCTTGAAACGTTTTTTGGAAAGACGTGTCTCTTGGAAGAATTCTCCTTCATATGTGTCTGGGTTAATGTGAGGTTCATAATCCTCTTCCTTTGGGGGAGATAGTCTACCACGTGGCGGCACTTCATAAATGACATCCCGACCTTTCAGATTTGGATTAGTTTGGCAGGCCCACGGTAGATAGAATACTTGGGTGGCCTGTGGAGCCGTAATATAGACATCAGGAACATCTAAGTGGGTGCTTTGTTTGATTTCAACTAGCCCTATATTTTCATGAGTCCTTCTAGTCTCCTTCGGCTGAAACCAATAACATTTGAAGAGTACGACATTCGGTGGGTTTTCAACATAGAATAGAAGTTCATAAATTGCTTCAACTCTCCCATAATACTCGGTACCTCCTTCGCCGATAGCAGATACACAACAATTTGTAGACTTTCAGTCGGCCATAGATAGCTCTTTGCCATAGGTACGAGCGATACCCGTTGATGTCGTATTTGTCAAATTAACGGACCTTATAGTCAAAACCATTAGCGACTTGTCTCAATTCGGCGTCCATAGACTCTGAATTAGCCTACAAGTTTAATACGAAAGGATTGTTGCATTATGCACAAATTAGCGAATGAAATGAAATGGTCTAATAGGAATTAGTGTTTGAACCAAGAGATGAAACCGGGGTAGCCGCCTCCTTGCTTTACGAGAAGCTCATACTCTTCGACGGAATCCTTTTGGATCACCGCTCCATACGAGAATATGGCGACGTGTCGACTTATGAAATATCCAGGAATAAGAGCAGTTCAAAGGAAATAGAAGATGCGAAACAATGTACCGAGAACTTACTCGATGTACGACCGCACTTCTGTCAGGTTGTTGAAGATATACAAGGTAATGGTCCGCCATTCTTCGTTATCCAAAGATACTGGTTTCGAACCACTGGCTGGTGCGAGATTCCCTTTGAATAGGCTGAGGTTGGATCCACCCTTTTGAGGTTCGTCAACATTGTACCGAGGCTTCGGATTAAGCAAATAACGATTTTTGGCTTCGTAGTGTGCTGTCATGAAGTTTGCCGCCTCCTCAGTGATGAATGCCTCAGCCATCGATGCTTCAATTCTACGCTTATTTTTACATTTTTGCCGAAGCGTCTTCTGCATCCTCTCAGTTGGATAGCACCAACGATTTTGCACGCCCCCCCCCCCCAATCTTGCCTCGGTCGGGAGATGCAAAATCAAATGCTGCATTGGATTAAAGAAGCCCGGTGGAAAGATCTTCTCTAACTTGAAGATCAACTCCGGCGCCAACTCTTCCATTTCTTCTAGCACGCCAGGCGATAGTTCTTTCGCACAAAGAACACGGAAGAAATAGCTGAGTTCTGCCAGTACTAGCCATTCATCCTCAGGGATGAAGCCACGCAACACGGTATTACCGGCTCAATCCATATGTGCCAATCATGACTCTTGAGACCAAATATCTTCAATTTATCAAGATTCGCTCCCCTCTTTAGGTTCGCTGCATACCCATCAGGGAACATCAACTGCTGTTGCACCCACAAGATAATTTCCCTCATAGCTGGCCTTCCAAGGTTGAACCATGCCTTTGGCTTCGTCCAGTTCTGCTTTCCTTTTGGTTCTTTCATGTTTTGTAACGGCCTATCACATAGCGCCTCCAGATCGACTCTAGCCTTAGTATTATCCTTTGACTTCCCATCTATGTCAAACAATGTACCAAAAAGTGCCTCGGCGATATTCTTCTCAATGTGCATCACGTCGATGTTGTGTGGGCAAAGGAGGTATTTAAAGTAAGGCCGATCCCATAAGCATGTCTTGTGAGTCCAAGCGTTTTTAGAGTTATACCCCTTGAAGTACCCTAGACACTCTGGATCTAGCTCGAGAGCGTTTAACTGATCCAGGGTCTGTTGGCCTGTCAACGCAGGTGGTGCAGAGTTTTTGAAAACTCTACCTTTGATGAAGTTCTTCTTTTCTTTCTTGAACTTATGGCGAGGATCGAGGAACTGTCTATGCATGTCGAAGCAAGAAAACTTGCGACCGGCCTGAAGCCAACGAAACTCAAGAGCTCCCTTGCATGTGAGGCACGGGAACCTTCCATGCACACACCAGCCAATGAATAGCGCATATGCCAGCAAGTCATGCGTCGAGTACATGTACCAGACACGTATTATGAAGTTCCGTTTGCTATAGGCGCCGTATGTCTTGAACCCATTATCCCAGGCTTCTTGCAATTCGTCCTTAAGCGGCTGCATGTACACATTCATATTTTTCCCCGGATAGTTGGGCCCTGGAATTATCAATGTCGGGAAAATGTAGACAAATATGGGCCAACAACTGTATTGGGTTGCCGTCAGACCAAACACACTGAACCCATCCATGCTGACGCCGACTCGAGGATGCCTCGGATCTGACGCTTTGTCATCATGTAATTCATCAAACTTCCTCCACGCAACACCATCCGATGTGTGTACCATCATCAGATTCCCATCTGCATCTAGTTCGGTTCTTTTGCCCGTTTTGTGCCATGTCATCTGTTTGGCTGTCTCTTCAACCATGAAAAGATGTTGAAGTCTTGATACGATTGGCATATACTGAAGAACACTAATGGGGATTTTGGTCTGCGTTTTCTCACCCATACTGTTGTCTACCACAACATACCTGGAAGACTTGCAAATGGGACAATAGTTCAAGTCCGCATATTCAAGCCTAAATAAGGCACATCCTTTCTCACAGGCATGTATCTTCTCATAGGGCATCTTCAGTGCACGGAGGATTTTATCCGACTGGTACAGGTGTGCAGGCATTACATGGCCTTTGGGTAGAAAGCGTCCAAATACTGTCATAATTGCGTCGTAGCATTCTCTGCCCTAGTTGAACTGAGCCTTCAGAGCCATTACTTGTGAGATGGCATCCAACTGACAAAGCTCAGTGTGCTCGTGGAGCGGACGTTTTGAAGACTCCAACATTTCATTGAAGGCCTTTGCAGATTCCTCCATCTCCTCGTCCAAATACCGAGCATCATCCAAGTATTGAACCATGTTTTCCATCCCGGTACCATGCTCGTCGGTGCAACGACGAACCACCTCATCTCGGTCACGTTGGGCAGACTTGCTACCTCTTGAGCACTGCGTTGGTTTCCCTTGAAGAGGAAAGGGTGATGCAGCAAAGTAGCGTAAGTATTTCCCTCAGTTTTTGAGAACCAAGGTATCAATCCAGTAGGAGGCTACGCGCGAGTCCCTCGCACCTACACAAAACAATAAATCCTCGCAACCAACGTGGTAAGGTGTTGTCAATCCTACACGGCCACTTACGAGAGTGAGATCTGATAGATATGATAGGATAATATTTTTGGTATTTTTGTGATAAAGATGCAAAGTAAAATAAAAGCAAAGTAAAAAAGCAAAGGAGATAACTAAGTGTTGGAAGATTAATATGATGAAGATAGACCCTGGGTCCATAGGTTTCACTGGTGGCTTCTCTCAAGAGCATAAGTATTCTACGGTGGGTGAACAAATTACTGTTTAGCAATTGACAGAATTGAGCATAGTTATGAGAATATCTAGGTATGATCATGTATATAGGCATCACGTCCGAGATAAGTAGACCGACTCCTGCCTGCATCTACTACTATTACTCCACTCATCGACCGCTATCCATCATGCATCTAGAGTATTAAGTTCATAAAAATGAAGTAACGCCTTAAGCAAGATGACATGATGTAGAGGAATAATTCATGCAATATGATAAAAACCCCATCTTGTTATCCTCGATGGCAACAATACAATACATGCCTTGCTGCCCCTCATCCTTTGGGAAAGGACACCGCAAGATTGAACCCAAAGCTAAGCACTTCTCCCGTTGCAAGAAAGATCAATCTAGTAGGCCAAACCAAACCGATAATTCGAAGAGACTTGCAAAGATAACCAATCATACATAAAAGAATTCAGAGAAGATTCAAATATTGTTCATAGATAAACTTGATCATAAACCCACAATTCATCGGACTCAACAAACACACCGAAAAACAAGATTACATCGAATAGATCTCCACGAGAGAGGGGGAGAACATTGTATTGAGATCCAAAAAGAGAGAAGAAGCCATCTAGCTAATAACTATGGACCCGAAGGTCTAAAGTAAACTACTCACACTTCATCGGAGGGGCTATGGTGTTGATGTAGAAGCCCTCCATGATCGATTCCCCTTCCGGCGGAGCTCCAGAACAGGCCCCAAGATGGAATCTCATGGGTACAGAAGGTAGCGGCCGTGGAATTAGGGTTTTGGCTCCGTATCTGATCGTTTGGGGGTACGTAGGTATATATAGGAGGAAGGAGTACGTCGGTGGAGAAAAAGGGGGCCCACAAGGGTGGAGGGCGCGCCCTTGGGGGTAGGCACGCCCCCTACCTCGTGGCTTCCTCTTTTGTTTCTTGACGTAGGGTCCAAGTCTCCTGGATCATATTTGTTCTGAAAATCACGTTCCCGAAGGTTTCATTCCGTTTGGACTCCGTTTGATATTCCTTTTCTACGAAACTCTGAAATAGGCAAAAAAACAACAATTCTGGGCTGGGCCACCGGTTAATAGGTTAGTCCCAAAAGTAATATAAAAGTGAATAATAAAGCCCAATAATGTCCAAAAAAGTAGATAATATAGCATGGAGCAATCAAAAATCATAGATACGTTGGAGACATATCAAGCATCCCCAAGCTTAATTCCTGCTCGTCCTCGAGTAGGTAAATGATAAAAACAGAATTTTTTATGCGGAGTGCTACTTGGATAATTTCAATGTAATTCTTCTTAATTGTGGTATGAATATTCAGATCCGAAATATTCAAGGCAAAAGTTTAATATTGACATAAAAATAATTATACTTCAAGCATACTAACAAAGCAATTATGTCTTCTCAAAATAACATGGCCAAAGAAAGTTATCCCTACAAAATCATATAGTCTGGCTATGCTCTATCTTCACCACACAAAGTATTTAAATCATGCACAACCCCGATGACAGGGAAAGCAATTGTTTCATACTTCTGACATTCTCAAACTTATTCAATCTTCACACAATACATGAGCGTGAGCCATGGACATAGCACTATATGTGGAATAGAATGGTGGTTGTGGAGAAGACAAAAAGGGAGAAGATAGTCTCACATCAACTAGGCGTATCAACGGGCTATGGAGATGCCCATCAATAGATATCAATGTGAGTGAGTAGGGATTGCCATGCAACGGGAGCTATAAGTATATGAAAGCTATAAGTATATGAAAACTCAACAACCACGTATATGAAAGCTCAACAAAATATAGTGCTATAAGTATAAGTATATGAAAGCTCAACAAAATAAACTAAGTGGGTGTGCATCCAATTCGCTTGCTCACGGAGACCTAGGGCATTTTGAGGAAGCCCATCATTGGAATATACAAGCCAAGTTCTATAATGAAAAATTCCCACTAGTATATGAATGTGACAAAATGAGAGACTCTCTATCATGAAGATCATGGTGCTACTTTGAATCACAAGTGTGGTAAAAGGATAGTAACATTGTCCCTTCTCTCATTTTCTCTCATTTTTTTTATTTGGGCCTTTTTTTATTTTTTTATGGCCTCTTTTCTCTTTTTTTCGTCTGGAGTCTCATCCCGACTTGTGGGGGAATCATAGTCTCCATCAACCTTTCCTCACTTGGGTCCATGCTCTAAAATGATGATCATCACACTTTTATTTTCTTACAACTCAACAATTACAACTCGATACTTAGAACAAAATATGACTCTATATGAATGCCTCCGGCGGTGCACTGGGATATGCAATGAATCAAGAGTGACATGTATGAAAGAATTATGAACGGTGGCTTTGCCACAAATACGATGTCAACTACATGATCATGCAAAGCAATATGCCAATGATGGAGCGTGTCATAATAAATGGAACGGTGGAAAGTTGCATGGCAATATATCTCGGAATGGCTATGGAAATGCCATGATAGGTAGGTATGGTGGCTGTTTTGAGGAAGGTTTATGGTGGGTGTATGATACCGGCGAAGAGTGTGCGGTATTAGAGAGGCTAGCCATGGTGGAAGGAAGAAGAGTGCGTATAATCCATGGACTCAACATTAGTCATAAAGAACTCATATACTTATTGCAAAAATCTACAAGTTATCAAAGCAAAGTATTGCGCGCATGCTCCTAGGGGGATAGATTGGTAGGAAAAGACCATCGCTCGTCCCCGACCGCCACTCATAAGGAAGACAATCAATAAATAAATCATGCTCCGACTTCATCACATAACGGTTCACCATACGTGCATGCTACGGGAATCACAAACTTTAATACAAGTATCTCTCAAATTCACAACTACTCAACTAGCATGACTCTAATATCACCATCTTTATATCTCAAAACAATTATCAAGCATCAAACTTCTCATAGTATTCAACACTAATAAGAATTTTTTACTAATCTTGAATACCTAGCATATTACGATTGTTTAAGCAAATTACCATGCTATTTAAGACTCTCAAAATAATCTAAGTGAAGCATGAGAGATCAATAGTTTCTATAAAACAAATCCACCACAGTGCTCTAAAAGATATAAGTGAAGTACTAGAGCAAAACTACATAACTCAAAAGATATAGAGTATTCTAACAATTCCAAATCATGTATGGCTCTCTCAAAAGGTGGGTACAGCAAGGATGATTGTGGTAAACTAAAAAGGAAAGACTCAAATCATATAAGACGCTCCAAGCAAACCACATATCATGTGGTGAATAAAAATATAGCTCCAAGTAAAGTTACCGATGGAAGTAGACGAAAGAGGGGATGCCTTCCGGGGCATCCCCAAGCTTTGGCTTTTTGGTGTCCTTAAATTATCTTGGGGGTGCCATGGGCATCCCCAAGCTTAGGCTCTTGCCACTCCTTGTTCCATAATCCATCTAATCTTTCACCCAAAACTTGAAACCTTCACAACACAAAACTCAACAGAAAATCTCGTGAGCTCCGTTAGTGAAAGAAAACAAAAGACCAGTTCAAGGTACTGTAATGAACTTATTCTTTAATTATATTGGTGTTAAACCTACTGTATTCCAACTTCTCGATGGTTTATAAACTAGTTTACTAGCCATAGATTCATTAAAATAAGCAAACAACACACGAAAAACAGAATCTGTCAAAAACAGAACAGTCTGTAGTAATCTGTAACTAACGCAAACTTCTGGAACTCCAAAAAATCAGCCAAAATAGGACGATCTAGAAAATTTGTTTATTGATCAGCAGCAATTGGAATCAGTATTTTATCACGTACTGGTGATTTTTAACAATTGTTTTCGTGAACAGAAAGTTTCTGGAATTTTCTGCAAGATCAAATAACTATCATCCAAGAAGATCCTATAGGTTTAATCTTTAGAGGACTAAGGAAATATTTCTCGGTTATGGAGGTGGTAAGGAGTTCGTCGTAAAGAGTTACGTCGATGCAAGCTTTGACACCGATCTGGATGACTCTAAGTCACAATCCAGATACATATTGAAACTGGGAGCAATTAGCTAAAGTAGCTCCATGCGGAGCATTGTAAACATATAAATTTGCAAAATACACATGAATCTGAATTTGACAGACCCGTAGACTAAACTTCTCTCACAAGCAAAACATAATCACACCTTAGTACTCTTTGAGTGTTAATCACATGGCGATGTGAACTAGATTACTGACTCTAGTAAACCCTTTGAGTGTTGGTCACATGGCGATGTGAACTATGGGTGTTAATCAAATGGTGATGTGAACTATTCGTGTTAAATCACATGGCGATGTGAACTAGATTATTGACTCTAGTGCAAGTGGGAGACTGAAGGAAATATGCCCTAGAGGCAATAATAAAGTTGTTATATATATTTCCTTATATCATGATAAATGTTTATTATTCATGCTAGAATTGTATTAACCGGAAACTTAGCACATGTGTGGATATATAGACAAACAGAGTGTCACTAGTATGCCTCTACTTGACTAGCTCGTTGAATCAAAGATGGTTAAGTTTCCTAGCCATAGACATGAGTTGTTATTTGATTAACGGGATCACATCATTAGAGGATGATGTGATTGACTTGACCCATTCTGTTAGCTTAGCATTTGATCGTTTAGTATATTGCTATTGCTTTCTTCATGACTTATACATGTTCCTATGACTATGAGATTATGCAACTCCCGAATACCGGAGGAACACTTTGTGTGCTACCAAACATCCTGGCGTAATCGGGTGATTATAAAGGTGCTCTCTGGTGTCTCGATGGTACTTGTTGAGTTGGCGTAGATCAAGATTAGGATTTGTCACTCCGATTGTCGGCGAGGTATCTCTGGGCCCTCTCGGTAATGCACATCACTATAAGCCTTGCAAGCAATGTAACTAATGAGTTAGTTGCAGGATGATGCATTACGAAACGAGTAAAGAGACTTGCCGGTAACGAGATTGAACTAGGTATTGAGATACCGACGATCGAATCTCGGTCAAGTAATATACCGATGACAAAGGGAACAACATATGTTGTTATGCGGTTTGACCGATAAAGATCTTCGAGAATATGTAGGAGCCAATATGAGCATCCAGGTTCCGCTGTTGGTTATTGACCGGATATGAGTCTCGGTCATGTCTACATAGTTCTCGAACCCGTAGGGTCCGCACACTTAACGTTCGTTGACGATCGGTATTATGAGTTTATGTGTTTTGATGTACCGAAGGTTGTTCGGAGTCCCGGTTGAGATCAGGGACATGACGAGGAGTCTCAAAATGTTCGAGACATAAAGATCGATATATTGGAAGGCTATATTCGGACATCAGAAAGGTTCTGAGTGGTTCGGGTATTTATCGGAGTACCAAAGAGTTACGGGAATTCGCCGGGGAGTATATGGGCCTTATTGGGCTTTACGGGGGGAGAGAGAGGGCTACCTAGGGCAGGCCGCACGCCCCCCAAGGCCTAGTCCGAATTGGACTAGGGGGAGGGGCGGCGCCCCCTCCTTCCTTCTCTTCTCTCTTCCCCTCCTTCTCTCCTACTCCTACTACTTGGAAAGGGGGGAATCCTACTCCCTGTGGGAGTAGGACTCCCCAGGGCGCGCCATAGTAGAGTGCCGGCCCGCCCCTCCTCCACTCCTTTATATACGGGGGAGGGGGGCACCCCATAGACACCCAAGTTGATCATTGATCTCTTAGCCGTGTGCGGTTCTCCCCTCCATTATAGTCCACCTCGGTCATATCGTCGTAGTGCTTAGGCGAAGCCCTGCGCCGGTAGCTTCATCATCACCGTCATCACGCCGTCGTGCTGATGAAACTCTCCCTTGGAGCTCTACTGGATCGTGAGTTCGTGGGACGTCACCGAGCTGAACGTGTGCAGATGGCGGAGTTGCCGTACGTTCGGTACTAGGATCGGTCGATCGTGAAGACGTACGACTACATCAACCGCGTTGTCATAACGCTTCCGCTTTCGGTCTACGAGGGTACGTGGACCACACTCTCCCCTCTCATTGTTATGCATCACCATGATCTTGCGTGTGCGTAGGAATTCTTTTGAAATTACTACGTTCCCCAACACCCCCCTCCAATCCTCAATGTTTATATCGTTTTGAGTTGTAGAAGTTTACGAACTTGTCCGGTGTCAAACTATGATCTTTTGGATGTGGCGAAGTTTGTTAATGTCTGTTTTGCAGCCGATTTTTATTCTCCGTCGTTTGATCACGTAGAGTAGATCAACATTGCACGTGTAGTATGGATATAAGCCGTCGGATATGAGATACACAGATGCAGAATGACAGATATGAGGCGTGCCCGCAGACGCGCCTCCGCAATCTGATTCTGAGAAACTGCCCACTGAATCGTATACCCACAGATTTAGTTGTGCAGTTCTTTTCTGTGATTTCAGCCTGCGATTATTGTATAAATTGCGTGTTTAAATGTCTGTAACACCTCTAGATTGAAACTGAATGCTGGACCGTTAGCAGTTGGTTATTTCAAATAGTTTCGCGTCAAATATGAACAAATTTTAACTCATCCGCCGTTCCAACCACACACATACATATGAATGAGAAAATTCAAACTACAATTTGTAAACATTTGCCGCCCTCCCCCAAAGCATTATTACAAACATCTATCAAGCAAAATCTTTACACATGTGAATAAACTTGAACATGCACTAGAAAAATCATGTGACAGTTAGTCATCGAATGGAGTGCAGCGATTAGGTGCCCAGGCTCATCTACACTCGGTTATAAAAATTTCAAAACAAATACTATAACATTTAAAAAAAATCCAAGAAAAATTCTCATGGTAGACAATCTATTGCGTGAGGTTCGCTCCAAATTTTAGCACATTTGGACATTTGAATAGCTTTCAGCAAAAAGATAAATTGGGTCAAAACAGTACATGAACAGTAAACTGTTTTACAGACCCTTAATTTGTCTTTTTTGCCGAGAGTTGCTCAGTTGTCCAAATGATTTGAAAATTAGGAAAGACCTCACGCAACAAATTTTCTACCATGGGTAAAAAAATGGAATTTTTTGAATTTTTCTAGTATTTATTTTTATTTTTTCATTCAACATGGTTGCAGATGAGCCCGGGCTCACAAAAGGATTTCTCAAATAATCATTCTTATATTCTCACAATTATCAAATCTATAATAAATACTCATCCAATACAAAAATACAGGGTAAAATTGACAAATAGAGGATGGATGGAGCTGCCAGCGCCATACAGATGCATGAGCACCGTGCCGGCGTCCATGGTAGTTCCAGAGGAACGATGTGGTGAAGGAGGCCGTGTCGTTGGCCTGCTGGACACCGGCACCAGCGGAGGTGCGCCACAGCGAGCCACACACTAAGGCACCGTTGAGGGAGCGTCACCATCCGCTCGCCGTGGCGGAGGACGACGTGTCAGACAGAGGGTCGGGGCGGAGTCAAGCGGGGGCTGACGTTGGGTTGATCTTCTCATGATCAAATGCCGGATCAAGCTAAAGCCCAGCCACAGTCAATCAATGCATGGAAAAGGCAGTTAAGGTTTGATCTTCTCATGATCAAACAAGGTCAAGCATTAGGAGAATTACTCTACCTGGGTTGAACAGAACCTCAATTGATTTCTAATGGTTTCCAACTGTTTCCATAAACTGGTATTGGCTAGAGTTGTTTGTGGGCTGTTCTATAGCAGTTGTACATTTGTATATTTTTATTATTAATATATAATTATGGGATTACTAAATCTTAATCGACTGAGACTTAACCAAATCTCAGTCGATGCCATATGCATGGGATCTTACATGAAGATTGTTCTACGGTTTTTGGTTGAGAAAAAAAAAACAGACATCAAAGAGCCAAACGCGCCTAGCAGCCAAACTAAACCACAGCTGCGGCACATGTTCAACCGCGCAAAAGCCACACCGGGGCCATGAACAGCAGCAGAAACTGTCCAGTAACCTCGTAATCATGTCATGGGCACCGGGCCATCCTTATGCTGTTGCGGTCTCCGTCCGCGAGCTGCAGTGAAGCCTTCACCTGTCACCCGTTCTTTTTTTGTTTTTGGTTCCGTGAATGCAGCCATTCTGGCAAAAGAAAACAAAAATAGAAAAGAAAAGAAAAATAGAGTGAGCTTGCATCAAGTCAATTCCGTGTGGACTCAACCCTTGGATCAGTGATGAGATGACATGCATACTATTACTAGCTACACATGACGGAATATTCCAGTTCGGGCAAGGATTTTGCTTCACTTTTTTTTCCTGTGCAATGGATGCAGCCTCGTTGCCGCTCTGAATTTGCTGAACTCGGCTTCTCTCCAAGACCAGAGGAGCAGTCCCCCTCCATCAGTGGCAGCAGTACTAGTAGTGTGTCTCAAACAAGAAAAAAAACAGTGAGCGAGAAGAAAAGGAGCACGCTCCATGTTAATCCTAGCTAGTACTAGTAGTGTGCTTACACCAGTAGGGGCTTGATTCCGTTGCTCCGCCGGCCGATATGGCACTGTCGGTCCTTATTTCGTTTTCCCGGTTATCTATGCTCGTCTTGCTGAAAATTGAGCGTGGAGCGTGTGTGCTTTTCCGGAGGAGGCAGGCAGGATGTTGCTTGCTCACGCGGTCATCACCGGTCTGGTCGATGCAGAGCATTGAGCAAGGTAACATAACACTGGCAGACAACAAATCAGGAGATCAGAGCCACTTTCGGCTCCAGAGCTCACCAAGCACCGGCACCATACGCACAATCCCACCCACACAGGCCAGCCATCAGAGCCCAGTTTCCTCATGCGCAGGGTAGCTTGCTTATGAGCACACATCTCGCAGGACAGCAAACAGCCAGGTAGCAAAAACCAGTAGTGCAATACGCTCTCACGATACGCTACAACCAACCACCAACGGAGAACGAGGCGATATCCAATCCTTTCTCCCAGCGCCGGAAAGGAAAGAAAAAGAAGCCACACGGCGCGCTCCTCCGATCGCCGAAGGCGCGGACGATCGACCGCCGACTCGCCGAGGCGCCGCCCGTGCGCACGTAGAGGGCGAGAGCACCGCATCGTATCCGCCGAAATCTGAAACGTCACAGGCGGAGGGGACACATCCAAATCCACCTCACCTGCCGCGATCGTGCGTGGAGCAGTAGTACGTCCGCCCGTCCCCCACGGCCCATCACGCCGCTCGCTCGCCGTCGCCCTCGGTCGACAGTAGTGGCTCGTCCATGTAATATTATTAAGAGCAACTCCAATACGCCGAGCCATTTTATTTGCGCGTGTCCGTTTGCAGACATAAAAATCGGTCCAATGCGCAAACCTAAACATACGCGCCTCCGTTTTTAGTCCGCCGGGTGACCCATTCCAAGACCCATATTTAGGCCTCGTTTGCGTCGGCGTGGACACGAGACGGACGCGCACGACGCCCGCCTACTTCTCCCCTGGTCCGTCAGTCGGTGGCACATAGGCCATTATCTTCCTCCCATCGACAGCCAGGACACCGGGCCGCCCCACCCCGTCGCCGTCGCGTAGTTCCGGTCAGGCCAGTCGTCCGTGCCCACATACCTCCCCCGCAGCACGCCACCTTCCAACGTCGCTGCCACCACCGCCTCGCCGCAGCTTCCCCGACGTCGCCGCCGGCACCACTTCGGCCCCTGTGCCCCGGGCCCTGCCTGAAGCGGACAATAGCGCGACGACCTCGCTCGTCTGACGCCGCCACGCCCACCGGACGTCGCCAAGGCCAGCTACTTGGTCCAGTGGAGGCGCGTGGCTCCTCACCGGCCAGCTTCTTCGAAGACCCCCGCAAACTGTTCGACAGTTTATCCGCAAGGTACAAATGGACTCCGACAATGAGGAGTTCGTGGCTGCTGTCAATGGCGAATCTAGGAATTGAACTTACCCGGGGTGAAACATTTGATTTCTAAAAAAATTAATGTACAATGCAAGTTCGTTCAATCAAAACTCATAAAATTCAAATACAGACCTAGGTGCACCAAAAATCAACATAATTGATGGTTTAAAATTAGTACAAGATTCTCGATAACTAGATGATATAACAACCCATTTTTTTTAAAAAAAACATAACAGGCGCAAACGCTTGGCCGCCTTCGTCTGGCGGACCGGCTCTGCTTCAATGTGGGTAGCGGCCGGAGTAGTCTTCTGGGTCGACGCACTGATGTGAATGTCGGGCAGGCGGCTGGCCGGTTAGCAAACATGAATACTTGTAAGAATCCGTCTTGTCGTCTAGTCCGGTCAAGTCCGCTCTTACTGGCATGATTGCGGCATGGAGAGCGGAGCAAGGGTCAGCGTCGGAGCGGAGAAGATCGGAGAGGCTGTGAGCAGAGAGAAGTGGTGCGGTGTGGTTGGACGGCGTCAGAGCCGTGCTTAAAAGGCCACGGTCAGGCGATCAAATGAGAAGCCGACTTCAATGCGGCGCCGGAATAGGCTTGTCGGTCGCCAGGCATTAAAGCGCCGTTGCCGCTCGTCCAGTCATGTCGCTCTCACTGGTATCAATAACATGCATAGTCGCGTCCATTCTGGAGCAGCCTGACCGACATGAATGAGCGGCGACAGCTTTGCGTGGAGATGGGTTTTTTGGCAGAGAGAGTTTTGGGTTGGACGTGCCAGCGGCGATCCGGACGCCCGCAAAGCTCCCTTGTTTTATGTCCAATTTATGGGAGTCGGCCGGGCACTTTACCATGTTGGATGGTAAAGTACGTCCGGATAGCTTGGTTCAGATGTTTGCGGTCGATTTGAGAGTTCACGTTGAAAATGTCGTAAACTATTTGATTTGGGCTGCAACTAGGCCGTTTTCTGCTAAGTACAGGTCCACGTCCAACATTAATAGTTTTACTCTTCCTTCTCTCGCTTGCCTAAAAAAAATACTGTTCCTTCAGATTATGGCTACCCGGGGCAGCCGCCCATACCTCCATTACGGTGGCGCCGTCCTAGGCTGTTGTGTTGGTCGTCCATGACCATCTTAGTAGGCAGCGGTCACTGTTTAGGAGCTTGATTCCGGGGCACACTCCGGCAACCAATAGATGTAATCTTTTTTTAATATATTTGAAACAATTTAGTTGTTTTTTGGGTTGTAAATTATGATATATTTATTTTGCTTGTAAACTATGATATATTTATTTGGTTGTGAAACCATATAAGTTTTTTGTATTTTGTTTGAAAAACATGGCAGGCCAACCGCCAGGACGAAAATGCGTTCGCGCATTGGATACACTGTCAACACAAACACAAAAAATACGGATGACAAGCGTGCGGTCGATCCAAACAAACAAAAAAAATAAAACCCGCGTCCGTTTAATGGTCGCTTTGGTGTTGCTCTACTGTACCCGTAATAAACAACGATAAAGCTTGGGCGCGGCACCTGCATGGCCGCCTCCACACGATGACTAACGCAGATTCCACCTACAGTACCACTACGCGGGCCAGACCGCAGAGTAGCGAGGCATCGTGCCCACGGTCGGTCAACGAAAGTCAGTAGACCACCAGTCGCTGACATGTGTGATTCCTGGATCGTTCTCCATCTCCTGGACCGAGACGACGCGTGCGTACGGCGGGCTAATCGTGATTGATGGATGGATTAAACAAAGATAAAACTGACCTCGAGAGCACACGGTGTCGCTGACCAACCAGCCCCCCCAAAAGGAATCTGGATCCGCACCAACATGCAACCCAAGTAGGAGTACTACCCAACCCAACCAACCCACGAGAAATTCCGGGCGCTGTCAGGCCAACTCCAACGCACGACCCTAAATATACGTCCCGTTTGATCGGATTTTATCTCTTTAGGGCGGTAATGGGTTTGTTCATATCCGCGTTTGTCCGATGGGTTGTGGATGTGCCCAACGCACGGCCGCAACCCAAAACCTGTCCGGGATGGATGTGAATAAAAAAGATATAAAAACTTAGATAAAATGACTAAATAAATAAATAAACACAGTTAAAAAACATAAAACACATATAAGGGTTACGACCACAAAACGGCCCAGTTTCTCAGTCCACTTAAACGGCCCAGTTTCATAATTAACTTAAACCAAAATTAAAAAATGCCTCCCGCGCGCTCCTGCCGCGCCCGTCGATGTCGTGTCCGTCGCCGTCTTCACTGGCCGCCGGTGTCGTCGTCGTCGCTGACGAGGTCGACGTAGTCCGACGGCGTCCACAGGTGGGCCGGCGGTCCGTGGTGCACGGGGGCGGCGGCTGGAAGGTGGCCGGTGCCTGCACCACCTCCTCCCAAGGCGAGGCCTCCCACTCCGGCGACCGCGGGGTTGTCGGGTTTCGAGGAGGCCGCGGGGTGGCGTGGGGCAGTGTGGAGGACGACCGGTCCACGATTCCCATTTAAGAAGGACCGCGACTCCTCGCCAGGGCGGATGACAGGCGGGGCAGCCCGCGCATGCATACTGATGTGGGCGGGTGGGAGGTAGGTGGCCGCCTGCCACGCGGACGAGGCGCGCGTCCGTTGGTGTCCATCGCGACCCCAACCCGGCACAAGTTCGCGCTCGAAATGCGTTGGCCCAGACACAAAACGGATAAAATGGGCCGCCTTGTTTGTCCGTTTTACTCCAAACGAACGGGACCGGACTCTACCGCGCGATGGAGTTGGCCTCACGCGTAGACGATCCGGTGAATCCGGGGTCATGCGATCCACGGACGGCAGCGCGTGGCAGGAAAAATGGAAGGGAAAGTGAAACGAACCAAACCGATCGGTGCACCTCACCACACGGCGTGGGGAGAGGGACCGGGTGACTTCGCTGGAGCTCGGCGCCGCCGACGGAAAGGCGACGGCGACCCGGCGGGCGGGCATACGGCGACGTGCCACTGACCCGCCGGGAAGGTGGAGCGGAGGGAATAAACCACGGGCGCGCGCGGCGCCGGCGCCTCAAAAGCCGCTCTCCGCGTGGGGGCCCGGCGGCGGGCGGAAATGCGGACAGCGACCACGGGACGGGAGGCGGGCACGTAGTCGTCGTACGTACGTGCGCCTGTGAATCGTGATCGCAGGGGAGGGGCGGCCGGTCGACCGCTGGCTGGCTGTCCCTTTCCGGCCGCGTCCCCACCGGCCACGGCTCACGCGAATTATTCCGCGCCGCGCCGCGCCCGCGACCAGATCCGCGGCTGCGTGATCCGCCCACTATGCCACCGAGCCGCCGGCCGGGGCCCATGTGCGTGCGTCCAGTGCGTGCGAGACGGACGTAGCTGTACTAGTACTAGCTTGTGTGTGCTGCCGGCAGTGTGATTTGGTGGTAGGAGTATTCTTTTTTAAGCAAATGTGTCGGCCGAGGTTGGAGCAACTTCACCGCAAGGACCTGTTTTGTCCGTTTGAGTCATCTGGACAAAAAATTTGGCCCAACGGAATGACCTAAACGGACGCGCGTGTCCGCTTACTGTCTGTTTGTCATCCGGCCCGACCCAAACTAAACGCAAAAATGGACCATAAATGGGTTTGCGACGGACAAAAGCGGGCGCTCTCGTCGTCCGCTGTTGCCATCTTGTGTCCGCCCCTGGACCCACGTATCAGTGACCGAGCGAGGACTGACTCACCCACGAGGCCACCTGCGCAGGCCAGGCCACTGCCACGCTCACCAGCGAGGCCACTGGTGCTGGCCGCCGCCTGCCATTCTGAGCCGAGCCGAGTAGCAGGCAGATCTCCGGCAGCGGGGATACCCGAGGAACTGCACCGCAACCGGCGTGGGGCTGGGGCACTAGAGCACGAGGGGGCCGGGGAACTACAGGCGGGCAGCGCGGCGCGACGAGACCCGGGGAACTGCAGATCTCGTCCATGGGGATGGGCCCGTGGAAGGTCTCGGCGTTGAAGGTGCCGGTGGCCTTGAAACGGGGCGCATGGTCGGTCCCCTCCCGCGTGCACCTGCTCCTGTGCTCCAGACCCGGCCCTTTTGTTTACACAGGCACCTATCCCCTCCTCTTCTTCTCCTTCACGGGATCATGGTGCCCACCCCCAGCCGCCCCTCCAGTGCACCGCACACGCACACGAGACACAGGTAGAGATCGACCGTGGTGGCTGCCGTCGCGTTCCTGGTGGGGAAGAAGAAGGGAGGAGGGGGGCCGGTGACGTCGGCGAGCCCCTGCCCTAGGGCCGGCGGCGGCGCGGGGCCGGGGCACTGCCTGTCGTGCGTGGGTCCGGCTCGCTTGGTGCTGCTGTTGATGTGCGCTTGAGCGTGTGCTGTTGTGCTTGTCCGCTTCATGTATTGCTGCATTGGATGCATCGCGTGTCCGCTGTATCCGTTACGCAGACAGATGAATTAAACGGACAAAAAAGAGCAAAATCCATGTCCATTTGGGTCCGTCCGTGGGAGTTGCTCTTATTTGGCACCTAATCTAATCTGATCCGGGAGCGAATTAGGAGCTCCATGGATATTTTTAAGCAGGCGGCGAGCGGATGCGTGGTGCATGAGGGGCAGCAGGCCGGCAGCTTCCTCCTGCCAGGAGAGGCCCTCTCCTTTAGCAGCCGGTGGGAAAAAAATTACTCCGACATCCAGTACGGTTTTAGTACACTCTCGTTTCCGTTGATTAATACTCCGTCCGACTTAAAATAAATGTGTTGAGCTTAGTACAAATTTGTGCTAGTTTTACTACAAAACTAAGACATTTATTTTGGGACGTAGGGAGTAGTACAGTACATGAAAGTGGATGCCAACTTGTTTGCTCTTCATCTTGAGAAAAGCAACGACCGAGTATGCTCCATCTACATGTTCTTCAGGAGAGAATTCAGATGCCCGAGCCGGCGGTCCGCGTCTCCGTGGCTTTACCGAGATGTGACCTTTCTTCACCGGATCGATATTGGATACCCTCCATTATTCTTCGCCACACGTGCATCACAGTCTAATTGTTGGCGCTCTTGGGTCTTGGCTAACGAACATCTCACCTTGAGAAGGTTTAATCCAGCAGGTAGTAGTATGTAATTGTGAGCAATCACACCAATCCAACAGCAACAGTCGGCATCCATCATTTAAAAATCACACTGCTGCAAGTCATGCATCTGATCGAGCACATGATCAGGTAGAACCATCGTTGTGCGGTCCAAGGACTGCACTTCTAAAGTTGACAGGACACGGTATGGCATCCGTGTATGCCACGATGCGGAAAATTTCTGTTGATGAAACGCGCCGCCCGTGTGCCCTGGCTCTCACATCTTCAACACCGACCCGTAAATATCCCACAACCACCGTGATTGTCTAGACTGTAAAAGCCATCCCACACGGGTCTGTATTGGTACGCGGCGCTGTCCGAACGCAATTTCACCCGTAAACCGGAGACAAACGTGGGATGCTTTTCGGGAGTCCGGACACGAGAAATGTCGCTATCTATCCCCCCTCGGCCCATCCAAAAGGGAGGCGGAGCCCACTTTGTATTATCACGCCTGTTTTCGCGCCAAAATCCCCCACTTCTCTTCTTCCATTCCCGTTGCTCTCCGCCCACTTTTCGCTCTTTTCTCCCATCCTCTCCTTCCTTCCACCGCCGACACATGGAACCTTTGGAGAACCTATCGGAGATGGAGCCGGGGGAGGTGCCAGAGGATTCAGGCATCACACTCGCCCGGGAGATCAGCTATGCGACACGGCAAACTCGGCGCGTCAGACCGAAGGCCGCAAAGGAGGAGAAGCTCAAGAAGCGGTTGGCCACTGGTGGGCCTGGTGGTGGCGATGGGCGTGGAGGTCGTGGCGGACGAGGCTGTCGGCGCAGACGTGGCAGACGCGCCAGACGGGGGCGCCCACAATACAAGACGGCGTCGTGATCGAAGCCTTACAACCCTTCATACTACTACGCCATCAAGCAGCTCGGAACCCCAGCCGGTACGGTGCCTTACATCGTCGACGTTAACGCAACGCCGCTCTTCTCTGAGTATTCTTCCCGCAGCTCGTCCGAGCATGGTCGGCGGCTAGGGAGCAGATGGGTGCCCGCACACTGTTCGCTGCAATGCGTAGAACGGAGGAGCTGGTGTACGACGCGGACAAGGAGATTCTCAACATCATGTACAACGCATGCGAGGGAGGGGGAGGGGCTATGAGGACGGGCTGGTGGAAGACTCAGATTCCACCTAGTTCGACAACTACCAGCAGCAGTCCTATACCCAGACGGCCACGCAGCAGTCACACAGCCGGACCAACGATGGCACACAACAACAACATCATTGGGCCGCCGGAGAGCAGCAGCCCGATGGGGAGGAGGAGGAGGAGGGCAACGGCGACGACGATGATCCGGATGATACAGCCGGCGATTCGAAGAAGAAGGGTAGAGGAGAAAGGTTCAACATGCGGGAGGACAAGCTGTTGTGCGCTGCATGGTTGGCCACTAGCCTTGATCCTGTCCATGGCACGGAGCAAAAGGGCACAACCTTTTGGAGGAACATTCACATATGGTTCCATGAGCAAAGTATTACGTGCGCACTCTGACGCGGTCATCCGCAACCGCGAATGGAAGTCCCTCAACCATCAACAGTACACCATATCCAAGAGGCCATGCCCAAGTATTCCGGGCACCTGAAGCATCTCATCGCACGGTGGCCTAGCGGTGCACAAATCACCGATCAAGTAAGTTGATCACTAGCCGGATATGCTTTAATTTTGTTGATCACTAGCCGGACATGTATTGTTTTGTTGCTCAATAGACGTATATGCATTGTCGACATTGTTTAATTTTGTAGCCTACTCGTGCTTGTGTGGTGTAGAGAAGTTGGAGAAGAAGTCCTTCACCTTCATGCATTGTTGGTTGAAGTTGAATGGGCAATCAAAGTGAAACCTTTTCATTGCTAAGGTCGCCGCCCAATCCAATGAGGAAGAAACCGGTGACCTTACCCAGCCAACCCAAGAACCGCCGAAGAAGGTTATAAGAAATCTGCGGGGGAAGAAGTGGGAGGAGTAGAGGGCGAAGCGAGAAGGTGCGGCGGCCAAGCTGATGGAGAGGTTTGAGGACGTCTTGGCGAAGAAGGAGGAGGCATGTGTGAGGCGCTTGGAGATCAAGGAGGAGAATAAGACGGAGATGTTCAAACTGTTGATGGACGCGACGGACACGAAGCTCGAGCTCGAAGAGAGGAGGACCATGATTGAAGAGAGGAAGGCCGTGATGACCCACAATTAGAGGGATCAATTGTAGCCCTTTTCGATAACTAAGAGTGTCGAACCCAACGAGGAGCAGAAGGAAATGATAAGTAGTTTTCAGTAAGGTAATGTCTGCAAGTGCTGAAATTGTAAGTAACTGAGTAGTTTCATAGCAAGATAATTTCTAACGGGCAAGAAACGATAGTAGTAGCAAAAGTGCAGCAAGATGGCCCAATCCTTTTGAGGCAAAGGACAGGCCAAAACGGTCTCTTATGATAAGCAAAGCGTTCTTGAGGGTGCACATGATTTTCATCTAGTCACTTTCATCATGTTGGGTTAATTTGTGTTCGGTAATTTCATAATTTGATATGTGGGTGGACCGGTGCTTAGGTGTTGTTCTTACTTGAACAAACCTCCTACTTATGATTAACCCTCCCGCAAGCATCCGCAACTATGAGAAAAGTATGAAGAATAAATTCTAACCATAGGATTAAACTTTTGGATCCAATCGGTCCTTACGGAATAGCGCATAAACTGGGGTTTAAGCTTCTGTCTCTCTCGCAACCCATCATCTAATTGCTACTCCACAATGCATTCCCTTAGGCCCAAGTATGGTGAAGTTTCATGTAGTCGACGTTCACGTGACACCACTGAGGAAATCACAACATACGTACTATCAAAATATCGAACACATATCAAATTCACATGATTACTTGCAACATGATTTCTCCCGTGACCTCAAGAACATGCTCAAGATCAGAGGGGTATTAAATAGCATAATGGATCTGAACATATAATCTTTCACCAAATAAACCATATAGTAATCAACTACAAGATGTAATCAACACTACTAGTCACCCACAAGCACCAATCTATAGTTCCAGTAACAAGATTGAACACAAGAGATGAACTATGGTTTGAGATGAGATGGTGATGTTAAAGATTTTTGATGGAGATAGCCCTCCCCAAGATGGGAGAGTTCTTGGTGATGATGATGACGATGATTTCCCCCTCCGGGAGGGAAGTTCCCCCGGCGAAATTGCTCCACCGGAGGGCAAAAGTGCTCCTGCCCAAGTTCCGCCTCTCCTGATTTTTTCTAGGTCAAAATGACCTATATACCAGAACATTGGCACCGGAGGTGGGCCTGGGTGAGCACAACCCACCAGGGCACGCCTGGGCTCCCTGGCGCGCCCATGTGGGTTGTGCCCACCTGATGGGTCCCCTCTATTACTTATTTGCTCCAATATTCTTCAAATATTCCATAAAAAATCTCCGTGAAGTTTCAGCTTGTTTGGAGTTGTGCAGAATAGGTAGCATGACGTAGCTTTTTCAGGTCCAGATTTCCAGCTGCCAGAATTCTCCCTCTTGGTGTGTACTTTGCAAATTATGAGAGAAAAGGCACTATAATTACTCCAAAAAGCATTATTATGCATAAAAACATCATAAATAACAGTAAGAAAACCTGATGCAAAATGGACGCATCAACTCCCCCGAGATTAGACCTCGCTTGTCCTCAAGCGAATACCGAAATCGAAAAACATGTCCACACGCTTAGAGAGGGAGAGGTGCCAATAAAAACAAATTACGGACATAGAAGCATCATGTAGATTATTATAACAACAACAAATTTAAACATAAGACTTTTATCATAGACTTCCCATGGATAAGTGGCAATTCCTCACACAATTGAAGTATAAAGCATAAAATCTATTAGAAAGTAACAAACTATGTTCTCATTCAACTTTGCAACTACAATTCATCATCTTTTCAGGAAGGGCCATGTATCAGAGCCTTTAGGAAAGTCCACATACTCAACCATCATATAGTCTTCTATGATTGCTAACACTCACCGCGTACACATGAACAAAACGTTTCAACCGGACACATAGAAAGATAGGGGCTTATAGTTTCGCCTCCCAACGTATTCACCTCAAGGGTGATGTCAACAATAATAACTCATGATATCTATATTCAACTGGACATATGTGCCTAGATCTTTCCTCACCACATGATGCTTGCCAAAGGAGAAAAATAAAAAGGAATAGAAGGAAAACTTTGACTCTTTGCATGAAAGTAAAAGATAGGCCCTTCATAGAGGGAAGCAGAGGTTGCCATGCGCTTATTTGTTTGTATGCTCAACCCTTTAGTGCAAAAGAACGTCATGTTGCATTGCCCCTTGTGATAGCGACCTTTATTATGTAGTCTGTCGCTTTTATTCTTCACCGTCACAAGTTCGTGCAACGCTCAATTTTCTCTTACACTAAATGATCTCACACATTTACATGCAATTTTTATTGCCCTTTTTTTCACCGATGAAAACTTACTTGTGGGATCTTCCTCAATCCCTAGGTAGGTATAGTGGACACTTGAAATTAAGATTTGGGTTTAAGGGTTTTTGGATGCACAAGTAGTATCTCTACTTAGTGCAGAATTTTTGGCTAGCAAAGGTAGGGGCAAGCACCAAAAGTTAAAGGATCCATGACAATATGACTTCTATGTGAATATAAACAAACATAAACCATTAAGTTGTCTTCCGTGTCCAACGTCAACAATTTTGGCATATAATATTTTGATGAGTGCTCACAATCACAAAAGATTTCTAGGATAGTATATTTATATGCGAATCTTCTCTTCCCTTATTAATTCTTTCATGAGTTGCATCATTGACTAATGCTATGTTTGTCAATCTCTAATAAAAATTTCTACTTATACTTTCCTTATGTGGTGTCATCACCTACCATAGGATTAGCATATGATATTTTTCATTTATTTCTTTACCTTTTGTTTATTTCCTCTCTTTTTATTGCAACATGAAAGTAAAGAAAGCAAAAACTCAAACTAAACTTTATTATAAATCTTGCACACGATTACAAGCATAGATCACTAAGCAAAACTCTCGAAAAGAAAGGATCGAACTAAACTTTTTGTCGGTGTCAAAACCGGCGGATCTCGGGTAGGGGGTCCCGAACTGTGCGTCTAGGCGGATGGTAACAGGAGACAAGGGACACAATTTTTTTACCCAGGTTCGGGCCCTCTCGATGGAGGTAAAACCCTACTCCTGCTTGATTAATATTGATGATATGGATAGTACAAGAGTAGATCTATCACGAGATCAGAGAGGCTAAACCCTAGAAGCTAGCCTATGGTATGATTGTTGTTCGTCCTACGGACTAAAACCCTCCGATTTATATAGACACCGGAGAGGGTTAGGGTTACATAGAGTCGGTTACAAATGGGAGGAGATCTACATATCCGTATCGCCAAGCTTGCCTTCCACGCAAAGGAAAGTCCCATCCGGACACGGACAAAGTCTTCAATCTTGTATCTTCATAGTCCAGAGTCCGCCAAAGGCTATAGTCCGCCATCCGGACACCCCTAATCCAGACTCCTCAAGAGCCTCGAACCAGGCTTCAATGACGACGAGTCCGCAGCAGATTGTCTTCGCATTGCAAGGCGGGTTCCTCCTCCGAATACTTCATAGAAGATTTTGAACACAAGGATAGTGTCCGGCTCTGCAAAATAAGTTCCACATACCACCGTAGAGAGAATAATATTTACACAAATCCAATCTGCAGACGTATTTCGTAGCGTGACATCACACCATGGCCAAGCCTTTATTCGAATCGTTTTTACTGTCCCATCTCAGCGCGTTTAGCGAGGCGGTTTCCTTGGCACGTCTTGTCGAAGCAGAGATCGTGGCCCCTTATTCCGGGATTCTCATCAATACGGGCGTGGGTAACCCAATCGTGCCCGTTGGTATATTTCCTCAATCGAAGGCGAGTCCCAAACGGTCACGGGGAGGGCTCTTGGTATTCAACCTCTTTATAAAGAAACCCAGGCTCTACTCCTTTCTTTCAATCGAATCCGCCTCTCGCCTCGAGTTCCAACACCCAAAGCTCCAGATTCAGCGCCGGACCTTCGATGATAAACCGCTCCGGCCTTCAAGGCCGGTGGATGCCTTCCTCCGTTACGGAAGAAGACGTGCTAAAGCTGAGAGATGCCAGGTATCTAACCGGCAAAATCTCGCATAGGCTGCCTGCTCAAGGGCAGGTTATTCCCACTCCCAAGCCTGGTGAGAGCGTGGTGTTCGTGTCTCACTTCCTTCGGGGGATAGACTTCCTGACGGACCCCTTCGTGAGGGGGCTCATGTTTTATTATGGGCTGGAATTTCACGACTTGACTCCGGAGTCCATCCTCCACATCTCATCGTTCATCATCGTGTGCGAAGCCTTCCTCCGCATTACTCCTCACTTCGGATTGTGGCTTAAGACCTTCAAAGTAGAGCCGAAGATGATCGAGGGGCAGCACGCGGAGTGCGGAGGCGCTGTTATAAGCAAGAATGCTGACGTTCCATGGCCCGAGGGCTTTTTTCAAGAGGAGTTCAGCTTATGGCAACGAGAGTGGTTTTATATCACAGCTCCCTGGGGCACCAAGTGGGTGGCACCACCTGCCTTTCGCTCGGGTTCCCCACCGCAGCTAGCGTCATGGGTCAATAAAGGATTTAAGTGGGGGCCATCCAAGGACGTGCCCTTGTTGTAGGGCCGCATTCGAGATCTCCTAGAAAGAGACATCAATTTGGTTGTAGTGACGCAGGTCATGCTGATTCGCCGCACTCGCCGCAAACGCCGCCCCGCTCTTGTGGAGTTTAATCCGGAGGACCACGAGCCTCCAACATTTTACGGGCGTGACGCCCATGGAGATGTACAAATTGTTCTTGGATCACAAGCGGTGTGTCCGGGACTCGACCGAGGACGCAGGTCTGAGCTGCAATCGCCTGAATACTCAAGTAAGTAGTCCTGCATCGGACACGTCATCCGTATGTTTATCATAAAATTGCCCTTAAAAGAGCTATCCCTTAAACAGGAGTGGATAGCTAAAGCAAAGCTAATTAGGTGTCCGACCCCCCTCCCTGAGACCACGCCGGATCCCGTGTTAACCAGGATGCTGGAGGTTGCGCCTTTGGAAGAAGGCGAAGGGTGAACAAGGAAGCTACCGCCTTCCTGAAGGAGGCTGTTAGGAAAGGAGGAATCGAGAATCCCTCCATCCAAGGGAAGAAGAGGACCGCCTCTGAAGATCCGGAGACCATGGTCTCAAAGCGGGGGAAGAAATCTTCGTCAGAGGGTCCTACGCCGGGAGATGCCTCGGACGCACTATGCCCCCAAGGGGATCAGCCCTCCAGCGAGCCGTAAGTAGAGTGGGGAGTTTTAAAATAAGAGACATCCCTGTTCTATTTCTGAGGAAGATAACCGAATTTTTACCTTGTAGTTCGGATCTCAGCCCTTCTCAGCAGAGCTCATCTTCAGGGGATCTTCGTCCGGAGATGATGGAGAGCGGAACGCCCCTGCCGCATCAGCTTTGCAGGCGGGCGACCCCGAGGTGTCGCCACGGAGGTTTCTCCGAATCCGCAGGGCCGGAAAGCGATCGATGGCTCCCAAAGCCTCGGTGTCCGCCTTCGAGAAAGGCCATTGGACGAGTCCGACACCATCTGGTGCACGGTCGGAGGAGCTGAAGGATCTGCTCGGGCGAGCGTCTATCTCAGAAGGACACCGTGCATTGATGGGCACGGTGATTGAAAGGATTTCATCCGCGGAGAGCGGGTTGCACGAGGTCGTCAGGAGTTTACTGACAGGTTTTGAGGTACGCGAAATGATGTAGCTCTTGACAGTTCTGCATATAAAAGATGCGCCCTGTATAGATATTAGCCCCTGAGACTCGGTGCGGTGTCAAAAATGACGGCGCGCCGAGGATCATAATCCCAGGTATGATATGTCACTTTTCCTATGTAGGTGGCGAAGTGTCCGGTGGCTAGCCGGACTGATGAATTTGCCGAGCTAAAGCGGCAACTTGACGTGGCAGAGCCATCGGGCCTAAAGATGACGACATAGAGGAACTCTCAATGAAAGCACCAATGTCGGTTTCAAAACCGGCGGATCTCGGGTAGGGGGTCCCGAACTGTGCGTCTAGGAGGATGGTAAGAGGAGACAAGGGACACGATGTTTTTACCCAGGTTCGGGCCCTCTCGATGGAGGTAAAACCCTACTCCTGCTTGATTAATATTGATGATATCGGTAGTACAAGAGTAGATCTACCACGAGATCAGAGATGCTAAACCCTAGAAGCTAGCCTATGGTATGATTGTTGTTCGTCCTACGGACTAAAACCCTCCGGTTTAGATAGACACCGGAGAGGGCTAGGGTTACATAGAGTCGGTTACAATGGGAGGAGATCTACATATCCGTATTGCCAAGCTTGCCTTCCACGCCAAGGAAAGTCCCATCCGGACACGGGACAAAGTCTTCAATCTTGTATCTTCATAGTCCAGGAGTACGGCCAAAGGTTATAGTCCGGCCATCCGGACACCCCCTAATCCAGGACTCCCTCAGTAGCCCCTGAACCAGGCTTCAATGACGACAAGTCCGGCGCGCATATTGTCTTCGACATTGCAAGGCGGGTTCCTCATCCAAATACTTCTTAGAAGATTTTGAACACAAGGATAGTGTCCGGCTATTCAAAATAATTTCCACATACCACCGTAGAGATAATAATATTTACACAAATCCAATTTGCTGACGTATTTCGCAGCGTGTGATCACACCACGGCCAAGCCTTTATTCGAATCGTTTTTACTGTCCCACCTCAGCGCGTTCAGCGAGGCTGTTTCCTTGGCACGTCTTGTCAAAGCAGAGATCGTGTCCCCTTATTCCGGGATTCTCATCAATACGGGCGTGGGTAACCGAATCGTGCCCGTTGGCGCGTCTCCTCTATCGAAGGCGAGTCCCAAATGGTCACGGGGAGGGCTCTTGGTATTCAACCTCTTTATAAAGAGACCAAGGCTCTACTCCTTTCTTTCAATCTCAATCGAATCTGCCCCTCGCCTCGAGTTCCAACACCCAAAGCTCCAGATTCAGGCGCTTCGGACCTTCGATGATGTCCGGCTCCGACCTTCAAGGCCGGTGGATGCTCTCCTCCATTACGGAAGAAGACGTGCTAAAGCTGAGAGATGCCACTTATTTAACCGGCGAAATTTCGCATGGGCTGCATGCTCAAGGGCTGGTTATTCCCACTCCCAAGCCTGGTGAGAGCATGGTGTTTGCGTCTCACTTCCTTTGGGGGTTAGGCTTCCCGACGGACCCCTTCGTGTGGGGGCTCATGTTTTATTATGGGTTAGAATTTCACGACTTGGATCCGGAGTCCATCCTCCACATCTCATTGTTCATTGTCGTGTGCGAAGCCTTCCTCCCGTTACCCCTCACTTCGGATTGTGGCTTAAGACTTTCAAAGTAGAGCCGAAGATGATCAAGGGGCAGCAAACGGAGTGCGGAGGGGCTGTTATAAGCGAGAATGCTGGCGCTCCATGGCCCGAGGGCTCTTTTCAAGAGGAGTTCAGCTTATGGCAACGAGAGTGGTTTTATATCACAGCTCCCAGGGGCACCAAGTGGGTGGCGCCCCGCCTTTCGCTGGGTCCTCCCCACGGTGGCGTCATGGGTCAATAAAGGGTTTGACTGGGGCCGTCCAAGGACGTGCCCTTGTTGCAGGGCCGCATTCAAGATCTCCTGGAAAGAGACATCAACCTGGCCATAGTGGCGCAGGTCATGTTGATTCACCGCACTTTGCCCTGCAAACGCCGCCCCCTCCGCCCGAGGGAGTTTAATCCGGACGGACCACGAGCTCTCCAACACTTTACGGGCGTGACGCCCATAGAGATGAATAAATTGTTCTTCGGATCACAAGCAATGTGTCCGGACTTGACCGAGGACGCAGGTCTAAGATGCAATCGCCCGGATACTCAAGTAAGTAGCCCTGTACCCGGACATGCTATCCGTATATTCGTCATAAAATTGCCCTTACAACAGCTGTCCCTTTAAACATGAGTGGATAGCAAAAGCAAAGCTGATCAGGTGTCCGCCCCCCCTCCCCGAGACCACGCTGGATCCCGTGTTAACCAGGATGCTGGAGGTTGCGCCTTTGGAAGAAGGCGAAGGGGGGAACAAAGAAGCTACCATCTCCTCGAAGGAGGCTATCCGGAAGGGAGGGATCGAGAATCCCTCCAACCAGGGAAAGAAAATGACCGCCTCTGAAGACCCGGAGACCATGGTCTCAAAGCGGGGGAAGAGATCTTCGTCAGAGGGTACTGCGCAGGGAGGTGCCTTGGCCGCACTGTGCCCTCAAGGGGATCAGCCCTCCAGCGAGCCGTAAGTAGAGAGGGGAGTTTTAAAATAAGAGACATCCCTATTCTATTCCTGAGAAAGACAACTGAATTTTTACCTTGTAGTTCGGATCTCAGCCCTTATCAGCAGAGCTCATCTTCAGGGGATCTTCGTCCGGAGATGATGGAGAGCGAACGCCTCCTGCCCTACCGCTTTGCAGGCGGGCGACTTCGAGGTGTCGTCACGAGGGTTTCTCCGAATCCGCAGGGCCGAAAGCAGCCGTATGGCTCCCAAAGCCTCCGTGTCCGCCTTGAAAAAGGCCATCGGACGAGTCCGGCACCGTCCGGTGCATGGTCGGAGGAGCTGAAGGATCTGCTCGGGCGAGCGTCTATCTCAGAAGAACACCGTGCACTGATGGGCACGGTGATTGAAAGTATTTCATCCGCGGAAAGCGGGTTGCACGAGGCCGTCAGGAGTTTACTGACAGGTTTTGAGGTACGCAAAATGATGTACCTTCGGACAGTTCCGCATATAAAAGATGCGTCCTGTATAGATAGTAGCCCCTGAGACTTGGTGCGTTGTCAAAAATGACAGTGCGCCGAGGATCATAATCCCAGGTATAACATGTCGCCCTTCCTATGTAGGTGACGAAGTGTCCGGTGGCTAGCCGGACTGATGAATTTGCCGAGCTAAAGCGGCAACTTGACGTGGCGGATGCCGACATCGCGCTTGTCAACAAGCGGCTTGACGAGTCACAAGGAATGCAATTTCTCTGCGGACACCTGGTAAGGGGGCTTGATGCCCGTGCCTTACATCATGTACGCTTGATGCAGATGGTGCCGCTGCCATGGAGAACCTTCGGGAGGAACTCGCCCGAGCCAAGGAGCAGGCCAGAAAAAAGTGATGCGGCTGCCTTAAAGGCGGCCAAAGAGCTGAAGGCCAAACAGGCTGCTCATTGCGGAAGCGGGAAGGAAATGGCCGAGATGGCTGTGAAATTTAAGGATGCTGCCGACCACTGCAAGCTTCTTGAAAAAGAAGATCGGGCGGAACAAATGGACCTGGAAAAGGCCACTACCGAGGCCAAGGATGCTCGCTCTACAATGAGAGCCATGAAGCAGGAGCTACGTCAGGCCGGAGATATCGCGGCTGGAAAGCCCTTTATGCTGCGGATGAAGTTCGGGGATCCTAAGTATGCTCAGTTGGACCGGCTGTGGAGTGCGGCGGATACTTATCTGGACTTGATGGCAAGTGCCGCGGACGCGGCCGAGCACTTCCGAGATCAACAGGATCACGAAGTGGAAAAGCTTTTTTGGTCGCAGTTCCATGATCCAGAGCACCCCCTTCCATTATCCGGGTGTTTGGCCGAATGGGTGGAGCTGAATAGGTTATCCGGACTCGCCATGAAGGAGGTCGTGAGTCATCTGTGGCCGGAAAGGCCCGAGCCGAAGAGTTATTTTGCTTTGGTGCAGCAGTTCCTTGGTGCGGTGCCGCATATCAATGCGATGAAGAGGTCAGCATGCATAGAGGGTGCGCGGATGGCTCTTGCCCGTGTCAAGACATACTGGGCGGAGATGAAGGCCACCGATGTTGCATCCCAAGATTCGGACGGGAGCCGAGTACCTGCCGAGCACTATTTTCAGGAAGTTCTGCAGGGCGCTCGTTTAATAGAGACGCAGTGCTCGAAGGACATCATTTTCGAATAACATGTATAATTGTAAAACAATGTTTCGATGGAATATAAAAGCTTTTTATACTTGTGCCTGCAAGAATTAAAATACCTCCTGTGCGGCCGCTTAATGTATATGTGTATATAACTGAAGATGGCAGTCTTCTTCACCCACGCATATAATGCGGGGTGTTCGCATGGCGCATTTTCACACTTGATCCAACGTCTTGGTCCTATAAAGGAGGTGATAGCGTAGCTTAACTAGGCAACCGGACTATAATGCTTTATCACTTTCACTTAGCCATACGAGTTTGACGGTGGGGCTACTATATAGCCCTAGGGGCACCGCCGCCCAATTCGCTTGGCGGCGTGTGTGCTGACCGAAACGGCCCTTCGTTAATCGCGGAGGCATCCTAAAGATTCCGCTGGGTCATCGAGTAGTTGACCAGTCTCACGCTACATCATGACAGTCAGTTTTGCCGCTTTCATCGAGGTGCTCGCTCGGCGAACCGGGCACAATCGCAGAGTTCTCTGGTGCTGCCTTAGCCGATAGAGCGGAACGAAGGCAGCAATACACGGAGCCGGCAAACCCAACATTTGACCAAAGACATGATTCGAGCTGATGCATATAAGGCCAAACTCGCGACGCCGAACACTCCCTAAGGTATTCGGTCTTTATGAAAACGGGCTGAACAACGCCCTTAATAAGCCCCTGGTGTCCAGGTACGCGAAAAGTCCTGACGTGGCCAATGCCAAGACGCCAGCCTCCACCTCGGTTATAGCAAGAAACTGGGGGATGTGTATCAACAAGAGACAGTAAAAAAGGTTTACGCAGGGTCTTAATCTGAAAAGAATCCTTGCAACGGGTCCCTACGGCACGTCTGCGCCTGTGTCTCCGTTGTGCCGTATCCTGGACGGGTGTAGCACGGTGCTCATCTGTAAAAGAGAGGATCTTAGTTGAAAAAGTCGTGCGAAAATGTATGTTACATTAAATAAACAAAGTACATTTTAAAAATGAATAAAATTGAGCTTTATTGTCTCTTGTTGTGCATGCGCGGAGCCCCTTGAACGGGGATATGCAGCTAGTAAGCCCTTACGCCGGACTCGTCTAGCCATGTCCGGGGTCTGAACGACCTGTTTAGGTGCTTTGCTTAGTGAAGCCGGTTTAGTGTGTGGCTGTTAATGCAGCCGCACAATTTTCCGTGCTCGAGGAACAGTCGATATTTCCCTTTAATCAGATGATGCCTCGTGGACCGGGCATTTTGAGTATAAGGGATGCATAATGCAGTATTGCGTTAAAGCGGGCGAAAGCTTCACGTCCCAGTAGTGCTTGATAGCTGCTTGTAAATTGGGCGATGTGGAAGGTTAGCTTTTTGCGGCGGAAGTTGTCGGGTGAGCCGAACATAACTTCTAGCAGGAGAGAGCCCGTACAATGGGCATCTGGGCCTGGCGTTACCCTTGAAAGGAAGTGTTGCTTTGGCGAATTGTTGTTGGGTCTATCCCCGTTTGCGGATTGTGTCCGATATATCGGTTTAAATCACTCTTGTCGTCCATTAGGACTTGTGTAAAGTGGAGTCCGTCAATTATCGGATCTAATACCAAGGCAGTCCACCTGCGTTCGGATACTTCTAGAGTAATCCGATGGTGAAGGTGATTGGTTTTAACAACCAGTGGCGGGACTCCTCAGGATAGGCCGTATGGCGTGATCTCTATGTGCGCCACTATTTTCTCCCCTTTTGTCACGTGAAGTGAATTTACTGTTTTGACTTCTTGTGGGAAGTTCTTTTGTTTTCCGGTGCTCTGCTTGTGGGGTTCGTCATCGTCCTCGCTTGGTGTGTCGAGCCCCTTGTGTTCAGTGTTGAGTTTGCCGGATTGCTTGAAGACCCAACAGTCTCTGTGGGTATGGTTTGCAGGCTTCCCGGGAGTACTGTGTATTTGACATATCTTGTCCAAGATTTTGTTTAAGTTAGCTAGCTCATCCCTGTTATCCTTGGGGGGCAGTTTTTTCTGATTCTGCCGAGAGCTTTTGAATCCGGCGTTGACTACCGTGCTCTTCAGGCTGTTTCCCTTGGTCCGGCGCTGGTCCTTGCTGCGTCACGGTTTCCCGTTTCCATCCCTAACTTCAGATGTACTGGGGTTGCCGGTACTGCATCTTGCCAACCAGCTATCCTCTCCTGCGCAAAAGCGGGTCATGAGGCTTGTTAATGCGGCCATTGTTCTTGGCTTTTCTTGGCCGAGGTGTCTGGCAAGCCATTCGTCTCGAACGCTGTGTTTGAAAGCTGCTAAGGCTTCCGCGTCCGGATAGTCGACTATCTGGTTCTTTTTAGTAAGAAATCTGTTCCAGAGTTTCCTGGCTGACTCTCCGGGTTGTTGAGTTATATGACTTAAATCATCCGCATCCGGAGGTCGGACATAGGTCCCTTGAAATTTGCGAAAAGCATCCTCGAGCTCTTCCCAACTTCCATTGGTGTTTTCGGAAGGCTTTTAAGCCAATGCGGGCTGGCCCTTTGAGTTTGAGGGTAAGTATTTTATGGCATGGAGATCATCTCCTCTAGCCATGTGTATGTGGAGGATGTAATCCTCAATCCGACTCAAAGGTCTGTTGTTCCGTCAGATGCCTCTATGTTTACGGGCTTGAATCCGCCGAAATTCATGATCCAAGACCTCATCGGTGAAACATATAGGTGTCCGCGCCCTATATCCGGGCGCATCGTGATGTTTGGATATTTGATGTGTTCATTGCTTACTAGAGCTTGCTTTCTTGGCCCATAGATAGATCTGGCTGGGCCATCTTTTGATCTGAATCCTTGTGCGGATCGCGTGCGGCTTGTGTCTGGCGTCCTTTGCCGACTTGTGTTGGCCATGGGGTCGTTTGTCCGCCGGTGGCTTCCTTATTTTTGATTGCGGAGGCTCTAAGGCCTCATCATCAAATTCGGCAGTAATTTTTGCTTCGGATAGCTCTTTGTGTGGCGACTGTCGCCGTATTTGTCTGTGGAGTTTAGTACTTTGCTCCATCTAATTTTGAGTGCATCTTCCGCTGTTTTGAGCTTCTGCTTCTGCTTTTTCAGGCTACGCGCAGTGGCGACGAGCCTTTTTTGGAGGTTCTTCTGCTCCAGCAACTTGTCCGGCGTGACGTCGTCCGGACTGTTGTCTTCGCCGGGGATGGGTTGTTTATCCAAGTTGCCCTGTTCGGACGGTTGCTCGATGGCATGTTCGTCGTCCGCCGGTTCACCCTGCTCTATGGCTGGGTCTGTATGGCTACTTTCTCTGTCGAGGTGGGGTTTGGAGCGGCGCTTACGCCGCTGCTTTGATTGCTTTTAGAGAACGATCCCTCGCGCGCCCCTTGTTCCTCGCCGTCGTTTCCTTTAGGTGTATCTACCATGTATACATCGTGAGATGGGGTGGTTGTCCAGTGGCCTATAGGCGCTGGTTCTTGTTCGTCTCCTACATCGTCGTCCATACCGTCGATGTCTTGGGAGTCGAAGTTAAGCATGTCGCTTAAATCATCGACAGTGGCTACAAAGTGGGTGGTGGGTGGGCTTTGAATTTCTTCGTCGTACGCATCCGAACCTTCCTGACCATAGACCGGCCAGGGTTCTCTTAATAAAGAGAGAGACTTTAGTGAATTCAGAATGTCACCGAATAGCGAGCGCTGAAAGATGTCCTCGGCGGTGAACTCCATGATCGGCGCCTAATCGGATTCGATTGGCAGGGGCGTGGAAGGTTCGGAGTCCGGAAAGGAGTCTGGCACCTTGGAGTTACGAGCTTCGCAAAGGACAGGTACGGTGTTCGGCTCGATCGCCGTAGAGATTGCAGCCACCGAGGCGGTGTCCAGCCATCCGTCCTCGATAGCGCAGTCGGCTCCACGCTAAGGGTCGGAGCGGACACAGGTGCGGCCTCTAGGACACTGTTCGGCGGCAGAGCTAGATCATGCGCATCGTGACAGTGCGGCGCGCTTGGTTGTGGCTCGAACCCGTCGAAGATCAAGTCTCCGCGGACGTTGGTCGTGTAGTTGAAACTTCCAAATCTGACCTGATAGCCAGGGGCGTAGCTTTCGATCTGCTCCAGATGGCCAAGCGAATTGGCCCGCAATGCAAAGCCGCCGAATACGAAGATCTGTCCGGGGAGAAAAATCTCACCCTGGACCGCATAGTTGTTGATGATCGGAGGAGCCATCGGGCCTAAAGATGACGACACAGAGGAACTCTCAATGAAAGCACCAATGTCGGTGTCAAAACCGGCGGATCTCGGTAGGGGGTCCCGAATCTGTGCGCCTAGGCGGATGGTAACAGGAGACAAGGGACACGATGTTTTTTCCCAGGTTCGGGCCCTCTCGATGGAGGTAAAACCCTACTCCTGCTTGATTAATATTGATGATATGGGTAGTACAAGAGTAGATCTACCACGAGATCAGAGAGGCTAAACCCTAGAAGCTAGCCTATGGTATGATTGTGGTTCGTCCTACGGACTAAAATCCTCCGGTTTATATAGACACCGGAGAGGGCTAGGGTTACACAAAGTCGGTTACAATGGGAGGAGATCTACATATCCGTATTGCCAAGCTTGCCTTCCACGCCAAGGAAAGTCCCATCCGGACACGGGACGAAGTATACAATCTTGTATCTTCATAGTCCAGGAGTCCGGCCAAAGGTCATAGTCCGGCCATCCGGACACCCCCTAATCCAGGACTCCCTCACCCGTGTTAAAGCCTATTGGACAGATATGGAGGCCACCATTATAGCGACCCAGAATCCGGTGGGAGGCCAGTATTCGGCCGAGCACTACTTGGAGTAGGTAACAGAAGGTGCCCGCTTAATAGAGGCGCAGTGCTCGAAGAGTATATTGTTCGAGTGAAACATTGAATCATTGTAAAAACAATGTTATTTTGATTATGAGGCTATATTTATACTTTTTGCTTGAAAATATTATTGTGTCCCCTGTGCGGCTGTTTATATATATATAATCTGAAAGTTAGCAGTCATTGGCTTCAGCCCCCGCGCATACAATGTGGGGGTGTTCGCGAAAAATATGCGTAATCACACTTGATCCAACGTCTTGGTCCATTAAGGAGGTGATCGCACGTCGAACTAGGCAACCGGACTATACAGCTCTAACACTTTCGCTTAGCCATGGGAGTCTAACGGTGGGGCTACTATGTAGCCCCTGGTACCTTCAGCGGCATCCGAATACGGAAGCAGATGTACATGGCCGGAAACGCCCTTCGTTAATGCGGAGGAATCCTAAAGATTCCGTGAGTCTTCGAGTGGTTGAACAGTCTCTCGCTTATCATGACGGTAAGCCGGGCTTTCTATCGAGGTGCTCATCCGAATAACCAGGCACAATCACAAGAGTTCAGCCTTTGGCCGCTTTAGCCCATAAGAACGGAACGTAAGGCGGCAAACCCAGGAGCCGGGCAAACCCAACATTTGACCAAAGACATGATTCGCAGCTGATGCATATAAGGCCAAACTCGTGACGCCGAACAGTCCCGAAGGTATTCGGTCTTTGTAGAAGAAAATAGCTTGAAGAATGCCTTTTCATTATAAACCCTATATTTCCAGGTACGTGCTTTAATCTGTCGTGGCGAAATGCCAATAACGGCAGTATCCTCTGTGGGTATGGAACCCATGGGATGGTTAAACAACAAGAGGCAATAGAAAAGGTTTACAAAGGGGCTTAATCTAAAAGGAACTCGTTGAGCGGGCCTCGCTGCACGCTCGCGCTTTTGTCTCCGCAGCCAGATCCTGGAAGGGTATCGCGCGAATGTTGTCCGTAAGAGAGGAAAACTCGTAGGAGAGGACAACATAAGTATGCAATGGATAATAAAAGTGTAAGATGTTGGCCTGCCAATAAGGTTGAGCCAAGTGTGGGGCTGTATTAAATATTTATAGCCCCTTGTGTCCTCTATGGGATTACATATACGGTGCCCTGGTTCAGTTTTATCCGGGCTACCGGACTCGCTCTAACCGTGTTCGTGGTCTTAATGACCAGTCATGTTTTCTAATATTGAGGTCGCTTATAGTCCGGCCGCAAGGGCCGTCAGGTTCCTCCGCCGCTGAAGAGCGCTCTGTGTTTCCGCGCACGGTTATGACGCCACGTGACCGCATCTTGAGTGTAAGGTAGGCCTAGTGCGGCATCTGCGTTGAAGCGACGAAGGTCGTTTGTCGGCGCTCGGGAACGGGGTCCCCAAACTTGCTCGCTCGCGCCCGCGGCGTGGTTTCAAAGGGGGCCCATCACGCCCATCTTCATCAACACAAGCTCGAGACCTCGCGAGGGGCTGGCGCCTCAAGCGCATTTACGTGGAGCTTCCTCAGCACGGCCTCATCAGGCTGGCTCGCGAGGAGGCGGAGAGATCAAGGCGGGTACCTCACGAGGTGCCCATGATGCAAGCCATGACGACTAAGGGCACCAAAGGGCGCCACCAGCGCAGTTGTCCTCCCTTCCTCTTTGGTGCAAAGGGAGCAAGCGCAGCGAGAGCATCATGCAAAGGCGTCCATTTCGGTGCAACAAGACCATGACCAGCCCAACGGCAGGAAGGAAGTCATTGTCGAGCCCAAGCCGGCGTCATCACCAGAGCCTTTGACAGGCGAGGACCGACTTTAGTCAGGATAAGTGTACCAGATGTTCCCCTTTAAAATGGCCAATCGTTGGCGCCCTTCCCGCTCAATATTTGGGAAGAGGCCCAGGGCCTCTGTCTATAAATAGAGCTAGCCTCCCACAGGGTAGGGGCAGCTTGAGCTGAGATCCAATCGGTAGCTAGAGGCACCTTGAATAGAGAGAGAGAGAAGGCAGCTGAACTCCCCCTAGCAGTTCATCTCCCCGGCCAAGAACAGACCCTCGCGAGGCTGTTCTTCCTTGTATTGTTCATCACCATCGGCCCAAGAGGCAATCCACCACACCACAAACTAGAGTAGGGTATTACACCACAATGGTGGCCCTAACTAGTATAAACCTTGTGTCTCTTGTGCTGTTCTTTCAGAGTTTAGATCCTAGCGAGGCGGCGGGTGTGTAGGTAGAGGGCGAGATCTCCGCGCACCCCAAAGGTTCGAACCTCGAGGGTCTGGCTGAACCCGAATCGACATTTGGCGTGCTGTAGGGGTGCGCTGAGTTTCTTCCGCCACCGCTGACCCGCCGATGATGAGCAGCGCGCCGCCTGCCGCCAAGGGCAATAAGGCTGGGGGCTGGGGTTCGAGCCCTGCCCCTGCTCTGCAACGGTGCGGCTGGCTTTGTTCAAGCCGACGCCGCCACATAACGACGCGACCGATCCGATGGTTCTTCCCATCGGGCGCACGAGGAGGCCGCCTCGGCCGAGGTGACGACAGGTCATGGCTAATCGCTTCCCATGGCCCTCACCGGTGCTCTGCTGGTTGCTCCACCTTCCGCAGCCTCGTGGGCCTCTGGGAAGAGCTCCCGGCCTCTTTCTCACCCACCACGCTGCGCCGGCGCTTCGTCATCGCGTCCTCTGGCGCTCGGGCGCCGCTTCAAGTCACCACGCTGTTGCTTCGTCTGTCGGCGCCGCCCACGCAACAGGGAGCCCTTTAGGACCGCCGGTGCCTCAAGGCCGCCTCGACTTTTAGCTCGAGGACCACCCTCCAACTCAACCTACGGGCGCGCTTCCCCATGCTATGCACCCCAACCACCTGCCAGTTGCCGCCACCAGACTTCATCGACGGCGGCGCAGGGCTCAACGTGTTTCGCTGAGGCCTTCAACCTCCTCTCAGATACTTCCCGAGCGGCCGCAGCCCAGCCGCCTTTCTCGGCGTCGGGCGGGTCATCCATTTCCTTGGGACAGATCCGCTCCCTGTAACTTTCGCACCTACGATAACTTCCAGACGGAGCAGGTCGATTTTGACATCGCCCATCGGCCTCCCCTACAACGCCATCCTCGGCTACCCAAAGATCGCCCGCCATGGTCGCGACTCACCCGCACACAACCTCATGAAGATGCCCGGAGCAACGGTGTCCTCACTGCGTCTGGGACACCGGAGATGCGCCATGAGTGCTCAAGCTCGCTCAAGACGGCGGGCGCCAGCCAAGAGCTCCGCCGACGCAGAGACCCCGAGCCTCAAGGGGCTGCACCAACCAAAAAGATAGAGTTGTTCACCCAAGACAAGGCAGAGACCAAGAAAATACCCGTCAACGAGGACGGGTCCACTGACGCCACTTTCACCATAGGCGCCAGCCTCGAGCCCGAGTAGGAGGAGGCCTTGGTCAAGTTCCTGCCACAAGAAACAAGAAGGTATTCACCGGGAGCCTGACCAGTTGGCGGGATCCCTTAGGGGCGAATCAACATCACCTCCACGCAGCCCCAACGCACGCCCAGAAAGCGTAAAGCGAGGCGGCAGTCCACCGAAAAGCAAGCCTTCATCGCCCAGAGACCCGCAAACTAGAAGGCGCTGGGGTCATTCGCGAGGTCCGATCCGGATTGGTTGGCCAACCCCGTCTGTACCAAAGAAGGGAGGGAAGGAGCGATATGTCGATTTCACCAACCTCAACAAGGCATGCCCGCAAGATCCGCTTCTCGCCCTCGCATCGACCTGATCGCCGATTCCACCGCTGAGTGCAACCTGTTATGCTTCTTGGATGCCTTCTCCTGATATCACCAGATCAAGATGGCGGTAGAAGACGGAGAAGACGGCTTCGGACCCCTGTGGGGGAGTATCGCTACACGCGCATGCTATCTGGCTGCGAACGCAGGGCGATTCTTCCAAAGCAAGCCGATGCACATCACCTTGGGTCCGCAGCTCGGAAGAATGTTGAGGCTTACGCCGATGACATTGTGGTGAAGTATCGGAGGCCAAACCTTGATACAAGACCGGAGGAAACCTTCGCGAGCTCGACGCAGGAACCCACGGCTCAACCCGAAAAGTGTGTGTTTGGAGTCCCCGGCAAGCTCTGGGCTTCCTCAGATCCCACCGAGGCATCGAGGCTAACCTGTAAAAGGTCAAGGCGGTCGAGGACATGAGCCCGCCAAAGACCCTTAGGGAAATGCGTAAGCTCACTGGCGCGCGGATCGCGCTTAGGGCGCTTCATCTCCAAGTTGGGGAACGAAGCGCTGCCTTTCTTCCAGCTAATGAAGAAAAAGGGACCTTTGAATGGATCAAGAGGCCGACATATGCTCCAAGATCTCAAGAGATACTCGACCAGCCCTCCGGTCATGGTGGCCCCACGCACAGGAACCCCCGGTGCTCTACCGCCGCCACTCCTTACTCGCTAGCGCAGCTCTAGTGGCGTTAGGGAAGAGCGCCAAACCAAAACCACAAAGAAGAACTCCGTGTCAAGGCAAAGCAGAACAAGGAAGACCCACAGAACCACTATCAGGCCGAGAAGGGTCACCGCAGGGAGCGATCGGGACGGAAGAGGTCCTCCCCAGACTACCAGCCTGGAGGCTCCATCGCCAGAGGCGCCACAGTCCCCGTGAGGGCGCTTAGCGGCATCAAGCGCCCAAACCTCGCTGAGCACCCAAAGGTACTTCGTCAAGACGGTGTTATGGGACGCAAGGGCGCTGTACCCCATGCCTCGTAAACTCCTCCTCGCTTATTGGTGGCCTCACGCAAGCTGCGGTTCTATTTTCAGGTCACCCCATAAAGGTCGCCGCAAAGATACCCCTTGAAAGGGTGCTCAGAGCCCTAACTCAGCCGGAAGGGTCGCTGAGGAACCTTGAACTGCAAGCGCTTCAGCTCAATTCAGCACGCACCGTGAGTCATCAAGGGGCCGATTAGCGGATTTCATGGCAGAATGGACGGAGGCACCTGGCCTCAAGGCCGACGAGGATCGGTCCTCTCTCCGGAAGCGAGAAGGCTGGGTCATGTACTTCGATGGGGCATTCTCTGTGCATGGCGCTGGGCTGGGTGGTGCTCATATCTCCCACTCAGACAAGCTCTACTACGATGTGCAGCTCTGCTTCAAAGAAGGTGAAAAGGTCTCCAACAACATAGCGGAGTATGAAGGTCTAATAGCGGGCTTGAAGGCCGCAGCTGCCCCGGGGTGAAGCGCCTTATCATCAAGGGCGTATTCACAACTCCTCGCCAATTTCTCCAACAAGGTGTACGAGCCAAAAGATGAGCACATGGAAGCCTACCTTGGCGAAGGTCCGCAGGATGGAGAAACAGTTCTGGGGTTGAGTTGCAGATGTGCCCCAAGGCACCAATCAGAAGCCGACGACATCGCTTAAACGAGCATCCAGCGGTTACCTCAGGAGCCTCGGGCGTGTTCGAGGAGCGGCCAAGCCCTCACCATGCCATCACTATCGAACACGGCGCAGCTCGGAGGAGCTCCCCACCACTGCCAGAGCCCGGCCTCAGGGTTCGCCTCAGAGCACGCCCGCCTCGGCGATGGAGCCTCGTGAGGGTGCTGGATCACAGAGCTCTGGAGCTACCTAACGCGAGGGACCCTGCCGGAGAAGGAGGAGGAAGCAGAGCGTGTGGCGCGGCAAGCCACAGCGTACTGCATCAGGGATGGAGAGCTCTATCGGAAGTGACCGAATGATGTGGCACTACGCTGCATCTCCAGGGAGCATGGGAAAGAACTGCTGGTGGATATACACGGTGGAGACTGTGGGCATCAATCGTCATCACGAACCCTCGTGGGCAAGGCATTCCGAGCGGTTTTATTGGCCTATCGCCAACGACGCCAGAGAACTAGTGAAGGCTTATGGCTCGCCAATTCCATGCCAAGCAGATCCATCACCAACAGGAGGTCTGCAAACTATACCCTCTCGTGGCCATTCGCAATTGGGGCTGGATATCCCGCCCGCTTCTGGGCGCCAGGGGGTCGCTGCCACTTACGCTGCCGTGACAAGTTCACCAAGTGGGCTGAAGTGGAAGCCGCCCACACCATCCCCGCAGTTCTCGCGGTCAAGTTCGCTAAGGGCATCGTGAGTCGGTTCGGGTTCCAACCGCATCATCACCGACAACGGTTCGCAGTTCACCAAGAACCTCTTCAAAACATACCAGGCTAACTCGAACGCAGATATGCTACGCTCGTGGCGCACTTCGGCAACGCCAGGCCGAGCGGGCCAACGCGGAGGTCCTGAGGGGCCTCAAAACCAGAACATTCAAGAAGAAACTGGAAGCCTGCTGCAGAGGTTGGTACGACGAGCTTCAGTCTGTGCTATGGTCCATCCGCACGACCACAACCAAGCCAACTGGAGAGACCCCGTTCTTCCTGGTCTATGGAGCCGAAGCGGTCCTTCCTCACGAGGTCAGACGTCGTTCCGCATGGGTCCTGGCGTTCGACGAGGCGCAGCAGGACGCCATGAGGGGACGGATCTCGTGCTGGGGGAGGAGCGTCGTCGAGAAGCTGCATTGCGAGCGGCAAGGTACCAAGAAGCACTGCGACAGACGATCGCAGAACATCCGCCCCTAACCCTTGAGGTAGGGAACCTCGTGCTCAGCGGTTCTCTCCTGTGGAGGGGTTGCATAAGCTCTTCCCATGTGGGAGGCCCGCTCAAGGTTGTTCATGTTTGTGCCCGCTCCGCCGCTTGAGGCTCTGTGAGGGGTGCCACCCGTAACGCTGTGGAACATCCAAGCACCGGAGGTTTTACTCTGAAAAGGCCCTGTGAGCTCGTGAAGAAGGCAAATGCCTGTGAAGCTATCTTTTTGGAAAAGGCCCAGAGCCTGTGAAGAAGGCGAATGCCTGTGAAGCTATCTTTTTGGAAAAGGCCCAGAGCCTGTGAAGAAGGCGAATGCCTGTGAAGCTATCTTTTTGGAAAAGGCCCAGAGCCTGTGAAGAAGGCGAGTGCCTGTGAAGCTGTCGCATTTTTGGAAAAGGCCCAGAGCCTGTGAAGAGGGCCAATGCCCGTGAAGCTTGCTTGCCCCAAGAAAGGCCCAGAGCCTGTGAAGAAGGCCAATGCCTGTGAAGCTCGCCACCCGTGACACTCTCACGTAATAATGAGTTGGGGCTGTACACGCCTGAGTCTCAGAGCGCCGCCTCAGCCCCGGGCTCCCTCCCACACCAAGTGGCAGACTTAGTCCGCTACTGGTGAGAAGACGTCAAGACTAGATTAGGTGCCGGACGCGCTTTTTCATTTGCTTCTGCAGTTGGCTTGTTCATTCTCATTTGAAGTTTTATCAAGTTGTTGTCGCTAATTTGTGGCTCTTCGACCTTTCGCCTCCTACGCCGATTTCTTCGCGCAAGGTCCGCGAGGGGGCAGCCTGAGCGCCCTGAAAGTGTTTTCTCGCCTTATTGTTCGAGGTTTCCCTACCCGGTCCACTACAGAGCACCCTCCATCCACGCCCCACGGGCACCGCGACACGAACACAGACCTGGGTCGGTCGCTTCCATACCGAGGCCGGAGCTGCCTCTCCACTAACCTTCGCAGGACATGAAGCGCTCGACGAGGCTCGACTCGGGAAACGAGGGCCACGACGGCGCCCGAGCTAAGTAATTTTACGCCAAGAAGCGTAGCGCAAAACGATAATACCGAGATAATGTAAACAAGACGATAATTAACAACAATAGTATAAGCACGCCCACGCTGGGCCCTACACTCATCGCCTCTTTACGCGAAAAGGAAAAAGAACAAAACAGGCACGGCTCGCTCGACACCAACTCATGGGGGAGACTCGAACTGCCCGAGCTCAGCGACTCCTCTCTCGCTTCACCGGGCAAGATGGCGGGCGGACTCGCCACCTCCCTCCAGCGGCGCGGGCGGCGCGGAGGCTGGTCGCGCCATCGCTGGAGGAGCCGCCACCAAGAAGAGCCACAAGCTCGACGAGCCTCGCGCCGCCGACCACGCTGCCGTCGCTCTTCATCGTCGGGCTGAGCTAGACCCAGCCACGGTTGTCCTTCTCGTGGCAGCACCCAGACGACGACCATCTTTCCCCCCAACACCCTCACGTGAGGGTGGCATCACCATTTAACTTGAAGTGCAGGGTGCATCGCCGCTCAGACTGGCAAACAAGCGCTTGCTACCCGGCCAGGCCAGCTCCCCGCCGCAGAGACCTCCGGCGCGAAGCCAGGAGGCCCGGCTGCAACAACCATCCGCTCGAAGCCGAGGTCGCCTGGGCACCAGCCTGAAGCTCACCTAGGAGGAAGCGAGAAGCCGGAGCCGGTGCCGGTCGGCCTGGCTGACCACACAATGAACTCCGCAAAGCACCTCTGCCGAGTGGAAGCGCTGCCTAGGGGTCGCAAGAGCAGAGCGCACCCCACCAGCTGCCCGCCGCCCACCACTGCTGGGAGATCACCTCGACCTCGAGGAGGCACCATGGGAGCCACAGGGTGTTTTTGAGGACGGCCTCGATCAAGGCTTGGGGCGGGGAGAGTCAGCTCACCTCAAGCGAGCCTTCCCCTTCTCCACGGCCGAGAACCTCTTCTACGGAGCCATGGAGAAGAAGAAGAGGCAAGAGGAGATGAACTAGAAGGGCAGGCGCCGCCCTGCACTTATAGTCGGGAAGGCCAACCACCGACCTCCACGATCGCAGTAATCATGACCCATGGCACGCAGGACTTGTCAATTCAGGCACGCCGAGGCGCTGCTGGGGAGCGGGCCGCCCACGCCCAATCAATCGCCACGCTGGCGCCTAAGGCCTTAGGGCTATGAGGGCTCCGCGACGCTCAGACTCTGCCACTTCGCCTTGCTCAGCCAAGTCCAAGCGATCCTTGGGCCCGGGCTTGCTGGCGCTCCGGGAACGGGGTCCCCTGACTTGTTCGCCGCGGCCCGCGGCGTGGTTTCAAAGGGGGCCCATCACGCCCATCTTCATCAACACAAGCTCGAGACCTCGCGAGGGGCCAGATTATGGGCGGAGGACAGGAGCTTCCCAAGGCACGCCTCATCAGGCTGGCTCGCGAGGAGGCGGAGAGATCAAGGCGGGTACTCACGAGGTGCCCATGACGCAAGCCATGACGCACTAAGGGCGCCAGCGGGCGCCAGCCCATCGCAGATGTCTCCTCCTTCCTCTTTGGTGCAAAGGAGCAAGCGCAGGTGAGAGCATCAAGCAAAGGCGCCCATTTCGGTGCAACAAGACCAAGACCAGCCCAACGGCAGAAGGAAGTCATTGTGGAGCCCAAGCCAAGGCCATCACGAGAGCCTTTGACAAGCGAGGACCAACTTTAGTCGATAAGTATACCAGATGTTCCTTCAAATGGCCAATTGTTGGCGCCCTTCCCGCTCAATTTTTGGGAAGAGGCCCAGGGCCTCTGTCTATAAATAGAGCTAGCCTCCCACAGGGTAGGGGCAGCTTGAGCTGAGATCCAATCGGTAGCTAGAGGCACCTTGAATAGAGAGAGAGAGAAGGCGGCTGAACTCCCCCTAGCAGTTCATCGCTTCGCCAAGAATGCACTCATGAGGCTGTTCTTCCTTGTATTGTTCATCACCATCGCCCAAGAGGCAATCCACCACACACCACAAACTAGAGTATGGTATTACACCACAATGGTGGTCCGAACTAGTATAAACCTTGTGTCTTTGTGCTGTTCTTTTCAGAGTTTAGATCCTAGCGAGGCGGCGGGTGGTGTAGGTAGACGGCAGAGATCTCGCAAGCACCCCATCGCTCGAATCCTCGAGGGTCCGCTGGAACCCGAATCCGACAGTTCTTCCAAGCAATGCATGATAGCCGCTGAAGGGTGCAATGGTGAAGGGTAGTTCTTCTTCAGTCAGTTTCCTGGGAGCCAATGTTACCTCCAAAGACGACGGAGCCCCCGCCAGAGGGCTTCAACGCCGTATCACCCTTCAAAGGTGGTGTTACTTTGGCTAATTTCGATGGGTCTATCTCATCCTTCTGACAGTGTCCTCAGATATTAAATTGAGATCGCCGCCATTCCATGAGGATGTGGGTGAGATTGATCCACAATTATTGGGTCAAGCACCAAGGCCTCTGATCCTCCGCGCCGAATACTAGTTGGGAAGTCCATGTGATCGAATGTGATCGGACAAGCCGTCCAGTGGTTAGGTGTGGGTACGATGGGCTCTGTATCGTACGTGTCTCTGAGCGTGCGTTTGTGCCTTATTATGGATGTGTGCGTCGCGTGGATCATATTTACCGTTTTAGCCTCTGGTGGGAATTTTTTTTGTCCCCCAGTGTTCGGCTGGCAAGGTTCATCCTCGTCTTCACTTGGTCTTTCCCTCCCCTTGTGTTCGGCATTTAATTTTCCGGTCCGCTTGAAGACCCAAAGATTCTCTATGCGCAGTGGTTCGCAGGTTTCTCCGGGTGCCATGAATTTGGCATACCGTCCAGACTCGCTCGCATCGACGGTCCTCTTATCGCCTTTAGATGGCTTCTTTTGCTGATCAGGTCAAGAGCCCTGAATCCGCATTGACCGCTGTGTTGTCCGCCTCTTCCTTGTTTTGGCGCTTGTGTTTATTACGCCGTGGCTTCCCGCTACATCCCTTATTTCGGATGTGCTGGGATTGCTGGTGCCTTTACGGGCTAGCCAGCTATCTTCACCCACGCAGAAGCGGGTCATAAGGCTTGTTAAGGCTGCCATTGTTCTTGGCTTTTCTTGGCCGAGGTGTCTGGCGAGCCACTCGTCGCAGATGCTGTGTTTGAAAGCCGCTAATGCCTCGGCGTCCGGATAATCGACAATTTGATTGTTCTTAGTGAGGAATCTGTTCCAAAGCTTGCGGGTGGACTCTCCGGGCTGTTGGATTATGTGACTTAGATCGTCCGCATCCGGAGGTCGGACATAAGTCCCTTGAAAATTGGCCCTGAAAGCTTCCTCGAGTTCCTCCCAACTCCCAATTGAATTTTCGGGGAGGCTTTTCAACCAGTGTCGAGCTAGTCCCTTCAACTTGAGGGGAAGGTATTTGATGGCGTGGAGGTCATCCCCACGAGCCATGTGAATATGCAGGATAAAATCTCGATCCGCACTTCGGTCCTGTCGTCCGTCAGATGTTTCTATATTCACAGGTTTAAAAGCCTGTGGAATTCATGGTCCAAGATTTCTTCGGTGAAGCACAAGGTGAGCAGCCCCTCAGATCCGGACGTGTTGTGGCATGCCGCCGTCTGTTGTTGTGTCCGGTGCTTATTCAACTGGTATTTGGTTGGTATGATCGCTTTGGTGACCATAGTCCTCGCCGGGTATGTCCCTTAGATCCGTGATATGGACCTCGCCGCCTACGGCTTTCTTATCCGTGTGCTCGAGATCTTGCATCGCCGTCAGTAGCCTCTACATTATGTTATGAAGTGGTAAGTCTGGCCTCCTAGTCGTGTTATTCTTTGGTGGAATGGCCTCGTTGAGGGAGTCCCGGATTAGGGGGTGTCCGGATAGCCAAACTATAACCTTCGGCCGGACTCCTGGACTATGAAGATACAAGATTGAAGACTTCGTCCCTGTCCGGATGGGACTTTCCTTGGCGTGAAGCCAAGCTTGGCAATACGGATACATAGATCTCTCCCATTGTAACCGACTGTAACCCTAGCCCTCTCCGGTGTCTATATAAACCGGAGGGTTTTAGTCAAGAGGACTAACAACAATCATACCATAGGCTAGCTTCTAGGTTTAGCCTCTAATCTCGTGGTAGATCTACTCTTGTATTACCCATATCATCAATATTAATCAAGCAGAGTAGGGTTTTACCTCCATCGAGAGGGCCCGAACCTGGGTAAAAACATCGTGTCCCTTGTCTCCCGTTACCATCCGCCTAGACGCACAGATTCGGGACCCCTACCGAGATCCGCCGGTTTTGACACCGACATTGGTGCTTTCGTTGAGAGTTCCACAGTTGCCGCCATCGTGAAGGATGCCTCATCCCGCCTTTAAAGATGGCACTATTGCTAAAGGAGCTTTGGCTATCGGCCAAACTCTCCGCTAGGTGGTTTTCTTATGACCGCTTGTTCGCCGCCGCCGCCGACGATGACTTCTCGGTCATCGAAGCAATTCACGCCAGCTCGAACTCACCGAAAGGTTAGATCCGACGGAGCTCTCTTCCTTAAATGAGCTCCTGGATCGCATCGCCGCCCTGGGAGTCGCTACAGACTATGATCAAATTGGGCCTAAACCCGATCTGAAAGAGATTAACTCTCCCAGGTCACCCATCACGATGCCGTGGTGGGGGAACAATGCGGCGACCCTTCATCTACCTTAAGGACTAGCTATGTCCGGATTTCCGATCTGTCCAAGCCGGATACCCGCAGAGGGAAGGACGACACTCAAGACCTGAACTTAGAATCAGGCAACGGGCTAGATTCATTGGACAACATGCAAGAATCACTGCTGCCGAGTTCGGAAACTCCTTGGCCCTTGAGCCTCAGATTGGGTGGGGTCTCGGATCTAATTCCACCCACCCACCCGAACATAGGCGATCTCTCCAAAATTAGGCAAGAGCCCAAGGATACCAGTACGGTATTAACAGTTTTCGAGTCTTTCGCATCAAACACTATGCGAAAACGAACACTCCGCAGCCTTGCCGAAGTCTACCAAGTAGCAACAATAAACCCATGGAGTGACACGGCCATTACCTTTAATGCGAGTGACGAACCTAAATTCCGAACAGCCCGAGCACCAGCAGCATTGGTCCTCAGTCCAATAGTGGACGCTTTCGCTTTACCAAGGTACTCATGGACGGTGGGCGGATTGAACCTCATTTATGAGGAAACCCTTCAAAATGGAAATAGATCGAGTCGCATGGAGCGAAGCAGCTCAACGCTTAGAGGAATAATCCTCACGAGAAGCATGCTGCAGGGAAAAATCACACCGATGTGGTGTTCGCACGCCGGATAATTACAGGTCCGAGGAGGTCACGTTCCAAGTGGCCCTGCTCAGCAGCGGATACCACTCTATTAGGGCGAGAGGCATTCACAATTTTTCAAGCTATAACCCATTACGGGCACATGAAGCTCAAAATGCCCGCCCAACGGAATCATCACTCTTGCTAGTGACCGGACATAGCACTCGCTACCGAAAATAAGACAGCCCAGACTAGCCCTTGAGGCACTATCCGAAGCCCTAGCGGCCGAGGAACTGATCGGCCAAGGCTCCACGGTGAATGAGGGACGATGTGATACTCGATAAAAGATCCAAGTCCACCTCCTTTAAACCAGCAGATTTAAATAGTCAAATTCCAAGTCCACCCAGCAGACTTCTACAAAACGGCTCCATTGGGGCACAATTAAACCATGATGTAGACGCCAGACTACGAGAATTCCTACGCTAAAATTGGGACATTTTTGCTCGGCACCCTTCCAGACATGCCAGAATCCCACGCTGCGCCGAGCACAGCCTAAACATCCTAAAAGGACTCAAGCCGATCAAACAGCTCTTGGTGTTTCTCGAACCTAAGAGACAAACCATGGAGAGGAGCTAGCCAAACTATTGGAGGCCGGATTCATCGAGATATAAAACATCCGGATTGGCTAGCAAACCCGGTGATGGTACCAAACAAGGACAAATCCACGCACCTATGCGCCGATTTCAAGGACCTCAACAAGGCTTGCCCAAAGGATCCTTCCCTCCCCGCATCGATCAAATTATCGACGCTACCGCAGGACACGATTCATTGTGTTTCCTCGACGCATACTCCGGCTACCATCAAATCAAGATGGCAGAGCCTGACCAAGCCGCAATGGCATTTATCACCCCACACGGCCCATTCTGCTTCAACACAATGCCCTTCAAGCTAAAAAACGCCGGCGCAACATATCAGCGCATGATTCACACATGTCTGGCAAACCAGATCGGCAAAACAGTGGAGGCATACCTAGATGATGTGGTCGTCAAAACCAAGCATGTCGAAACCCTAGTAGATGACTTGAGGCTCACATTCGATAATCTTCGAGCATATGATATCAAGCTTAACCCAGAAAAATGCGTTTTCGGCGTACCAGCCGGAAAGCTCTTGGGCTTCATTGTATCCGGTAGAGGAATTGAAGCAAACCCAGCCAAGATCCGAGCTCTGTCACAATTGGATTTCCCAAAGGACCTCAAACAAATACAAAATTGATCGATGCGGCGGCTTTAAGCCGCTTTATCTCCGCTTGGGAGAAAAGGCATTACCCTCTATCGCCTCCTCCGGCAAGCATCGAACACTTCGAGTGGACGGATGCCACCACGGCCGGACTCGAAGAAATAAAAGCCATATTGGCAACAAACCCGGTCCTGGCCGCGCCCAACATGGGCGAACCAATGCTATTATACGTCACCGCAACTCATCAAGTTGTAAGCGCGGTGCTCGTTGTCGAACGAGAAACGGACGGACACAAGTTTCCCCTTCAAAAACCAGTCTACTACGTGTCCACTATCCTCAATCCATGCAAGTCACGGTATCCGCATTATCAAAAGATAGCATACGCGGTGGTAATGGCATCCCGGAAGCTGCGACACTACTTTCAAGAGTGTTCGATAACAGTAGCCTCCGAAGTACCTCTTAACGACATTATAAACAACCGTGATGCAACTGGCCGGATTGCCAAATGGGCCATTGAGCTCCTCCCGTTCGACATAACCTATAAGCCACGGCTAGCCATTAAGTCGCAAGATTTGGCCGATTAAACCGCCGAATGGACCGCCGAACTCCCTAAAGAGCACGGCACATATTCCAACCGGATCATGCACTTCGACGGCTCCAAAATGTTGGCTGGCTCTGGGGCGGTGTCGCTCGACATCCCCAACAGAGATACAGAGTTCAATACGGACTCGAGATAATGTATACGGACTCCAACAACGCAGCGAATCTGAGGCCCTTCTACATGGTCTCCGGACGGCAAGATCCATGGGCATTCAACGCCTAGAGGTGCGCGGGGATTCGAACCTTGCAATATCCCAAATAAATGGAGACTTTGATGCCAAGGATGTGAAAATGGCAGCTTATCGCAACGCCGTCCTAAAAATGTCAGCTCGGTTTGAAGGGCTCAAATTTCACCATATAGCCCGGGAAAAAAATCAGGCAGCAGACGTCTTGGCACGCATTGGCGCAAAGCGTGATGCCGTCCCCCCCCCCCCCCCCAATATCTTCTTAGAGAGGCTGTTCAAGCCATCCGTATCATGGGAAGGGGAGTCCGGAAATAACAGCCCGGACCCAACAGCACTGCCCGACACCGAACATTCTGACACAATTGGAGGCTCTGCCAACGAAGTAACATCTTCAGCCCATGTAATAATGGCAGTCATTGCCCTGTTGACGGAACCATTCCTAGCCTACCGAACCAGGCAGGAACTTCCCGAGGACCAAAACGAGGCACGCTGCATAGTGCGGCGATCTAAAGCCTATAAAGTCCATGAGGGAGAGCTTTATAAGAAAAGCACCACCGGAGTCCTTCAAAGGTGTATCTCCGAAGAGGAAGGGCGGAATCTTCTGGCTGAAATTCATGCCGGACTCGGCGGGCACCACGCCGCAGCCCGGGCCCTTGTAAGCAAGGCCTTCCGTACAAGATTCTATTGGCTGATGGCCCGGGCAGATGCTCAGGACTTAGTCCAACGATGCGTCGGTTGCCAACTCTTTGCTAATCAAAGCCACATGCCACCCACCGCCCTCCAAACTATACCCATCACCTGGACCTTCACGGTCTGGGGGCTTGACATGGTTGGACCCCTTAAAGGAGGAACCCACAAGCAAAAATACCTACTGGTCATGGTGGATAAATTCACCAAATGGATAGAGGCCAAGCTCGTTAAGACGGCCGAATCCGGACCGTGATAGACTTCATATCGTGGGTCGACACCGCTACGGCGCCCCCACAACATCATCACCGATAACGGCACGGTTCACGGCCGACGAGGTCAAACTCGTGCAAAAACATGGGCATCAAGCTCGACTATGCTTCATCTATCACCCTAAAACTAACGGTCAAGTCGAGCGAGCAAATGGTCTAATCATGAGCGGCATCAAACCCAGATTAGTGCGGTCCTCAAGGAATCTAACACGACCGGTAGAGGAGCTCGACCAGACTGGGGCTGCGAACCATGCCAAATCGCACCACCGGATTCACACCATTCTTTATGGTATGCGACACAGAGGCAGTTCTGCGCTGCGACATAATTCATAATTCACCTCGCGTGCGCATGTACGAAGAAAGAGAAGCCGAGCTCGATCGGCAGGACAGTTTGGACGCCTTGGAGGAGGAGCGTGACGTGGCCAAAGCCCATTCCGCATTCTATCAACAGCAGGCTTGAAGATATCAAAGTAGAGAAGTACGGGCCATAACTTACAATGTTGGCGAGTTAGTTCTACGCCTGCCGGACAAGAAAAAGGACAAACTCAAGCCCAAATGGGAAGGTCCCTTTATTATCGACCTAGTCCTGACCGGTGGAGCGTACCATCTGCGAGATGCATCGGATAACCGACTCGAGCCGAACCCATGGAACGCAGCCCGTCTCCGAAGATTCTACGCCTAGCGCCGGATTCTGAGTTCGTCTCCTTCCTCTGTCCATTTTTTACACATTAGCTATCTTATATTTCTCTCCTTCTCCCTCTTTTTCTCTTATAGCCTTTAAAGGCTCGTTCACATTGTTCGAGACACACTTGACGCGCTTATCCGCGCCATTATACCTCGGGCTTCTTTAATGTAAGCTTATTTGTACAGGCATTATGCCTAGCACATGTGTAACGCCTGCATGTACCTTTTATTCACCATTATATGTATCGATATGACTTAAGTTTTGGCCAAGCTGGGTTGCTGGCTCTGTGCTTACCCCCACGCTCCCGATTTTTCGCTAGGTGGTAAAGGAGCACCTCTGTGATTGTTACCGCGGGTCAGCCGGATGTGTACCTCAGACTGGGTGAAGCCGAAAGCTAGCATTCTTAAGGGAATATTCGGTCGGTGAACTAAAGATGATTTCTCACTTATTTATTTATCTGCCCCTAGATGCTTTTCTGCTTTTTTCGCAGTCCGGACATGCACTTTAAGGCATGCCTCCCAGGGAAAGGAACCCCTAACGGAACTATTCTCCCTGGAAGATGTTTCTTACTAACCATGTAATATAACATAACTAGTTGGGCACTTGTCTGTTCAAGCACTAATGACCCCTACGCCTGGTCTCCATGCATGCCCCGGTTCTTACATAACCATGAGGGTATTCGGACACACTCCGGACTATAGGGTCCCGAGGTTGAAGCGAAAAGGTCCGCCATGACAAACGATCTACAATCCGGCTAGAAGGCATTTTTACATGTCATCTTCAGTTACATAGTCAATTTGACTGGGTATATTCCTCCTCAATGCCATCTAATAGGCTGTCTAGTTTACAGATCCTGTTAGGAATACTGCGGCCAATTCTACTTGGCGTGCACTAAGCTCACAGGATCTCCTTCAGCATCGGGCCCCACAGGTCCGACCGCGGCCATGTGGTTTGGGTCAGCCTTCGTGTACCGCGTCTTCACCATGGCCCAGGCCTCCCTGGCGCCTTGACGGCAGGCCGATATCTTCCATAATCGGAAGCGCTGCAGCGCTCCCTTAAGCCTCTCTGTAAGCTCTCCAAGGCCTTCGGGCAGGGAGCCAGATGGCCACAAGGCCTGGGCGACGCCATTCGTCACCTGCCGAACTCGTTCGTGCAGTTGCAAGAGCTCGGGAAGAAGGTCACTCGTAGAACCGGGCATTTCCTCTGCAGGACGATCTGTGAGCATACCTACAGACATAACTCCGATAGTCGACTTCCTCGCTGAACTCTTTTTCGAAGTTCGTTCAGGCACTTACTAAAAATGCCGCGTCGAAGCCGTCGATTCTCCTTCATGGAGTCCGACAGCTGGGCATGCACATCCTTTAGTTCCTCGCCCAGCTGGGTGTTGGCATCTTGGAGGTTATACTTCTCCTGCCTCACCCTCGTAAGCACGCTCTCCCCGGCCTTTAACCGGTGCAAGAGTTGTTGCTTGTCCGGATCTGCTCCGGCGCCATCTGCAATCATATTGTCAGTTACACACGCCAAGACTTCACAACATACTTATCTTTCAAGCGTATATTACAGAGGGGTCTCCTTGGCCTCCCCGCAGCTGCTAGTGCGGCCTCAAGTTGGGCTTTGCACTCTTCCAGCTCTGGGACAGTTGGGTATTCTTTTTGTAAGATCCTGATAACAAATGATCCTTAAATCAGTTATTCTAACTATTTCAAGTCTAGGGACTCTTGGTATATATAACCATCAAATTTTCTCACCCGTATGTCTTTCACATACCGCTCCGTGGCTCGCTAGACCATTTTGAGCTGCACGGAGGTGCGATCTCCCCAATTGAAGGCATCCAATGCCTCTTGGGAGAAACATGCGTCACGAAGAACAGTCTGGCGACGCCTGTGATTCATGGCACTCTCCACCTCGGAATTGGTGGCAGATAGTCCGTCGGCATCCTCTGTCGGAGGAGTGTCCGACGCATGCCTCGTGTTCGCCTCCGCTTCTGGACCTGGCTTTGGAGCCTGGCTGGTGGAGGCTCGATTGGCAGCCTCTCCGGATATAGTCCGGCGAGCGCTCTTTTTCCTGAAGAGAGCACGCGCGTTAGTATACCTTCCGGGAATAAAACCTAGGAATAAGGCGGCATGCCATACCGTGGCGCCGGCGTCTCAATATGGACTGAACTTCTTTTCAACGTGCTGGGCCTTGCTGCCCCTTGTTGGCTAGCCACCGCAGGCTCGGCCTTCCGCCTCAAGGGCTCCCCCTGCAAAACACCATTGATATACGGTGATCAAAGATAAGCACAGAGGGATCATTTTTAAAGTATTGGGACTTCGGTCTCAGTTACCTGTGAGGCTGGAAATATTTCTGGGTAATCGGCCGTAATGGCAACCAAGGAATTGTCGATGCTCAGTTGGTAAAATACCCCATCGATCAGCTCCACGGATATGTCCGGATCCTCTTGGGAGGCCGGAACGAGGGACCGTTCTGGATCCTCGGGTTGTGGAGGTGGGCTGTTTATATCCTTTACGTCCCGGCGCCATTCCTGCGTCAAAATCACAAGATACGGTACTTAACTATGGGAATATGGGACGGATGGGCATAAAGAAATGTCCGCTTACCCAGCTTGGAGGATCGTACATAGAAAATCCGCCCTGTGGATTGACGCGGAGAAACTCCTCCTCTTCCCTTGTACAATGCAGACAAGGCCTTCGTCGAGCAGCAATCGATCCCGCCCCTACGGCCGCAATCGGTGGCATCATCCTCCCGCTGAAATCCCACATGGGGTGGCCTCTATAATCAAGCGGCTGCACCCCCCGCATGATGCATGTGGCCATGACCCCGATCATGGTCAGTCCGGAATGAGCTAATAATCTTATCCGGCTCATCAAGTAAAGGACGTCCCTGTCATTTTCCTTCTGAGGGCTCCGTGGGCGCCAGCTTAGGCGCTTCTTCAAGGAGCATTATTGAACTCAGGAAGGCCGATCCTCACAGGGTCCGGCAGGGGGACATCTTCTATATAAAACCATTCTGAAGGCCAGTCTTCGGACGCCTTCTTTGGGATTCGAGATAGAAATCCGGTCCCGGCGATGCGCCATAGTTCAGCTCCGCCCACTTGATATATCGACCCCTCCTGAGAACGGGGCACAAGGCAGAACAACTTCTTCCACAGTGCGAAATGAGCCTCGACGCCCAAGAACAGCTCGCAAAGGGCGACGAAGCCCGCAATATGCAATATGGAGGCATGCGTAAGGTTGTGCAGTGGAGGTCAGAGAACTCAGGAGCCCGGGAGAAACGGATGAATTGGAAATCCGAGCCCTCTTATTAAGTAAGGGACAAGGCATATCCGCTCTCCTTTGGAGGGATTGGGGACGCTCTCCGCCTGCTTTCCGCCATTATAGGTGGCAAGAAATCCCTTGGTTTGGAGCGTCACTAGCTCGCTGTGTGGGACGGAACATCTCTCCCAATCTCCAGGCTGAGGGCTGGGAGGGCGAGAGGAGGAGCTGCGTCGACTGGCCATGATGGAATGGATTTTTGTCGGATGCGCTCCGGTAAATGCTCGCGAAAGGAAGATGGTGTGATTCGGATCTGAATCCTCGTCTCTTTTATAAGGCAGCTTATTTGCGCAGCTAGGGGGGTAAAAGTAAAAACACCCTGGCTTTCCGCATTCGTTTGACACGTGGAAGACGGCCATTATTGGGCGTGGAAGCCAAGGAGCACAATGTTCGCGAGAAGTCGGACACTATTCAACAGGTACACAGAATTTGGAGAAGAACCCGCCTTGCAATGCCGAAGACAAATCTGCGCGCCGGACTCATCGTCATTGAAGCCTGGTTCGAGGGCTACTGAGGGAGTCCCGGATTAGGGGGTCTCCGGATAGCCGAACTATAACCTTCGGTCGGACTCCTGGACTATGAAGATACAAGATTGAAGACTTCGTCCCATGTCCGGATGGGACTTTCCTTGGCGTGGAAGGCAAGCTTGGAAATACGGATACGTAGATTTCCTCCCATTGTAACCGACTCTTTGTAACCCTAGCCCTCTCCGGTGTCTATATAAACCGGAGGGTTTTAGTCCGTAGGACGAACAACAATCATACCATAGGCTAGCTTCTAGGGTTTAGCCTCTCTGATCTCGTGGTAGATCTACTCTTGTACTACCCTTATCATCAATATTAATCAAGCAGGAGTAGGGTTTTACCTCCATCGAGAGGGCCCAAACCTGGGTAAAAACATCGTGTCCCTTGTCTCCTGTTACCATCCGCCTAGATGCACAGTTCGGGACCCCATACCCGAGATCCGTCGGTTTTGACACTGACACTCGTCATCGAATTCTGGCAGTAGCTTGCGTTTTGGATAGCTCTTTGTATGGCGATCATCGCCGTATCTTTCTTCAGTGTCTAGCACTTTATTCCATCTGCGATTGAGCGTTTCCTGTGCGGCTTTGAGCCGTTGCTTCTGCTTCTTTAGACTTCTCGCTGTGGCCATAAGCTTCCTGTGGAGGTTATCTCGTTCCATGCGTTCTTCCGGAATGATGATTGCATCATCGTCTGGATTGTGCTCTTGTACTGGGGCGGTTTGATGAACTCGTCCCTCGGGATCATTGTGATCGGGCGTCTGCTCCGAACTCGGTCCGGCGTGACCTGGCTCGTCCTGCTCCATCGCTGGGTCCATGTAGTCGTTATTGCCTTCGGTGTTTACTGGTATGTCGATCCTTCTTGCGCTCTTGTCGCTATTTTTACTGTTGCTGGACTTTGAGCGGCGTCTGCGCGTTCATTTTGGCTTTTGCCTGGGGGTTTTATCTTCCGGATTGCCGCCGTCGTCCTCCTTTGGTGTATCCACCATGTATATATCGTGTGACGAGGTAGTAGTCAGCACCCCAGAGATTCTGAATCTTCTCATGCATCGTCGTCCATACCGTCGATGCCTTCGGAGTCGAAGTCAAGCACGTCGGTTAAATCATCAACCGTGGCAATGAAGTGGGTGGTGGTGGGCAACGAATTCCTCCGTCGTCTGCTTCCCATTCGAGCCAGACATAGTTCGGCCGAGACCCTCCTGACAAAGAGAGAGAATTTAATGAGTTCAGCATGTCGCCAAAGGGCGAGTGCTGGAAGATATCGCAGCGGTAAACTCCATTACCGGAGCCCAACCTGGCTCGGCTGGCTCGGGAGTGCGCGGACTGGAACCAACAACCGGATACGAGTCCGGGGGTCCGGAATCACAGGCTTCCACCGAGGTGAGACCTGTGTTCGGCTCCACCGCCTATGAGTGTGCGGCCTGCGGGGCGGGGTCCATCCCTCCGTCCTTAGGCAACGCAGCTTGCTCCGGATTTAGGTCCGGGGCTACTGCAGGGGTGATATCCCGAGCATCATCCGACAGCAGGTCTAAGCCGTGCTCATCGTGACTGTTCGGTGCTCCTGTCACAGGCCCAAATTCGTCGAAGATCAAGTCTCCGCGAATGTTCACCATGTAGTTCAAGTTTCCGAACCTGACACAGTAGCTGTGGGGCGAGCTGTCGATCTGCTTCCAGATGGCTGGCGAATTGGCCCTTGATCTGAAGCTGTTCGGGGAGAAAAGTCTCCCCCTGGACCGTGTTGTTGAAGATTGAAGGCGCCATCAAGCCTTGCAGCGACGACATAGAGGAACTCTCAATGAAAGCACCAATGTCGGTGTTAAAACCGGCGGATCTCGGGTAGGGGTCCCGATCCGTAAGGTCTTAGGCTGATAGTAACAGGAGCAAGGGACACAATGTTTACCTGTGTTCAGCCCTCTCGATGGAGGTAAAACCCTACTTCCTCGCTTGATTAATATTGAAGATATGAGTAGTACAAGAGTAGATCTACCACGAGATCGTAGAGGCTAAACCCTAGGAGCTAGCCTATGATGATTATGATTGTAATTGTGATCGGCCTTCTAAGGACCAACCTCTCCGGTTTATATAGACACCGGAGAGGACTTGGGTTTACATGGAGTCGGTTACAAGGAAGGAAACACAATATCCGGATCACCAAGCTTGTTTTCCACGCAAAGGAGAGTCCCATCCGGACACGGGACGGAGTCTTGAATCTTGTATCTTCATGCTTCAATAGTCCGGACGATGTATATAGTCCGGCAGTCCGGATAGCCCCTAATCCAGGACTCCCTCAATCGCCGCTTTTGCTATGGTGGGGCTTAGAGCGGCGCCGTTGACGCCGGTGCTTAGATTGCTTCTCGAGGGGATTATCCTTCGTTGCCTTATTGCCATCGCTTTCTTTGGGGGTGTCCACCATGTATATATCATATGATGAGGTGGCAGTCCGGCGCCCTGTGGGTGGTGGTTCCTGTTCTTCTCCTGCATCGTCGTCCATACCATCGATGTCTTCGGAGCCGAAATCGAGCATGTCGGTTAAGTCGTCGACAGTGGCTCTTAAGTGGGTGGTGGGTGGGGAACGAATTTCTTCGTCGTCCGCTTCCCACTCGAGCCGGACATAGTTCGGCCAAGGGCCTCCTGACAAGGAGAGTGTCGGTGTCAAAACCGGCGGATCTCGGGTAGGGGGTCCCGAACTGTGCGTCTAGGCGGATGGTAACAGGAGACAAGGGACACGACAGTTTTTACCTGTGCTCGGGCCCTCTCGATGGAGGTAATACCCTACTCCCGCTTGATTAATATTGATGATATGGGTAGTACAAGAGTAGATCTACCACGAGATCAAGGAGGCTAAACCCTAGAAGCTAGCCTATGGTATGATTGTTCTTCGCCCTACGGACAAAAACCCTCCGCTTTTATATAGACACCGGATAGGTTAGGGTTACACGAGTCGGTTACAATGGTAGGAGATCTACATATCCGTACGCCAAGCTTGCCTTCCACGCCAAGGAAAGTCCCATCCGGACACGGACGAAGTCTTCAATCTTGTATCTTCATAGTCTTGGAGTCCGCCGTGACGATAGTCCGCTATCCGGACACCCCTAGTCCGACTCCTCAAGAGTCTCCTGAACCAGGCTTCAATGACGACGAGTCCGGGCGCGCATATTGTCTTCGCATTGCAAGGCGGGTTCCTCCTCCGAATTCTTCATAGAAGGTTTTGAACACCAGGATAGTGCCCGCTCGCAAAACAAGTTCCACATACCACGTGAGAGAGAATAACTTTGGCACAGATCTCACGACGATTCCGCGACGTGACATCACACCAGCCAAGCCTTTATATGAATCGTTTTTTACTGCTCCACCTCAGCGCTTAGCGAGGCGTTTCTTGGCACGCCTTATCAAAGCATAGATCGTGCCCCTTATTCCGGGATTCTCATCAATACGGACGTGGGTAACCCATCCGCGCCATTGATTATGGCGCTTAGGAAATAAGCGAGTTTTACCAGGCTGGTGGGGGACGCATAGCTTCGTCCGTCCATATAAGGGGATAAGGATCCACCCTTTCACCTACGCCTTCTTCCTCCTTTGCTTTATCCATTTCCAAGACTCGAGCTCCAAAGACCAAGTCCGCACATCCCACCTCAACCTTCTCCAACCATGTCGGGAGCGGAGGCAGGTGGATGGCCTCCTCCGTCACGGAGGGCACATCACAAGACTGCGGGAGGCCGGATACTTGTCCGGCGATATCGCAAGACAAGCTGCCCAATGCGGGCAGCTTATTCCAACCCCGGCCCCATGAGAGGGTAGTGTTTCTCCCCACTTCCTCCAGGACTAGGTTTTCCACTTCACCCATTTGTCCGGGGCTCATGTTCTACTACGGCCTGGACTTCCACGACCTGGCCCCAATTTCATCCTCAACATCTCGGTATTTATCGTCGTGGTGCGAGGCTTTCTCCGCATCCAGCCCCACTTCGCTTATGGCTGAAGATCTTCAACGTCCGGCCGAAGGTAGTGGGCGGCCGCTGCCGGAGTGCGGAGGCGCCATGGTTGGCAAGATGGCCAAAGTCCTATGGCTCGAGGGCGCCTTTGTGGAGACCATAAAGGGGTGGCAATCGGGTGGTTCTACATCACCGAGCCACGCGACCCCAAAGGGCGGCGGCCCCCAATTCAGATCTGGCTTCCCCACACTCTCGCCATGGAAGGAGACGGGCTCGACGTGGGGAATTCGGAAGAGCTATCCGACTCCAAACATGCGACGAAACACGGTGGACAAGAACTCGGGCTTGTCGACGTAATCTGTGTGATGCTCATCCGCCGGATTCTCCCATGCCAACAACGGGCCTTTAACTTGTGGGAGTTCGATCCGCACAACACCGGTTCCTGAGCCGGCTCTTCACACTATGTACGAAGATGCCCGGAAGGTGCTGTTCAAGGGCAACCGAAGCCCCAACATCCGCTAACAAGGATCGCGGTACAGCTCAAGCGCGCCCACCAGCGAGGTAAGTTATTTTACCCTTTACGGGACTCTTTTTCATAGATTGACTCTATGTGGGATCTAAAACTCCCTAATCTTTGACAGATGGCAGAAGACGTCCGGACAGATTAACTGTCGGCGCCTTTGCCGGAAGACCGGAGGACGCCCGATTGACGGGGCAGCTGGCTCCGGCGCCCCATGTGGTGCCGGAGAAGAAGGCCAAGAAGGAGGCCACGGGAAATCGAATGAGCTCCCGACGCCAGGTGCTGTCAGATTCTGATGCAAAATCTTCTCCTGAGGATGAGGAGGAGGAAGAAGAAGCTCCTCCCACAGCGGGGGAGGAGAATAAAAGGAAGGCCGCCCCAACTGGGGAGGCCGGAGGGTCCAAGAAGGGAAGAACCCTTCCTCCGGACTTCTCCACCAACGTCGACGACGAAGAGGAGGATTGGCCTACAAGGGCCAAGCCCCTGGCCAGATCGTAAGTGTCCGGATACCCATGGCTTTTATTATTGCAGAGTGTTCTCTAATGTCGAACAATCGTGCAGCCCGCCCAAGGCGAAGTTCGCCGATTCATCGGCGGGTCCCTAGGCTCGCCGGAAATGGAGAGTACTTCACTTCCGACCGCCTCGCTCGCCACGCCGCGGACGACGCCGCTGTGGCCCCAAGGGGCTTGGTCAAGAGGAGGTAGCGCAGAGGTGCCACAAGGCAACCTCCCGGACTCAGCGCATGGGGCAAGACCTCAGGGCTCTAAGTTCACCTCGTCCGACTCCATGCCGGAACCATCGCCAGCTCAAGTCCGCCAGCGGATCCTTCGAAGAAGGGTAAGACGCCGGTGTCCTCCGCCCAACCGAGGCACCGGATAGCTATCGAGGCGCTTAATGCGCTTCCATCAGGAGGAGCACCGCATCGTTATGAGTGCGGTGATCAGACAGCTCAGTCCGCCAAGAGCGGATCGACCAAGCTCGCACCAGCCTTCTAACAGGCTTTGAGGTAAGTTTAGAATATGTAAAAATATTACCGTGATAGACAGTAGCCCCGATGCTTAGTTCAGTGTTCGGAAAGAAAAGCCGGACTAAGGATCTAAAAGATATACGCAGGAGTCTAACATAAGTATGTCAATATGGGAATGCAGCTGCGCCGCTTGACCTCTGCGCCAGACCGATCATGGAGGTCAATGCGTTGAAGCAGAACCTCGAGCGGTCCGAGAACGAGCTCGGACAAGCCAAGAAGCAGCTCGAGGACAAGGAGGGTAATTAATACCTTATTAAAGAGATACCTTATAGAAAAGGTTTTGGTGGCAAAAAATAACAGGAATAACTTGGGAACTACAGGGGCCACGAACGAGGTGGTGACCCTAAAGGAAATGGTGTCCGTGGCCGAAAACAAAGCGGCTGCGGAACGCACCGAGCGAGAGAAGGGGGAGGCGCGGCTGGCCAAGGTACGGCAAGAGCTCCATGCTCTCGTGGAAAAACACGAGAGTTTGGAGCGTGACTCGAAGACTCGAGAGTCCGAGCTTGCCTCGGCTCTTGAGAGTGCCAAAGCTGCTAAGGCCGAGGCCCAAAAAGCCCTCCAAGAAATTGAGTCGTTAAAGAAGATAGCGGCGGGTAAGGCATTCTTTATGCAAAGCAAGCATGTGAAAGTGAATTACCTATTACTTACCCGGATTCGAGCTCTCCGGAGCATTCGCAGATTTGCCCGTGAGTGTGTCCGATGTCGCCGCATTCTACCGCGCCAAGGAGGGGAGCTCGACGGAAAAGGTGTTCTGGTCTCAGTATGATGAGGCCGTACAGCCGGTGCCCCTGAGCGACCACCTCAAGCAGCTGGTCGAGCTCCACAAGGTCGCCGAACAGGCCATGAAGGGCCTTATAGCTTGCTGTGGCCATTAGAAGCCATGCCAGGAGCTACTCGCTTGGTGCAGCGGCTGGTGGACGCCTGTCCACGGATTGAAGTCATCAAGCGCTCCGTCTGCATTGAAGGTGTCCGTCGGGCCCTTGCCCGTGCTAAAGTGCACTGGGGCAAGCTGGATGCAGAAAAGCTTATGACGGACGGGCCACCAAAGGGCCATGAGCATCGCACGCCCGAAATGTACTATGAGGGCCTCCTGAAGGGTGCCCGCCGAATAGCGGATGAGTGCTCCAAAGATGTAACTTTTGAATAGGCTCGCATTTGTTATCCTGTACGCTGAAAACTTGTTCATATGCGCTAAGCAACGCTTGTTAATTCAAAATATTACCTTCTGTGCGGCCGTTTATCAAATTTGAGAGATGGCAAGTCGTTGGCTTCAGCCCCCATGCCACGAGTGCAGGGGTGTTCGGGATAAACTTGAGCACTCTTGTTCCCATTCTTGGGTCTATCTAGGGAGGCGCTCAACACAACGAACAAGGCAAACGAACTTATAGTGCTTGAACACTCGCACTTAGCCATAGAATTCAATAATTTTAAATTTTGGCGAAGCCCCTAGTATTCGGAAGACCGAGTTCGGGGCGCTATCCACGCCTTGGCCGGACAATTCCGGTTTACTCGCTCTACGCGGCATAAGTCTTTAGGGACCCGAAAAAACCTCTCGAACAGCGATCGCTCTCCCCTATCATGACGGTCAGTTTTAGCTTTCTCCCGAGGTGCTCGACCCAGCTCAATCTGGGGCACAATCGCAGATGGTTCTCCGGTGCTACCTTAGCCGATATAACGGAACGTAAGGTACCAAAACACGGAGCCAGGTAAACCCAACTATTGACCCAAGACATGATTCGAGCCGATTCATATAATGCTATAAGTTCGAGGTGCCGCACTTGTGAAAGTGTTCGGACTTATCACACCATAATTTTGGGATACTTAAGCCCCTGGTGTATTGGCCGTACCAAAGTGTACGGTTGCAACATGTCGTGAAATGAACATATGTATAAATAAACGAAGTAGAGCAATAATAAGCAAAAGCTATGTATTGTTTATTCAAAGAAGGTACTGCAATGAAAGCAGAAAGATACAAATAGTGCGATAAGCAAGGGATGGACTATCTAACATGTCCCCCTCCTGGGGTAAGCTGCGGGATGGTATGTAAAACAGGTATAATGCTCGTAATAGAGACCACCTGAACACTTCGACGTGGCTTACTGCTTCCCTGGCTGTTGCATCGTGAGTTCGGCGATTCTAGTGCCAGACAGGACTTCTGAAAGACGGAGTCCTGAAAGTAAGAAAGAGGAAAAAAAGGAAAAAAGAAAAAGAATGGCACAATCGGGAGCCCCTGGTGCGGTCGAGCCGCATTCTTGGCGCGTCGTGGTCTTGCCCCTCCCCATATGCCCATGGTATCTCCAGAGCGTAATTATGTACGCGTAAGACAAGCTTCGCAATTTCGCGAGGGCGGGGGTTGGGGCCGGATTGCTACGCATGCTTGAATCATGCCAGACGGTCTTGTTGTAGGTTACTCCGGGCGCACTTGACAGTGTTTGGACGCTTAGTGGCCGGACTCGAGAATTGCTGTGAGAGGCTGCTTTGTACCTCCGCCACGAGGGCTGCCGTGTGCTCCTCCGTTCGGAGAGAGCGTTCGGTGTTTCCATTGACCGTGATTACTCCTCGAGGGCCTGGCATCTTGAGCTTGATGTATGCGTGAGTGCGGCACCGCATTGAACTTTACCGTGCGGTTCATCCGGAAATGCATGATAGCCGCTGCGGAATGGGAAGATGACGAAGATTAACTCTTCACTTCGGAAGTTATCCGGGGATCCGAAGACCACTTCGAGTGTAACTGAGCCCGTACAACTGGCCTCTACACCCGGTATAACGCTTTTAAAGGTCGTCTTTGTAGGTTTAATCCTTGAGGGTCTATGCCCATTTTTGCTTGTATCCGATAAAGCAGGTTCAGCTGCTACCGCCGTCCATCGGACTTTGGTGAGGTGAAATCCGTCGATAATTGGGTCAAGAACCAATGCGGCGAAGCCGCCGTGACGGATGCTAGTGGGGTGGTCCCTTCGATCGAAGGTGATCGGGCAGGAAGACCATGGGTTGAACTTCGGGGCGACTAGCTCCATCGCATATACGTCCCTTAGTGCACGCTTCCGCTCCCTTTTGGGTATGTGGGTTGCGTATATCATGTTCACCGTCCACACTTGTGTAAGAAAACCATCGTCCTCTATTGTTCGGGCCGGGCTCTTCTCGTCATCGCTATGCAGCCCTTGTCATTGAGTTCGCACTTAACTTGCCTGCTTGCTTGAACACCCAACAATCCCTGTTGGTGTGATTGGCTGGTTTTCGGGGTTGCCATGTATCCGCACAAGCGATCGAGTATTCCGGTCCAAGTTGGACGGCCCGGGTATTTCTTTTGAATGGCTTCTTCCGCTGACCGGTTTAGAGCCTCTGAATCCGGCATTGACGGCCGTATCTTCAGTATTATCGCCGTTAATGCGGCGCTTGTTCTTGTTGCGACGTGACCTGCCATTGCTGTCCTTGGTATCCGAACTATCAGGATGTTTGGCCAAGTTGTTGCTTCGAGCTAGCCAGCTGTCCTCTCCCGCACAAAAGCGGGTCATGAGTGTTGTGAGGGCTGCCATGGATTTTGGATTTTCCTGTCCTAGGTGTCGGGCAAGCCACTCGTCGCGGATGTTATGTTTGAAGGCTGCAAGGGCCTCTGCATCCGGACAGTCAACGATTTGATTTTTCTTTGTTAGGAGCCATGTCCAGAATTGTCTGGCCGATTCTTCTGGCTGGTGAATTATGTGGCTAAGGTCATCTGTGTCTGGTGGTCGCACATATGTGCCCTGGAAGTTATCAAGGAATGCGGCTTCCAGGTCCTCCCAACAACCAATTGATTCTGCTGGCAAGCTGTTGAGCCAATGCCGAGCTGGTCCTTTAAGCTTGAGTGGGAGGTATTTGATGGCATGTAGATCATCACCGCGGGCCATGTGGATATGGAGGAGATAGTCCTCGATCCGGACCGCAGATCTGTAGTACCATCGTATGATTCGATGTTTACGGGTTTGAAGCCCTCGGGATTTGATGATCCATTACTTCGTGAAGCATAGTGGGTATCTTGGCGCCTCAGTATTGGGCTATATCGCGACGTAGCTCATATGAGCTTTGTCTCATTGTGTTCGCCCGCCAGTTTGTCTGATCCGCGCTGACGGTAATCATCCGCGTCGTTGGCGCCCGCGATCCGTAGATCGATCTTGTATGTTTTGCCTTATCCTCCAATATATCTCGTAAGTCCGTAGCGTTTCCCCCGCCTTTGGTACTTTTTTGAGCGGCGTCGGGTGTGGCTTGAGTGGAGGGCGAGAGGCTTCTTCTGTCGGGCTACGAGGTGGCGGTCTGCCATGTCGTCTTGCTGGTGACTTGGGTGCTTCCTCCTCCGATCGAGGCAACAGCCTGCGTTTGGGGTAGCTTTTGGAGGGGCGTTCGAGTTCATACTCTTCGCCGCAAGGACTTGGTCCATCCGTCGCCTAGCGTGTCTTGATCAGCTCTAAGCTGTTGCTGCTTTTTCTTGAGGCTGCTTGCCGTGGCTATAAGCCTGCGTTTGAAACGCTCCTGTTCGGCGGGATCCTCAGGCACGACAAATCCGTCATCGTCGAGGCTTGCCTCATCTTCCGAGGGAGGCGCACAATTATCGTCCTCGACCTCTCTTTCTGCCGCATTGTCGTGCGAACTTGCTTCTCCCTCCTCCTGCACTGACTCCTGCTGGAGGGGGTTCTCTTCGGCACTGTCCGGGGTGTTATTATCTCCCGTGCCGGAATCACCATTTTTATTGTGGCGGGATTTAGAGCGGCACCGCTGACGTCGGCGCTTCGGCTGTTTCTTGGAGGGGTCATCCTCTGTAATTCCATCGTCGTTCCCATCTTTTGGGATGTCCACCATGTATATGTCATATGACGAGGTGGCCTTCCAGTGCCCTGTAGGCGCTGGGTCTTGGTCGTCTCCGGCGTCGTCGTCCAAACCGTCGACGTCTTGGTCGAAGTCGAGCATGTCGGTTAAATCATCGGCGGTGGCTACAAAGTGGGTGGTGGGTGGGCGTTGAATTTCGCCGTCCGTATCCCAACCTTCCCGTCCGCAGTCCGCCAGGCTCTCCGGATAAAGAGAGAGACTTTAGCGAATTCAGAATGTCGCCAAAGGGCGAGTCTTTGAAAGATGTCTGCGCGATGAACTCTATCGGGCGCGTAATCGGATTCGATTAGCGGTAGCGGAGGTTGAGTCCGGAGAGGAGTCCGCACCGGAGTCGAGGTCTTCGCAGCGACAGGGATGGAGTTCGCTCGATCGCCGTAAAGATTGTAGCCCCGAGGCGGTGTACAACCACTCGTCCTCGATCGGGGAATCCGGCCCGGATTAAGGGTCGGAGCGGATCTTTGGTGCGGCCTCCGAGGCTTTGCTCGGCTAAAGAGCTAGATCATGCCCATCGAGACAAGGCGGCACTTTTGGCGCGCTCGAATCCGTCGAAGATCAAGTCTCCGCGGATATCGGCCGTATAGTTCAAACTTCCAAATCTGACTCGATGGCTGTGGGCGTAGCTTCGATCGCTCCGGATGGCCAATTAATTGCCCGCAGCGAAGCCGCCAAACACGGAGATCTGTCCGGGAGAAGAGTTTCACCCCGACCGCGTCGTTGTTGTTGATCGAAGGAGCCATCGGGCCTATCGGTGACGCATACGGAGGAACTCTCAATGAAAGCACCAATTTCGTGTCAAACCGAGGATCTCGGTAGGGGTCCCGAACTATGCGCCTAGGCGGATCGTAACAGAGACAAGGGACACGATGTTTTACCCAGGTTGGGCCCTCTCGATTGAGGTAATACCCTACTCCTGCTTGATTAATATTGATGATATGGGTAGTACAAGATTAGATCTACCACGAGATCAAGGAGGCTAAACCCTAGAAGCTAGCCTATGGTATGATTGTTGTTCGATCCTCACGGACTAAAACCCTCCGGTTTATATAGACACCGGATAGGTTAGGGTTACAGAGTCGGTTACAATGGTTGGAGATCTACATATCCAGACGCCAAGCTTGCCTTCCACGCCAAGGAAAGTCCCATCCGGACACGGGACGAAGTCTTCAATCTTGTATCTTCATAGTCTTGGAGTCCGGCCGTGACGATAGTCCGGCTATCCGGACACCCCCTAGTCCGGGACTCCCTCAGAGAGAGACCTTAATGAATTCAGCACGTCGCCCAGGGGCGAGTGCTGAAAGATATCCGCGGAGGAAAATTCCATGATCGGCGCCCAATCAGATTCGATAGGCACACACGCAGACGGTTCGGAGCCCGTGGCCGGGGACGAATCCAAGGGTCCGACAACACAGGTCTCGTTGGAGGTCAAGTCAGTATTCGGCTCTATCATTGCTGAGTGTGCGGCCTCCGTGGCGGGGTCCATCCACCCGTCCTCGAACGACGCAATCTGCTCCAGATTGAGGGCCAGAGTAGCCACAGGTGTGATCTCCCGAACATCGTCCGACGGCAGAGCTAAGTCATGCTCGTCGTGACTGTGCGGCGCACCTGACATGGGCTCGAATCCGTCGAAGATCAAGTCTCCGCGGAGGTCGGCGGTATAGTTTAAGTTTCCAAACCTGACCTGACGGCCAGGAGCGTAGCTCTCGATCTGCTCTAGATGGCCAAGCGAGTTGGCCTGCAGTACGAAGCCGCCGAATACAAAGATCTGTCCGGGGAGAAAAACCTCACCCTGGATCGCATCGTTGCCAATGATCGAAGGAGCCATTTGGCCTTTATCGTGACGGCACAGTGGAACTCTCAATGAAAGCACTAATGTCAGTTTCAAAACTGGTGGATCTCGGGTAGGGGGTCCCGAACTGTGCGTCTAAGGCTAATGGTAATAGGAGGCGGGGGACACAATGTTTACCCAGGTTCAGGCCCTCTCGATGGAGGTAATACCCTACTTCCTGCTTGATTGATCTTGATGATATGATTATTACAAGAGTTGATCTACCACGAGATCGTAGAGGCTAAACCCTAGAAGCTAGCCTATGATTATGATTGTTCTTGTCCTACGGACTAAACCCTCTGGTTTATATAGACAACGGAAGGGGCTAGGGTTACACAGAGTCGGTTACAAGGGAGGAGATCTACATATACGAATTGCCAAGCTGGCCTTCCATGCAAAGGAGAGTCCCATCCAGACACGGAACGAAGTCTTCAATCTTTATCTTCATAGTCCAACAGTCCGGCCAAGGTATACAGTCCGGCTGTCCGAGGACCCCCTAATCCCGAACTCCCTCAGCCATCGCCATCTGTTTGCCAGCGATCTGGGGGCTCTTCTGGAGACTTTCTTCAACCAACTTCCGATTGCCCGTGATAGTGATCACACCCTTCGGCCCTGGCATCTTAAGCTTAAGATACACGTAACATGGACGGACCATGAAACGTGCGTAGGCGCGCCTACCCAAGATAGCATCGTAAGCACTCCGGAAGGCTACCACTTCGAAAATCAGTCGTTCCTTTCGGAAGTTCATGAAATTTCATGTTGCTCTTGTTGAGCCGGGACATCGGAATGCCCATTGCCTCCAGGGTGTCGGCATAAATGATGCTAAGCCCGCTGTTGCCGTCCATTAGGAGTTTGCACAATCAGACCCCTCCAACGGCCGGGTCAACCACCAAAGCCTGCCGCCCAGGGCTCGTTATGTGGGCTGGGTTGTCTGATTGACCGAAGGTCACTGGCATTTTGGCCCATTCAAGGTACTTGGTGGCAGTCGGAACCACCATGTTGACCTCTCGGTTGATAACTTTGAGGCGACTCTTGCTTTCGACGTCGGATTTTTGGTTCCGGCAGACCCTCTAGGTTCGAACTCTGGGGTGCACGCGGAGATCTCACCCCCTACCTACCTGCACCTTGTCGCCTCGCAAAGATCTAAACTACGCAAAGAGCAACACAAGAGACACAAGGTTTATACTGGTTCGGGCCACCATTGTGGTGTAATACCCTACTCCAGTGTGTGGTGTGGTGGATTGCCTCAGGGGCTGATGATGAACAATACAAGGAAGAACAGCCTCGCGAGGGTCTGTTCTTGGCCGGTGCGATGAACTGCTAGGGGAAGTTTGGTCTCTCTCTCTCTCTAGCTCTGTTCTCGGTTTCTCTGGATCCTCTCTCTCCCTTGTGGGTGGCTAGTCTTATTTATAGGCAGAGGCCCTGGGCCTCTTCCCAAATATTGAGCGGGAAGGGAGCCAACAATTGGCCATTTTGAAGGAGAACATCTAGTACACTTATCCTGACTAAAGTTGGTCCTCGCCTGTCAAAGGCTCTGGCGGTGACGCTGGCTTGGGCTCCACGATGACCTCCTTCCTGCCGTTGCGCTGGTCTTGGTCTTGTTGCACCGAAACGGTTGCCTTTGCTTGATGCTCTCGCCTGCGCTTGCCTCCTTTGCACCAAAGAGGAAATGAGGACACTGCGCGGGCTGGCGCCCGCCTGGCGCCCTTGGTGGTCATGGCTTTCGTCATGGGCACCTTGTGAGGTACCCCGCCTTGATCTCTCCGCCTCCTCGTGAGCCAGCCTGACGAGGCCGCGCCTGAGGAAGCTTCCTATCGTCCGCCCCGCGAGGCTTGGCCCCTCGCGAGGGTCTTGAGCTTGTGCTGATGAAGATGGGCCGTGCTGGGCCACCCCTTGAGCCACGCCGCAGGCCGCAGGCAGGCAAGTCTGGGTACCCCCATTCCTAGAACGCCGACAAACCTGGTCTCTTGTAAGTGCCTTCAAAGGTTTTGATGAACACTCTTTCCAAATCATCCCAACAGAATATGCTACCCGGCGGGAGTTGTGTCAGCCAAGCCCGAGCGGAGCCCATGAGCATCAGCTACAGGTGTTTCATGGCCAAATTGTCATTGCTGCCGCCGATCTGGACCGCCACTCAGTAATCTTCCAGCCAAATCTCTGGCTTGGACTCGCCAGTGAACTTGCTGATCCCTGTAACCAACCTGAAGTTGGCTGCAATCTCTGCTGCTCGTATATACCGGCTGAAGCACTCGGGACCCAATGGTACGGAACCACTTGGAACGTCGCGATCTTAACCTTCTCGCAAGGCCCAGCCCCGGTCGACTAGGTTCTGAGATAGAACGGATCTCGCGTTGAATTGCAGGTCTCGGGTGTTCCTCATGTGATGAGTGGGACTCGTCCTACGATCGCCGTCGTGTGTTCGTCTGTCATCATTGGGCTGGCGCCCGTACGCGCCATCTCGCAGTGGTGGCATCAGGGTACGATCATAGTCGTCGTGACGCCGGGGCGATACAACCCGATCGTGCCTCTGATGTTCGTAGTGATCTCTTGAGGAGGATGTGGCTTGGCGCCTGCCGGAGCCGAGTGGGCTATGAGCCGACTGGACGATCTCTGCGCGCACTGATGCGCTATGGATACGATCTCTAGACTGGGACACTGCCATGTTTTGCGACAGTGCCGTGTTTAGGAGCGCCCGGATCTGTCGAATCTCCTCTCTGGCTGCAAAACCGGAGGGCTGGATGGAATCCGTGATCCGAGTGGCGGCTGCCAGATTTTGTAGCTGAGTACTGAGGACTTGATACTTATGAGGTTGATCCCTCGAGAAGAGCCGGCGCTTATGCCGACTGGAGCTGGCTTGACGGCGTTCATGATCATCCAGCTCCCTCTAAACCCATTTGAGGTGATCACGCTCGGCCAAGGTGGCCAGGCGAGTAGACTCCATGGCCAATGCCTCGGGGTCGTCCCGGTAATGGGGGTTGTCGGTGTCAAAACCGGCGGATCTCGGGTAGGGAGTCCCGAACTGTGCGTCTAGGCGGATGGTAATAGGAGACAAGGAAAATGATGTTTTTACCCAGGTTCGGGCCCTCTCGATGGAGGTAGAACCCTACTCCTGCTTGATTAATATTGATGATATGGGTAGTACAAGAGTAGATCTACCACGAGATCAGAGAGGCTAAACCCTAGAAGCTAGCCTATGGTATGATTGTTGTTTGTCGTACAGACTAAAACCCTCCGGTTTATATAGACACCGGAGAGGGCTAGGGTTACACAGAGTCGGTTACAATGGGAGGAGATCTACATATCCGTTTCGCCAAGCTTGCCTTCCACGCCAAGGAAAGTCCCATCCGGACATGGGACGAAGTCTTCAATCTTGTATCTTCATAGTCAGGAGTCCGGCCAAAGGTTATAGTTCGGCTATCCGGACACCCCCTAATCCGGGACTCCCTCAGTAGCCCCCGAACTAGGCTTCAATGACGATGAGTCCGGCGCCCAGATTTGTCTTCGGCATTGCAGGGCAGGTTCTTCTCCAAATACTGTGTACCTGTTGAATAGTGTCCGGCTTCTCGTGAATATTGTGCTCCTTAGCTTCCACGCCCAATAATGGCCGTCTTCCACGTGTCAAACGAATGCGAAAAGCCAGGGTATTTTTACTTTTACCCCCCTAGTTGCGCAAATAAGCTGCCTTATAAAAGAGACGAGGATTTAGATCCGAATACACCATCTTCCCTTCGCGAGCATTCATCGGAGTGCATCCGACAGAGATCCATTCCATCATGGCTAGTCGACGCAGCTCCTCCTCTCGCCTTCCCAGTCCTCAACCTGGAGGTTGGGAGAGATGTTCCATCCCGCACAACGAGCTAGTGACGCTCCAAACCAAGCGATTCTTTCCCCCAGCCTTCATGGTCCCGGTTCGAGCCGGACTTGCCACCTATAATGGCGGAGAGCAAGCGGAGAGCATCCCCAGTCCCTCCAAAGGAGAGCGGGTACCTTGTCCCTTATCTTATAAGAGGGCTCGGATTTCCAATTTCATCCGTTTCTCCGGGGGCTCCTGGAGTTCTACGGCCTCCAGTTGCACAACCTTACGCCTGCCTCCATTTTGCATATTGCGGGCTTCGTGGCCCTTTGCGAGCTGTTTTTGGGCATCGAGGCTCATTTCGCGCTGTGGAAGAAGCTGTTCTGCCTTGTGCCCCGTTCTCAGGAGGGGTCGATATATCAAGTGGGCGGAGCCGAATTATGGCGCATCAACGGGACCGGATATCTATCCGGAACCCCAAAGAAGGCGTCCGAAGACTGGCCTTCGGAATGGTTTTATATAGAAGATGTCCCCCTACCGGACCCTGTTTGGATCGGCCTTCCTGAGTTCAATAATGCTCCTTTGAAGAAGCGCCGAAGCTGGCGCCCACGGAGCCCTCAGAAGGAAAATGACAGGGACTTCCTTTACCTGATGAGCCGGATAAGATTATTAGCTCATTCCTGACTGACCATGATCGGGGTCATGGCCACATGCATTATGCGGGGGGTGCAGCCGCTTCAGTATAGAGTCCACCCCATGTGGGATTTCAACGGGGAGGATGATGCCACCCGCTGCGGCCGAAAGGGGCCCGGATCGGTTGCTGCTCTGACGAAGGCCTTGTCCGCATTGTACAAGGGAGAAGAGGAGGAGTTCCTCCGCATCAATCCACAGGGCGGATTTTCTATGTACAATCCTCCAAGCTGGGTAAGCGGACACTTCTTTTTGCACATCCGTTCCATATTCCCTAGTTAAGTACCTTATCTTATGATTTCGGCGCAGGAATTGCGCCGAGCCGTAAACGATATAAACAACCCTCCTCCACAACCCGAGGATCCGGAACGGTCCCACGATCCGGCCTCCCAAGAGGATCCGGACATATCCGTGGAGCTGATCGATGGGGTATTTTATCAACTGAGCATCGACAATGCCTTGGTCGCCATTACGGCCGATTACCCCGGAATATTTCCAGCCTCACAGGTAACTGAGACCGAAGTCCCAATACTTTGAAAATGTTCCATCCGTGCTTATTTTTTATCACCGTATATCAATGGTGTTTTGCAGGGGGGGGGGCCTTGAGGCGGAGGGCCGAGCCTGCGATGGCTAGCCAACAAGGGGCAGCAAGGCCCAGCAGGCTAAAAAGAAGTGTAGTCCGGATCGAGACGCCGGCGCAACGGTATGGCGTGCCATCTTATTCCCAGGTTTTATTCCCGGAAGGTATACTAACGCTCGTGCTCTCTTCAGGAAAAAGAGCGCTCGCCGGACTATATCCGGAGAGGTTGCCAATCGAGCCTCCACCAGCCAGGCTCCAAAGCCAGGTCCATAAGCGGAGGCGAACACGAGGCGTGCGTCAGACACTCCTCCGGATGGAGGATGCCGACAGACTATCTGCCACCAATTCCGAGGTGGAGAGTGCCATGAATCACATGCGTCGCCGGACAGTTCTTCGTGACGAATGTTTCTCCCAAGAGGCATTGGATGCCATCAATTCGGGAGATGCGCACCTCCGTGCCGCTCAAAATGGTCTAGCCAGAGCCACGGAGCAGTATGTGAGAGACATACGGGTGAGAAAATTTGATGGTTATATATACCAGTAGCCCCCGAGACTTGAAATAGTTAGAATAACTGATTTAAGGATCATTTGTTATGCAGGATCTTACAAAAAAGAATACCCAACTGTCCCAGGAGCTAGAAGAGTGCAAAGCCCAACTTGAGGCCGCACTAGCCGCTGCAAGGGAGGCCAAGGAGACCCCCTCTCGTAATATACGCTTCGAAAGATAAGTATGTTGTGAAGTGCGGCGTGTGTGCAAATCTGACAATATCATTGCAGATGGCGCCGGAGTAGATCCGGACAAGCAACAACTCTTGCGCCGGTTAAAGTCCTGCGAGAGCGTACTTACGAGGGTGAGGCAGGAGAAGAATAATCTCCAAGATGCCAACACCCAGCTGGGCGAGGAACTGAAAGATGTTCGTGCCCAGCTCTCGGACTGTGTGAAGGAGAATCGACGGCTTCGACGCGGTATTTTTAGTAAGTGCTTGAACGAACTTTAAAAAAGAGTTATGTCTGTAGGTATGCTCACAGGTCGTCCTGCAGAGGAAATGCCCGGTTTTACGGGTGACCTTCTTCCCGAGCTCTTACAACTGCATGCGACGAGTTGGCGGTGATGAAAAGCGTCGCCGTGCCTTGTGGCCATCTGTCTCCCGCCGCGGCGCTGCGAGAGGCTTAAGGAGTCTGGCGGCGCTTCGGTTATAGTAGATATCGGCCGGCCGTCAAGGCGCCGGGGAGGCTTGGGCCATGGTGAAGACGCGGTACACGGAAGGTGACCCAAACCACATGGCCGAGGTCGAACTGTGGGGCCCGATGGGAAGGAGATCCTGTGAGCTTAGTGTACGGCCAAGTAGAATTGGCATAAAGTATTCCCAACAGACTGTAAACTAGACAGCCTATTAGATGGTATTGAGGAGGAATACACCCAATCAAATTGACTATGTAATTTAAGATGACATGTAAAATGCCTTCTAGCGGATTGTAGATCGTTTGTCATGGCGGACCTTCTCGCTTCAACCTCGGGACCCTATAGTCCGAGTGTGTCCGAATACCCTCACGGTTATGTAAGAACTGGGGCATGCATGGAGACCGGCGTAGGGTCATTAGTGCTTGAGCACAAGTGCCCAACTAGTTATGTTATATTACATGGTTAGTAAGAAACATCTTCCAGAAGAATAGTTCCGTTAGGGTTCCTTTTCACGGGAGGCATGCCTTAAAGTGCATGTCGGATTTGTGAAAAAGCGAGTAAAAGCATCTGGGGCAGATAAATAAATAAGTGAGAAATCATCTTTAGTTCACCGACCAAATATTCCCTTAAGAACGCTAGCCTTGGCTTCACCCGGTCTGAGGTACACATCCGGCTGACCGGCAATAATAATCGCAGAGGTGCTCCCTTTACCGCCTAGCCGAACAATCGGAAACATAGGGGTAAGCACAGGAGCCAGGCAACCCAGCTTGGCCAAAACTTAAGTCATATCGATGCATATAATGGTGAATAAAAGGTACATGCGGAAGTTTGACACATGTGTTGGGCATGAAGCCCATATAAATAAGCTTCTGTTAAAGAAGCCCCCAGGTATAATGAGCGCCGATAGCGCGTCAAGTGTGTGCGAACAATGCGCGGACGAGCCTTTAAAGGCTGTAAGAGAAAAGGAGGGAGAAGGAGAGAAATATAAGACAGCTAATGTGTGAAAAAATAGACAGAGGAAGGAGACGAACTCAGAATACGGCGCTAGGCATAGAATCTTCGGAGACGGGCTGCGTTCCATGGGTTCGGCTTGAGTCGGTTATCCGATGCATCTCGCAGACGGTACGCTCCACCGGTCAGGACTTGGTCGATAATAAAGGGACCTTCCCATTTGGGCTTGAGTTTGTCCTTTTTCTTGTCCGACAGGCGTAGAACTAACTCGCCAACGTTGTAAGTTTTGGCCCGTACTTCTCTGCTTTGATATCGTCGAGCCTACTAATGATATAGTGCGGAACGGGCTTTTGCCACGTCACGCTCCTCCTCCAAGGCGTCCAAACTGTCCTACCGATCGAGCTCGGCTTCTCTTTCTTCATACATGCGCACGCGAGGTGAGTCATGAATTATGTCGCAGGGCTGAAATGCCTCTGCGCCGTATACCATAAAGAATGGTGTGAATCCGGTGGTGCGATTCGGCGTGGTCCGCAGCCCCCAGAGTACGGAGTCGAGCTCCTCTACCCAGTGCGTGTTAGATTCCTTGAGGGACCGCACTAGTCTGGGTTTGATGCCGCTCATGATTAGACCATTTGCTCGCTCGACTTGACCGTTAGTTTGAGGGTGATGGACTGAAGCATAGTCGAGCTTGATGCCCATGTTTTTGCACCAGAGTTTGACCTCGTCGGCCGTGAAGTTTGTGCAGTTATCAGTGATGATGCTATGGGGGATGCTGTAATGGTGTACGACCCCTGATATGAAGTCTATCACCGGTCCGGATTCGGCCGTCTTAACAGGCTTGGCCACTATCCATTTGGTGAATTTATCCACCATGACCAGTAGGTATTTTTGCTTGTGGGATCCCCCTTTAAGGGGTCCAACCATGTCAAGCCCCTAGACCGCGAAGGGCCAGGTGATGGGTATAGTTCGGAGGGCGGTGGGTGGCATGTGGCTTTGATTAGCAAAGAGCTGGCAACCGTCGCATCGTTGGACTAAGTCCTGAGCATCTGCCCGGGCCGTCGGCCAATAAAATCCTGTACGGAAGGCCTTGCTCACAAGGGTCCGGGCTGCGGCGTGGTGCCCGCCGAGTCCGGCATGAATTTCAGCCAGAAGATTCCGCCCTTCCTCTTCGGAGATACACCTTTGAAGGACTCCGGTGATGCTTTTCTTTATAAAGTTCTCCCTCATGGACTTTATAGGCTTTAGATCGCCGCACTATGCAGCGTGCCTCGTTTTGGTCCTCGGGAAGTTCCTGCCTGGTTAGGTAGGCTAGGAATGGTTCCGTCCACGGGGCAATGACTGCCATTATTAGGTGGGCTGAAGATGTTACTTCGTTGGCAGAGCCTCCAATTATGTCAGAGCTCGGATCTTGGCTGGGTTTGCTTCAATTCCTCTACCGGATACAATGAAGCCCAGGAGCTTTCCGGCTGGTACGCCGAAAACGCATTTTTCCGGGTTAAGCTTGATGTCATATGTTCGGAGATTATCAAATGTACTAGAGTTTACTAGAGTTTCGACATGCTTGGTTTGCCCGAGTTTCGACATGCTTGGTTTTGACGACCACATCATCTTCGTATGCCTCCACTGTTTTGCCGATCTGGTTTGCCAGACATGTCTGAATCATGCGTTGATATGTTGTGCCGGCATTTTTGAGCCCAAAGGGCATTGTGTTGAAGCAGAATGGGCCGTATGGGGTGATAAATGCCGTTGTGGCTTGGTCAGGCTCTGCCATCTTAATTTGATGGTAGCCGGAGTATGCATCGAGGAAACACAATGAATCGTGTCCTGCGGTAGCGTCGATAATTTGATCGATGCGGGGAAGGGGGAAGGGATCATTTGGGCAAGCCTTGTTGAGGTCCTTGAAATCGACGCATAGGCGCCAGGATTTGTCCTTCTTTGGTACCATCACCGGGTTTGCTAGCAAGATCGGATGTTTTATATCTCTAATGAATCCGCCTCCAATAGTTTGGCTAGCTCCTCTCCCATGGCTTGTATCTTAGGTTCGAGAAACGCCAAGAGCCTGTTTGGTGGCTTGAATCCTTTTAGGATGTTTAGGCTGTGCTCGGCCACCGGCGTGGGATTCTGGCATGTCTCGAAGGGTGCGGACAAAATGTCCCAATTTTCGTAGAGAATTCTCGCGGTCTGGCGTCTACATCAGGGTTTAATTGTGCCCGATGGAGGCCGTTTTGTAGGGTCCGTTAGGTGGACTTGGAATTTGACTATTTCGTCCGCTAGTTTAAAGGAGGTGGACTTGGATCTTTTATCGAGTATGACATCATCCTGTTCACCGTGGGGCCTTGTGTGATCGGTTCCTCGGCCGCTAGGGTTTTGGATAGTGCCTCAAGGGATTGCGGCTGTCTTATTTTCGTAGCGGAGTGCTATGTCCGGTCACTAGCAAGAGTGATGATTCCGTTGGGCGGGCATTTTGAGCTTCATGTAACCGTAATGGGGTATAGCTTGAAAAATTGTGAATGCCTCTCGCCTAATAGGCGTGGTATCCGCTGCTGAGCAGGGCCACTTGGAGCGTGACCTCCTCGGACCTGTAATTATCCGGCGTGCGAACACCACATCCGGTGTGATTTTTCTGTGCAGCACGCTTCCGACCGGGTATTATTCCTCTAAAGGTTGTGCTGCTTCGCTCAATGCGGCTCCAGTCTATTTCCATTTTTCGAAGGGTTTCCTCATAAATGAGGTTCAATCCGCTGCCATCGTCCATGAGTACCTTAGTAAGGCGAAAGTCGTCCACTATTGGACTGAGGACCAACGCTGCTGGTGCTCAGGATGTTCGGAAATTAGGTTCATCACTGGCATTAAAGGTAATAGCCATGTCACTCCATGAATTTATTGTAGCTACTTGGTAGACTTCGGCAATTCTGCGGAGTGTTTGTTTTTCGCATATTATTTGATGCGAAAGTCTCGAAGACTGCTAATACCGTACTGGTATCCCTGTGCTGGTGCTCTGTGGATGTTGGGGTTAGAAGCTCTTCGCCACTTTTGGCCACCTGCCGGAGTATCCAACATGCTCTAAGGCTATGAGTTGGTGTGGCGCCCTCTGTACTATGAATTTTACAGGGTTCGTTGAGCCATCCCTCCAAAGACGGTTCCATGCCCGTAGAAGTTTTTGTTTTTGGTGTTTAACCGGGTGATTGGCGATAATGCACCCTTTTATATCAGACTGGGTTTGTATTCAGGGCCGGATTGTCCCAAAATCTTACATCGGTTTTCCAAGCGCTTTCCATCGCACAGTACTTTCGTACTATGGACGCCAAGTCAGCAAAGCGTGTGATTTCACGGCGACCTATGGCGTTGAGGATTCCCTTGTCCATGCAATTATTGCAGAAGAATGAAACTACGTCTTCCTCACGGCAGTCCTTTATCCTGTTCAAAACCAGGAGGAATCTGGTCCAGTAATGATGTACTGTTTCCTCGGACTCTTGCCTAATTTTGGATAGATCGCCTATGTTCGGGTGGGTGGGTGGAATTAAATCCGAAACCTCACCCAATCTGAGACTCAAAGGCCAAGGAGTTTCCGAACTCGGAAGCTTGGATTCTTGGATGTTGTCCAATGAATCTAGCATGTTGCCTGACTCTAAGTTCAGGTCTTGAGTGACGTCCTCCCCTCCGCGGGTATCCGGCTTGGAGGGATCGGGAATCCGGACATAGCTAGTCCTTAAGATAGATGAAGGTTTGCCGCATTGTTCCTCCACCACTGCAACGTGATGGGTGAGCTGGGGAGAATTAATCTCCCTCGGATCGGGTTTAGGCCCAATCTGATCGTAGTCTGTAGCGACTCCCAGGGCGGCGATGCGATCCAAGAGCTTGTTTAAAGAAGAGAGCTCCATCGGATCTAACTGCTCGGCGAGTTCTGAGTTGACGTGAAGATTGCTTTCAATGACCCGAGAAGTCATCGTCGGCGCGGCGGCCGAACAGGCGGTCATAAGAAAACCGCCTAGCGGAGAGTTTGGCCGATAGCCAAAGCTCCTTTAACAACGATGCCGTCTTTAAAGGCGGGATGAGGCATCCTTCACGATGGCGATGCGGCAGAGGAACTCTCAATGAAAGCACCAATGTCGGTGTCAAAACCGGCGGATCTCGGGTAGGGGGTCCCGAACTGTGCGTCTAGGCGGATGGTAACAGGAGACAAGGGACACGATGTTTTTACCTAGGTTCGTGCCCTCTCGATGGAGGTAAAACCCTACTCCTTCTTGATTAATATTGATGATATGGGTAGTACAAGAGTAGATCTACCACGAGATCAGAGAGGCTAAACCCTAGAAGCTAGCCTATGGTATGATTGTTGTTCGTCCTACGGACTAAAACCCTCCGGTTTATATAGACACCGGAGAGGCCTAGGGTTACACAGAGTCGGTTACAATGGGAGGAGATCTACATATCCGTATCGCCAAGCTTGCCTTCCACGCCAAGGAAAGTCCCATCCGGACACGGGACGAAGTCTTCAATCTTGTATCTTCATAGTCTAGGAGTCCGGCCAAAGGTTATAGTTCGGCTATCCGGACACCCCCTAATCCGGGACTCCCCCAGGGGTGTTCAGGAGCTGTTCATTCTTGCGACGAAGCTCATCTCGTTGCTCCCGGGTGAGAGCTTGGGGTACGTGCGGCTCGTGGCCCGCAGCACCGCCGTCAGTGTTGCCGTGTGACACGCCAACGCGACCGTCCCGAGCATCCATGTATCCCGGGGGTGCGCGATGTTCAGAGTTGTCCGCCATGAGGATTTCGGCGGTCGACTCAACACTTTCGCACTCGGACTCCTCAGAGGAATCGCCGAGTGACCCGCCGGAGAGGTCAAGGGCGGGCTCGTCAAAATCAAGAGCTGCCACATGCACCACCGCGGCCTGGGTAGCCACAGCGTGCTTGATCCAGCGCTGCAGCCGCGAGCACCCTGAACGCTTACGGCGGCGCGCGACGGGAGGGAGAGCACCCACTCGATACGGAGTCGAGGGCTGCCGGAGTAGGACTCTGTATGATGATGCGCAGAAATGCGTCACGCCGCGGACGGGTAGTGCCTCCATGTCCAGCGGACTTCACGAAGCCATGCTGAGTCGCCAACGATGAAGGAGAGCGTCTCGAAATGGACTTCGCCGTGGACTGACATGATGATGAAGAAATCCACCTACACCGTGAAATTTAGCTAGACGTCTAGCCCCAAGGTGGGCGCCAACTATCGGGGTTACGATCCTGACAATGAGTACTAGGGGTACGAATAAGGGGCAGAACCTAACTACGACGCAGGTGTAACACTCAGTGTTTAACGAGTTCAGGCCCCTCTCGGCGGAGGTAATAGCCCTATGTCTCGTGCCCTGAGGCTTGCTATGATTTGATGGGGTATTGATACAAAGGTTGCTCGTGCCCGATTATGGAGGGGGTGCGGCTTATATGGAGTGCGTCGCAGCCCCATGTCCTCCAGGTCGCTCGGGCATTATATGACACTGAATGCATCAGTTACAGGTGTGATGAGCCTCTACTACGACACTTACAGGTAACGGGACCCTTGACTCTGTTTAATGGGTGACTTAGGATTCCTCGTCCGTTGCAGCTCCCATCCGCTTGCTCACCTCTTTGGTCCGAGTGAAGGTTCGTCAGCCGCGTGGTGGATGGTCGTCTGAGTCCTGTTGAGCTGGCCGAGTGGACTTCTTGGAATATGCATCTGAATGCTGGTATGGTCCAGGGTCCTACCCATGGTGGTGACGGGCCCCATGTGGGTCCCAAATGACGGGTCTTGACCCTACCTGTAATAGGTGACCTCATCACCCACTGCATACACCACCAATGCAAAAGTTTAACTGATTTTATTCAATTTTCAGGACCAAACTACATCACACTTGTAGTTCAAATTTAAGCAATTTGTCATAATTAAGTATAAATCCAGTAAATCGATGACATATAGCAATAGTACTCCGAAATTCATGAAACTTGGTCAGTGGGCTTCCAATGTGGTTCACTTTAGAGAAAAAATGAGAAGACCCAATGTTACAACTGATTTCGGGCACTTCCTTCACACATAAAATCATTTCTAGCACTTCAAAAATGGAAATAATATTTTTTATCAACAAAAAAATGTTTTTTGTGGCAACATAATTCACAGTAGTAACACCAATAGCTGTGCCAAATATGAGCATGTTAGCTACTCGGATCGAATGGACCTGGCCAGGGCCATAGGCATATGCGATCAAATCCATACAACTTCATACTAGATAGCCCATTTTGTGAGGTTTGTTTTCAAAACTTTTAGTATTGCAAGTTTATGAATTTTTTTCCACAAACTAGTTGACACAAAAGGGGCCCATGCCCAAGGATTTTAATTTTTGAGGTCTTTTTCATTTTCTTTGTTGTTTTCAATATTGTGTCAAATTTGCTATGTTGACCATTCATACCAAATGGTTTGGAATTTGAACATTGGTTGTGCCCACTGCATACACCACAAAATTTTCCAATTTGTACTCTTGCTAAGTCAATCACATTGATACCTATCATGGACTGTGTGGACCCTGAACTTATCAGGGTTAAAACACCGCCTTACGTCATGTGAGAGCTAACTTTCAGACAGCTAGAACAAACCATAAGAGGCTACAAGGCCTACTTCATAGAAGCATATCAGACTTGAGCCTCGAAAGTTGGTCTTTATGTCGTGCCTCGAAAGTCGGCTTGTTATTTATTTTTATATGTCATATGCTATTTATTTCTCTCTCTCTCAATTTTGGCTAAAAAGGCTCCTCGATTTTGGTGTCTGACAAGACAAGTAGTATCCACTCACAGATCCGTTGTGATGTCATGTGTGGATTTGAGAAAACCAGTGGGGTGATGTCACATATATGAGATGGCAAAGAAATTAAGTATGGGGGGAGTTTTGTACTCGGCGAAAAGATTGACCCGGCTAGATGGTTTGAAGAAAAAACAAAGATTGAGGGGATGAGAAGATGCCAGCTCAAAAAGTTGGACACAGAGCTTCATCTTTCACATTTTCCGTTTTCCTTTTCTTTTTTCCAGGACGAAGTTTGACATGGATAAATCCAAGTTAAACTGGGAGCTAATGTTGGGGATATTCCCCATGACCAAGACCCGGCTCAAGGTATGAGCCGGCAAAACGCCATAAGTGTTATGGGTCACCTTACTTTCCGGGTCACGATGACAAGACAAGGAAATGATTGAAGGTCCGTAGCCAGACGCGGCCAAAGACCGGCTCATGGAGAGGCCTTGTGCGCCGGCTTGTGGAGAAGGCCCAGATGAAGAATTACCGAACTTGGGAAGCATGACAAATAGGAATTAGAGTAGGATACAGGTTGAAAGTTCGACCCAGAATCATCTGTAAACATAGGGGACTCAACCTATTATATAAAGGGGAGCCCCTAGGGCGAAAATACTAAGTTGCAATCTCTCAAAAGCTAGGTTAGCGAATCCGCATCCTTGTAATTGAGATCATCGTCAATATTAATCAAGCAGGAAGTATGTCTTTACCTCCACCACGAGGGGTCTAATCTGGGTAAATTTGTGTCCTTCGTTCCCGATCAACCCTGTTCAAGCGACCACCTAGTTGTGATGGCCTCCAGACTTAGTCCAGAGTTACAAAGATCCAATGTCCATGTGGCTCCGGTGTTTCGCGTTAAACATGTTTAGAATTAAACACATTTAGCACGCTCCACTCACTAATATCATGTCGAATATCCCCCGCAAAGAAAGCATATCTAATATCAACGCCATCATTTACCAAGTAACTATATCCTCCATAATATTGAGATGCAATTTATACTTTGCTAAATATTAATGTGTAATATAATTAAGATATTGCTTAATATCAGCATGCTGAAAATATTAGCACTTTCTTGATTATCTAATTCAAGTAAATAATAAACATGGCGATACAGTATGCAACTCATATCGATACCTAAGCATGCAAACACGTATAATACATAGAACCGTATATGAATACAACATAACGGATAGCACATGAACGAGTACCCTCCTGTTGGTCAGGCCAATGCGGCGGCGGCGGCAGCAACCTCGGTGTTGTCCACGGCCTTCTTCTTGGTGGTGGCATCGTCGGCCATGGAGTCGATGCAGAGGAAGTAGGCGAAGCAGAGGAGGACGGAGAAGAGGACGGATCGGGATCAGTCTCACCAAGACACTCTCCAAAAACCTTATGGCCCTTTTTCCGGATAGGATCTCAAAGAACGTGGTCCCGGAGTTACCTGCTCTCCCGACCAACCGTGCACATGGTCGTCGGCACGGGATGGCCGGAAGCAGAACAGTAAAAGGAACAATAGATGACGGCTAGAGTTACGCAAGGGGGTAGTGAGTGTGTGTCGCTTGCACTGGCCAACTCCTTCAATATATAGGCCTTTGGGTAGGATGGACCTGGGATGAGGCCGTCAAGCAGCCCACGGTCCAATGCTTGGACAATGGCACTTTTGTTAGCAACTCGTTAATTAATTCATGATTAATAATCATTTTTGACCTGTAAAAATAAAGCGTATAGGTATGAGCTCGGCTCGACTCATTTCCGTAACCCGTAACACATGTATCGAGGCGGGCTGTGGAGAAGCACGAGTACAGCTCCTCTTCTCAAACTTCCAGTGGCATATTGCAGAGCATCTCTTATAAAAGAGTCTCATTCTTACTTCACTAATAGTGTAGCACTAAACTTTTCACCACTTGTCATGCATCTATATGGACCTTAAAGATTAACCAGTAAGTATTATTTTATGCGGGACAAAGCTTATCTATAACTCAACACAACATGCATTTCACGTATACAATTACTAGCCTTGATACTCTGCCTACTGGTCGAATAGAATTCAGGCGTCGTCTGGTGAGTGAAATATTGTTGTGGTTCAGGTGGGATCTGACTCGGTTACGTGCCACTAAGGCCAACTCCATCGTGCGACCCTATCTTGTCCGGTCCTGTCCGTTTGAGGTAAAAGGGACAAATGGGACGGCCCAGCGCGCGACGGCCCGGACCCATTTGGTCTGTTTTGTGTCCGTGCCGACCCATTTCAAGCGCAAACTTGCGCCGGGTTTAGGTCGCGGTGGACAGCGAACGGACGCATCGAACGTCCGCGTCGGGGCCACGTGGCAGGCGGCCACCTACCTCCCACCCGCCAATATAAATGTGCACGGGCGGGCGGCCCCACCTGTCATCCGCACAGCGACGGGTCGACGTCCTTCTTAAATGGGACCCGTGGACCGGTCGTCGTCCTCATCCCCACGCCGGCCCCTCTCTGCCCCCTCGAAGTCGACCGCCCAAACCCTAGCCACTCGCCCTCGAGCTCGCCGGCCGGCGCAGCCATGGAGTGCAATGGAACCGCAAGGGAAGCACGACCACGAGGCCGGCTCCTCCTCCGCCGCCGCCGCTGATCCGTGAAAAGGAGGAGCCCGAGTCACCGCAGCGCTTCTCCGTCGAGCCCCAGCGTCACCGCCGCGCTCCTCCGTCGAGGCCCGCGCTGCCCCTTCACCATTGCCCCTAGGCCCTCCGTGGCGTGACCGGCAAGACATCTGCGGGACGTGTGCCGGAGGTATGGAGACGAGGGCGCCGTCCCGTGGAGCGACGCCCCCACCCCAACAGGTGGCACCTCTCGCGGACGGGTCCCCATCCCGCCCGATCGGCGACCGGCCGTGCAATAGCGATGAGATCAACCGCCGCCGCCGCCTCCTCACGGCGACACTGTACTCGACCACGGTATGCCCCGACTTCGCTCGGGATACATGGCTCTAGGGCGAGCACGGCGTGCGGCACGCGTCCCCGCCGCGGCACGCGTCGGGCGCGGAGGCCACGTCTGAGCCGGGCAAGGCGTCTGTGAGTGCGGCGCCCACGCGCCGCGTCGCCTTCCCGTCTTCGTCGCCTCCCCTCCGCGCATGGCGGAGGAGGAGGCCCGTCTCTGCGGCGTGTCATGGGCGACTCCATGAACACGGCGAAGCGGCAGCAGCGATGGGGCGGCTGGAGGAGGCCATAGCCTCTCTCGCCGCCGGGGGCGTCGCCTTCCGGGCTGCGGTGGTGGCCGTCACGGCGGCCGCCACGGAGGAGGCGATGGAGAGGACCCGCCGGCGTTCGAGAAGCTGTTGGGCGAGGTGGGGTTGGTCTCGCATTGCGCGGAGATGGCGCCGGCGTGGCGTGAATCGGTGCCCGCTCTCGCGGCGATCGGCGGGCGGGGCGTCGCCAGCGGGAGGAGGTGGTGCGAGCACCTCCGGCCGTCCGGCCGCCCGTCTACCGCACCGCCGCCCACTGTGGGCGCCGCCGGCCTCGTCGACCTCGTCGGCCGACAGCAGCGACACCGGCTAGTGAAGACTGGCGGCGCCACGCAGCGAGGCGCGGAGGCGTTTATTTTATATGTTAATTATGAAACTGGGCCGTTTGAGTGGCCGTGAAAACTAGGCCGTTTTGTGGCCGACCCCTATATATGTTTTATTTTTTTTTAAATGCGTTTATTTACTTTTTTAGTTATTTCATTCTTGTTTTTATATTTTTTTTATTCACGTCCACCCCAGACACGATTTGAGGTGCGGCCGTGCGGTGGACACACGCACGGCCCAACAGACACAGCCGGACACGGGCATACCATCAGCACCCCAAAGATACAAATTCAGGCCAATCCGGACGTCCGTTGGGGTCGCGAGGTGGAGTTGGCCTAACCACCAGCAACCTTTCCTTGCCGGAAGGATGAGGCAAGAAGCAAAGCTAGCGGTGGTTCGTGGATCGCCTCCTACGACCCGCAATCGTTGTACAGCGCACAACCACAGCGCTCGCCGTGCCAATTTAGCAACCACTGTTTGCCCTCATCGAGAGCCACGAAGACGCTGCACCTGTCAAAACGGTGAAGGGGGACGAGACTTTTGGTGGCTAAACGACGCCGAGGACACGGAGCGCGGGCGCCGGACAACGTTACTGCTGCCGTCCTGACACCCACCTGGAATTGCGTGGCTCGCCTGCCCGCTCCGGACACGCCGCTGCCGCTACCACCGCACCTCACGCGAAATGTAGCAGGCGTGTACTAGTAACACGGGAGGCGGTGCCGGGTACGCGATGCGGGGTGCGCGGAACCGGCCGTCCGCGCGATCCCGTCCCGTGGTCCTCGGATGGAGAAAGGGTGGCAGCGCCGCAAGCGTGCGGTGTGGGGCGTCGTCGAGGCGCTGTCACTCACGCACGCGCCCCACGGGCACGGCTGTCCCTACGGAGTACTACGCACCGCACGGAACCTACCGGCGCGTGCCGGTCTCCCCATGCTGTCGGTCCACGCCGCGCGCGCCTCCACCGCTTTCAATGCGGGCCCACGTCACGGCACGGGAGGAAGCAAACGGTGGGTGATCGATCGATCGATAGCCCAGGCGACGACGCGCTCGCCCGCGGGCGCTGGACCCGGCCGATGCCGACACTTGTCCCCGCCCTCGATTGCGCCGGCCGCTGCCGCCTAGCGTGCCGTCGTCACCCGTCCCTCTCGCCGGTCCCCCGATTTATTAAATTATTTGTTAATCCATCAGTCGGCGTCCCACTTTACGTGGTGGCTACGGGCCGAGCGGTGCGGTGCGCGGGGCGGCTTTCTGGCGGATCGCGATCCGGTTCGTGTCCCCGGGACGTCACGCGCCCGGCGGGCGCCGACGATGCGGTTGACGGGGCTGCGGAGATAATAAACAAACAAGCAACCAAACAAACCGGACGACGAGGCGATCGAGAGTGAGCGGGCGGCGTGGCCGTGCCGCGTCGTCGAGCGCGGGGCGTGGCCGGCAGCGGCGGGGCCAGGGGCCACGTGCCCGCGCGCCCACGCGGGCGGCGGGTTTTGCTAGCGCAGCTGGATGGCGGGCCCCGCCCACCCGTCCGCCCGCCGGCTGCGTAGCGTGAGTAGCGTACGTACGCCGACCGGACCGCTGCGCGGGACGCACGGCACGGATCGTGATGCGCCCGCCCGTCCTTCCCGCGGGGCCCGCGCTGGCCCGTGACGTGCTGCCGCAACGTGCCGCTCGACGCACCGCCGCGGGGCGGGGCCCACGCGCGGCGGCTTTGATGCCCTTTGTTTATGCCATGGAAGGACCCAGCCGGTTTTACATTCTCATCCCCGTGACATGCTTTTATTCTCTTACGATCTAAAATGTCAAGCGTGGAACTTCAAAGAAAAAATGTCAAGCGTGGAATTAAAAGAAAAATATATCAAGCGTGAGGAAAAACGAAAGACCCACACTACGTTAGTAAAAAATTTAGAGATTACTAGTACAGTACATCTATAATACATGAACTTGCACGGTGCGTATAGATTCATAAATTAAGTTGAAAAATGACACAGATGAGTCACTGAACTATGATTTCAGGCACATTTTGATACATTTGGTGTTAAATCTAACATCTGACGTTAACTCAATGACGTGCCAGTGGGCCCATGGTATCTTCTCTATATCTGTATGGGAGGTCCCACTCGTCAGCTGGACGTAGAAAAATAGAACTACGTGCCGCAGAATTCGAACCTCGAACATGAGAGGTTTCACGCACGGGTGATAACCACTTGAGAAAGTAAGAGTTGAATCATCACAACTAGTCAGTAATTGTATTATGAACACTTGATTGATTCTTTGGGCTTAAAGCTTTCTTTTCTGAAACTAAAATCATCACAACTAGTCAATAATTGCGTCATGATTCTTCAGAATATGATTATAGGAGACTGCCCACATATTCACCTGCCCACAAAATCAGCTATCCAGTTCTTACCTCAGATTCCAGCTTGTGATTGTTCTATGAGTTATATGCTGAAATGTCTATAATGCTCCTAGATTGGAACTGAATGCTAATTGCTAACACTTTGTTATTTCAGATAGTTTCATGCCTAATATGAACATGAAAGCGAGATGCAAATCTCATACAGTGCTTAATATTACAATTTTAAACGAGTTGCGAATATCACAAAGTGTTTGATATTACAAAATTCATACTAAGTCAACTCTCGACATACAATTTCGAAAGTAAGTAAGCATCCTAATTTTTATAGCACATATTTCCTAAGCATTGAAAGAAAATACAGAGAGATATGAGAGTGGGAGAGGATGAGACAGAAGCAAGCATAGATTCAACCGACCAAAACAGCAGCTGGCAGTTAGCACAGTTCTCACTCATACTGGAGCATCCATGAATGCATGATTTCGATCGATCCATCTTTCAGCCAAGCATGCATTCAGTTTTGTTTGCACTGTTTTGGAAAGTGTTGAGTAAACAAGGCAGTGCAGTTGTGTAGTTCCGACTTCGGAGTTTCATTCAGGCAGTCAAAGTCTTGCAGATTTTTGTATGGATTTGCAGGGTGATGGTAGGAATCAAAAATATGATGGACGCAACAATGTAAAATTGATAACTTTGGCCGTGATGAAACACAAATTTTACTCTTTTATACTGGTGCCAAAGAGACAGAGAAGAGCAAGAAGCTAGCTAGCTTAGTTGGGGTCAATGGCGGAGCTTGACGGACATAACAGGGGGTGGGGGGGGGGGGGCAACATGCAAAGTATGAATGTTTGGAGGGGCCAAATGAGAATATTTTCTTCCATCTAAGTCCTCAAGAAAACATTTCTTAAGTGAATTGCATTGGGCGGGGGTGGGGGTGGGGGGACGCCCCCCTCAGCACCTACTTGCCCGAAAGTGGTGGTAAACGAAGTTATGAGGAGGAAATTTATGCATGCTCGGGGATTGAGACAAGGAGACCCAATTTCACCGCTCCTTTTAGACATGGACATTCTCGTGCATTGATTATGAAAGCCGACAATGAGGAGGTCCTGCAAACTTTGCTTGGGATTAACCCCATTCAGCGCCTATCCATATTTGTCGATGATGTGCTTCACTAGACTGGCACTCTAGGATATCACTTTTGTCAATTATGCACTGGATATATTTAGTAAGTCCTCAGGCCTTCACGTTAACTACGACAAATCCTTGTCAATTCTTATCAACGGAGAGGAGGCTAACACTATGCGCATGACAGAGGTTTTGGGCTGCAAGATCGATTCATTCCCTTGTCATTACTTGGGTCTGCAATTGAGCTTGGATTATCTGACCAACTATCAATGGCAACCCATGCTAGATTCAGTCAAGGATTTCCTCCCAATTTGGCAGCGAGGGCTCATTGCTAGGACCGGCAGATTGGTGCTTGTCAAGACCAATCCACCATCTCATGGTCATTGAAGCTTCCGATCTAAGTTTCGAGGAAATTAATAGGTGGTTAAAAGATTTCTTCTAGGCGGGGTCAAAGCAAATTAATGGAGGTCAATGCCTTGTTGCCTGGGCTTCGGGTTGCAAGCCAGCTAGCTTGCGGGGTAGGGTGTCAAAACCCTTCAACTACAGGCTATTGCGCCGAGGGTATGATGGGAATGGTTGTGGCGCACTGACCCCGATAGACCGTGGCAAGGCTTGCAACTCCTAAATGATGATATTGTGCATCATGTTTTTGACAACCTTGTCATGATTTCTATGGGTGATGGAGGTAGGACCTTGTTATGGAGGGGTAGATGAATAAATGGCTACACTGTAAGAGATCTTGTGCCGCTCATTTCCTTGAAAATCTACACAAGGATTGCCAGTAAAAGGACAGTGAAGGTTGCACTCAGTAACCATGGCTAGAGAGAAGATGACGATATATCCAATAGCTTGTCCACTCTTGAACTTTTCGATATATCGTAGCTTCGGACTATCGTTAGCGCCATCACACTCAAGCCTGATGTGCCCGACACATTTATTTGGAGATGGACAAGTTCTAAGCACTACCCTGCAAACTCGATTTATAAACTATTATGCCAATTAGATACTAGATTTGTGTGAGCTTCATGCATTTGGAAGTGTTGGGCACCTCTCATGTACAAGATCTTCGCATGACTAGCATTCCTCTACCGCCTTTTGGACCTCAGATAGAAGGACTCAACATGGTCCCCCAACACAAACTTCTGCATGATTTACCTTCCTCCGAAATGAAGATACAATGGATCACATCCTTATGTACTGTGTGGCTTCTCGTGAGAATTTGTATAGGTGCTTTTGGTAACTGGGAGTCATTGTTCAAATTCCTAATCAGCAACATTCTCTAGACTCTAGAGGAATGGTGGCTTGGAACTCGACACCGTGACCACTCTTATTGCTTGGAACCTATGGGAACACTGGAACGCTTGGGTGTTCCATTCCATAATAAGGACAAATAGAAATCTGGCCAAGCACTAGCCGATCACATTTTAGACGAGTAACCTCTTGAGGGGAGCTGGAGCGGTGTATGTTGACTATCTAGTGAGTAGTTAGTTTTGTTTCTTTTTAGTGTGTGTACATACATGTTGCTTGCAACGATCGTAAGTTTCTTGTACATCTTTTGCGCTCTCTTCTATAAAATCATGATACGTCACTGGTGTACTCTCTCAAAGAATAAACCCCTAGAGTTTTCGGTGACCTTCGTCATCTAATCCAGCATCATCGTCTTCTCTGGGCCTTTGGCCCTTTCGGATCTACGTCATCGGCGTTTCATGGCAGGGTTCGGTGACCTCTCGGTTGCACGTGTGGATAGAGCTCCGTTGTTTCGACGGTGCCACGAAACTCTAGCCTCCGCTATTATCGACGTGCCGTTTGTATGTGCGAGCCAGAGAACACGAAAAAATACCAAAATTCATTTTCTTGATGTGCTTTTTTTTTTGAATTTTCTTGATGTGCTGCTTTTGTGGTTTATGCATTTTTTGAGTTGTTTTCGTGCATTTGTTGTGCCCACAAAGATCATGCCCAACGCGTGACCGAGAAGGGACGGAACCACAAAGTTTGTAACCGCCCCAGGGTTTGCTCAATTTCGCGGATCCCGAGGGTCCGGACGGAAAAGCGGGCGTTACAAATTGTAATGCCGCCACGCAAAAGACGAGGGGAGGGGCGGCGGCGCGGACAGTCAAAGCGCTCCCTCCCTGACTGCGCCGAGTTTTATTCCCTCCTCTTGCCGCTCCACCACTCGCTCGCTCCCCATTTCCTCCCTTTTTAACCAGCTGCTCCCCCCACCCCCTATAATAAGTCCCTCCTCCCCCTCCCTCTCCCACCCCCCAACCCCAGACCCTGCACGCCATCCATCAGCTTCATACGCACACACCCATCCGTCAACAAGAAAAAGAAAGCCAAGCCAGCCATGGCGCCCAGGACGTCCGACAAGACGGCGACGCCGCCCGCTGCCGGGGCCGCCGCGACCGGGCTCGCGCTCGGCGTCGGCGGCGGCGTCGGCCCGCACTACCGCGGCGTGAGGAAGCGTCCGTGGGGCCGGTACGCGGCGGAGATCCGCGACCCGGCCAAGAAGAGCCGGGTGTGGCTCGGCACGTACGACACGGCCGAGGAGGCCGCGCGCGCCTACGACGCCGCCGCCCGCGAGTACCGCGGCAACAAGGCCAAGACCAACTTCCCCTTCGCCTCCCCCTCCGCGCCGCCCGCCGCCGCGGCGGCCCTCACCGGCGACGGCAGCCGGAGCAGCAACAGCAGCACCGTGGAGTCCTTCGGCGGCGACGTGCAGGCGCCCATGCAGGCCATGCCGCTCCCCCCGTCCCTCGAGCTCGACCTGTTCCACCGCGCGGCCACCAGCACCGCCGGCGCCGGCATGCGCTTCCCCTTCAGCGGCTACCCCGTGTCGCACCCGTACTACTTCTTCGGGCAGGCCGCCGCCGCGGCCGCCGGCTGCCACATGTACAGTCAAGCCCCGAAGGTCACCGTGGCGTCCGTGTCCCCGAGCGACTCCGACTCCTCGTCGGTGGTGGATCTGGCGCCGTCGCCGCCCGCGAGGAAGCCCGTCCCTTTCGACCTCGACCTGAACTGCCCACCGCCGGCGGAGCTCTGATCGGGGCCGCCGGAGTTTATGTAGCTGATATGACTGCTAGTTTCTTTCGTCGCCTTCTTTTTTTGCCCCTAGTAGAAGGAAGAAAATTTGCATGTACCACCATGATGTTTAGGAGAGGCCGTCCGCCTTGCACAACAGCGGCAGGGGCAGATCTGTAAATACGGTTTCTTTTTTCGCCGGAGAGGCAGCCAGAGATGGATGGATGGATGTATTGTCGCCCAAGACAAGTCCTGCCGGCGTTGCCATGGACCGAATTATAATCGAGTTACTTCTACTTTGACAGACCACTCGTATTTACTCACTACTACTCAGTTACTTCTACTTTTTGCGAATCCTCTACTCCATTTACTAGCAGATCTTTTTTTATGAGAGTAAACATTAACCAGCATATCTTTGGTGAAACGGAAGGTAGATGGACGGCAGGAGTAAGTGCGTTTGCACCCGTCGTCTCATCTCATCTCGTCTGACCGATTGCTTGCGACCCATGCAGCACGGTCATTATTGGCCGGTCGAAGAAAGCTCGGGTCAGTCGGGTCACCTCGTGCGCGCGCTGCTGCACCTGCATGGATCCATGCTCGCCGCCCACTACGTGTCGAATTTACTACTGCAAATCGCGCTCACGATCTGTCGCAATAATAAACAGCGATGCCGATGTGCGGGGACGGCTCCTTGGAAAAAATGTCGCCGTCTCCGTCCGTCCTTTTGGGTTTTAAATTTAACCCAACCGCTGGTAGCTTGGCAGCACAAGTGTCAAATTACTCAAGATACGATAGAAGAGTATAAGGTAAATCCTGCAGCCGCCCTGCCGACGGAGGAAATGGTATTTTATTCCCACCCGCGCCTGCCTTGGCCGAGTCCTCTTCTCGCAGCGGCGGCACGACGGAAGTGTCCGGTGTCAGATCGTGGGAGCGAAAAATAATCAGGGCGCCTGCCGCCGTACGTACCCCGACGTGTCGTCCACTCCAGGCTGTTTCCTGCGGAGGGACGTAGGCGAAGCCGTGAGGGGGCATGTGGATAACGAACGAGGTAGGGGAGCGTCGTGGACGTGAGATAAATTACTTGTTAATTGGAGGGAGGGAGGAAAGCGGTGGCGCGGCGGCCAGCAGTGCGGTGCGGTGCCCACCGCTGCGGGGCGGGTGGGCCCGGGGTGGATCTTTCGCTGCTTCGCTCCCGTCGGTGTGGGTGTGGGTGTGGGCGTGGCCCCCGTACGGCGCGGGATCGCGACCGTGTGCGCGCGGTGCGCGGGGTGGGGCGGGGCGGGCGGTTGGTCGCCCTTTTCCGCTCGTGACCTTGGGAGTAGCGTGAGCGTGTGGGCGACGCGCCCGCGGGCCACGTGTGCCGCCGCTGCCGGCCACTCCCTGCCCTGCCGCCCCTGCCCGGATCCGCGCTGCGGCATCGCACTCCGTGGCCAACCTGTGACCTCAACGGGACGCGGGTAGCACGAGAGGAAGGGTGGGGGCTGCGCGCTGGGTGGGTTGGTTTGGGTGGTGCGTGTGCGTGGGGGGCGCAGCGGATGGGGCGGGGAGACCTGGCGTGGTCGCGGCAGACAGGGGAGGGCCCGGCGCGCGGGAGCGGCGGGCATCGGGGTGCAGTGATTCGCGCGGCGGCAGTTTCGCCCTCGCCTTCGCCTCGCCCGCGGGCTGTGTGGGCCCCGCGCGCGGCGCGGCGCCTGCTGCCTGCCCGATCCGCCCGTCCAGCCAGCTACGCGCACGCACGCATGTCGCCACTGGATGGATGTGGCCGGGCCGCCGGTTTCGTCGCGGCTCGCGGCTACGCGCCTCGCTGGTTTGTTTTCTCTAGTAGCAATTGTTTATTGTCCTCGTTCTCAATGCGTGCGTCGACGTCATACTACGTGATCGCTGGCGACGAGGGGTCCGGGAAAATTAGCTGCGGCGCGACTGGATGCCGGCGGTATAATAATGCTCGGTGCTCGCGAATTCCGTTGACGGTTCGGTTTGAAAGGGAGCGCGCGCGGTCCGGCCGGTATTCTTCCCGCCGGTGGAGCGCGTCTCGTTGGAAATTCGGTCGCACACTCGTGGAAATACGCATTGCGGTGACCGGTTGGCGTACGGGGTAAGAAATCCACAAGTTGAAAAACAACGTGCACCGATCTCGATCGGTGTAGCCGACCGTACATCCGGTCTTGTTCGTTTATTTTTATTTTTTAGCGATAATTGATCTACTGAATTACAACGAAGAGTGGATTTTTTAGTTCCTTTTTAGAATAGGGGGAATACTAAAAGTGGTCAGAATACCATGTGAGTGATCCATTTTCTAAGGGAAACCGAATCCAAAACCTAAACAAAATGTTTTAATTCAAGAGGGAAACCAAATCGAAAACCAAACAAATTGACAATGCTTATAAGGAATATCAGGCCAAAAAACCGAACAAGCAACCAGCCCTCATCAACCATACACCCAAAGGCCAAAATCGCAACAAACAAACACTCGAATCCAGCGTCACCGCTCCAACTTCCCTCCTCGCGCACGAGCTGCTACGACGCATGATTTGGACGCTTGTAGTCGATGCATGCTACACGAGACAAACGCCCGCGGACCACAAAATGTTTGTGTCAGATATCTGAGAACGGCGCACCGACGTACAAGCAAGACCGACCCTAGAAATCATGTCTACCATGACGACGTCCATACGACCCTCGCAGCACCAGGCATAATCCGCCAACACTACCTCTCGGAACCGTCACACCAACATACCACTGCTCGCCTTCGAACTGCAACGCCGCATGACCTGACTGCCTGTACCCAGAGCTACACACGGAAGCCATGCGTGGAGCACGACCATCACACCAACTCATCCAGCGCCGCAACCTTGATATACCGACCGCTCAGCTCCGAGCAGCAACGCCGCATGATCCTACCAACTCGTACAGAAAAAGGCTTTCACCCACAACGGCCAAACCAATACAAGGTGATGTGGAAATTCTTTACAAAACAGATCAAAGATGAAACCAGAATACAAGAGTGCCCACACCCTACCAAGAAGCACCCTAGGCTGCTAACAAGAAAAGAACTCATGGATCGAAGAGAGACTACTCAACTTCGATAGAACACACACGCTAAGCTGCCGCCAGAGTCTCGAGAGGATCCGTATACTCTCGCTTTGGGTCGTGGAGCATTGATTCTACCTGCCAAAACCGATGAGAGAGAGCGATGCTACCAACGTCGGGTGTAAAAGATTGGAAGCCGCGGGATCGCCTCCTGCGAGAGCCAATGGGGTATCGAGAAAGGATCCGAGGTCGCCCGCCGATGCTGAGGAGAAGCAAACATAGCGAACCTGAACTCCATCGCGATGCCCCCAAGGGGGTGACAGCAGCACACGCTGTCGCCGACGCTGCCGAAATATGGTCAAGGCTTTTCACTGGAAGCCCTGATGCGGATAGGAGCACCACAACGATGCCCTTCCCCCCAAAAGAGGGACATGGTACCAACAGACGTTGCCATTATCGATGCCGTGGTGTGAACGCTCACAGTAAGATGGGGCAGAAACAAGGCTTGATCAAGCGAGACGCATTGGGTGACACAAGAGGTATACAAGTTCACGCCCCTTTTGGTGGAGCTAAAGTCCTAATCATGTTCTTGCGTAAGAGTGTGTGTTTACAAAAGTTTTGCGCCAATAACTAGGAACCAGGGATGCCTCCTAGTTTTGCTAGGTGCAGTCAATCAAAGTCTAATAGTGCCAGTCCACTATGGGAGGTAACATGGGTCATCGTAATCTCTACTCCTATAAAAATCTCAGTTGGTGGTGATAGTGTGTCTGCCTCTGGACAACGTGAGCCGTCGATCTACCTGGAACCAACGGCTAAGATGTGTGTGCATAAAGACATGGCCTTGCCAGTGGAGGTAGCAGATATTTACCCACCTCTGCCACTGTATAAAATACGGAACTACTCATCCCAACCTCATTTCCTTTCTGGCTCATCTCCTTGCATTCTTGACATACAACCACGGCGAAGGTTCCTGAAGATGGAGTCTAGACTCTAAAACCCACTGCAACATCCTCCCGTCCCCTCCATACAACCACGTCAGTTGCTCCTCCACCATGCCCTGACGTCAATCTCCCTGTAGAAATATTTAACAAACTTTGAGCCATGGCAGAGCTAATTTTGTTGTGGTTCTGTTGCAATGCACAGACTTATTGTAATTAGATGTAATGTCATGCTTCAAGGTTTTAGTAACGTTCCAATTAAAGCCTTTGGCCGTTGGGCTGCTTCCATCGGAATGAAATACACCCAGATGAAGATGTGTCCTTCTCAATCCTAGCCGACTGACGGAAATCTTCACTCGGGTTACGTGTCCCGAGTGAGTAAATCCCCTCCATGCAGGATGGTATATTGGTACTTGATGAATGCGTGCTTGGGTCTTCGTGGGCCTTTGCTGGGTTTTAGGTCACCGTGGGCCTACCCGGTGGGAGAAAACATCATCATTAACCCCCGAACCCGTCGACATCTTGTAAAATTGACCCTACGATCTGCAGATCCGTAGGAAGCCATCAAAATCATTTCTACAAGATCTCAGGAATTAAACAAGACAATTTTGTAGGAAGTTCCTCGGTCCCCACGCTTGATCCCTATTGATTAACATGCACTTTAGCATACGTAGTGGGAGGCGCAGACGGCGCCTCAATTACTGCGCCCCACTTACGCCACCTATCATAAATGTTGTTTCTCTATGAACAGATGTACCTTATGGTCCATGACCATGTGTGAGTAGTTCTTAGGACCTTAGGGTCCATAATAGTAGCTAGATGACTCTCTCTCTCTCTCTCTCTCTCTCTCTCTCCCTTCTTTTGAATCTTCAATACCATGTTTCTGTTGGGGAACGTAGTAATTTCAAAAAAATTTCCTACGCACACGCAAGACCATGGTGATGGCATAGCAACGAGAGGGGAGAGTGTCCGCCCGTACCCTCGTGAGACCGATAGCGAAGCGTTATAACAACGCTGTTGATGTAGTCGACGTCTTCACGATCCGACCGATCCAAGCACCGAACGTCGGCACCTCCGAGTTACGCACACGTTCAGCTCGATGGCGATCCCGGACTCCGATCCGGCAAAGTGTCGGGATGAGTTCCGTCAAGACGACGGCGTGGTGGCGATGATGATGCTCCACCGACGAGGGCTTCGCCTAAGCTCATGACGATATGACTTCTCCGCGCGAGGCTTCGCCTAAGCTCATGACGATATGACCGAAGTGGAATATGGTGGAAGGGGCACCGACACGGCTAAGGAACGATCCGTAGATCAACTTGTGTGTCATGGGGTGCCCCTGCCCCGTATATAAAGGAGCCAAGGGGAGGTGGCGGCCCAAGGGGGCGCGCAAGGAGTCCTACTCCCTCGGGAGTAGGATTCCTCTCCAATCTAGTTGGATTAGGATTCCGGAGGAAAGAGAGAGAGGGGCGGCCCACCTTTCCTAGTCCTAATAGGACTAGGGAAGGGGGGGCGCGCCACCTAGGGCTGGCCCTTTCTCCTTTCCTCCAAGGCCCACTATGGCCCATGTATTTCCGGGGGTTCGGTAACCTCCGTTACTCGATAAATTTCGATTTCACTCGGAACACTTCCGATGTCCAAATGTAGGCTTCAATATATCAATCTTTATGTCTCGACCATTTGAGACTCCTCGTCATGTCCGTGATCACATCCGGGACTCGAACAACCTTGGTGCATCAATACTTATAAACTCATAATGAACTCATCATCGAAGCGTTAAGCGTGCGGACCCTACGGGTTCGAGAACTATGTAGACATGACCTAGAACCATTCTCGGTCAATAACCAATAGCGGAACCTGGATGCCCATATTGGTTCCTACATATTCTACGAAGATCTTTATCGGTCAAACCGCATAACGACATCGTTGTTCCTTTGTCATCGGTATGTTACTTACCCGAGATTCGATCGTCGGTATCCAATACCTAGTTCAATCTCGTTACGGTAAGTCTCTTTACTCGTTCCGTAATACATCATCTCACAACTAACTCATTAGTTGTAATGCTTGCAAGGCTTAAGTGATGTGTATTACCGAGAAGGCCTAGAGATACCTCTCCGACAATTGGAGTGACAAAACCTAATCTCAAATCGCCAACCCAACAAGTACCTTTGGAGACACCTGTAGTACTCCTTTATAATCACCCGATTACGTTGTGACGTTTGGTAGTACCAAAGTGTTCCTCCGTAAACGGAGTTGCATAATCTCATAGTTACAGGAACATGTATGGGTCATGAAGAAAGCATTAACAACATACTAAGCGATCAAGTGTTAAGCTAACGGAATGGGTCATGTCAATCACATCATTCTCCTAATGATGTGATCCCATTAATCAAATGACAACACATGCCTATGGTTAGGAAACATAACCATCTTTGATTAACGAGCTAGTCAAGTAGAGGCATACTAGTGACACTCTGTTTGTCTATGTATTCACACATGTATTATGTTTAGGTTAATACAATTCTAGCATGAATAATAAACATTTATCATGATATAAGGAAATAAATAATAACTTTATTATTGCCTCTAGGGCATATTTCCTTCATCTCCCACTTGCACTAGAGTCAATAATCTAGTTCACATCGCCATGTGATTTAACATCAATAGTTCACATCTATATGTGGTTAACACCCATTGTTCACATCGACATGTGAGCAACGCCCAAAGGGTTTACTAGAGTCGATAATCTAGTTCACATCGCTATGTGATTAACACCCAAAGAGTACTAAGGTGTGATCATGTTTTGCTTGTGAGATAATTTTAGTCAACAGGGTCATCACATTCAGAGCCGTAAGTATTTTGCAAATTTCTATGTCTACAATGCTCGCACGGAGCTACTCTAGCTAATTGCTCCCACTTTCAATATGTATCCAGATTGAGACTCGAGTCATCTAGATTAGTGTTTAAAACTTGCATCGGCGTAACCCTTTACTTACGAACCTTTTTTCACTTCCATAATCGAGAAACATATCCTTATTCTACTAAGGATAATTTTGACCGCTGTCCATTGATCTACTCCTAGATCCCTATTGCACTCCTTGCCTAGCTTAGTGGTAGGGTATGCAATAGATCCGTACACAACATGACATACTTTATAGAACCTATGGCTGATGCATAGGGAATGACTTTCATTCTCTTTCTATCTTCTGCCGTGGTCGGGTTTTGAGTCTTACTCAATCTCACACCTTGTAACACAGGCAAGAACTCTTTCTTTGACTGTTCCATTTTGAACTACTTCAAAATCTTGTCAAGGTATGTATTCATTGAAAAACTTATCAAGCGTCTTGATCTATCTCTATAGATCTTGATGCTCAATATGTAAGCAGCTTCACCGAGGTCTTTCTTGAAAAACTCCTTTCAAACACTCCTTTATGCTTTGCGAATAATTCTACATTATTTCCGATCAACAATATGTCATTCACATATACTTATCGAAAGGCTGTAGTGCTCCCACTCACTTTCTTGTAAATACAAGCCTTTCCAAAAGTCAGTATAAAATCATATGCTTTGATCAACACATCAAAGCGTATATTCCAACTCGAGATGCTTGCACCAGTCCATTGATGGATCATTTGGAGCTTGCACATTTTGTTAGCACCTTTAGGATTGACAAAATCTTACGGTTGCATCATATACAACTCTTCTTTAATAAATCCATTAAAGAATGTAGTTTTGACATCCATTTACCAGATTTCATAAAATGTGGCAATTGCTAACATGATTCGGACAGACTTAAGCATCGCTACTGCTTGAGAAAATCTCATTGTAGTCAACACCTTGAACTTGTCGAAAACCTTTTGCAACAAGTCGAGCTTTGTAGATAGTAACACTACTATCGATTGTCCGTCTTCCTCTTGAAGATCCATTTATTTAACATGGCTTGCTGATCATCGAGCAAGTCAATCAAAGTCCATACTTTGTTCTCATACATGGATCCTATCTCAGATTTCATGGCCTCAAGCCATTTCATGAATCTGGGCTCATCATCGCTTCCTCATAGTTCGTAGGTTCATCATGGTCTAGTAACATGAGTTCCGAACATGATTACCGTACCACTCACAGTGCGGATCTTACTCTGGAAGACCTCACGAGGTTTGGTAGCAACTTGATCTGAAGTTTCATGATCATCATCATTAACTTCCTCACTAATTGGTGTAGGAATCATTGGAACTGATTTCGTGATGAACTACTTTCCAATAAGGGAGAAGGTACAATTACCTCATCAAGTTCTACTTTCCTCCCACTCACTTCTTTCGAGAGAAACTTCTTCTCTAGAAAGGATCCATCTTAACAACGAATAACTTGCCTTCGGATCTGTGATAGAAGGTGTACCCAATAGTTACCTTTGGGTATTCTATGAAGACGCACTTCTCCGATTTGGGTTCGAGCTTATCGGTGAAAACTTTTTCACATAAGCATCACAACTCAAACTTTAAGAAACGACGACTTAGGTTTATTGTTAAACCATAATTCATACGGTGTCGCCTCAGCGGTTTAGATGTTGCCCTATTAAGCGTGAATGCAGCTGTCTCTAATGCATAACCCCAAAAGCGATAGTGGTAAATCGATAAGAGACATCATAGATCGCACCATATCAAATAAAGTGCGGTTATGACGTTCGGACACACCATTACGTTATGGTGTTCCATGTGGCGTGAGCTGTGAAACTATTCCACATTGTTTAAACTGAAGGCCAAACTCGCAACTCAAATATTTTTCCTCTGCGATCATATCGTAGAAACTTTTATTTTCTTGTTACGATGATTCTTCACTTCACTCTGAAATTCTTTGAACTTTTCAAATGTTTCAGACTTGTGTTTCATCAAGTAGATATACCCATATCTGCTCAAATCATCTTTGTGAAGGTCGGAAAATAACGATACTTGCCACGAGCATCAACACTCATTGGATCGCATACATCGGTATGTATTATTCTCAATAAGTCGGTAGCTTGTTCCATTGTTCCGAGAAGCGGAGTTTTAGTCATCTTGCCCAAAAGGCACGGTTCGCAAGCATCAAATGATTCATAATCAAGTGATTCCAAAATCCATCGACATGGAGTTTCTTCATCGCTTTACACCAATATGAACTAAGCGGCGATTGCCACAAATAAGTTGCACTATCATTATTAACTTTGCATCTTTTGGTTTCAATATTATGAATATGTGTATCACTATGATCGAGATCCAATGAACCATTTTCATTGGGTGTGTAACCATATAAGGTTTTATTCATGTAATGAACAACAATTTATTCTCTTACTTAAATGAATAACGTATTGCAATAAACATGATCAAATCATATTTATGCTCAACACCAAATAACACTTATTTAGGTTCCACACTAATCCCGAAAGTATAGGGAGTGTGCGATGATGATCATATCAATCTTGGAACTACTTCCAACACTCATCGTCACTTCCCCTTCAACTAGTCTCTGTTTATTCTGTAACTCCTGTTTCGAGTTACTAATCTTAGCAACCGAACAAGTATCAAATACTCAGGAGCTACTATAAACACTAGTAAAGCACACATCAATAACCTGTATATCAAATATACCCTTGTTCACTTTGCCATCCTTCTTATCCGCCAAATACTTGGGGTAGTTCCGCTTCCAGTGACCAGTTCCATTGTAGCAAAAGCACTTAGTCTCAGGCTTAGATCCAGACTTGGGCTTCTTCACTCGGCAACAACTTGCTTGCCGTTCTTCTTGAAGTTCCCTTCTTCCTTTGCCCTTTTCCTTGAGACTAGTGGTCTTTGTCAATCATCAACACTTGATGCTCTTTCTTGATTTCTACCTTCGATTTCAACATCACGAAGAGCTCGGGAATCGTTTTCGTCATCCCTTGCATACTATAGTTCATCACGAAGTTCTACTAACTTGGTGATGGTGACTAGAGAATTCATCAATCACTATCTTATCCGGAAGATCAACTCCCACTTGATTCAAGCGATTGAAGTACCGGACAATCTGAGCACATGCTCACTAGTTGAGCGATTCTCCTCCATCTTTTAGCTATAGAACTTGTTGGAGACTTCATATCTCTCAACTCGGTATTTGCTTGAAATATTAACTTCAATTCTGGAACATCTCATATGGTCCATGACGTTCAAAACGTCTTTGAAGTCCCGATTCTAAGCCGTTAAGTATGGTGCACTAAACTATCAAGTAGTCATCATATTGAGCTAGCCAAAGCGTTCATAACGTCAGATCGCTCATATTGAGCTAGCCAAACGTTCATAACGTGCGCATCCGCTCCTGCAATAGGTCGTCACCTAGCGGTGCATTAAGGACATAATTCTTCTGCGCAGCAATGAGGATAAACCTCAGATCACGGATCCAATCCGCATCATTGCTACTAACATCTTTCAATAAAATTTTCTCTAGGAACACATATGAAAACATAGGGAAGCAACAACGCGAGCTATTGATCTACAACATAATTTGCAAAATACTACCGGGACTAAGTTCATGATAAATTAAAGTTCAATTAATCATATTACTTAAGAACTCCCACTTAGATAGACATCTCTCTAGTCATCTAAGTGATCACGTGATCAAATCAACTAAACCATGTCCGATCATCACGTGAGATGGAGTAGTTTCAATGGTGAACATCACTATGTTGATCATATCTACTATATGATTCACGTTCGACCTTCGGTCTCCGTGTTCGATGCCATATCTGTTATATGCAAGGCTCGTCAAGTTTAACTTGAGTATTCGCGCGTGCAACTGTTTTGCACCGTTGTAGATGGACGTAGAACTTATCACACCGATCATCACGTGGTGTCCGGGTACTATTGAACTTTGGCAACGGTGCATACTCGAGGAGAACACTTCTTGATAATTTTAGTGAGAGATCATCTTATAATGCTACCGTCAATCAAAGCAAGATAAGATGCATAAAGGATAAACATCACATGCAATCAATATAAGTGATATGATATGGTCATCATCATCTTGTGCTTGTGATCTCCATCGCCAAGCACCGTCATGATCACCATCGTCACCGCGCGACACCTTGATCTCCATCGTAGCATCGTTGTCGTCTCGCCAACTATTGCTTCTCGACTATCGCTCTTGCTTAGTGATAAAGTAAAGCAATTACATGGCTTTTGCATTTCATACAATAAGCGACAACCATATGGCTCTGCCGATTGCCGATAACTTCGGTTACAAAACATGATCATCTCATACAAAATATAGCATCACGTCTTGACCACATCACATCACAACATGCCCTGCAAAAACAAGTTAGGCGTCCTCTACTTTGTTGTTGCAAGTTTTACGTGGCTGCTACGGGCTGAGCAAGAACCGTTCTTACCTACGCATCAAAACCACAGCGATAGTTTGTCAAGTTGGTGCTGTTTTAACCTTCGCAAGGACCGGGCGTAGCCACACTCGGTTCAACTAAAGTGAGAGAGCAGACACCCGCCGGTCACCTTTAAGCAACGAGTGCTCGCAGCGGTGAAACCAGTCTCGCGTAAGCGTCGCGTAATGTCGGTCCGGGCCGCTTCATCTCACAATACCGCTGAACCAAAGTATGACATCTTTGGTAAGCGGTATGACTTATATCGCCCACAACTCACTTGTGTTCTACTCGTGCATATGACATCAACGCATAAAACCAGGCTCGATACCCTTTGTTGGGGAGCGTAGTAATTTCAAAAAATTCCTACGCACACGCAAGACCATGGTGATGGCATAGCAGCGAGAGGGAGAGTGTCCGCCCACGTACCCTCGTGAGACCGATAGCGAAGCGTTATAACAACGCGGTTGATGTAGTCGTGCGTCTTCACGATCCGACCGATCCAAGCACCGAACGACGGCACCTCCGAGTTACGCACACGTTCAGCTCGATGGCGATCCCGGACTCGATCCGGCAAAGTGTCGGGGATGAGTTCCGTCAAGACGACGGCGTGGTGGCGATGATGATGCTCCACCGACGCAGGGCTTCGCCTAAGCTCATGACGATATGACTTCTCCGCGCGGGCTTCGCCTAAGCTCATGACGATATGACCGAAGTGGAATATGGTGGAAGGGGCACCAGACACGGCTAAGGAACGATCCGTAGATCAACTTGTGTGTCATGGGGTGCCCCTGCCCCGTATATAAAGGAGCCAAGGGGAGGTGGCGGCCCAAGGGGGGCGCACCAGGAGTCCTACTCCTCCGGGAGTAGGATTCCTCTCCAATCCTAGTTGGATTAGGATTCGGAGGGGAAAGAGAGAGAGGGGCCGACCCACCTTTCCTAGTCCTAATAGGACTAGGGGAAGGCGTGCCACCTAGGGCTGGCCCTTTCTCCTTTCCTCCAAGGCCCACTATGGCCCATGTATTTCCGGGGGTTCGGTAACCTCCGGTACTCGATAAATTCGATTTCACTCGAAACACTTCCGATGTCCAAATGTAGGCTTCCAATATATCAATCTTTATGTCTCGACCATTTTGAGACTCCTCGTCATGTCCGTGATCACATCCGGACTCGAACAACCTTCGTGCATCAATACTTATAAACTCATAATGAAGCATCATCGAAGCGTTAAGCGTGCGGACCCTACGGGTTCGAGAACTATGTAGACATGACCTAGAACCATTCTCGGTCAATAACCAATAGCGGAACCTGGATGCCCATATTGGTTCCTACATATTCTCGAAGATCTTTATCGGTCAAACCGCATAACGACATCGTTGTTCCTTTGTCATCGGTATGTTACTTACCCGAGATTCGATCGTCGGTATCCAATACCTAGTTCAATCTCGTTACGGTAAATCTCTTTACTCGTTCCGTAATACATCATCTCACAACTAACTCATTAGTTGTAATGCTTGCAAGGCTTAAGTGATGTGTATTACCGAGAAGGCCTAGAGATACCTCTCCGACAATCGAGTGACAAAACCTAATCTCGAAATCGCCAACCCAACAAGTACCTTTGGAGACACACTGTAGTACTCCTTTATAATCACCCAGTTACGTTGTGACGTTTGGTAGTACCCAAAGTGTTCCTCCGACAATCAGAGTGACAAAACCCAACAAGGCTTAAGTGATGTGTATTACCGAGAAGGCCTAGAGATACCTCTCCGACAATCAGAGTGACAAAACCTAATCTCGAAATACGCCAACCCAACAAGTACCTTTGGAGACACCTGTAGTACTCCTTTATAATCACCCAGTACTCGGTACACGGGAGTTGCATAATCTCATAGTTACAGGAACATGTATGGGTCATGAAGAAAGCATTAACAACATACTAAACGATCAAGTGTTAAGCTAACGGAATGGGTCATGTCAATCACATCATTCTCCTAATGATGTGATCCCATTAATCAAATGACAACACATGCCTATGGTTAGGAAACATAACCATCTTTGATTAACGAGCTAGTCAAGTAGAGGCATACTAGTGACACTCTGTTTGTCTATGTATTCACACATGTATTATGTTTCCGGTTAATACAATTCTAGCATGAATAATAAACATTTATCATGATATAAGGAAATAAATAATAACTTTATTATTGCCTCTAGGGCATATTTCCTTCAGTTTCAGCTAGCTGCCTCACACGATGGATGAACTTGATGTAATTAATCGGTGGTCTGGTTGTTGGATATGATGAATTGTCACTTTATGATCAGATTGTTTATTGAATACAATTGAATCTTTTGATGTTTTTTGTTGTACAATTAAATAGCGTTGCATTCTATCTGTCTTCTCTGGCCAAGTTTGATGGGTTTTTCTTCAGAAGGAGTAGTGCTTTGTAGTGGATTCAATCTCGCGGTGCTCTAAGGCAGTGACAACAAGGGCGAAGACATGTATTGTAATGCTCTGTTTCTTGCAGACTTAATACTTCGGTATGCATGTTGGATAGCGGTCTTTGAGTGGAGCATTAGTAGTAGATGCAGTTGAATTAACGGTCTACTTATCACAGAGGTAATGACAATATGAGATTATAAGATGAATTCTCATAGTCATAAATATAAATATTGTTATTTAATTGCTGCCCAACTGTAGTTCTTTCACCACACCACACTTGTAAGCTTGAGAGAGATGTCACTAGTGAACCTATGACCCATGGGTCTATTCTCATTACTAAAAACAAATATATTATCTGCTGCCCTATTTCCTTTTATTTTCCTTTGTTACAAACTATCTTATCACTTGCATTTAATCTTGTCACTAGCAAGATAAAGGGCTTGACAACTCTCTTGCCGTGTTGGGGACAAGTGTTTTTTGTGTGCAGGTACCGCTCACTTTGTTTTGCTACATGACAACTATTGGATTGATAATCTTGGTTTTCTAACTGCGGGAAATACTTGTTGCTAGGTTACATCACCCTTATACTTGGGGGATCCCAACCACTCCTACGGGAGCAAGCACTTCACTAGCTAATGTCACCACTCGCATCAATCTTATTAACCACCAACCCAATGTGTGCCACCTTCATTGGGTGACATTTGTGTTATGGAAGGGGGGAATTGGAAGGAATGTGTGTATAGGGACCGTGATTTGAGAGTGGTGCGGGGTTGCAGACAAATTGAGAGGCGTTAATCTAGTAATCTTACCACGTGAGAGTACCATGCTCATGTGGGAAGAATGATTTTGTGGTTTGTGGTTGGGGATGCACACTTATTAATGTAAGAAATTAAATAACAGGAGTTGGACACCAATTGGTCAAACCGGAATGATATCGACCATACCAAATCAATTGACCACCAGCTACCTCTCGTGGAATCCTCATGCCATGTCGACCACCCCAATAGTTGTGATGTTAATGCAATCAACAATACCCCCCCACAGCGAATCTAGTATGACCAATGTACAATCTCGCTTTGATTATGGTCAATCTTCTTGAGCAAGATCGTGCGAGTTCCATAAGCCTCTTTCACATCCTTAAACACCTTGATTAGACCTTGATATATCTTCATTGGCGTATGTTACTGTGTTATGCATAAGGAAGCAGTCTTTGTTAGTATAAATAGCAATATTGTTGATCACCGAGTTTCTTTGCCATCATTGGAGTTTCTGATAGAGGGTTGCTTCACTGGGGGTGACATCTTTGTCCTTCAACACTCAAGACCTAGAGTAGTCGTGTGTCTTGCTTGTGTTCAAGATTTCAGCGGTCATTTAATAAACAATTCTTTGTAATTTTCTTGCGCTGCTTTCATAATAACTTGATTGCTAGTATTATGTCTTCACCCCTTTGAAGGACTGAGTTGATAATGATGGGGTGTATGTCATCCATGTTTTTTTACCATCCAATCTACATCTAAAGTATGTGAGGTAAGATGTGTCAATTTTACAGAAGACCCCGTCACTCCACTGGACATTTACAGATCAAATATAGCATATTTCTGATATAATACCGACACCTAGATGATTCTTTTTCAAATTTCCAAACATGTATTATCAGTCTTCTTTGAATTTGCTGCAACCCGCGCATGCGCTTTGCCACTGTTTACTGCCTGTCGATGAAGGTCACTCGAAAAAAAAAGTGCAAGGAGAACGTGCTGAGCCGTTCGACTCCACCCACATTTGTGAAGCATCTCTTCATGCGTCCACAAAGACAAAGTAAAGTGCAGTGCCCTACGGGCCTCCCCCGGTCGCTGGTCGTGGAGCCACTAGGCCCTAAACCAAAAACTTGGAGTTAGGCCTTGCCGATCCCAAGGCAAGCAAGGAAGACCAGGGAAAGTGAAACAGACAGACGGTCAAAAAGTTTTGCGGCTGCTGCATGCGCTTTTGCTAATCATCTAAGGCTGGTCATAGTGGAAGTTACTTAGACTAATGTCATATGCATGACACTAGTCTAAGTTACTATCTTCATAATGCAAAGTAATATAATAGTAGTGTAAATAGATGAATTTCATTTATTAGGCATAGACTCATTTTGTCTTGGGAAGCTATTTATGTTACGAAGAATATACATTATGTTACCACCTCACATTAAATACTTGCCACATAAGCAAAAAATTTTTGAAGTGCGCTATGTTACTAGCTAAGTTACTCCCACTATGACTAGCCTAACAGCACAGCACTGGTGCTAATCCAACGAGTTGTTTCGTAAAGAGAAAAGTCGTCTGCTCTTCTCTAGCCTATCAATGCCCGAGCAGGCCAAGAGCACGCTGCCTAGTTGCTACTGCACACTGCTACGGAATGGAAACTGTAGCTAGAACTGCTAGGGGATGGGCACATTCAGACTGAAACTGTTTCGCGATGTTTGCTGTCCCGCGCTAGCCCTGGCGTCAATTATTTGAGGTTACGGGAAAATAAAAAAAAAACGCTGGTTGGATCTTCCATGCACATCTGTGATTGTAATTTTTTGTTGATAGCTTACCAAGCTGACCACTTGGTCCATGCACATCAGATAAACTGTTCAACACCAAGCACGCCATTGAACTGGAAAAGGGAAACTAGCATAGCAGCAATAGGGTAGAGATTACTGACGTCACACTCGGTAACTTGAGTCTTACTACTAGTACTGTACTGCCAGCTTAGCGCAATGCCGTTCAGACAACAAGCCGTCCTGGAGAACGCACCCGTGCGAACGCGATGCGCACGCTCACCAACCGAGAGTTGCTAGCCAGCTGCAGCTACTCATTGTTCCCCATTCGTGGTCACATGTCTAGACTAGACGCTAGGCAACCGTGCACATCTAAAGCCGCACAGTACAGTAGTGCTCTACCACCGGTAGCCGTCCTACCCCTAGTTTTATCTGTACTAGTGCTGCTGTTTAGAACGGATTTTACCCCCCTAAAAAAAAGAACGGATTTTCAGAACATGGAGTAATGGAGCACTTTATTTTAAGGAAAATGCTTGCGTCCGACGCGTCAGCCGAACGCTTGGACCGGTCTCGTCCACGCGCGCCGCGCTACAACTAATCAAACCACGAGGACCCACCACGTTATCTCTTTCCCCATCTCTGTGTCCTTCTCCTTCCCTTTTTTCCGTGTCTTTCTTCTTTTTTCCCACCTTCCCGGCTGCCATGGAAGTCCAACCCGGAGATCACCTCCAGCGAGCCCCCCTCTTCTTCTCCGGCGAACACCCCTAAAGCCGTCCCCCCGGGCCAGTGTCCTCCCCTTGATTCTTCCCCTCTCTCAACTGCATCTCCTACTGCTCCATGGCGACGGGAGGCAAGATTGCAACCAGCCATGGAGTTTTGCTGGAACCGACTCCTTGGCATGTTGGAAACGGCAACCCGGCGAGCTGCAACCGGCAATCACAAAAGCTACAACCGGTGATCGATTTTGCTACAACGGCGACGGGGTGGGGGCATCGATGAGCTATTTTTGCTGGAACCGGCAGAATTTTTTGCTGCACTCGGCATGGGCGTGGTTTTGCGACGACGACTGATTTTGCTACAACCGGCGCCGCGAAGCTTCCACCTGCGTTGAGAAAAGCTTCTTCCGGCGAAGTAAAAAGCTGGAACCTACGAATCAAGCTGCTGCAACGAAGGAAATTTGCTGGAACCGGTGAGATAAAAAGCTGGAACCGGCGTTGAGAAAAGCTGCAAGGGCGTGTAATGGTGAAGGTGTCCAACCACACACGAACGACGTGCATCAAGCTGAACCAGCGGCCGGCGATGTTGCGTGCGGCGGCCGGTCATGATGACGAACCTGTTTTGCGGCAAGGGCGGACGGCCATGCTGGCGAACCAGTTGGTGGCAAGGGCGGGCGGTGGGTTAGCTCCAATCACCAATGTCAGAAGCATGGGGCGACCAGGGGTGAGCGTGGTAGCACGGGTGGCCGACAAGCAGGAGCGGCAAAACAGCGGGCAAGGGTGGCTTGGGGTCGCCGGCGAGCGTGGGTGGCAAGTGGAACGAACGCGGCGGCAAGGGGAGCGAGTCAGCGGGGGGCTAGGTGTGGGGGGATTCGCAGGGATGAGGAAGACGATGACCCAGTCCACGCGAGAAGGCCTGATACGAGGGCTATCGAGCGGTTCTACGGGCTTTGTGTTAGGCAGATCGAACGGCTGACACTGGACCGGCCGAGACGTTCGGCCGGCGCGCCGGCGCCTAGCGGTCGCCTTATTTTAAACTGCTCCAAAAAGATGCTATAAAGATTAAAAAATGACTTTTTTTCCATGAATACGCTTGCATGTGTTCTAAATACCTGTGAAATTTCATTCAATAATACGCTGTATTACGTGCTACAAAAAAAGGCAAAAATTCAGCCCAAAAGCAACAACAAAAGCCCCTAAGTTTTTATGTATTTTATCTTTTACATGTAAGCGTGTATATTGCTGAAATTTTGGCCTGATATGCTGCATTGCTATAAGTTCGTGCACACAAAAATTTGAAAATTTTCAAGTCACAAAAATCTGTTTTTTTGTACTTTAAAATAAAGTGCTCCGTTGCACCTGTACTCAGATGCCAATTTTCGTGCTGCTGTTGCCATTCGTAGCCATATACCCTTAGGGTATCTTCAACACTGACCCGTAAATTTGCTTCCGCATCTATTCACGGACAGGAGTGATCAATTCGTGGACATGTATGCAGAGGCGGCCATCCACGTTGCTGCATGCATACATTTTAAACATTGTATTTAACTAACCGGATGAAAATAATATAAACACGACAGATTTCCTCAAAGTTTGGATAGAAAATAGTACAAATAATGTATAGTTCAAATTTTTGTGAGATGCATCACCCCACACATACAGCCCCTTCAGCTTCATCCAATAGTGTATGTGCGTACATGACCATCCCTCTGTCATGTGATACATGGGGCTCCCCCGCTCCTAGGGTTCCCCTGCCGCCGCCGCCGGCTCCCCCGCACGGAGCCGCCGTCGCGGCGACCGGAGCCCGCAGGAGCCGCCAGCCCCTACCTCCTCCCTTTCCCCTTATCCCCCCTCCATTCTTCCGTACCCCCGCGCCGCCTTCCCGAGCGAGGCAGACGGGGGCCATTCCACCGCGCTCCTCCAGCTCTCCCCCGTGTCCGTCCCTCCTCCCGCCGCCGTCAGCATGCGTCGCCGGCCCTCGGCCGCGTGGTGCTAGCGGTGGTGGGCATGCCCTTCTCCGCGCGCGGCCCTCACCTGCTCGAGCGGTGATGGCCGGCGGCGGTACGCCTCGGCCGACTTTGTTGCTGCCCGTCGGTGGCGATGCCGCGGGCCGCGGTGGTTCTCGACACGGCGGTGCGGCCGTTGGCCGTGGGGCGATGCGGTGGCGCTGGGCTTGGTGGCGCCTGCCCTGCCCAGATCTGGGCCTTGGGCCTCATCTGGGTTGGGCGGGCCGGTGGGTCGGCGTTTGGCGGCGTCGTTCCCTGGTGGTGGCGTGGTGGCGGCGGTCTCGGGCAGTGAGGGCTTCGTCGATCGGCGCGCTGCAGCATGGTGATAGGACAGTCCGGGTCCAAGTGGACCTGGCCGGGCATTCGGTGCCCGGCAAGTCCTTGTCGCCTCGTCCGGTTGGCCCCGCTGAGGCGGTGGAGGCTGTTGTTGGGGAACGTAGCAGAAATTCAAAATTTTCCTACGTGTCACCAAGATCTATCTATGGAGAAACTAGCAACGAGGGGAAGGAGAGTGCATCTACATACCCTTGTAGATCGCTAAGCGGAAGCGCCAAGAGAACGGGGTTGAAGGAGTCGACTCGTCGTGATCCAAATCACGGAGATCCTAGTGCGAACGGACGGCACCTCCGCGTTCAACACACGTACAGCCCGGTGACGCCTCCCATGCCTTGATCCGGCAAGGAGAGAGGGATAGGTTGAGGAAGACTCCATCCAGCAGCAGCTCAACGGCGTGGTGGTGATGGAGGAGCGTGGCAATCCTGCAGGGCTTTGCCAAGCACCGCGAGATATGAGGAGAAAGAGAGGAGGGCTGCACCAACAGCGGAGATCGATCACCTCTTATGGGCAGCCCTGGGCCTCACTATATAGGGAGAGGGAGGAGGCGCGCCTCTAGGGTTCCCACCCCTAGGGGCGGCAGCCCTAGATGGGAAAGGGAGGCGGCCAAGAGGGGAGAGGGCGCCCTAGGGCGGGCCTTAGGGCCCATCTAAGCCTAGGGTTTCCCTTCTCCTCCTTTGCTGCGCTTTGGGCCTTGTGGGAGGCGCACCAGCCCACTCGGGGCTGGTCCTCACCACCCTGGGCCCATGCAAGCCTCCGAGCATGTGGCCCCACTTGGTGGACCCAGGACCCTCCCGGTGGTCCCAGATGCTACCGATAAACCGCGAAACTTTTCCGGTGACCAAAACAGGACTTCCCATATATAAATATTTACCTCCGGACCATTCCGGAACTCCTCATGACGTCCGGGATCTCATCCGGGACTCCGAACGACATTCGGTAACCACATACAAACTTCCTTTATAACCCTAGCGTCATCGAACCTTAAGTGTGTAGACCCTACGGGTTCGGGAATCATGCAGACATGACCGAGACGTTCTCCGGTCAATAACCAACAGCGGGATCTGGATACCCATGTTGGCTCCCACATGTTCCACGATGATCTCATCGGATGAACCACGATGTCAAGGACTCAATCGATCCCGTATACAATTCCCTTTGTCTAACGGTATTGCACTTGCCCGAGATTCGATCGTCGGTATCCCGATACCTTGTTCAATCTCGTTACCGGCAAGTCTCTTTACTCGTTCCGTAACACATCATCCCGTGATCAACTCCTTGATCACATTGTGCACATTATGATGATGTCCTACCGAGTGGGCCCAGAGATACCTCTCCGTCACACGGAGTGACAAATCCGATCTCGATTCGTGCCAACCCAATGTACACTTTCGGAGATACCGTAATACACCTTTATAGCCACCCGATTCGTTGTGACGTTTGGTACACCCAAAGCATTCCTACGGTATCCGGAGTTGCACAATCTCATGGTCTAAGGAAAAGATACTTGACATTAGAAAAGCTTTAGCATATGAACTACGATCTTTGTGCTAGGCTTAGTATTGGGTCTTGTCCATCACATCATTCTACTAATGATGTGACCCCGTCATCAATGACATCCAATGTCCATGGTTAGGAAACCGTAACCATCTATTGATTAACGAGCTAGTCATCTAGAGGTTAACTAGGGACTTGGTGTTGTCTATGTACCCACACATGTATCTGAGTTTCCTATCAATACAATTATAGCATGGATAATAAACGATTATCATAAACAAGGAAATATAATAATAACTAATTTATTATTGCCTCTAGGGCATATTTCCAACAGCTGTTCCCTCCCTCCGGTCGCGTTGTGATCGCTCCCGTGGCCGTTTTTCCCATTCCATCTCCAGGTCTCGTGTTGGCAGCTCCAGTGAGGCGGCGAGGGTTGCCCAGTAATCGTGGTGGCACACGCTGGTGGGCGGATGTTGGGGTGATGCATGTCAAAATGCCTGGGGCGGTGGATGGTGGTCGTGGATCGGGAGAAATCCATGTCGGCTTGTCCGGCACCGACGCGGTGACGCCTGCAGGCGCCATCGATCCCTCCTGAGGGGCGTCGGATGTATCCCTTCCCCACCATCCCCCGTGTACCTGGGGAAACCCTAGAACGTGTTCAGGCAACAACGACGACACCCTCTCATCCCTTCTTGAAGGTGTTGCTTGCTGCACGACGCTTCGGGATGCTGGGAGCGTGGTGGTACTTCTTCAGAGGGTGCAGCAGTTGCCGAGCTTCCTTTCTCTGTTGATCTGCCGATGTCGGCATTTATTTCTCTTCTTTTTCTTCTTGTTTTTCCTTTTGGGCTCTGCTGTGTTGTGGCCCCAGCAAACTGGATGTATCGGTTGTCTGCTTTATAATATAAAGCAGGGGAAACCATTTTTCTTATCATGTGATACATGGTGGCAGCGCGTACATGCTACACAATGTATAAAGCAACATTGCATGAATGAATAACTGAATCTACAAGTTGAGCAACAAGAAGCAAAACTTACGATATCCTCCCCTGCCACCACGCAATGGCCACCATGCGTCCAACCAAGCAACCGCGTCACAAAACTCGGTGGTTTAGATGGTGCACCATCGATACGATAACAACATGAGATTGCGTTATTGGATGATGCGCATGTCGTAGGGCGCAATGTGCTTTCGCGCATGAACCGAATCATGCACACGCTGCCAGAAGAGGCCCCTCTACTCCTGCCTACGAAATCCCTGGATACGGTCAACCACACATCACACAACAACTCATCCTCTATGGCGGAGCACCTGCCTTCCTTTGTGCTATAAAAATATGACATGGCATTCGAAAATAAGCTCAATGGCATTTGACCAAACACCTGCCAAGCGTGAAGTCCGCCATGAATGACGTCGCTGGGGGCGGAATGTACTTGCCCACGACGGGTCCTGGGGGGACGCCATCGCCGTAAAAGGTGAGTGGGCACGTCAATGCTGGAGGTCCTAAAATTATTTGAAGTGTGCCAAGTAGGTCCTAAGTTTGAAAACATTCACCGCGGGGTTCGTCAGTTGCAAGCACACGTTCATCAGTAGCAAGTACACGTTCATCAGTAGCACATAAGTATAGACACACATTCACCAGTAGCAAATACTCCTTCCGTCCCAAAATAAGTGTCACCGATTTAGTAGAAATTAGCCACCTGTTTTATACTAAATCGACACCACTTACTATAGGATGGAGGGAGTATACAGCAATGCAAATTCGGCAACACAAATAGATATCATAGCACGCTTCCGGTTAGGAGGACAACATACCTGTGGTTGGATGATTTGCAGGACAGTGATATCCCTAGCCTACCAGAGTTCAGGTCCTGGACTTGACATTAGTGCTCGCATTTTTTTGAATTTATTTTAGATTTTTCGGCAATATTCGTTCAGTGAGAGAGACGTTCTCGTTGACTATGAGGCGCCTGTGGTAAATTCGTCAATCTCAACATGCTATGCTGGCTCAATTTTTCGAAGATGTTGATAAGCGTAGGGCGCGCGTGTATGCGTTCATAGGGGTGAGTGTATGCTCGTGTATGTGAGCGAAATCAATTGCATTGTGTTCAGAAAAATGCAAAAGGACTCGTTTCTTTTTGTGAATTGTTTTTTTTTGCTTTTCTTAAAAAGTTCGGGATATGAAAAAACATAGATTTACAAAAAATATTCACTAACGCAAAAAAAATGTTCACAAATTTAAAAAATGATAAAAAATAAAAAATGGACACAACTTTTGAAAAGTGATCTTTTTTTAATTTTGATGAAGAAAACTTGAATTTTGAATGAACATTTTTCTATCTGATGAACAAATTTTAAATTAATGAACATTGCTTTGAAATTAATGAACAAATCTTTAATCCAAGAACATTTTTAGAATTAAACGAACATTTTAATATGATGAAAAATTAAAAAATTATGAACGTTGTTTTGAAATTAATGAACAAATCTTTAGTCCGAGAGCATTTTTGAATTAAACGATTTTTAATATGACTAACATTTTAAATTGGATTAATATTTTATTGCAATGAACAAAAATTGAATATCAAAACATGTTTATCAATTTTAAAAAATGTTTGAATCCAAAAAATGTTTGAAAATGTTTGTGAATTTGGAACGGAAAAAGCAAAAAACAAAGAAAATAAAAAAAAGTGAAAATAGAAAAAGAAAAGAAAGAAAAATCGACTTAGGAAGACTCTATTAACCGTCCCAAAACGAAAATGGCTTGCTGGGATGGCCCAAATGTGCACAACGTGAAAATAAGGGGTGGTGGGCGCACGGTCGCTATGCTGCGACCCGCGCGCCAAAATGGGTCTATCGTCCATAATGGTACGTGGTTTCTGCGCCCCACTGGTCCCGTGGCTATCAGGCATTATCCATAGTGGGAAGTAACTTAAACTAGTACTTGCTTTGTCTGGGTTTATTGGTCCTTTTGGTATTTTGTGCCCAACTTTAACCGTAGATTTGACTAACAAATTATAAGTTATATGTCACAAAACTTATATTGTAGGATTCATATTTAAAAGAGGTTTCCAAGGGTACTATTTTTAGGGTATATAAGCTTGTTTTAATAGTTAAATCAAAGGTCAAAGTCTGACCAAAACTATAAAGAGGACTTATATAACATGCCAGAGGTAGTAACATGCATATGTTACTAGTTTATCTTATTACCTCTATAGGGGGGAGTAACATATGTGTGGTGTTACGCAACACTTCTTTTTTTAGCTTGTAATTTCATCTTGTCTTGGTTTATGTGATGTTATTCAGGCTGGTCATAGTGGGAAGTAACTTAGACTAGTAACATGCATATGTCTAGTCTATGTTACCACCTTCATAGTGGGGAGTAACATGTATGTAGTAACATGCAAGCCATCATTTATTAAGATGTAGACTCATTTTGTCTTGGGATGTGTTATGTTACAGTAACATATTATGTTACTCCAACCATCTCACTCCTCATTAAATACATGCCATGTAAGCAAACTTTTCTTGGGCTGTGTTATGTTACTTGCTATGTTACTCACACTATGACCAGCCTCATATTGTGAGTAATTAATTATGTTACTTAAATCATCTCTTTTCTCATTTTGACACACAAGCAAATTTGATGAGTTGAACATTATCTTACTGCCGAAATTACTCCCACTATGATCAATTTTAGCCCAAACAACTTTTGAGATGGACCAATCCCAAGAAAGAAGACAAATGAAAGAAAAACAAATAGACAACCGCACGAGCGCAGAGCGTTTGCTAATCTCTAGTCAGGCCAATCCAGTGAGTTCTTCATAATAAGAAAAGTCATGTACCCTATTTTTTTCTTTTTTTGCGAATGCGTCAGACAACTTCTTAGCGGAAAAATGTCGCACACTAATTTTAGCCATTTACCTATATTGTAACACCCCGGAAGTAACTTTCCATATTTGTAACTCCAACTCTTGCCATTTTCGGCATTGTGATATGATATTCCCTCCGTGGTTAGGTTTTTCTTCATTTTGCATTTTGTCCATGTCATGCATTTTATATCATGTCATCATGTGCATCACATTTGCATACATGTTCGTCTCGAAGAGTAGATCATTTCATCTCATTGCATCATTTTCATTTGAGCTCATCTTGATGCCCGAAATGCTGTTGGAAGATGCTATGTGATGTTAGTTTCTGTTTCTTAACAGAACTTGCACTTTTGTTATTTTTGCCATGATTGATGTGAGCACCCTATGAATTTGAGTCCTACATGTGTTTTGTAATAGGCCATGCCATCTTTCCAGGGGTATATGCCATGTATTTTTGTGATCTATGTGGTGACTAGCACAAGCATGCAATGTATTTTTGTGATCCATGTATTTTTGCCATGATTGATGTGAGCACCCTATGAATTTGAGTCCTACATGTGTTTTGTAATAGGTCATGCCATCTTTCCAGGGGTATATGCCATGTATTTTTGTGATCTATGTGGTGACTAGCACAAGCATGCAAAGTAGGTGTCCTGATGTTGCTGATTTCAGCTCTGTTTTGCTGATTTTTGATGCCATGTTTACTTGATGATACCGAGAGATCCATGCATATTTTGAGATACTTCAGTAAGTATGTTTTGTAAAACATGTCTTGCTCTATCCATCCATGCCTTTGTTTGCAATTATGGAGTGCCATAGCTTGAGTCAATCGAGCTCTACTTTTGCTATCAAATGTTTCCTGGCAGATTGTTTACATGTTATTCAATTTTGCCAAGCTTGTTGTGGTTGACCCATTTATGCTATGTTATTGTTCTTGCCATGTATGTCTTCTATGCCATGTCTTCTTGATGTATGTATGCTTAGTTTATCATATAAGTCTCTGTAGTGAGTGCATTGAGCTTGTAAACATGCCTACTCGTTATCAGTTTTTGACATGCCATGTTGCTGAATCTGTTAACGAAACTTTCAATGTTGACATGGGTGTTACTATATTTTCTGATCCCTTTTGGCTTATGGTCAGTAAGGGACTTTTGTTCTATGCTTTGAGTAGATTCATGCCATGCCATGTTTTGCTATTTTAAGTTCCTGTAGCATGTAGTTTTGTTGCTCTGAACATTGCAACCTGATGCTGTTTTTGCCATGTCCAGCCTGATATTTTGTGCACTTTTGCCATGCTTGTTTGAACCTGTTATGATGTGAACTAGCCGTAGCTCAGTTCTCATCTTTTGTCGAGCATCTTGTGTAGATCACTGCCATGTGCTTTGTTGATACGTTTGGGTGCAGTAGCTTAATTAATTGTTGCTTGCTAAGTGGCATCATGCTGTTAATGGCAGATTTGTGCCATTCTTGTTTTGCTTGTCATTTCCAAACCGTGCATCCGATTCCGGTGATCTTTATATCGATTTCAACCGAAATCATCTCATATTTCCAGTGGCATACTTGGTTTGCCAAGTTGATGCCTGGTTCATCATTTACCTTCCGGAGCGCACATACGCATTGCATATCACATCTCGCATATCATGTCATGTTTTGCATCATGTTGCTTGTGCATTGCACCGTGATTTATTGTGGTTCCTTTGTTTGTGTTGTTGCTTTGGGTAGAGCCGGGAGACGAGTACGTGAACGAGGAACCTGTTGAGAACGCTTACGAGGATCAAGTTTTCGACAACTCTGAGAACATTGCAGGCAAGATGACCATACCCTCGAAATCACTTCTATCTTTGCTATGCTAGTTGCTCGCTCTTTTGCTATGCCTATGCTGCGATGCCTACCACTTGCTATATCATGCCACCCATATTGCCATGTCAGCCCCTAACCATCCTTTTCCTAGCAAACCGTTGATTGGCTATGTTACCGCTTTGCTCAGCCCTCTTATAGCGTTGCTAGATGCGGTGAAGTGAAGTTTGTTCCTTGTTGAACATGGAGATGTTGTTCCTTGTTGGAACATGTTTACTTGTTGGGGTTATCACAATATATATATCTGCTATAATTAATGCATCTATATACTTGGTAAAGGGTGGAAGGCTCGGCCTTATGCCAGTGTTTTGTTCCTCTTGCCACCCTAGTTTCCGTCATACCGGTGTTATGTTCCTTGATTTCGCGTTCCTTACGGTTGGGTGATTTATGGGACCCCTTGACAGTTCGCTTTGAATAAGACTCGTCCAGCAAGGCCCAACTTTGGTTTTACCATTTGCCACCTAAGCCTTTTTCCCCGGTTTTCGCGAGCCCGAGGGTCATCTTTATTTTAACCCCCGGACCGGTGCTCCTTCGAGTGTTGGCCAACCGAAACGCCTGCTTGGGCCACCACGGGAAACTCGAGGCTTGGTTTTACTCGTAGTCTGTCTCATCCGGATGTGCCACGAGAACGAGATATGTGCAGCTCCTATCGGGATTTGTCGGCACAATCGGGCGGCTTTGCTGGTCTTGTTTTATTCTTTGTCGAAATGTCTTGTAGTCCGAGATTCCGAGATTGATCGGGTCTTCCAGAGAAGGAATATCCTTCGTTGACCGTGAGAGCTTATAATGGGCTAAGTTGGGACACCCTGCAGGTAATATCTTTCAAAGCCGTGCCCATGGTTATGAGGCAGATGGGAATTTGTTAATGTCCGGTTGTAGAAAACCGAAGTTGACCTCAAATAAAATACACATCAACGCGTGTGTAACCGTGATGGTCTCTTCTCGGCGGAGGGAAGTGAACACGGTGTTGGAGTTATGTCGACGAAGTAGTTCAGATCACTTCTTGATCGCTACTAGTTTCACGACCGTGCTTTGCTTCTCTTCTCGCTCTCTTTTGCGATGTAGCCACCATATATGCTAGTCGCTGCTGCAGCTCCACTTTACTACCCTGTCCTTCCTATAAGCTTAAATAGTCTTGATCTCGCGGGTGTGAGATTGCTGAGTCCCGTGACTCACAGATACTTCCAAAACAGTTGCAGTGCCGACGATGCGGTGCGGTGACGATCCGAGCTCAAGTGGGAGTTCGACGAGGAATGTGGTCGTTACTATGTGTCTTTTCCCGATGATCGAGTAGTGGTGCTCAGTTGGGACGATCGGGATCGTGTAGCATTTGGGGTATCTTCTTTTATTTTGGTTCCGTAGTCGGACCTTGAGTGTACTCTGTATGATGGATGTTTATTTATGTATTGTGTGAAGTGGCATCGTAAGCCAACTATGTATCTCTTTCCCTTATGTATTACATGGGTTGTGTGATGATTACCTCATTTGCGACATTGCTTTCAATGCGGTTATGCCTCTAAGTCGTGCCTCGACACGTGGGAGATATAGCCGCATCGAGAGTGTTACAAGTTGGTATCAGAGCCGACCCTGGCGGTTACACGGATGGTTGCGGACAGGTGCGTGGTCATGTTGTTCATGACGTTTGTGACCCGTCGTGGCACCCGACATGGCACATGTACCGGACTAGAAGCACAGACGCTTGTGCCAAGAGGGAACGTTCCGTGGCCCGACGAGGACGCCGGTTCCTCCGAGTGGGGTGTATGTGATAGCCGGCTTATTAGGGATGATAGACTACTCATATCAATAAGGAATTCCTTCTTTTCCGGGAGCCCATTCGACGTAACTCCAAAGTTAAGCGTGCTCAGCTTGGAGTAGTGTCGGGATGGGTGACCGATCGAAGTTTGCTCCGGAGTGCACGAGTGAGGACAATGTGCGCAGAAAAGACTAGTATTGATCTGTGGGGCGATCTAGATCCCGCCAGAGTAACGACCACTGCGGGTGTGTCCGGGCGTTACAAGTTGGTAATCGAGCCTTCCCGACTTAGGAGCCCCTACTTGATTGTTTGTTTGGCGTTGTTGTGTCTAGAATGGAAAATGTTTTGAGTCTTAGGATTATATATATCGAGAGTAGGATTCTTTTACTTCCAGTCCTTCATCAGCTCTGTGAGGTATCTGACGAGAGTTTTGACTCTTCTCTCCTCAAATTTCACTAAAAAATTTTAGGATCACGTGGGTATCTTGGAATCGTTCGATGGTTTTGTGACGAGAACATTGTTCTTGGTGCCTCGACATTTAGGGGTTGTGGCGGTGTCCCGGGAGTTGAGCTCCGAGGTGTTGTCGTCACAATTTTATCGTTGCATTCTCGAATACTGAGTTTTACCGACATCGAAATCTCTTTTGTGCGATTGTTGGTGAGATAACCCCGATAGCCCAAGATCGAGGCGAAAAGGGAGTATTGCCATGACTTGCATAACGGATGTTTTTCAAGGTCGAGGTACACGATTTCGAAGATTTCTTGGTTATGTGTTGACGGATGGATACAAGCTGGATCTAGGTATTGTTAGTTTGGGTGATATATTTTGTGTCCCCAGATCCCCAACACCAGATTGCATAACCAGATAGTTTCGGAGTTTATAGGTGGGAATTCTAGTAGCTTACAAGATATTCTTTCCGCGGATGTATGATTTGAGATTGGGGTTCAACGTCTAGTGGTCCGCCCATTCACGGTCGATTCTGATGGTCGCGAGACGCCTTAAAGAATCCTTGGCTATGCTGATTCGGGACGTCTTGTTTGTCATTCGTGACGTCCGCTATACGTCGTGTCCGTGTGGGCCTCACCACGAACACTTTGGGCGAAATCTCTATCATGTGTTTGTTCCGGCTCATTCTAGCAGCCAATCTTTTGTTTTCAGTTGTGATATTCGATTTGTTTCTAAGACAGATGTTGTTTCCATATCTTTATCTAAGTGGCTTCTCACCTTAATGGACGTGTGATGATTAACTTTGGAATTCATTCGTTCATTCTTGTTCGAATGTTTATTGTGAAGACTATATGTTGCAATTTCTATCCGTTGATTCTACTTGACTATTTGTCTATCAAAGGACTAACGGATGTCACCCTCTTCAGGATGGCTCCGCCAACGCGTCTGAATCCGGATCGCAATGATGGGGATCAGTCGAACCCTCCACCTCCACCTCCGCCTCCGGAGGCCTGGCAAGCTATCATGGCAGCCACCAATGCCAATGCTCAGATGATTTTGCAGCTCTTGCAAGAACGTACTCAGGGGCAAGGCAATCAAGGAAATCAAGGTCAAGGCAACAATCAGCCGCACTTTGCTACTCTCAGTCAGTTCCTCGCAAATCAGCCGAAGTCTTTCAGTTTCTGTGTTGAGGCTACAGACGCTGACGATTGGCTTGTGGATATCTGCAAGCATTTTAATTGTAGCAATGTCAGACCTGAGGACTTTGTCAAGTTTGCATCGTTTCAACTCAAGGACCAAGCTGCTGAGTGGTACCAGCAATACAAAGATTCCAGAGGAGGTCGTGTCATTACCTGGGATGAGTTCCGCCGTGATTTCAGAGCTCACCATATTCCAAAAAGTGTTGTTGAGAGCAAGCGTGAGGAGTTCCGCAATCTCAAGCAAGGCAACATGTCTGTCTATCAATACAATATCCAGTTCCAGAAGCTCGCTCGTTTTGCTAAGCAAGACGTACCTGATGAAAAGAGTATGATCTATCAATTCAGAGGTGGTCTGAGAGAAGATCTGCAATTAGCTCTTGTGCTTTTTGAGCCAGATAAGTATGATGATTTCTACAACATGGCTCTGAAGCAAGAAGCTGCCCAGATCAAATGTGAGGCCTCTAAGAAGAGAATCAGAGATGCAGTTCAGTCTTCTTCTTCCTCTCAAGTGGCAGCCAAGCAGCAGAAGTTCTACCTTCCTCCTCCTCCGTTCCGTTAGCCTTATCAACAGAAGAACTCAGGTGGCCGTGGATCTTCCCACCCACCCAACCCAAGCTATCAAAACAAGTCTAATTCTCAAGCTCCAAGGTCAAGTGCTCCTTACCACCGTCCGCTCTCTGAGGTGACTTGCAACAAATGTCAGCAGAAAGGTCACTATGCGAAGAAGTGCTTCAACCAAAGGCGCCTTCCGCCTCCTCCTCCTGTGAAATCTTCCAGCAATGCAGTGGTCAAGCATAATCCCAAGTCTGCAAAGGTCAATATGATGAATGCAGCTCAAGCAGAGGATTCTTCTGATGTGATCATGGGTAATCTTCCAGTTAATGATATTCCTGCCAAAGTTTTATTTGATACCGGTGCATCGCATTGTTTCATGTCTAGATCATTTGTTGCAAAGCATGATTTCATTTCGGAAATGTTGGAAAAACCCTTGGGAGTTGTTTCTCCAGCCTCTCCTATGAGGGCTACCACAAGGATTCCAGATGTTTCTATCAAGATGGGCGACTATAGATTTCTGGCTAAACCATTTGTTCTCGGTGACTCGGATATTGATCTTATTCTCGGAATGGATGGCTTTATCAGACAAAGCTCAGCTTGATTGTGCTGCTGTGGAAATTCAATTGACTCACTCTTCTAATGATGTGATCATCTATGCCGCTTCGTGATGAAACCATTCGGTTGTTTTCTCTCAATGAGAAGGGCGAATTGGATGCTATCTCGCAGATTCCGGTCGTTTGTGAGTACCAAGATGTCTTTCCGGAAGAGCTTCCGGGTATGCCTCCTCATCGCCGCTTGAATTCGTTATCGATCTTGAGCCCGCATGAACCCATTTGCAAGCGTCCATACAAGCTTGGACTGATGAGCTGAAGGAATTGAAGAAGCAGCTCGATGAACAAGAGCGTCTGGTTTGATCGGACCGAGTTCATCTCCTTGGGGTTGTGGTGTTCTTTTTGTCCAGAAGAAGGATGGCACGGACCGACTTTGCGTCGATTACCGTCCATTGAATAAGAAGACAATCAAGAACAAGTATCCACTTCCCAACATCAATGAACTTTTCGAGCAACTCAAAGGTGCTAAAGTGTTCTCCAAGCTTGACCTTCGTATGGGGTATCATCAGATTCGCATTCGTGAACAAGATATTCCCAAGACAGATTCGAACAAGCTTTGGTTCTTATGAATATCTTGTCATGTCTTTCGCCTTGTCAATGCTCCTCCAACATTCTCTCGGATGATGAACTTCATATTCAACCCCTACACCAATGAATTCGTCTTGGTCTATCTTGATGATATTTTGGTCTTCTCCAAGAATAAGAAGGATCATGCCAAACATTTGCGATTGGTGCTAGACAAGCTCGAGAGTATCAATTCTATGCTAAGTTCTCCAAATGTGAATTTTGGCTTGATGAAGTGCTTTATCTTGGTCATATCATCTCCGCCAAGGGCATATTTGTTAATCCCGAGAAGGTGTCCGCAATTGTGAATTGGGAACCTCCTCGGAATGTCAAGCAGCTCTCGCAGTTTTCTTGGTCTTGCAAGCTATTGCCGAAGATTCGTTGAGAACTTCTCCAAGATTGCAAAGCCTCTTTCCAACCTCCTCCAGAAGCATGTGAAGTATGTCTGGTCTCCTGAGTGTGACGTTGCTTTCAATACCCTCAAAGAGAGACTCGTCACAGCTCCTGTCTTGACTCCTCCTGATGAATCCAAGCCTTTTGAAGTGTTCTGTGATGCTTCTCTTCAAGGTCTCGGTCTGTGTTAATGCAAGAGAAGAGAGTTGTGGCTTATACCTCTCGCCAGATTGAAGCCAACGAGAAGAACTACCCCACTCACAATCTTGAGTTGGCGGCAGTTGTCCATGCATTGATAACGTGGAGACATCTCTTGTTGGGAAGGAAAGTGGACATTTTCACCGATCACAAGAGTCTCAAGTACATCTTCACTCAACCCAACCTCAACCTCAGCGCAGACTCGATGGGTGAAATGATTCAAGAGTACAACCCAAGTATTGAATATACTCCGGCAAGGCCAATGTCATTGCAGATGCTTTGAGCAGGAAGGCTTCGCAGCAGTCTAATCCTCAAGCCCTTTCGGCGGATCTCGTGAAGCTTTCCATAAGCTGAATCTTCAAGTTGTTCCTCAAGGCTTTCTTGCCAACCTCATAGTCTCTCCTACTTTGGAAGATCAGATTCGTGAGGCTCAACTTCGGATACCATGGTGAAGAAGGTGAAGCGTGGTATCGACAAGGGCATTTCAAGTACAAGTGCTTCCAAGTTAATGACAAAGATACTCTTTTCTTTGAGGACCGGATTGTGGTTCCTAAGGGTGATCGAGAAAAGTCATTATGAACGAGGCTCACAATTCGCTTCTATCCATTCATCCGGAAGTACGAAGATGTACCATGACCTCAAGCAATCATATTGGTGGACTCGAATGAAGCGAGAAATTGCTCAATTCGTGAATGAATGTGATGTCTGCAGAAGAGTGAAAGCAGAACACCAAAGACCAGCTGGTCTCCTCCAACCTCTTGCTATTCCGAATGGAAGTTTGATCATATTGAAATGGACTTCGTGGATGGCTTTCCAAAGTCCAAGCGTGGAAATGATGCTATCTTCGTTGTCATTGACAAGCTTACTAAAGTGGCTCATTTTCTTCCTATCAAAGAATCTATCACAGCAGCTCGGTTGGCGAACTATACACCTCGTGATTGTCTCCTTGCACGGCATTCCACAAGTGATATCTTGAGACCGTGGCAGCATCTTTACCTCCAAGTTTTGGGATTCTTTTCAAGGCCATGGGCACCAACATTCGTTTCAAAGACAGCTTTCCATCCTCAAACAAGTGGCCAAGTTGAGCGAGTTAATCAAATCCTTGAAGATATGCTCGGGGCTTGTGTCATTTCTTTCGGTATGAAGTGGGAAGATTGTCTTCCATATGCCGAAGTTCTCCTACAACAACAACTTCCAAGCGAGTTCGGCAAGGCCCCATTCAAAATTCTCTATGGCGAGAAAGTGTCGTACTCCTCTCAATTGGTCTGAGACAGGTGAACGCCAACTTCTTGGCAACGACTTGATCACAGAAGCAGAAGAGATGTGCCAAGTCATTCGTGAGAATCTCAAAGCCGCACAATCGCGCCAGAAGAGCTATTATGATGATAAGCACCGTGATGTGGCTTTTGAAATCGGAGACCATGTCTACCTCGCGTCTCTCCAATGAAAGGCACTCGCCGCCCGGTATCAAAGGGAAGCTTGCCCCTAGATACGTGGGTCCTTTCAAGATCATTGGGAAAAGAGGCGATCTCGCCTATCAACTTGAGCTTCCATCCAACTTTGCAAACGTGCACGATGTGTTTCACGTGTCACAGCCGCAAGTGCTTCAAGACTCTGAACGCACTATCAACTTCAAGAGATTGACCTTCAAGAAGAGCTCTCTTATCATGAGCACCCCGTTGCCATTCTTGAAGAAACCGAGCGCAAGACTCGCAACAAGTCAATCAAATTCCTGAAAGTGAAGTGGTCACACCATTCCGACCGAGAAGCTACACGGGAGCGCGAGGATCACCTCCGCTCGAGTATCCGGAGTTCTTTCAGTCCTAGATCTCGGGACGAGATCCTCTTGTAGTGGTGGAGTGTTGTAACACCCCGGAAGTAACTTTCCATATTTGTAACTCCAACTCTTGCCATTTTCAGCATTGTGATATGATATTCCCTCCGTGGTTGGGTTTTTCTTCATTTTGCATTTTGTCCATGTCATGCATTTTATATCATGTCATCATGTGCATCGCATTTGCATACATGTTCGTCTCGAAGAGTAGATCATTTCATCTCATTGCATCATTTTCATTTGAGCTCATCTTGATGCCCGAAATGCTGTTGGAAGAGTGCTATGTGATGTTAGTTTCTGTTTCTTAACAGAACTTGAACTTTTGTTATTTTTGCCATGATTGATGTGAGCACCCTATGAATTTGAGTCCTACATGTGTTTTGTAATAGGCCATGCCATCTTTCCAGGGGTATATGCCATGTATTTTTGTGATCTATGTGGTGACTAGCACAAGCATGCAAAGTAGGTGTCCTGATGTTGCTGATTTCAGCTCTGTTTTGCTGATTTTTGATGCCATGTTTACTTGATGATACCGAGAGATCCATGCATATTTTGAGATACTTCAGTAAGGATGTTTTGTAAAACATGTCTTGCTCTATCCATCCATGCCTTTGTTTGCAATTATGGAGTGCCATAGCTTGAGTCAATCGAGCTCTACTTTTGCTATCAAATGTTTCCTGGCAGATTGTTTACATGTTATTCAATTTTGCCAAGCTTGTTGTGGTTGACCCATGTATGCTATGTTATTGTTCTTGCCATGTATGTCTTCTATGCCATGTCTTCTTGATGTATGTATGCTTAGTTTATCATATAAGTCTCTGTAGTGAGTGCATTGAGCTTGTAAACATGCCTACTCGTTATCAGTTTTTGACATGCCATGTTGCTGAATCTGTTAACGAAACTTTCAATGTTGACATGGGTGTTACTATATTTTCTGATCCCTTTTGGCTTATGGTCAGTAAGGGACTTTTGTTCTATGCTTTGAGTAGATTCATGCCATGCCATGTTTTGCTATTTTAAGTTCCTGTAGCATGTAGTTTTGTTGCTCTGAACATTGCAACCTGATGCTGTTTTTGCCATGTCCAGCCTGATATTTTGTGCACTTTTGCCATGCTTGTTTGAACCTGTTATGATGTGAACTAGCCGTAGCTCAGTTCTCATCTTTTGTCGAGCATCTTGTGTAGATCACTGCCATGTGCTTTGTTGATACGTTTGGGTGCAGTAGCTTAATTAATTGTTGCTTGCTAAGTGGCATCATGCTGTAAATGGCAGATTTGTGCCATTCTTGTTTTGCTTGTCATTTCCAAACCGTGCATCCGATTCGGTGATCTTTATATCGATTTCAACCGAAATCATCTCATATTTCAGTGGCATACTTGGTTTGCCAAGTTGATGCCTGGTTCATCATTTACCTTCCGGAGCCTTTATACGCATTGCATATCATATCTCGCATATCATGTCATGTTTTGCATCATGTTGCTTGTGCATTGCACCGTGATTTATTGTGGTTCCTTTGTTTGTGTTGTTGCTTTGGGTAGAGCCGGGAGACGAGTACGTGAATGAGGAACCTGTTGAGAACGCTTACGAGGATCAAGTTTTCGACAACTCTGAGAACATTGCAGGCAAGATGACCATACCCTCGAAATCACTTCTATCTTTGCTATGCTAGTTGCTCGCTCTTTTGCTATGCCTATGCTGCGATGCCTACCACTTGCTATATCATGCCACCCATATTGCCATGTCAGCCCCTAACCATCCTTTTCCTAGCAAACCGTTGATTGGCTATGTTACCGCTTTGCTCAGCCCTCTTATAGCGTTGCTAGATGCGGTGAAGTGAAGTTTGTTCCTTGTTGGAACATGGAGATGTTGTTCCTTGTTGGAACATGTTTACTTGTTGGGGATATCACAATATATATATCTGCTATAATTAATGCATCTATATACTTGGTAAAGGGTGGAAGGCTCGGCCTTATGCAGTGTTTTGTTCCACTCTTGCCACCCTAGTTTCCGTCATACCGTGTTATGTTCCTTGATTTCGCGTTCCTTACACGGTTGGGTGATTTATGGGACCCCTTGACAGTTCGCTTTGAATAAGACTCGTCCAAAGAAGGCCCAACTTTGGTTTTACCATTTGCCACCTAAGCCTTTTCCCCGGTTTTCGCGAGCCCGAGGGTCATCTTTATTTTAACCCCCCGACCGGTGCTCCTTCGAGTGCTGGCCCGAACCGAGCCGCTTCATGGGCCACCACGGGAAACTCGAGGCTTGGTTTTACTCGTAGCCTGTCTCATCCGGATGTGCCACGAGAGCGAGATATGTGCAGCTCCTATCGGGATTTGTCGGCACAATCGGGCGGCTTTGCTGGTCTTGTTTTATTGCTGTCGAAATGTCTTGTAGTCCGGGATTCGAGATTGATCGGGTCTTCCGGTAGAAGGAATATCCTTCGTTGACCGTGAGAGCTTATAATGGGCTAAGTTGGGACACCCTGCAGGTAATATCTTTCAAAGCCGTGCCCGCGGTTATGAGGCAGATGGGAATTTGTTAATGTCGGTTGTAGAAAACCCGAAGTTGACCTCAAATAAAATACACATCAACGCGTGTGTAACCGTGATGGTCTCTTCTCGCGGAGTCCGGAAGTGAACACGTGTTGGAGTTATGTCGACGTAAGTAGTTCAGGATCACTTCTTGATCGCTACTAGTTTCACGACCGTGCTTTGCTTCTCTTCTCGCTCTCTTTTGCGATGTAGCCACCATATATGCTAGTCGCTGCTGCAGCTCCACTTTACTACCCTGTCCTTCCTATAAGCTTAAATAGTCTTGATCTCGCGGGTGTGAGATTGCTGAGTCCCGTGACTCACGATACTTCAAAACAGTTGCAGTGCCGACGATGCGGTCAGGTGTGACGATCCGAGCTCAAGTGGGAGTTCGACGAGGAACGTGGTCGTTACTATGTGTCTTTTCCCGATGATCATAGTGGTGCCCAGTTGGGACGATCGGGATCTGTGTAGCATTTAGGGTATCTTCTTTTATTTTGGTTCCGTAGTCGGACCTTGAGTGTACTCTGTATGATGGATGTTTATTTATGTATTGTGTGAAGTGGCGACTGTAAGCCAACTATGTATCTCTTTCCCTTATGTATTACATGGGTTGTGTGAAGATTACCTCATTTGCGACATTGCTTTCAATGCGGTTATGCCTCTAAGTCGTGCCTCGACACGTGGGAGATATAGCCGCATCGAGAGTGTTACAAGTTGGTATCAGAGCCGACCCTCGCGGTTACACGGATGGTTGCGGACAGGTGCGTGGTCATGTTGTTCATGACGTTTGTGACCCGTCGTGGCACCCGACATGGCACATGTACCGGACTAGAAGCACAGACGTTTGTGCCAAGAGGGAACGTTCCCGTGGCCCGACGAGGACGTCGGTTCCTCTGAGTGGGGGTGTATGTGATAGCCTGGCTTATTAGGGATGATAGACTACTCATATCAATAAGGAATTCCTTCTTTTCCGGGAGCCCATTCGGACAGAACTCCAAAGTTAAGCGTGCTCAGCTTGGAGTAGTGTCAGGATGGGTGACCGACCGGGAAGTTGCTCCCGGGTGCGCACAAGTGAGGACAAAGTGCGCAGAAAAGACTAGTATTGATCTGTGGGGCCAGTCTAGATCCCGCCAGGAGTAACGACCACCTGCGGGTGTGTCCGGGGCGTTACAAGTTGGTAATCAGAGCCTTCCCCGACTTAGGAGCCCCCTACTTGATTGTTTGCTGGCGTTGTTGAGTCTAGAATGGAAAATGTTTTTGAGTCTTAGGATTATATATATCGGAGAGTAGGATTCTTTTTACTTCCCAGTCCCTTCGTCGCTCTGTGAGGTATCCTGACGTAGAGTTTTGACTCTTCTCTCCTCAAATTTCACTAAAAAAATTTAGGATCACGTGGGTATCTTGGAATCGTTCCGATGGTTTTGTGACGAGAACATTGTTCTTGGTGCCTCCTGACATTTAGGGGTTGTGGCAGTGTCCCGGGGAGTTGAGCTCCGAGGTGTTGTCGTCACAATTTTATCGTTGCAGTTCTGGAATACCGAGTTTTACCGACATCGAAATCTCTTTTGTGCGATTCTTGGTGAGATAACCCCGATAGCCAAAGATCGAGGCGAGTCTTGGAGTATTGCCATGACTTGCATAACGGATGTTTTTCAAGGTCGAGGTACACGATTTCAAGATTTCTTGGTTATGTGTTGACGGATGGATACTGGTGGTGTATTTTAATTGAGATCAACCGGGTTTTCTACAACCGGATATTAACAAATTCCCATCTGCCACATAACCGCGGGCACGGCTTTGAAAGTTCAAACCCTGCAGGGTGTCCCAACTTAGCCCATGATAAGCTCTCGCGATCAACGGCGAATAGACCTTCTCCCGGAAGCCCGATCGATCTCGGAATCCGGCTACAAGACATTTCGACACAATAAAACAAGTCCAAGAAGACCTCCCGCGTGCGTCGACACACCCGATAGTAGCAGCGTATCTCGTCTCGAGCCACGACCGGATAAGCTAAGCGTCAGTACCGACGTAACCCAAGTTGCCAAGGGATGGTCCCGACGGTGCTCTAGTTTGGACCAACGCTAGACAAGCACCGCCGGGGGTAAATAAAGATGACCCTCGGGATCGCGACTCCCAAGGGAAAAAGGCTAGGTGAGGCAAATGTAAAACCAATGTTGGGCCTTCTTTGGAAAAGTCTTATTCAAAGCGAACTGTCAAGGGGTCCCATAAATCACCCGACCGCGTTAGGGACGCAAAATCCGGGAACATAATACCGATATGACGGAAACTAGGGCGGCAAGAGTGGAACAAAACACCGGGCATAAGGCCGAGCCTTCCACCCTTTACCAAGTATATAGATGCATTAATTAAATAAGATATATTGTGATATCCCAACAAGTAAACATGTTCCAACAAGGAACAACATCTCCATGTTCAAAAAGGAACAAACTTCATCTTCACTGCAACTAACAACGCTATAAGAGGGCTGAGCAAAGCGGTAACATAGCCAATCAACGGTTTGCTAGAAAGGGTGCAAAAGGTTAGAGGCTGACATGGCAATTGGGATGGCTTGAGCAACAGGTAAATAGGTAGCGCAGCATAGCGATAGAACGAAGCAACTAGCATAGCAATGATAGTAGTGAGATCCAGGGTAACGGTCATCTTGCCTGAAATCCTGCAAGGAAGAAGAACGAGTCCATGAAGTAGACGAACGGATGAAGCCGAACCAAGCGTAGACGAACGAATCCTCACGATCGCAACGCAACAGGAACTAACAAGAAGAAGCACACAACATAGTAAACACACCACACATGAACAAGACATGATGCACAACCAAGCATGATGCATGACAAAGCTACAAGAAGCTACTCATGGCAAGAGATGATGCAAACAAGAACAACACATCAAGGCAAGTTTAAATGAGGCCGGAAACAACATAGAACCATTCCGGTAAGTCCTCATATGCAAATTTCGAAATTGTTCCAGATCTGAATAAATCTTATGTTCAAGTTGTTAAACAGCAAGTTAATATGCACCACGATGATCTACACGAAATTCTAGTCAAGTTACATATAAAGTTCATTAGATTCGGAGCTACGGCCTAGAAGATATGAGCAAAACAAGATAAGCATGGCATTGATGCAAAATGCATACAAACATCAAGCAAACACCTCAAAACAAGGATCCAACATGATAATATGAAACTACATGCAAAATCAAGCAAGTTTCATATAGAGCACAATCAAAACGGAGCAACGGATCAACACCTACACCCTATACAAGTTATGACAATAACCTGTCCAAAACAGCAAGTAGGCATATTGCAAGCATCAAAACAATATGCTGCAGCATCTCAACGTAATAACAAAAGGCATGGGCATGATGCACAGGTAAAGCATTACAAAACATGAGCACTGATCTATCTCCAGAAATCACTAGAACATGCTCAAAATGACATGGCAAGATTGCAACTAATAACAGTTTCAGGCTTTGGCAGAAATATCATCAGGTTGCAATGTTTAGAGCTATGAAACAATATGTTACAGGAACTTAACATGGCAAACAAAGGCATGGCATGACTCTACTAATTGCATAGAACAAAAGTCCTTTAGTGACCATAAGCCAAAAAGGATCAGAATATATAGTAACACCCATGTCAATATCGAAAGTTTCGTTAATAGATTCAGCAACATGGCATGTCAAAAACTGATAACAAGTAGGCATGTTTACAAGCTCAATGCACTCACTACAGAGCCTTACATGGCATGGCAAGGCACCCAATAGCAAGAAGACATGGCATCGAAGATATACATGGCAAGAACAACATCATAGCATGCAAGGATCAATCACAACAACCTTGGCAAAATTGAATAACCTGTAAACAATCTGCCAGGAACATTTTGAAGCAAAAGTAGAGCTCGATTGACTCAAGCTAGACTACTCCATAATTGCAAACAAGGGCATGGATGGATAGAGCAAGACATGTTTAACAAAACATCCCTACTGAAGTATCTCAAAATATGCATGGATCTCTTGGTAGCATCAAATTAACATGGCATCAAAATATCAGCAAAACAGGGCTGAAATCAGCAACAACAAGACACCTAGTTTGCATGTTTGTGCTAGTCACCACATAGATCACAAAAATACATAGCAAGCACCACTGGAAAGAAGACATGGCATATTGCAAAACACATGTAGGACTCAAGTACATAGGATGCACACATCAATCATGGCAAAAATGACAAAAGTGCAAGTTCTGATAAAAATCAGAAACTAACATCACATAGCACTCTTGCAACAGCATTTCGGGCATCAAGATGAGCTCAAATGAAAATGATGCAATGAGATGAAATGATCTACTCTTCTATACGAACATTTCGACATATTACACGCGCAAAACGGAGCAACGATGACAGAGATATAGCATGATGAAAATGCAATAAAATAACAAAAATGCTCGGGACAGCAGAAAACGGAGGGGGAAGAAAGTCAACTATGTATCTCTTTCCCTTATTTATGTATTGTGTGAAGTGGCGACTGTAAGCCAACTATGTATCTCTTTCCCTTATGTATTACATGGGTTGTGTGAAGATTACCTCATTTGCGACATTGCTTTCAATGCGGTTATGCCTCTAAGTCGTGCCTCGACACGTGGGAGATATAGCCGCATCGTGAGTGTTAGAAGTTGGTATCAGAGCCGACCCTCGCGGTTACACGGATGGTTGCGGACAGGTGCGTGGTCATGTTGTTCATGACGTTTGTGACCCGTCGTGGCACCCGACATGGCACATGTACCGGACTAGAAGCACAGACGTTTGTGCCAAGAGGAGCGTTTCGTGGCCCGACGAGGGCGTCGGTTCCTCCGAGTGGGGGTGTATGTGATAGCTCGGCTTATTAGGATGATAGACTACTCATATCAATAAGGAATTCCTTCTTTTCCGGAGCCCATTCGGACGAACTCCAAAGTTAAGCGTGCTCAGCTTGGAGTAGTGTCGAGGATGGGTGACCAACCGAAGTTGCTCCCAGTGCGCACGAGTGAGGACAAAGTGCGCAGAAAAGACTAGTATTGATCTGTGGGGCCAGTCTAGATCCCGCCAGGAGTAACGACCACCGGCGGGTGTGTCCGGGGCGTTACATATATGCAAGTTGCCCTTTTTTTTGGTGAGTCCATTTTTTTACTGTTATTTCTTTTCCTTCGTGTTTTTTTTCCTTGTACTGTTTCATGGCTTCTTAAGCTGATTTTTTGCTTGCCCTTGTTTGGAGTAAGTTAACTTTACTTAGGCTGAATTTTTGGACTTGCCCCTGTTTGAGGTAAGTCGACTTTCCTATTGGCTTGAAGCATGATACACATTGCATGTCTTTTTTGTATGCATTTTTGTCTTTAAGTTTTTAGTCAAATTTACTTTTTTTGCATGGGTTTTTAACATCTTGGATGAGTGAAAATGCATACACACAAGTACTATACAGTATATGTATAGATTACACTAGTCTAGAAGTTGCACTATACATGGATGGGCTCAAAGCCCAGTGGCCAGATGGCGGTGGTGCCTCCAAGTCAGTGCGGGTTCGAATCTCAATTCGGATGTGTGTCTGGCCTTTCTCTCTCTCTCTCTCACTCTCATTTAAAAGCCATAGGGGCTCCTCCTTGTCTAGTTTTTCCGTCTTTAAAAAAACTCACCATTATATACTTACTCTTTGCATATTAAAAGTGCAAAGTTGTGTGCAATTTTTTTCTTTCTTGTCAATGAGTTATAGCAATGCCACTAATTAATTCTTTCTTACAAAACATTATTTTTTTAAATTTATTTTAGTTTTTATTTCATTTTTTAGAAAAATACACATATTATAGGTATGCCTACGCCTTTGTTCATCATTCTCATGTGAAGATTAATAGAACTCTAACTTTGTATATATACACAGACCTCATACTGTAATTAAGTTCCATTTGATCGCTAGATCAAAACTCACACATAGATTTTGTTTCAAAACTCACACATAGATATACCTTTGAACTTCAGCACTTGTGTGTAGTTGCCCGGATCTGCTCAACAAAATATAATGCCATAGCTTGTACCGTGACGCGAGGATGTGTGTCTGGCCTTTCTCTCTCTCTCTCTCACTCTCATTTAAAAGCCATAGGGGCTCCTCCTTGTCTAGTTTTTCCGTCTTTAAAAAAACTCATCATTATATACTTATTCTTTGCATATTAAAAGTGCAAAGTTGTGTGCAATTTTTTTCTTTCTTGTCAATGAGTTATGGCAATGCCACTAATTAATTCTTTCTTACAAAACATTATTTTTTTAAATTTATTTTAGTTTTTATTTCATTTTTTAGAAAAATACACATATTATAGGTATGCCTACGCCTTTGTTCATCATTCTCATGTGAAAATTAATTGAACTCTAACTTTGTATATATACACAGACCTCATACTGTAATTAAGTTCCATTTGATCGCTAGATCAAAACTCACACATAGATTTTGTTTCAAAACTCACACATAGATATACCTTTGAACTTCAGCACTTGTGTGTAGTTGCCCGGATCTGCTCAACAAAATATAATGCCATAGCTTGTACCGTGAGGCGAGGAAGACGTACGTTTGAAGCATGCACCATCAGGTTGGTCCTGCCATCTTTCAAGAAAAAAGTGACTGACAAAAAATTAAAATTTATTATTTCTTAGAGAACTTTATTTTTATTTTTATTTTTATTTTACTGTTATTTTTGTTCAATTATACTCGCTTTTGTGTTGTACCTTATCAACTATCGGGTCGGTTTCTATTATGTTTCAGGCCAAGCCCAAATACCTGGTGGGCTTCTGTTTTGTGGTTGCAAAGGGTTGAGTGCTCCTCCAAAAAGATTGACTTACCGAAATTAGTGAAGTGAATTTTGATTCTGACAAAAAAAAATCGATTTACCTAAATTGTTTTTTCTAACGACTTTGTGCCCAGCTATTCCCAATCTTGGCATCCGTTTTTGAGGTTAGGGGAGAGAGAAAACTGGCTGTTAGACCTTCCATGCCCGTCCTTTAAACTGTTTCAACACTAAAATCGCCATCGAACTGAAAAAAAGAGTGGTACTCAAATTAGTGACGAGCCACACCGCTAGCGCTAGCGTCGAGTTGAGGTATACCTTACAGTCGCTAACTTAACACTTACCAGTAGTTTTAGCGTCGAGTTGAGGTGCTCATCGAGGAAGGGTATACGTGTGTGCGTTCATAGAGATGAGTGTATGCGCGTATATATGAGTGCTTGCGTCTGTACTGTGTTTAAAAAAACCTTTTATTTTGATCTAGTACTAGTAGACCAACACCACACGTGTAAGAGCATCTCTAGCAGATCCCCCATCCCGCCGACCCGCAAAATGTATTTGCAGTTCGCGGAAAACATGTTTTACGGGCTGGCGCGGGTTGCGGCAGAACAAACCCCTTAAACTTAAACTGTAAAATCGAATATTTGTTTTTTTCTCACGTCTTCTTCCTCTCGCCCGTGTAGCTAGATCGCTCCTACGAAGCCGACAAACAACACATAAAACGACCAAATACAAAGCTGCTGACGTCTAGGAAGACTCGCAGGAAGCTAGCTAGCTCGAATCGATCCAAACGGTCAAATACGGAGCCACCGTCGCTGTAGCTAGCTAAATCAATCCAGTTGCTACCTACTCCCTCCGTTCGGAATTACTTGTCTCGGAAATGAGTGTATCTAGAACTAAAATACGTCTAGATACATCAATTTTCGCGACAAGTAATTCCGAACGGAGGGAGTAGCTAGCTAGCTGTGAATCAGAATCGATTCGAGTGGACAGACGAGCTAGCTAGCTAGATGAATCGGAATCGATTCAAGGGCGGGCGTGCTGAATCGATTCGGCCGGGGCGGGCGGGCAGGGGAAGGGTGGCCGGCGGGCGGCTGGCATCCGGGGACGGGCTGGGAGGCGGTCGGGACGGCGGACGTGGATGTTTTTGTGGCAGTTGGGCTCCCGCCAACTGCTTTCTGGCGATGCAGGGCACTGTAGAAGTGTCACGCCCAAGATGCGACCCTATCCAAAAGGAACTCGATGCTCCCACCAAGGATAGAAGCGCATCTTGAAGACGCTTTTGCAAGGTGGATATCATTACATAATACATAGGGATACATACATAAGGCATACAATGCCACACGAATATAACATCATCATATACAAGATCAACATCCGACTACGGGTGAAACATAAACAGAAGCTCAAACGACATCCACCCTGCTAGCCCAGGCTGCCGACCTGGAACCTATCCCCTGATCGAAGAAGAAGCGTAAGAAGAACTCCAAACAAGCAAACATCGCTCTCGCGTCATGAACATCGCAAACTGTACCTGCAATCGGTGGTGTAGTAATCTGTGAGCCACGAGGACTCAAGCAATCCCATTACCATGGGTATCAAGACTAGCAAAGCTTAATGGGAAAGGAAGGGGTAAAGTGGTGAGGTTGCAGCAGCGACTAAGCATATATGGTGGCTAACATACGCAAATGAGGCGAGAAGAGAAACAAAGGCGGTCGTCAACTAGTAATGATCAAGAAGTGATCCTGAACTCCTACTTACGTCCGACATAACCCGAAACCGTGTTCTCCTCTCGATCAACCCGAAAAGAGACACTCACGGTTACACACACGGTTGGTGTATTTTAGAAGAGTTTGCTTCAAGTTTACTACAACCGGATATTAACAAATTCCCATCTGCCACATTGAAAGGATCGATATGGTTGACTAGAGGGGGTGAATAGGCAACTAACAATTTTTAATCTTTTCTTAGCCAAATTAAACTTTGCAATAATAAAGGTTGTCTAGATGTGCAACTAGGTGAACAACCTATATGATGCAACAACACTAGCACACAAGCAAGCAAGGATAAGAACACAAATAAGCTAGCACAAGTAAAGGGATGAGATAACCAAGAGTGGAGCCGGTGGAGACGAGGATGTGTTACGAAGTTCCTTCCTTTTGGGGAAATACGTCTCCGTTAGGCGGTGTGGAGGCACAATGCTCCCCAAGAAGCCACTAGGGCCACCAGATTCTCCTCACGCCCTCACACAATGCGAGATGCCGTGATTCCACTATTGGTGCCCTTGAAGGCGGCGATCAACCTTTACAAGCAAGGTTGGGGCAAACTCCACAACAACCGGAGGCTCCCAACAACAACAACAAACCCACGAAGCTTCACCACAATGGAGTATGGCTTCGAGGTGACCTCAACCGTCTAGGGTGCTCAACACCCAAGAGTAACAAGATCCGCAAGGGATAAGTGGGGGGAATCAAATTTCTCTTGGTGGAAGTGTAGATCTAGGCCTTCTCAACCAATCCCGAGCAAATCAACAAGTTTGATTGGCTAGGGAGAGAGATCGGGCGAAAATAGAGCTTTGAGCAGCAATGGAGCTTGGGGGAAAATAGGTGGGTCAACAAGGAAGAAGATGACCCCTTTATATAGTGGGGAAACACATCCAACCGTTACCCCACTCAACAGCCCCGCACAGAGCGGTACTACCGCTAAGGAAGGGCGGTACTACCGCTGAGGGCGGTACTACCGCTCCCTACCTAGCGGTACTACCGCGCTACCACAGAGCGGTACTACCGCTCAGAGCGGTACTACCGCTCCTACTGCCGCAACTAGTGCCGCAAAACCCGACACGAGAAAACACCATCTCGAATCGAGGCGGTAGTAGGCGCGGTACTACTGAGGTAGTAGTCGAAGCCCGCGAGCGGTACTACCGCTCATCGGAGCGGTACTACCGCTCTGGTGAGCGGTACTACCGCTTATGAGCTTCGGCGGTACTACGCTGTAGGTCGTGGTACTCACCGCACAGGCTAAACCGAACGAGAGAGAGGGCAGCTCAAAGATGCGAAGGGAAGGCGGACGGGTGTGATAAGGATGTGTGCGTGTTGATTCCACCTAGCCTTACCAAAGCGGATCCCTCTTAATAGTACGGTGACTCCTCTGAAACTAGTCCACCAACAACGAACCGCAGGAGCTACACCGTCTTGAATAAAAGCACCGAGGGAGGAAATCGTCTCGTGCCAATGGATGATCTTACGAAAGAACTTAACGCACACGATTAGTCCGCAAAAGCATTGTCATCAATCACCAAAACCACTAGGGAATAAATATGCCCTTACAATCTCCCCCTTTTTGGTGGATTGATGACAATACGGGATTTGCATAAACACGATATATAGAAAGCATACAAACCCGACGGTCCTAACATGTAGTTGGGCTCCCCCTCGATGTGTGCTATTTAAATAAGTGCTTTGGACTGCACAGCATACATACTCGGATCAAAGCTCCCCCTACATTTTAGAGACCAAAAATCTAAGCATGGTGTATGAGAGCAGCATAGAAGATATAACAAGAAAGGCATGCAACTCATGAGCTAGATAGACATAGATAATGATACTGAAGGGGTAGGGTAGCATATGTCTCACACCATATGACTCGAACTTAGGTCTCACGGACAAACCAACCAAAGCAAGCCAACTAAAACAAGAATAAAACAAGACACACGAACGAAAGAGACACAACTCGCAAATCCCTAAGCTCTCTCCCCCTTTGGCATCGAGACACCAAAAGGAGAGGGAGCGCTGCTACGACCCCAGGTGAGAGCAAGCGAGGAACACACGCATCAGAGCCCAACAGAATCATCGGCACCACCGTCGTCAGTCTGGAAGTGCTCGGTCTCAGAATCGGTCCATGGGTAGTCTTCTGAATCCTCCTCCTCCTCGAGAAGCTGGTCCTCGAGATCCACTCTGGACAGTGGCGCCTAACCGACGCATGAGCTCCTTGTGGCGACCTCGGGCCTTCTTCTCGCCACGTGAGCCATGTCTTGACCGTGAGACTCCATGCGAAGAGCTTCTTGACCTTGGCCTTGAGCTTGGGCCCAAGATGGCTCTGTCCCGAGAGGGCACGAAGTCATCATCTTCATCCTCGGCCTCGATCTCCTCTTGATCTCCATAGCAGCAGCAGATGACGGAACACCAGTCTTAGGGGCTTGAGTGCCCCAGTTATCCTTCTTCCTCAGACGCTTGACATCGTGAGAGACCAAATCGCCAAGCTCCAGTGCCTCCTTGGGATAGACATGCTCCCAGGCCTTCTCAATGAGCAGCATAATGAACGGACCATAAATTGGGCATTTGCGCTCGGAGATGGCAGAAACCAGCTCGGACCACATAACATGAGAGATATCCAAGGTCTCTCCGGTGCTCTGCCCCTTCTCCCGCTGACAGAAGATAAGCATGTCCACAAGATAAGAGTGAACCTGGTCCAGATTCGATCGAGGAAAAGAGTCTCTCTGAAGATACGATGAAGTATATCCAGATAGGCGAGGTAGCTCATAGGTCTCCTTCTTTGTCTCGTGGTTGATTTTCAGTGCGAGTAGGGCCTGAGCTTGCTTGTGAGTGGCGATGGCTCGAAGGTGGGGGCGAAGCCGATGCAGACTCAAGTCCAAGGTCTTCCACCCCAATCAACTGCATGAAAGCTTTCCACTTGGTGACAAACAACTTGCCATTTGTCATCCAGTCGAGTCTGTCCTCATCGGTCCCAAGGTGAACCGTGGCATAGAATCGGGCCACTGACATCAGCATTGAAGTCCTTGTTGAATTGCATGATCCGGAGAATGTTCACTGAGTGCACATCTCAAGAGCTTCACCAAAGTAGTCGGGATCACTCTTCATATGCTCAATGTCGATGGAGTGCACTTTGACATAGAGATTCTTCTTGGCCTTGAGAACATCAAAATAGATGGCAAACTGAAACTTGTTCGAGCAGACGGTTGACCAAAGTGGGATCTTGGGCGACCTCATACGGATTCTTGACGGCGCCTTGCCCAGAACTCCTTGGGTGGCATTTCTGGCAGAGTTTTCCCCGGCTTTGTCTTGACCGCAGTCTTCTTCTGCATTTGGGGAGGAGGTGGAGCACTCGAAGATCCTCCGGCAGGCTCAGTGGTGCGGTAGCGCTTGGACGTAGCACGACCGGGGTTGACACGACGAGCTTGAGGCTCAGGAACCTCATCACCTGGAACCACACACACAAAACACGCAAACAACCGGAAGAAACAAGGATAAGCCACAAGAGCGAACAAAGAGGATCACAAAGAGGTAGGAGTAAGATGGATTTTGGTAGAGGCGGTAGTACGGTGACCTTTGAAGCGGTAGTACCGCTCAAGCGGTAATACCGCTCCGAGGAGCGGTAGTACCGCTCAAGCGGCAAGATCCGCTCCGGAGAGCGGTAGTACCGCTCGGGCGGGAAACAACCGTTTCCTACTACCGTGGTCAGATCCGTACTTCCGCCCTACCAAATTCAAAATACTCCAACCAAACACTAATCCAAACAGCCTAGAAGCCTTCTCCATCCTACTCAAGCCTAGATTTGGCCAAAAATCTAAGGATGCAACCGCTAATGCCCTAAGAAGCTAGATTGAAAACCTAGATAAAAAGAACAAGAGAGCGGGGCAATACCGACATCCATGGCAAGAGGACGGGGTGGGATCGACTCCACCGAAGGGAATGGAGAAAGACGGCCGGAGAGGAGATCCGCGGAGCCCTCCCATGGCGCCGGTTCTTTGGAGAGAGACAGCGAGAGGCGGCGAATGGGTATGGGGAGAAGAAACTCCCCCCCTTTCAAATAACCCCCACGCCTCCCAGTAGTAGTACCGCTTGAAGCGGTAGTACTGCTTAAAGCAGTGATAGTACCGCCAGAGCGGTAGTACCGCTTACCAAGCAGCGGTAGTACCGCTTGACAACCAAATGAGATGTCTCCTAGGCAAACAAAATGAAGAAAAATACACGAAGGAACAGAGAAAGTCGATGACAAGATAGAGACCATCAAAACAAAACACACGAACCATGAACCGGAACCCACTCCTTCAAAGCAAACAACACAAAAGGAGCAAGCTCGGGCCTCTCTCGAGAGAGGCGGTGGCGGAGCCACCTATGTTTGAGTCAATTGGTATGGCACCGAAGAATTATCCTTGGGTCCATGACCAAAACTCCTCTTTGAAGCACAAGCGCCATCAACAATGGCTAAAGTGAAAGAGTTGATCGTTTTATGCATAAAGGGGAGGAGAGTTCATTAATAGAACAACACTCCCCTATGTCCATGCCTACACCTAAACTAGACATTACATTGAGTGTGGTGGGAGTTGCACGGTTCAAGCCACATTGCTCAAATCAATGATATTTAGCTCATGCCTTAACTTCATGAAATCTTGCTTCATCCAAGGGCTTCGTGAAGATATCTGCAAGGTTATCATGAGTGTTGACATACTTGAGCTCGATCTCTCCTCGCCTAATGTGATCCCGGATGAAGTGATACCGAATAAACCGTCTTGAAGTGTTGCACGGGTTGAGAGAAATCTTGATGGCACTTTCATTATCACACCAAAGAGGCACTTTGTCACAATTGACACCGTACTCCTTTAAAGTTTGCCTCATCCATAAGAGTTGAGCACAACAACTACCGCCGCCACATACTCCGCCTCGGTGGACGAGAGAGACACACAACTTTGCTTTTTGGAAGACCAACTTACCAAAGAGCAACCAAGAAATTGGCACCCTCCGAAGTGGACTTCCTATCCACTTTGTCTCCCCCAATTGAATCCGTAAATCCTTCAAGCTTGAAGTTTGCTCCTCTTGGGTACCATAAGCCAAAGTTTGGGGTATGAGCCAAATATCGAAAGATTCGCAGCGCCACATAGTGACTTTCCTTGGTGCGGCTTGAAACCGTGCACACATACCCACACTCAACATGATATCCGGTCTAGATGCACAAAGGTAAAGCAGAGATCCAATCATGGGCGATATACCTTTTGATCCACCGCTTTACCATTGGGATCAATGTCAAGTTGGCACTTAGTAGGCATTGGTGTAGTAGCCGGCTTGACATCACTTAGCTTGAATCTTTTGAGCATGTCTTGAGTGTATTTGGCTTGGTTGATGAAGGTTCCTTCTCTTCTTTGTTTGATGTCGAAACCAAGAAAGAACTTCAACTCTCCCATCGAAGACATCTTGAACTTGGAGGTCATGAGGCGGCAAATTCCTCATTGAAAGCTTTGTTAGGAGAACCAAAGATAATATCATCAACATATAGTTGGCATACAAACAACTCCCCATTGACCTTCTTAGTAAAAAGAGTGGGATCGATTTGCCCCACTTCAAAGCCACGATCTTGTAGCAACTCGGTAAGGTGGTCATACCACGCACGTGGGGCTTGTTTAAGTCCATAGAGTGCCTTATCGAGTTGATACACATGATCCGGAAAGTAGGGGTCCTCTAACCCGGGGGGTTGCTTGACATAGACCAACTCATTAATGGGACCATTAAGAAAAGCACTTTTCACATCCATTTGTTGCAACTTAAAGTTGTGATGGGAAGCATAAGCAATCAACAAGCGAATGGATTCAAGGCGAGCAACGGGAGCAAAGGTTTCACCGTAGTCGATACCCTCGACTTGGGAGTAGCCTTGTGCTACCAATCTTGCCTTATTGCGAATGATGTTCCCATGAGCATCTTGCTTGTTCTTGAAAATCCACTTGGTCCCAATGACGTTGTGGTTCTCCGATGGCCTTGGCACCAATCTCCACACCTTGTTGTACTCAAAGTTGTTGAGTTCTTCATGCATAGCATTGAGCCAATCTGAGTCTTCAAGCGCCTCATAGACCTTTTGTGGTTCAACACAAGAGACAAACGCGTGATGTTCACAATAGTTTGCCAATTGTCTCTGAGTGCTTACCCTTTTCTTAGGCTTCCAACCACATTCTCCATGAGATGGCCTTTGGTTGTGAGTTTGGAAGCAATCTTGGCGGCACGACGCTCTAATTCCTCCTCGGAGGTGAGATGAGGAGGGGTCACTTGATCATCTTGAGAGCCGTCTTGAGCATGAACTTCATCTTGAGCATGCTCGGGGGAGAGAACTTGACCTTGGGCATCATTTGAGGTGATATCATCGTCTTGAGCACGATCTTGCCCTTGGTCTTGTTCTAGAGGTTGAGGGCCTTCACTTTGTTCTTGAGCGTGTGGGCCTTGGGTTGGTGATGGCTCCACTTGAGTGGAGCATTGTCCTTCTCCTTGCCACAAGGGGTTCCTCAATGGGTAGGATGAAGCCAACTCCCATTCTTCTTATGGCTTGAGGAGGAATTTCATCACCTACATCACAAGTGCCACTTTGCTCCACTTGGGAGCCGTTATTCTCATCAAACTCCACGTTACCGTCTCCTCAATAAGTCCGTGGACTTATTGAGGACACGATAACATGAGAGTTTGTAGCATAACCAACAAATATGCCCTCATGAGCTCTAGCTTCAAATTTAGACAAACGAACACCTTTCTTGAGAATGAAACACTTACACCCAAACACCCAGAAGTACTTAAGGTTGGGCTTGTTGCCGGTGAGTATCTCATAAGGAGTCTTGTTCAAGCCTTTGCGGAGATAAAGCCGGTTGGATGCATGACAAGCGGTGTTGATGGCTTCGCCCAAAAGTTGTATGGAGACTTGAACTCCGCCATCATGGTCCTCGCCGCATCCATCAACGTCCGGTTCTTTCTCTCCGCCACACCATTTTGTTGAGGGTATATGGTGCAGAATATTGATGCTTGATTCCCTCATCACTAAGAAACTCATCAAGGTGTAGTTCTTGAACTCGGTGCCGTTGTCACTTCTTATAGTCAAGATCTTTGCATTATGTTGACGTTGAGCTTCATTTGCAAAGTCGATGACGGTTTGTTGGGTCTCACTCTTCCTCTTGAAGAAATATACCCAAGTGTATCTTGAATAGTCATCCACGATCACCAAGCAATACTTTCTTCCTCCAAGACTATCAAATGATGGTGGCCCAAAGAGATCCATGTGAAGGAGCTCAAGGGTCTCTTTGAGTATATGATAGTTGTGGGAGGTGAGCCTTCTCATGAAGCTTTCCTTCAATACAAGCATTGCAAGCACGATCTTTGGCAAAACTAACATTTGTTAGTCCACGAACATGGTCTCCCTTGAGAAGACTTTGCAAAGATCTCATATTGACATGGGCTAAGCGGCGATGCCAAAGCCATCCCACGTCAACTTTAGCCATTAGGCATGTCGCGGTCTTAGTGGGTCGCTCCAAAAGTTAATCACATAGAGACCGTTTTGACATGCCCAACAAAAACTACTTTAAGAGTCTTGCTCCACAAGAGAGCCACGGTATCAATGTCAAAGAAAGTAGCAAAACCCATGACTGCAAGTTGTGAGCGGAAAGCAAATTGTATGCAAGGGACTCAACAAGCATGACTTTCTCGATCGTAAGATCATGAGAAATGACAACCTTGCCAAGACCCAATACCTTAGAATGTGATGCATCACCCCACTCGACATCGGTGGGCATAGATGGAATCTCTTGCACGTCCACCACCATGTCCTTGCTTCCGGTCATATGATTTGTTGCTCCACTATCAAGCAACCATGATCCCCAGGAAGCAAACCCCTACAAGAGATCAATGCTTGGTTTTAGGTACCCATTTGGTAATGGGTCCTTTGATGTTAATAACGAGGGTCTTAGGAACCCAAATAGACCATTCAATGTACTCATAAGAAGAACCAACAAATTTAGCATAAACATGCCCATCACTAGCACGGCACAACACATAAGAGGGGTTAAAGTTGCGGCTATGTTCGTGGGAATGATGTTGTCCTTCTTGACATTGCCACCCTTGGCACAGTTCTTCTTCTTCTTGGAAGCACCCTCTCCCTCCTTCACAAAAGTTTGCTTGAGAGGGGAGGTTGCTTGGTCTTGTCATTCTTCTTCTTGCTCTTGGGCTTGGCGCGAACCCAATCCCTCCTTGGCCACAACTTCCTTTTGATTACTCAAAAGGTCGTTAAGGTTCTTCTCACCTTGAATGCATGAGACAAGGCCCTTTTCAAGTTGCTCCTTCAACTTAGCATTCTCCTCAACAAGATGCACATGCTCACAACAAGGGTTAGTAGCATTTGCATTATCAATCAATATCATATGAGGAAAGGTGGCTTTCTCCTTGGTTAGCTTTACTTGAATTTGATCATGAGACTCTTTGAGACTAGCATGAGCACCCTTCAAGACTTTGTGAGCCTTGTCGAGAGTGTCAAAGTCCTCGTTGAGTCTAGCAAGATCAACTCCGAGCTTTGCCTTCTCGGAACTAAGCACACGAGACACAACAAGAGTATGATCAAGGTCTTTCTTTAATTTAGCGTGATCATCGTTGTGTGACTCCTCAAGAGCCAAACGAAGGCCACGCTCTTCCTCAAGAGCATTGGAAAGATCTGAAATCTCATCGGCATAGTCACGACTATGCCCTTCCATCTTAGAGATGGTTTCTTCATGAGTCTCGATCATGACATTGGCTTCACCAAGTTGTTCCAAGACAGCGAAGTGCATCTTGGATTTGCCCTTGAGTTTACTCATAAAGATCTCAAATTCATTTTCCTCTACATTAGTCCCTCATGTTCATCAATGCAATCCGTTAAAGAGGAATGATGGATGATGGTAGTTTTGATGTTGGGGTTACCTTGTTGGTGGCTTTAGCCATGAGGCACTTAAGCGGTGATGTTTTCATTAGGTGAACCGAAAAGAGACACGAGGAGTCATTGCAATGGCCACGGAGGCCATGGCAACCGGTTCACCATCCTCATCATCATCATCATCCTCATTGTACTCTTCTTGAACCACCAAGGCTTTGTGAGGAGACTTCTTTGGAAAGTTGCTCTTGTTGGGGAAAGACTTGACCTTGTCCTTACGGATGAGCTTGCCACCATTGTCTTCCCTCTTCTCATATGGGCATTCCGCAACAAAGTGACTCACATTGCCACAATTGAAACACGTCCTCACACGTTGCTTGCCCTTAGAGCCACTTGAATTGCTCTTGTTGAAGTTGGGTCTTGAGTTCTTCTTGCTCCAAAATTGTCTTGAAGCAAGGGCCATGTGTTCATGATAATCATACTTAGTGTCTTGAGGTTGCTCTCTTCTTCTTCCTCCTCTCCATCTTCTTCAACACAAATCTTGGCCTTCAAGGCGAGGTTGGGCTTCTTTGCTCTTTGAGGCGAAGCACCGCATTGTCGGCGGTCTTGTCCAATATGCTCATAGCCACAAACTCGTCCAACACATCACTTGAGGACAAGGTGTGGAAGTCCGGTCGTTGACGAATGTCGGAGGACATGGCTTTGTGGTATGGCATCATCGCCTTGAGAAATTTGCGCTTGATCCAGTTGTCATCGGTGTCCTTACTTCCATGATCCCGAGGGAGGCAGCAAGCTTGGTTACTCTCGATAGAGCTCACGAGGTTCTTCTTCTTCCTTCATTGCAAACTCATCGGCTTCGTCTTGGACCACTTCATAATTGGAGCGTTGAATGCTTGCGCTTCCTCGATACATGGACACCACCTTGAGCCAAGCATCTTTGCACGGATGTAAGGCGAAGATGAGGGAGGTCTTCGGGAAGGATTGCTTCTTGGATGATGAAGAGAGCGTTCTCATTGAATTGATGGTCCACGACCTCTCTTGGAGAAAAGTTGCTCGGATCATGCGGATAGAAACCTTCTTCAATGATTCTCCAAAGGTTAGTGTTCATATGATTTAAATGGCGCTTAAAGCGATAAACCCAAGAATCAAAATCCTCCTTTTATCAACCTTAGGTGGTGGACCGGCATGATTCAAATGAGTGGAAGGAATTGGCCCACCATAAGCGGGAGGTTGCACATGGGCAAAGATGCGGTGCCATTCTTACCACTAGGCGAGGGGCTTTCTCATTCGTAGCTTCCCCTTATCGGAGTTAGCATCCGTTCCGTGTTGGTGGGATCACCCACTTTCACGGGTGCGGTGGAAAGTTTAAGCCCTTCTAGGAAATCCTTAAACATGTCCTTGACCTCGCTTCGTCATGGAGGTTTTCAATGTGTCCAACGCCACATTGAATTCCTCACGAGATCGAGTACTCCATCTCCGTAGATGATGTCGGATTCGACTGGAGTGCTCCCCACATCATCTACGACGTCAACTCATACTCTTGGACGGTAAAGTCCTTAAAGAGAGACGAGGCTCGATACCAATTGAAAGGATCGATATGGTTGACTAGAGGGGGGTGAATAGGCAACTAACAATTTTTAAGCTTTTCTTAGCCAAATTAAACTTTGCAATAATAAAGGTTGTCTAGATGTGCAACTAGGTGAACAACCTATATGATGCAACAACACTAGCACACGAGCAAGCAAGGATAAGAACACAAATAAGCTAGCACAAGTAAAGCGATGGGATAACCAAGAGTGGAGCCGGTGGAGGCGAGGATGTGTTACGAAGTTCCTTCCTTTTGAGGGAAATGCGTCTCCGTTAGGCGGTGTGGAGGCACAATGCTCCCCAAGAAGCCACTAGGGCCACCGTATTCTCCTCACGCCCTCACATGATGCGAGATGTCGTGATTCCACTATTGGTGCCCTTGAAGGCGGCGACCGAACCTTTACAAGCAAGGTTGGGGCAAACTCCACAACAACCGGAGGCTCCCAACAACAACAACAAACCCACGAAGCTTCACCACAATGGAGTATGGCTTCGAGGTGACCTCAACCGTCTAGGGTGCTCAACACCCAAGAGTAACAAGATCCGCAAGGGATAAGTGGGGGGAATCAAATTTCTCTTGGTGGAAGTGTAGATCTAGGCCTTCTCAACCAATCCCGAGCAAATCAACAAGTTTGATTGGCTAGGGAGAGAGATCGGGCGAAAATGGAGCTTTGAGCAGCAATGGAGCTTGGGGGAAAAGAGGTGGGTCAACAAGGAAGAAGATGACCCCTTTATATAGTGGGGAAACACATCCAACCGTTACCCCACTCAACAGCCCCGCACAGAGCGGTACTACCGCTAAGGAAGGGCGGTACTACCGCTGAGGGCGGTACTACCGCTCCCTACCTAGCGGTACTACCGCGCTACCATAGAGCGGTACTACCGCGGGAGCAGAGCGGTACTACCGCTCAGAGCGGTACTACCGCTCCTACTGCCGCAAAACCCGACACGAGAAAACACCATCTCGAATCGAGGCGGTAGTAGGCGCGGTACTACTGAGGTAGTAGTCGAAGCCCGCGAGCGGTACTACCGCTCATCGGAGCGGTACTACCGCTGGGAGCGGTACTACCGCTCTGGTGAGCGGTACTACCGCTTATGAGCTTCGGCGGTACTACCGCTGTAGGTCGCGGTACTACCGCTGGCACAGGGCGAAACCGGAACGAGAGAGAGAGGGGCAGCTCCAAAGATGCGAAGGGAAGACGACGGGTGTGATAAGGATGTGTACGTGTTGATTCCACCCTAGCCTTACCAAAGCGGATCCCCTCTTAATAGTACGGTGACTCCTACGAAACTAGTCCACCAACAACGAACCGCAGGAGCTACACCGTCTTGAATAAAAGCACCGAGGGGAGGAAATCGTCTCGTGCCAATGGATGATCTTCTGAAAGAACTTAACGCACACGATTAGTCCGCAAAAGCATTGTCATCAATCACCAAAACCACTAGGGAATAAATATGCCCTTACACACATAACCGCGGGCACGGCTCTCGAAAGTTTATACCCTGCAGGGGTGTCCCAACTTAGCCCATGATAAGCTCTCGCGATCAACGAAGGATATTCCTTCTCCCCGGGAAGACCCGATCAGTCTCGGAATCTCGGCTACAAGACATTTCGACAGTAATAAAACAAGACCAGCAAGACCGCCCGATGCGCCGACAATCCCGATAGGAGCTGCACATATCTCGTTCTCAGGGCAACACCGGATGAGCGATACGACGGCAACCGACGATACCCCAAGTTGCCTAGGGCGGCACCGCAAGTGGCTCTGGTTTGGACCAACACTTAGACAAGCATTGGCCCGGGGCTGAATAAAGATGACCCTTGGGTTAATTACTCCCAAGGAAATGTAGGTGGTGGTGAGGCAAATGGTAAAAGCAATGTTGGGCCTTCTTTGGAGGAGTGTTATTCAAAGCGAACTGTCAAGGGGTCCCATAAATCACCCGACCGCGTTAGGGGCGCAAAATCCGGGAACATAATACCGATATGACGGAAACTAGGGCGGCAAGAGTGGAACAAAACACCAGGCATAAGGCCGAGCCTTCCACCCTTTACCAAGTATATAGATGCATTAATAATATAAGAGATATAGTGATATCCCAACATAATCCTGCCCACCATGGAGCAATCTTCAACTTCACCTGCAAATAGCAACGCTATAAGAGGGGCTGAGCAAAGCGGTAACATAGCCAAACAACGGTTTGCTAGGAAGGGTGACAAAGGTTAGAGGTTCATGGCAATTTGGGATGGCTTGACCATCAAGTGATAGGTAACGCAGCATAGCGAAAGAACGAAGCAACTAGCATAGCAATGATAGTAATGAGATCCAAGGTGACGGTCATCTTGCCTGAAATCCCGCTAGGAAGAAGAACGAGTCCATGAAGAAGATGAAGCCACGAAGGCGAACCAAGCGTGAGCGAGCGAATCCTCACGATCGCAACGAAATAGGAACTAACAAGAAGAAGCACACAACATAGTAAACACACCACACATGAACAAGGCATGATGCACAACAAGCATGATGCATGACAAATCTAGATGAGGCTACTTATGGCAAGAGATGATGCAAACAAGAGCAACACATCAAGGCAAGTTTAAATGAGGCCGGAAACTGTTGGGGAACGTAGTAATTTCAAAAAAATTCCTACGCACACGCAAGACCATGGTGATGGCATAGCAACGAGAGGGGAGAGTGTCTGTCCACGTACCCTCGTAGACCGAAAGCGGAAGTGTTATAACAACGCGGTTGATGTAGTCGTACGTCTTCACGATCCGACCGATCCAAGCACCAAACGTACGGCACCTTCGAGTTCTGCACACGTTCAGCTCGATGACGATCCCGGACTCGATCCAGCAAAGTGTCGGGGATGAGTTTCGTCGACCTGACGGCGTGGTGGCGATGATGATGCTCCACCGATGCAGGGCTTCGCCTAAGCTCCGCGACGATATGACTTCTCCGACGCAGGCTTCGCCTAAGCTCCATGACGATATGACCGAAGTGGAATATGGTGGAGGGGGCACCGACACGGCTAAGGAACGATCCGTAGATCAACTTGTGTGTCATGGGGTGCCCCCTGCCCCGCATATAAAGGAGCAAGGGGGTGCGGCAGCCCAAAGCGGCGCTGGAGGAGTCCTACTCCCACGGGAGTAGGACTCCCCCTTCCTAGTTGGATTAGGATTGGAGGAGGGGGAAGAGGAAGAGGCGCCCCTCTCCTTGTCCTATTCGGACTAGAGGGGAGGGGCGGCCCTTCCTCTTCTCTCTTATGGCCCATTAAGGCCCATAGACCCCGGGGTTCCGTAACCCCGGTGTTCCAATAACTTCCTGTTTTCATCGGAACCTTTCCGAAGTCAAACATAGGCTTCCAATATATCAATCTTTATGTCTCGACCATTTGAGACTCCTCGTCATGTCCGTGATCACATCCGGACTCGAACAACCTTGGTACATCAAAACTTATAAACTCATAATGAGCTGTCATCGAAGCGTTAAGCGTGCGGACCCTACGGGTTCGAGAACTATGTAGACATGACCTAGAACCATTCTCGGTCAATAACCAATAGCGGAACCTGGATGCCCATATTGGTTCCTACATATTCTACGAAGATCTTTATCGGTCAAACCGCATAACGATATCGTTGTTCCTTTTGTCATCGGTATGTTACTTACCCGAGATTCGATCATCGGTATCCAATACCTAGTTCAATCTCGTTACTGGTAAGTCTCTTTACTCGTTCCGTAATACATCATCTCACAACTAACTCATTAGTTGTAATGCTTGCAAGGCTTATGTGATGTGTATTACCGAGAAGGCCCAGAGATACCTCTCCGACAATCGGAGTGACAAAACCTAATCTCGAAATACGCCAACCCAACAAGTACCTTTGGAGACACCTGTAGTACTCCTTTATAATCACCCGATTCGTTGTGACGTTTGGTAGTACCAAAGTGTTCCTCCGTGGCGGAGTTGCATAATCTCATAGTTACAGGAACATGTATAGGTCATGAAGAAAGCATTAGCAATATACTAAACGATCAAGTGCTAAGCTAACGGAATGGGTCATGTCAATCACATCATTCTCCTAATGAGGTGATCCCATTAATCAAATGACAACACATGTCTATGGTTAGGAAACACAACCATCTTTGATTAATGAGCTAGTCAAGTAGAGGCATACTAGTGACTGTATGTTTGTCTATATATTCACACATGTATTATGTTTCCGGTTAATACAATTCTAGCATGAATAATAAACATTTATCATGATATAAGGAAATAAATAATAACTTTATTATTGCCTCTAGGGCATATTTCCTTCAGTCTCCCACTTGCACTAGAGTCAATAATCTAGTTCACATCGCCATGTGATTTAACATCAGTCGTTCACATCTATATGTGGTTAACACCCATAGTTCACATCGACATGTGACCAACACCCAAAGGGTTTACTAGAGTCAGTAATCTAGTTCACATCGCTATGTGATTAACACCCAAAGAGTACTAAGGTGTGATCATGTTTTGCTTTTGAGATAATTTTAGTCAGCGGGTCTGTCACATTCGAGCCGTAAGTATTTTGCAAATTTCTATGTCTACAATGCTCGCACGGAGCTACTCTAGCTAATTGCTCCCACTTTCAATATGTATCCAGATTGAGACTCGAGTCATCTAGATTAGTGTTAAAACTTGCATCGGCGTAACCCTTTACGACGAACCTTTTCACTTCCATAATCGAGAAACATATCCTTATTCCACTAAGGATAACTTTTGACCGCTGTCCATTGATCTACTCCTAGATCACTATTGCACTCCTTGCCAAGCTTAGTGGTAGGGTATGCAATAGATCAGTACACAACATGACATACTTTATAGAACCTATGGCTGATGCATAGGGAATGACTTTCATTCTCTTTCTATCTTCTGCCGTGGTCGGGTTTTGAGTCTTACTCAATCTCACACCTTGTAACACAGGAAAGAACTCTTTCTTTGACTGTTCCATTTTGAACTACTTCAAAATCTTGTCAAGGTATGTATTCATTGAAAAACTTATCAAGCGTCTTGATCTATCTTTATAGATCTTGATGCTCAATATGTAAGCAGCTTCACCGAGGTCTTTCTTTGAAAAACTCCTTTCAAACACTCCTTTATGCTTTGCAGTATAATTCTACATTATTTCCGATCAACAATATGTCATTCACATATACTTATCAGAAAGGCTGTAGTGCTCCCACTCACTTTCTTGTAAATACAGGCCTTCCAAAAGTCATATAAAACCATATGCTTTGATCAACACATCAAAGCGTATATTCCAACTCCGAGATGCTTGCACCAGTCCATTGATGGATCGCTGGAGCTTGCACATTTTGTTAGCACCTTTAGGATTGACAAAAATCTTCTGGTTGCATCATATACAACTCTTCTTTAAGAAAACCATTAAGGAGTGCAGTTTTGACATCCGTTTGCCAGATTTCATAAAATGTGGCAATTGCTAACATGATTCGGACAGACTTTTAAGCATCGATACGAGTGAGAAAATCTCATTGTATTCAACATCTTGAACTTTGTCAGAAACCTTTTTCGACAAGTCTAGCTTTGTAGATAGTAACACTACCATCAGCATCTGTCTTCCTCTTGAAGATCCATTTATATAATATGGCTTGCCGATCATCGGGCAACTCCATCAAAGTCCACACTTTGTTCTCATACATGGATCCCATCTCAGATTTCATGGTCTCAAACCATTTCGCGGAATCTGGGCTCATCGTCGCTTCCTCATAGTTCGTAGGTTCATCATGGTCTAGTAACATGACTTCTAGAATAGGATTACCGTACCACTTTGGTGCGGATCTTACTCTGGAAGACCTACGAGGTTTGGTAGCAACTTGATCTGAAGTTTCATGATCATCATCATTAACTTCCTCACTAATTGTTGTAGGAATCACTTGAACTGATTTCTGTGATGAACTACTCTCCAATAAGGGAGAAGGTACAATTACCTCATCAAGTTCTACTTTCCTCCCACTCACTTCTTTCGAGAGAAACTTCTTCTCTAGAAAGGATCCATCTTAGCAACAAAATATCTTGCTTTCGGATCTGTGATAGAAGGTGTACCCAATAGTTACCTTTGGGTATTCTATGAAGACGCACTTCTCCGATTTGGGTTCAAGCTTATCAGGTGAAAACTTTTCACATAAGAATCACAACTCAAACTTTAAGAAACGACGACTTAGGTTTCTTGTTAAACCATAGTTCATACGGTGTCGCCTCAATGGATTTAGATGGTGCCCTATTAAGCGTGAATGCAGCTGTCTCTAATGCATAACCCCAAAACGATAGTGGTAAATCGGTAAGATACATCATAGATCGCACCATATCCAATAAAGTGCGTTCTGACGTTCGGACACACCATTATGTTGTGGTGTTCCATGTGGCGTGAGCTGTGAAACTATTCCACTTTGTTTTAATTGAAGACCAAACTCGTAACTCAAATATTCATCTCCACGATCAGATCGCAGAAACTTTATTTTCTTGTTACGATGATTTTCCACTTCACTCTGAAATTCTTTGAACCTTTCAACTATTTCAGACTTATGTTTCATCAAGTAGATATACCCATATCTGCTCAAATCATCTTGTGAAGGTCAGAAAATAACGATACCTGCCACGAGCATCAACACTCATTGGATCGCATACATCGGTATGTATTATTTCCAATAAGTCGATAGCTTGTTCCATTGTTCGGAGAACGGAGTTTTAGTCATCTTGCCCAAAGCGGCACAGTTCGCAAGCATCAAATGATTCATAACCAAGTGATTCGAAAGTCCATCGGCATGGAGTTTCTTCATGCGTTTTACACCAATATGACCTAAGCGGCGAGTGCCACAAATAAGTTGCACTATCATTATTAACTTTGCATCTTTTGGCATCAATATTATGAATATGTGTATCACTACGATCGAGATCCAACAAACTATTTTCATTGGGTGCATGACCATCGAAGGTCTTATTCATGTAAACAGAATAACAATTATTCTTTAACTTCAAATGAATAACCGTATCGCAATAAACATGATCAAATCATATTCATGCTCAACGCAAACGCTAAATAACATTTATTTGGCTTTTAACACTAATCTCGAAAATATAGGGAGTGTGTGATGATGATCATATCAATCCTGGAACAACTTCCAACACTCATCGCCACTTCCCCTTCAACCAGTTTCTGTTCATTCTGCAACTCCTTTCGAGTTACTACTCTTAGCAACTGAACCAGTATCAAATACCGAGGGGTTGCTACGAACACTAGTAAAATACACATCAATAATCTGTATATCAAATATACCTTTGTTCACTTTGCCATCCTTCTTATCCGCCAAATACTTGGGGTAGTTCCGCTTCGGTGACCAGTTCCATTGCAGCAAAAGCACTTAGTCTCGGGCTTAGGTCCAGACTTGGGCTTCTTCACCGAGTAACAACTTGCTTGCCGTTCTTCTTGAAGTTCCCCTTCTTCCCTTTGCCCTTTTCCTTGAGACTAGTGGCCTTGTCAACCATCAACACTTGATGTTTTTCTTGATTTCTACCTTCGCCGATTTTAGCATCGCGAAGAGCTTGGGAATTGTTTTCGTCATCCCTTGCATACTATAGTTCATCACGAAGTTCTAGTAACTTAGTGATGGTGACTAGAGAATTCTGTCAATCACTATCTTATCTGGAAGATTAACTCCCACTTGATTCAAGCGATTGAAGTACCCAGACAATCTGAGCACATGCTCACTAGTTGAGCGATTCTCCTCCATCTTTTAGCTATAGAACTTGTTGGAGACTTTATATCTCTCAACTCGGGTATTTGCTTGAAATATTAACTTCAACTCCTGGAACATCTTATATGGTCCATGACGTTCAAAATGTCTTTGAAGTCCCGATTCTAAGTTGTTAAGTATGGTGCACTAAACCATCAAGTAGTCATCATATTGAGCTAGCCAAACGTTCATAACGTCTGCATTTGCTCCTGCAATCGGTTTGTCACCTAGCGGTGCATTAAGGACATAATTCTTCTGTGCAGCAATGAGGATAAACCTCAGATCACGGATCCAATCCGCATCATTGCTATTAACATTTTTCAATACAATTTTCTCTAGGAACACATATAAAAACATCGGGAAGCAAAAACATAGGGAAGCAACAACGTGAGCTATTGATCTACAACATAATTTGCAAAATACTACCAGGACTAAGTTCATGATAAATTTAAGTTCAATTAATCATATTACTTAAGAACTCCCACTTAGATAGACATCCCTCTAATCTTCTAAGTGATTACGTGATCCATATCAACTACACCATGTCCGATCGTCACGTGAGATGGAGTAGTTTCAGCGGTGAACATCAATATGTTGATCATATCTACTATATGATTCACGCTCGACCTTCGGTCTCCGTGTTCGAGGCCATATCTGTTATATGCTAGGCTCGTCAAGTTTAACCTGAGTATTCGCGTGTGCAACTGTTTTGCACCGTTGTATTTGAGCGTAGAGCCTATCACACCCGATCATCACGTGGTGTCTCAGCACGAAGATCTTTCGCAACGGTGCATACTCAGGGAGAACACTTCTTGATAATTTTAGTGAGAGATCATCTTAAAATGCTACCGTCAATCAAAGCAAGATAAGATGCATAAAGGATAAACATCACATGCAATCAATATAAGTGATATGATATGGCCATCATCATCTTGTGCTTCTGATCTCCATCTCCGAAGCACCGTCGTGATCACCATCGTCACCGGTGCGACACCTTGATCTCCTTCGTAGCATCGTTGTCGTCTCGCCAACTATTGCTTCTACGACTATCGCTACCGCTTAGTGATAAAGTAAAGCAATTACATGGCTTTTGCATTTCATACAATAAAGCGACAACCATATGGCTCCTGCCAATTGCCGATAACTTCGGTTACAAAACATGATCATCTCATACAATAAATATAGCATCACGTCTTGACCATATCACATCACAACATGCCCTGCAAAAACAAGTTAGACGTCCTCTACTTTGTTGTTGCAAGTTTTACGTGGCTGCTACGGGCTGAGCAAGAACCGTTCTTACCTACGCATCAAAACCACAGCGATAGTTTGTCAAGTTGGTGCTGTTTTAACCTTCGCAAGGACCGGGCGTAGCCACACTCGGTTCAACTAAAGTGAGAGAAGCGGACACCCGCCGGTCACCTTTAAGCAACTAGTGCTCAAGCGGTGAAACCAGTCTCGCGTAAGCGTCTGGCGTAATGTCGGTCCGGGCCGCTTCATCTCACAATACCGCCGAACCAAAGTATGACATGCTGGTAAGCGGTATGACTTATATCGCCCACAACTCACTTGTGTTCTACTCGTGCACATGACATCAACGCATAAAACCAGGCTCGGATGCCCTTTGTTGGGGAGCGTAGTAATTTCAAAAATTTCCACGCGCACGCAAGACCATGGTGATGGCATAGCAACGAGGGAGAGTGTCGTCCACGTACCCTCGTGAGACCGAAAGCGGAAGCGTTATAACAACGGTTGATGTAGTTGTGCGTCTTCACGATCCGACAGATCCAAGCACCGAGCGTATGGCACCTCCGAGTTACGCACACGTTCAGCTCGATGGCGATCCCGGACTCGATCCAGCAAAGTGTCGGGGATGAGTTCCACAAGCCGACGGCGTGGTGGCGATGATGATGCTCCACCGGCGAGGGCTTCGCCTAAGCTCCTCGACGATATGACTTCTCCGGCGCGGGCTTCGCCTAAGCTCATGACGATATGACCGAAGTGGAATATGGTGGAGGGGCACCGACACGGCTAAGGAGCGATCCGTAGATCAACTTGTGTGTCATGGGGTGCCCCCGCCCCGTATATAAAGGAGCAAGGGGGTGCGTCCAGCCCCAGGGGCGCTGGAGAGTCCTACTCCCCAGGAGTAGGACTCCCCCTTCCTAGTTGGATTAGGATTGGAGGAGGGAAGAGGAGAGGAGCCGCCCCCCTCTCCTTGTCCTATTCGGACTAGAGGGGGGCGGGGGGCGCGCGGCCTGCCTGGCCGGCCCTTCCTCTTCTCTCTTATGGCCCATTAAGGCCCATAGACCCCCCGGGGGGTTCCGGTAACCCCCCGGTGTTCCGGTAACTTCCTGTTTTCATCGGAACCTTTCCAAAGTCCAAACATAGGCTTCCAATATATCAATCTTTATGTCTCGACCATTTGAGACTCCTCGTCATGTCCGTGATCACATCCGGACTCGAACAACCTTAGGTACATCAAAACTTATAAACTCATAATGAACTGTCATCGAAGCGTTAAGCGTGCGGACCCTACGGGTTCGAGAACTATGTAGACATGACCTAGAACCATTCTCGGTCAATAACCAATAGCGGAACACTGGATGCCCATATTGGTTCCTACATATTCTCGAAGATCTTTATCGGTCAAACCGCATAACGATATCGTTGTTCCTTTTGTCATCGGTATGTTACTTACCCGAGATTCGATCGTCGGTATCCAATACCTAGTTCAATCTCGTTACGGTAAGTCTCTTTACTCGTTCCGTAATACATCATCTCACAACTAACTCATTAGTTGTAATGCTTGCAAGGCTTATGTGATGTGTATTACCGAGAAGGCCAGAGATACCTCTCCGACAATCGGAGTGACAAAACCTAATCTCGAAATCGCCAACCCAACAAGTACCTTTGGAGACACCTGTAGTACTCCTTTATAATCACCCGATTCGTTGTGACGTTTGGTAGTACCAAAGTGTTCCTCGATGGCGGAGTTGCATAATCTCATAGTTACGAGGAACATGTATAGGTCATGAAGAAAGCATTAGCAATATACTAAGCGATCAAGTGCTAAGCTAACGGAATGGGTCATGTCAATCGCATCATTCTCCTAATGAGGTGATCCCATTAATCAAATGACAACACATGTCTATGGTTAGGAAACACAACCATCTTTGATTAATGAGCTAGTCAAGTAGAGGCATACTAGTGACTGTATGTTTGTCTATATATTCACACATGTATTATGTTTCCGGTTAATACAATTCTAGCATGAATAATAAACATTTATCATGATATAAGGAAATAAATAATAACTTTATTATTGCCTCTAGGGCATATTTCCTTCAGAAACAACATATAACAATTCCGGTAAGTCCTCATATGCAAATTTCAAAATTGGTCCAGATCTGAATAAACCTTATGTTCAAGTAGTTAAACAGCAAGCTAAGATGCACCACGATGATCTACACGAAATTCTAGTCAAGTTACATATAAAGTTCATTGAATTCGGAGCTACGGCCTAGAAGATATGAGCAAAACAAGTTAAACATGGCATTGATGCAAAATGCATACCAAAATCAAGCAAACACCTCAAAACATGGATGCAACATGATAATATGAAACTACATGCAAAACTAAGCAAGTTTCATATAGAGCACACTCAAAACTGAGCAACGGTTCAACACATACACATGAAACAAGTTTAAAGGACAAGCTGTCCAAAACAGCAACTAGGCATATAGTAAGCATCAAAACAATATGCTACAGCATCTCAACGTAAGAACAAAAGGCATGGGCATGATGTACCGCTAAAGCATGACAAAACATGAACACTGAGCTATCTCCTGAAATCACTAGAACATGCTCAAACACACATGGCAAGATTGCAAATAATAACAGTTTCAGGCTTAGCAGGAAATAACATCAGGTTGCAATGTTTAGAGCTATCAAACAACATGCTACAGGAACTTATCAATGCAAACAAAGGCATGGCATGATACTACTAAATGCATAGAACAAGAGTCCCTTACTGACCATAAGCCAAAAGGGCACAGAGAATATGATGGCACCCATGTAAACATGGCAAAAGATATGACAGATTCATACATGGCAGGAACAACAATAAGTAGTCATGTTGGTGAGCTTGAACCACTCACCACAGAGTAATACATGGCATGGAAAGGCAACTCACAGTAATAAGACATGTTTATGAATCTAAGAATGGAAAGAGAAAGTTCATAGAGTGCATGGATCACTAACAACAATCATGGCAACATTGAACTTAATGTTAATAGGCTGACAGCAACATTATTTAGCAACTTGAGAGCAAGATTACAACAAGCTACAACAAGCTATTAATGCAACCAGGGGCATGGATGTATAGAGCATGACATGTAAAACAAAACACCCTTAGTGAACATCTCCTGATTATTCATAGAATGACTTGTAGAAGCAGGTTAACATAGGATCATGATATAGCAGAATCAGACATGCAACACAGCAACAGCAAGTACCCTACTTAACAAGCTTGATGCACTCACTACAGGAATCAAAAAAATACATGGATGGCACCACTGTGAAGATGGCATGACATAGATCAAACCACATGTAGAGCTCATGCTCATAGGATGCACAAATCAATCATGGCAAAAATGACAAATCATCAAGTTATAACAGTTTCAGCAGATCAACAGAAACATGCACTCTTGCAATGATGATTCAGGCATCAAGATGAGCTCAAATGAAAATGATGCAATGGAATGAAATTATGTACTCGTCGAGGCGAACAACTTGACATATTACACGAACAAAACGGAAATACGGATGCAGAGATATGACAGGTCAAAGTGGACATAAAAATGCAAGAAATCTGGGGACTTAGTGGATTTTTCACCTCCAGGAGAAGTCAGCGGTGGCGCGGATTTCGAGGTTCATGGGGGTGGGCTGCTGGCGGCCGGAGATGTCGTGGAGGAGGACGCCGAGGCCGGGAGGTCGCCGCGAGGTGGGGCTGACGGATCCGGTCTTGGGAGGCGGATGTAGCACCGGCGCCGGAGGCGACGAGGGTCGGGTGGCGTGGTGCTTGTGAGGCGAGGCGGTGGCGGCGCCGGCTCCGGCAGGCGTCAGCGGTCGGCAATGGCGATAAGCGACTTCAGCGGCGAGGCGGGAGAGCAGCAGGCTCGGGCGCTGAGACTCCATGATCGGGCGGCGGCGGCGGATCGGGCATGAGGTCTGGTCGGCCGGGCGAGCTTGGCGGGCGGAGGCGGAGGCGGCGCGGCGGCGGCGGCGGCGGCGGCCTTCGAAGCGAGGGACGCGGATCTGTGCCATGTGAACTGCTCTGCGCGGCTCTGGCGGCCGTGGCGCGCACGTGGTGTGAGGAGTGGAGGAGGCGGCGGCGCCGAGGTGTCGGCGTCCTATTGGACGGGTGATGTGGTGGCGGCGGACATGTCCGATTCTTGGTGGGCGTGTCCGTGAGGAGAGAAGGCTAGGCTAGGGTTTGCATCGCGAATTTGAGGGGCATATATATAGGTAGAGGAGCTAGGAGAGTCCAAATGAAGTGCGGTTTCGCCCACGATCGTGATCGAGCGATCGAGAGCATGGAAGGAGTTTGCTGGGTTTTGGGCCACTTTGAAAGGGTGTTGGGCTGCAAAGAAGGAGGCTTTACGGTTACCGGTTAACCATTGGAGTACCAAACGACCTCCAAATGGCACGAAACTTGACAGCGGTCTACGGTGCTATACCAAGGCCGCTTGACAAACCTCGTTCCATTCGAGAAAGTTTAACACCCTTTACCTAAAAGAGGCAAAAGGGGCGGGAGACATAGGAGTGCGGATTGCAAAAGCGGACAACGGGGAAAATGCTCGGATGCATGAGATGAACACGTATGCAAATGCGATGCACATGACAACATGATAAAAATGCAGATGATGACATGGCAAAGTGCAAAACGCAAGCACATGACATGGCAACGACGGCGAATAACTGGCAGACACCTGGCGCATTGAATCCGGGACGTTACAAGAAGCGGAGCCGAAAACTGTGTTTTGCAGATCGGGAGGACATTTTTACCGCGCCCCTTAAAAAAATTTATAGGTTGGAGTCGTTTACGGGGTCTGTTCCGGCGGGATTTTCCGTGCCGACCCACATTTTGGCGGTTATTTTGCGGGTTGGGGCTTTTTGCGGGTGTCTGCTAAGAGCAACTCTAACAGACTCCGCATCCTCCCGGTCCGCAAAACGTGTTTGCAGTTCGCGGAAAAACGCCTTTGCGGGCCGGAGCGGACGGCCGCAGTTGCAGACCCCGCATAATGAACCCGTAAAAAGGATATTCCCGGAATATGCTTTTTTATGGGTCAGCTTTGCGGCGTCTGAGCTGGCGCAGGTCCTCCCGGCCTGCAAAACTTAAATTTGCACCTTAATTTCATCTAGCATATTGCATTTCTTTGCTTTTTCAACAACATTGGATACAAAAGACATCATCAAATCTTTGCTATAATAGCAAGACCAACGTAAACAAGAACCACAAGTATGCATTTTAGAAGATTTCCAACTTCCATAACTGCTCTCACTAGTTGGACTAATATCTTCGCCGTGCATTCGTTGTTGATCTGTGGATTCTTGATTTTGCATTCTTCTTTCTTCATCTTTGGTTCGAAAGAAGTAGACGTTGCTTCCCCTCTAGTTGTACATGCAGCAGCATCATTGCCTTCGATTCTACTAAGGAGTGCACCGACATCTATTAAGTTTCTTTTTATTAATAAATCAATGTATTGGCCTTCCCAAAACCAAAATGAGCATCCATCGTCCTACACAAAAGAATGACCATGTTTGAAATGAGGATCCGCAATTGAACTAAAGAATGAGCTACCAAATGAGCTACCGTAAGTGCACGTACCCCGTCGTTTTCCCATTTAAAGAACACCCATCCGGGGTGCTTCGGCGTGCCCGAAATTAGCCGCAGATCTGATCCGTGTGCGATCGTCGCCTTGTATGGCGGCATCGGCAAACCCGAAGGCGCCGCCGCAAGCACCGAGCGGTGGGCGGCGGACGTATCCATGCCCATAAGCAGTCGTGGCGGCGGGCGGACGAACCAGAACACGCATGCGGCGTCGCCCTTGACGGGCTGCGGAGAGGCTCCGACCACTCCATCGCTTGTCGCGGCAACAAGCGGTGGAAAACCAAACCGGCGGCCCGCGATGAAGTGTCGCAGATCCGCAAATCCGGCGGCCCGCCGACGCAAGAGAAGGGAAGTCGCGTGGCGGCCTTTCGCGTGCTCCTGCCGGCGGCTCCGGCCGGAATCTTGGGCGGCGGCCCGGCGGCGACGCGAGGGGGGAGGAGAGGTGGTTGGTGGGGAAAGCGCGGGCTGAAATGTCCCTCCACTAACCGCTTTCGCTTATATGCAAGGCACCACAGCCGCAAGGGGAGAACCCGCGTATTCCCAGGTTGGGCTCGGGATTTTGCCGTGCCTCCCAAATTTTTTTGCGGATCGAGACAGGATGCGGGCTCTGATCGGACAGTGTTTTTCGTTCCGATTTGAACCCGCAAAATAAGCGTCAAAATGCAGGTCGGGGCCGAATATAGGGTCTGCTAGAGTTGCTCTAAACTTGCTCTAACCGGAGCTGCACCCGCATGCGCACGAGCGCGGGCCTAGGGCACCCACCCACTCGTGCGAACAAACGCATCTCTCTGTCTACTCCACGCAACGCCTAACTAGCGAGCAGCTTAGCTAGCTAGCTGCGGCTACTGCTCGTCTTTTCTTCCTTGCCCCATTCGTGGTCACCTGTCTACTCTACGCGCACTAGCCGTCATGCCCGTCCGTCCTGGTCTGCGACCGTGCCCATCCGCACCTCCTGCCCTAGACCTCTTCCTCTAGCTCTACTCTGCTACTGCCGCTGCTCTAACCGGAGTATATTTTCTGCGTCGATTCTCCTGTACACGCCCGCACCTTTGGTCCTCGCTTCCGTCACGCGGTCGTGGGCGGGTAAAGGCAGGCAGCAGTAAAAGTTGCAGGGTGGCCGGCGTGCCTGTGCGGCGCCGCTAGCCGCTTGCCAGGCTCAGAGCGCGCGGTACGGCAGGTATAGTTACACGGCAACCACTGCCCTTTACACTGTCGTTCCGTGAGGTCGTGTCACGCACTTTAGGTAGCTACACGAGCTTCCGCTGGCCGGTGGCGCCTGCTACGTAGGGGCACGGGGTATCCTACGGCGGATACCTATCCTCCTCATCAACGCCGGCAGCGCCGGTAGGTGCGAAAGTTGCTGCTACAACCAAATACGTACGCACTCTTCCAGGTCCAGTAGTTGGTGCGAAATGCAGAGCGTACCAATTTTCTTTTCGTCCGATAGGTGTGCCGGGACGCTGTGGCGACGGAGACGGCCCGCACGTCTAGCGTACGTGCGGCCAACGGCGACCCACGCGGGAAGTCAAAACTCCGGCGGCCAAAAGGACAGGTGCTGACGGCGACGGGACCGACCGACCTGCCTCCTCCCCGCGCCAATACTTTCCAGGTCCACGTGCGCGCCGGCCGGCCCGGCCATGCCCCCGTCACGGCGACACCACGGCTCGATCTGCCGTCCCACGTGCGGCCACCTTGTCTCTCTCCCGATGGACGATCGTCTCGGCGCGGCGTCGACGGGGCCATCCCTCCACCTCCGACTGCTCGACACGTCACACGTGCTGGCCGTGCCTAGCTACGCCGCTAGCCCCGGGCCACCATTGATGGCGCGTACACGTCGCTGATACGAGAGTGATTGAGCCTTTTTCCTGTTCCTATCTCCCGTCCCGTGCGCTGCGCTGCGCCTTGATGCCGTCCGTCCGTCGATGGCCCGCCCGAAAGCTTGCACGGCGCCTGCGGCAGGCTAGGCGCCGATCGGCGCCGAACACGGCAGAGCGGCCGTCCTCGTCTTCAAGGCGATCGAAGGGAAGGAAAGCCGTCGGCAGGCAATGTGGTAAATGACATCAGGCAGGCAGGGGCGCCGGTGGCAGGCTCACGTGAGTGAGTGATCGAGGCAGCGGCGGAGGACGACCGATCGAGCCGGCCGGGGCCCTGCGCTGCGTTTTTCCTCTCTCGCCAGCGGCGAGCGAGGGTGTCAGCCTCAGACGGCATGCAATGCAGCGGAGCTCCACCTCCATACGGCATGGCCGAGTTATTGCGGGGGGTACCGGACGGAATCGCGCCGCGCAGCGCAGGCGTGCACAGCCACGGCCACGGGCAGCCAGCGGCAGGCGAACGTACGTAGTACGTGCTCACCCTCCCTGCGTACGTATGGTGGGTGTCACCGGACAAGACCGGTCGGTAGCTCGGCACGGACGGACGGACGGAACGTTTCCAGAGTTTAAAGGCTTTGATTGATTGATGAATGCCGTGCCGCGGTTGCGTGTGATGATGCCAGGCCCAGGCAGCTGGGGCGGCCGCTTATCTGAATCTCGTGCGCGAGTGCGCGTGCCCCTTAAAACCATTCAGGGGCTGTTTGAATTGTGACTATATTTGTTTTATGTTGTCATATTATTTTTGTCACACTTGTCTAACTTGAGTTGCTTAAATTGTTAGCCACACTTTGGCTTGCCTAAGTAAATTTTATCCCATTTTTTATGTCTATGACATGTGGGGTTCACTCTTCATAAAAAAATTCTTGTCTTAGGTGTGGCTAGAATCAAACACCCACCCAACTTGATCAAACTTGCCTAAGAGCATCTCCAACAGCCATTGAGCAGCTAGGCAAAAAAATGGCTTTAAGCGTCCATCGCTCAGTTTGGCCTTGTGGCAGCATGCCATTTCCGTCATCATGCATGCTAAAATGCAGTGCGCTGCTCAAAGAAAGGCCATAAAAATTGCAGCGCGCGCTCATTGTACAAACTAGGATATAGGCATTGAAAGCATAGAAACTAGATAGATTGCAAACACAGATTGCATAATTTAAAAACGACAAACGATAAAAAACTAAGTAAATAGCATAAAAAACTACTCTAAGTCGCTATCATCATCATCACCATTATCATCCTCGGCGGTGTCGTTCGAGGTTGATAGCCATATGTCTAACCAACGATCATCGTTCTTCGTGAAGAACGACCTACCACCTGCTGCAACGAGATCTGTCTGCGCGTTCGCCAACGTTTTCGCCGACTTTGTCCAACCGCGCCTCTGGCGCGCCAGCGTGTCCTCCTCGCGACGCCTTGCCCGATAGCCTTGCTCGTGGCGGCGTCCTCCGGGTGGCGCCGGCGCCACTCTGCCATGACCCGCTTCGTCCTCTGGCGGCGAGGCGGCGCTGCCGCTTCGGCGTGCTCCGCACGGTCTTGTGCCGTGTTCGAGCGAGGCGGCGGGCGGCGTCGGCGCTGCCGGAGCGTGTACACGTCTTGAAGTTCATCGGCGCGCTGCTGGCCCAGCGCCACGCCGCCCGCGTCATCTGCTGGCGGCCTCGCGCGCCGTCGTCGTGCGAGGCCGAGCGGAGATCGCGGGCGTATCTCGCGTAATGCCGCCGTTAGAAGCGCGGCGACGCCTTGTAGCCGGACGCTCTCGGCGGCGTGGCGGCATGGCGGGGCGCTGGAGCGGCCGCGTCGGTGGCGGGCGCCGAGCGGCGCGTGGCAAAGAGGAGAGGAAGAAGAAGAGGAGGCGTGGAAAGGCGCGTGGCGCGCGCCGTGGTTATAAGCGTCTTGGAAGCGGTCGCAAAAAAGGCGCGAGCTGGCGCTGGCGCCACAGCGTAAACTATTCCGCGCGCTGATTATCCGCCACCGCCGTGCACGGCAAAACGCCCCGCGCGCGCTAAAAGCTGCGTTTACCGCGCGCGCGCGTCGTTTCACGCTGCTGTTGGAGATGCTCTAAGGTGAGATGTTGCAATATGTGACTGGAAATCAAACAACCCTTCAATTTTTTTTGTCAAATGCAGTTTATGGCTTCATTGGACAGCCATTGTTAGGGACAACAATGGTCCAGTACAACGTTAAATGATAACAGGTACGTCGTCTAATCCTTGGACGTTTCGCTCCAGCGGATCACTCGACACATCCACGATTGAACGGGACGCGCCGCTGCAACAGTAGCATCCGAGGTGACGCAAAATCAGAATTGATTATTCGGAGCGTGATGGAAAGCCGCGCAGGGGTCGTCGAATCAGCAATTCAAGCAGCTGGATCGACGACGCAAGACGAGCAATCATGGAGCTACTCCAGGCAGCGAGCAACATTGCTGCTATACGTCGCGGGGCCAGTCGGTGTCAGCAGCACTCAGCAGTGATGGAAATTTAACCCTCCGGAAAGATTTGTATCGGCGGAGAAAGCCCCCATCTGGTGCGTGAGTGCGTGGTCAACAGTGCACTGAACGCGTAACGAGATGAACGTGCGCGTCTTCCCAACGCATCGCGACAGCGGCAGCGGCGGCCAGGAGGGAAGGCAGGATGGCCCTCGGCTCGCGCGTTCCCGATCCAGTGCTCCTTTCGTGCTGCCGCTGTAGCAGCAGCCATGCCGCGTTCCCGAAAACGACTCGCCCAAACGAAATGAAGGCCCGCACCAGAAACGAATCAGGCAACGACGCGCGCCCACGCCAGCGACCTGTGCGGATCGAGCCCAAGATCTGCCGGGCCCCGCCGACGCACGACACCACGCGAGCCACCGCCTACCCGCGCCCGAACCGTGCCCCGGCACGTCGCCGTGCGCCGCTCGCCCCTCCACCTGGTCTGGCCGGGCGCACGCGCATCCCGGGGCCACGCGGGTCAAAAGGTCTTTCTTTTTCCCACTGGGCGGCACCGGGCTGCACCGACCGTACTACAACGCGACGCAGTACGTGACACAACGCAACGTGCAGCCCGGCCGCGCACGGTCAGTGGTGAGCGAGCGGCGCGGCTAGCCGGCCGCTACTGGCATGCATATGCCGGCTACAGCCGCGCGTGGCGGTACGGCGGGATGGGGCGGACGGGACGGCACAGGTATGGATACATGGGCTGAAATCACTATTATGACCCTATCAACAAACTTTGTCATAAAGTAAACTCGACATGAAAGTATTCGCGTCCGGCCTTTTAAGAACGCAGGAACCGCGGCGTTTCTTCCTCAAATAAAAACACCGAGCTAGTTAGCGTTCCTGCCCAAAGGAGAAACGCCGAGGTTACTCGCATTGCGGATCAGGTAAGAAACGCCAAGGGCTTTGGCATTTCTGCGCTGGCACCCAACCCATTAGCTTCCCCGTTGCCAAAGTAAAAAGCTGCTCCTAAACCCAGGGCCTAAACGCCAAACCCTATGTCGTTTCTGGCCAAGGCAGCATCGCCCACTTGCTTGGCGTTTCTATGTGAATTGGAAACGCTAGCTACTCCGGAGTTTGAATGTGGATGAAACGCTAGTTAGCTCGGCGTTTTTATATGGAGAAAAAGCGCGGTTTTGGCGTTCTTAAAAGGTCGGATCGTGAAATCTTTCGTATCGAGTTCACTTTGTGGCAAAGATTGCTAAAAAGGTCAAAATAGTGATTTCGGCCGGATACATGATGGATGGTGTAGGGCTTGCGTCACGGCAGCAGGCCAGGAGGCTGGCTGCAGTGCGCAATGCAGGGCGGCAGGGCCCCCGCGGCTTCAAATCGCGCGGCGGCTGAGGAGGAGGCGGAGCCACCGCACGAGGCCCGGTCAGGGACAGCCAGCCTCCCTCAAACGCCCCGACGCCTACCCACGGAGCCCCACAAACCTACACTACCACCGCCGCTGCTAGCGCCACTGTTCTCCCCACTTCACGAGGCGCGCCATGGCCATAGCCATAGCATACCATAGGTTAGGGTCCGTGTGGGTCTGTGGGAGAGACAGTGGCCAGGCTCAAGCTACGAGCGTGCCCATCCCGACCTCCTGCCCTGCCGCTCCGTATAAGAGCTCTTCAAAGAAACTCCACCGCACTCGCGAAGAGAGAGAGAGAGACGTCATGCAAATGTTGCCGGAGATGAGAGGGCAGCGGAGCAGCAGCTGTGGAGGCGGAGGCGCCGCGCAGAGGGGAGAACATTGGCGCAGCTGCGGTGGCGGAGGCAGCAGCAGGCGTGCCTGGCTCCCCGGCGCCTCGACGTCACCCACCCGTCCACCTGGCACTTCGTCTACTTCCCATCCAGGCTGCAGGAGTTCCTTTGCAAGTAGACGATCACCGGGTTTAGACGTCGCCCACCCGTCCACCTGGCATGACTAGTTAACAAATGTACAATCTGGCTTTGATTATGGTCAATCTTTCTAAGCATGATTGTGCGAGTTCCATATAAGAGCTCTTCAAAGAAACTCCACCGCACTCGCGAAGAGAGAGAGAGAGAGAGAGAGAGAGAGAGAGAGAGAGAGAGAGAGAGAGAGAGAGAGAGAGAGAGAGAGAGAGAGAGAGAGACGTCATGCAAATGTTGCCGGAGATGAGAGGGCAGCGGAGCAGCAGCTGTGGAGGCGGAGGCGCGGCGCAGAGGGGAGAACATTGGCGTAGCTGCGGTGGCGGAGGCAGCAACAGGCGTGCCTGGCTCCCCGGCGCCTCGACGTCACCCACCCGTCCACCTGGCACTTCGTCTACTTCCCATCCAGGCTGCAGGAGTTCCTTTGCAATTAGACGATCACCGGGTTTAGACGTCGCCCACCCGTCCACCTGGCATGACTAGTTAACAAATGTACAATCTGGCTTTGATTATGGTCAATCTTTCTAAGCATGATTGTGCGAGTTCCATCAGGCTATTTTACATCCTTAAGCACCTTGATATATCTTCGTTGGCGTATATTACTGTGTTATGCATAATGGAGCAATCTCTTTTAGTAAGTGTTGTCGATCACCGAGTTTTTTTTATGCTATTGTCGATCACCGAGTTTCTTTGCAATCATTGAAGCTTCTGATGGAGGGTTGCTTCACCGAGGACGACATTTTGGTCCTGCAACACTAAGACCTAGAGTATCCGTGTGTCTTATTAATGTTCAAAATTTCATGTGGACTTTTAATAAATAATTGTTTTTAATTTTATGGGGTTGCTTTCAAAATAAGATGATTGGTATAGCATTCTGTCCCTACCCCTATCAAAGACAAAGTTGATGATAATGGGGTGTCTGTCATCCTTTTTTTTACATCCGATCTACATCTAACGTATGTGATGTAAGAGTGTCAACTTAACAAAAGACCCCGTCACACAGCTGGACATTTACAGATGAAATATAACATATTTCTGATATAATATCGAAACCTAGATGATTCTTTTTCAAGTTAGTAAACATGCATCAGTCTTTTTTGAGTTTGCTGCAGCCTGCGCGTGCACTTTGCCAATGTTTACTGCCTTTCGAGTAGTTCGACTCCACCCACATTTGAAGCATCTCCTTCGTGCGCCCACAACGGTGAAAAATGACAAAGCCGACCTTTTACGCAAAGTTCAACACAAAATAAACCCGATTTGAAATAATTTCACAAAATGGCTCTTTTCGCATGACGTCCGAACCCGGGGTGCCATACTAGACAGCACTAAGCCTTGTTCAAGGGCGCCATAGGACCACAGTTGACTCACCACGTCGGATATGCCTTCGAGCGCCATGCTTAATAGGAAGACGCACCAAGCTAGGGCGCCATGCCCGTTGCATACTACTTTGCATGCATGGGCTAAGAGCATCTCCAGCCGTTGAGCCCCCCAGGAGGCATTTTTTTCGCTGCTTAGGGGCTGCCGGCAAAATTTTTGTCCTGGGGATGAGAAAATCTCTAGCAGTTTCCACCCCCAAGCGAGGCCATCGTCCTCGCCGCGCCGCCCCGTCCGAGGCCACGGGGCCGTCGAACGCCGCGTCGCCTTCCAGCAGCGCGTCTATGACGCCCCCGATTCGACCGTACACTAATCATACACGTAAATGTGTACGATCAAGATCAAGGACTCACAGGAAGATATCACAACACAACTCTAGACACAAATAAAATAATATAAGCTCTATATTACAAGCCATGGGCCTCGAGGTCTCGAATACATAAGCTCGAAAACACAATATTCAGCGGAAGAAACAATATCTGAGTACAGACATGAGTTAGACAAGTTTGCCTTAAGAAGGCTAGCACAAAAGCAACAACGATCAAAAAGGCAAGGCCTCCTGCCTGGGAGCCTCCTAACTACTCTTGGTCGTCGGCGGCCTCCACGTAGTAGTAGGGACCCTCGATTAGTAGTAGCGAGCGTCGTCGAAGGTGGCGTGCGGATCCTGGGCTCCACCATCTGGTTGCGACAACCAGAAAGAAGAAAGAAGGGGGGAAAGGGGTAGCAAAGCAACCGTGAGTACTCATCCAAAGTACTCGCAAGCAAGGATCTACACTACTTATGCATCCATATCAATGAAAGGGGGTAGTATCTATGGACTAACTGCAGAATGCCAGAATAAGAGAGGGAGAAGCTAGTCCTATCGAAGACTAGCATCTTCTGGAAACCACCATCTTGCAGAAACAAGAGGGAGTAGAGTAGTATAACATAAGTCATATTTATGTTGTTGTATCAACGCTCCGGGATCCTTTCTCGACTCCCGAAGCAACATATCCAAAACATGCATCAGCATCCAGTTCTAGTTGTATCGATTGGGATACAACTCCAAGTGTCCGTTACCGCAGGACAGGCTATCGATAGATGTTTTCTTCCCAGCAGGGGTGCACCAACTTACCCACCACGCTCGATTAACTCCGGCCAGACACACTTTTCTGGGTCATGCCCGGCCTCGGCCAAACAATACGCCGCAACCCGACCTAGGCTTAATAGAGAGGTCAACACGCCGGACTAAACCTATGCCCCCAGGGGTCATGGGCCATCGCCCCGGGAACTCCTGCACGTTGCAAACGCGGCCGGTGAGCTGACCTAGTTACCTCCTTCAAAAAGGCAGGTGCTTACCAGTCCAACCCGGCGCCGCTTCGATCGTGGCGTCTATCAAGCTTGGTGATGCATACGATCGTAAGCGCCCATACTATGCCCACGTGATGGTTGTTGGAAATATGCCCTAGAGGCAATAATAAAATGGTTATTATTATATTTCCTTGTTCATGATAATTGTCTATTGTTCATGCTATAATTGTTTTATCCGGAAATCATAATACATGTGTGAAGACCACAACATGTCCCTAGTGAGCCTCTAGTTGAATAGCTCGTTGATCAATAGATGGTTACGGTTTCCTGACCATGAACATTGGATGTCATTGATAACGGGATCACATCATTAGGAGAATGATGTGATGGACAAGACCCAATCTAAGCATAGCATAAGATCGTGTAGTTCGTCTGCTAAAGCTTTTCTAATGTCAAGTATCCTTTCCTTAGACCATGAGATTGTGCAACTCCCGGATACCGTAAGGGTACTTTGGGTGTGCCAAACGTCTAGCAATAATCGAGTGGCTATAAAGGTACACTACGGGTATCCCCGAAAGTATCTGTTGGGTTGGCACGAATCGAGACTGGGATTTGTCACTCCGTATGACGGAGAGGTATCTCTGGGCCCACTCGGTAAGACATCATCGTAATGAGCTCAATGTGACTAAGGGGTTGGTCATGGGATGATGTGTTACGGAACGAGTAAAGAGATTTGCCATAAAGAGATTGAACAAGGTATCGGTATACCGACGATCGAATCTCGGGCAAGTGCTATACCGGTAGACAAAGGGAATCGTATACGGGATTGATTGAATCCTTGACATCGTGGTTCATTCGATGAGATCATCGTGGAACATGTGGGAGCCACCATGGGTATCCAGATCCCGCTGTTGGTTATTGGCCGGAGAGATGTCTCGGTCATGTCTACGTGTCTCACGAACCCGTAGGGTCTACACACTTAAGGTTCGGTGACGCTAGAGTTGTAGAGATATTAGTATGTTGTTAACCGAAAGTTGTTCGGAGTCCCGGATGAGATCCCGGATGTCACGTGGAGTTCCGGAATGGTCCGGAGGTAAAGATTTATATATAGGAAGTCCAGTTTCGGCCACCGGGAGAGTTTCGGGGGTCACCGGTATTGTACCGGGACCACCGGAAGGGTCCCGGGGGTCCACTGGGTCGGGCCACCTATCTCGGAGGGCCCCATGGGCTGAAGTGGCGTGGGAACCAGCCCCTGGTGGGCTGGTGCGCCCCACCCAAGGTCCCAAGCCGCCTAGGGTTGGATACCCTAGGGGGCCGTTGCCCCTTGAGGGGGCATGCGCCCCCTGGCTGGAAACCCTAAGGGGCCGTTGCCCCCCCTGAGGGGCCGCCACCCCTCCCTCTAGATGGGATCTCCAAGGGGGCATGCGCCCCCTATCCCCTATATATAGTGGTGGGGAGGGAGGGCAGCCGCATCCTAAGCCCTGGCGCCTCCCTCTCCCTCCCGTGACACCTATTCCTCCTCCAGTAGCGCTTGGCGAAGCCCTGGTGGAATCCCGCTGCTTCCACCATCATGTCGTCGTGCTGCTGGATCTCCATCAACTTCTCCTCCCCCTTGCTGGATCAAGAAGGACGAGACGTCTCCGCTCCGTACGTATGTTGAACGCGGAAGTGCCGTCCGTTCGGCGCTAGGATCAACGGTGATTTGGATCACGACGAGTACGAATCCATCAACCCCGTTCTCTTGAACGCTTCCGCTCGCGATCTACAAGGGTATGTAGATGCACTCCTCTCTCTCTCGTTGCTAGATGACTCCATAGATTGATCTTGGTGATGCGTAGAAAATTTTAACTTTCTGCTACGGTCCCCAACAATGGTTAGTGCTATCAGGCCAGAGGCCCCTCGGATCAAATATCCAAATTGTAGTGGATTAGGAGCACGTGGTAACAAGAAGAGACTCACGAAAGATGTGAACCCTGAGGGAGTCCTGGATTAGGGGGTATCCGGACAGCCGGACTGTATACATCGTCCGGACTATTGAAGCGTGAAGATACAAGACTCAAGACTTCGTCCCGTGTCCGGATGGGACTATCCTTGGCGTGGAAGGCAAGCTTGGCGATCCGGATATTGTATTTCCTTCCTTGTAACCGACTCCGTGTAAACCCTAGCCCTCTCCTGTGTCTATATAAACCGGAGAGGTTGGTCCTTAGAAGACCGATCACAATTACAATCATACCATCATAGGCTAGCTTCTAGGGTTTAGCCTCTACGATCTCGTGGTAGATATGGGTAGTACACTTAGGATGACTTGACGAGCCTAGCATGTACAAACATGGCCTCGGAACACGGAAGACCGAAAGGTCGAACATGAGTCGTATAGAAGATACGATCAACATGAAGATGTTCACCGATGATGACTAGCCCGTCTCACGTGATGATCGGACACGACCTAGTTGACTCGGATCATGTATCACTTAGATGACTAGAGGGATGTCTATCTGAGTGGGAGTTCATTAAATAATTTGATTAGATGAACTTAGTTATCATGAACATAATGTAAAACTTTGCAATATGTCTTGTAGATCAAATGGCCCACGCTAATGTTGCCCTCAACTTCAACGCGTTCCTAGAGAAAATCAAGCTGAAAGGCGATGGCAGCAACTACACGGACTGGGTCCGTAACACGAGATTATCCTCATAGCTGCCAAGAAAGCATATGTCCTTGATGCACCGCTAGGTGAAGCACCTATTTTCCCAGCAACTCAAGACGTTATGAACGCCTGGCAGTAGTGTAGTGATGATTACTCCCTGGTTCAGCGCGGCATGCTTTACAGCTTAGAACCGGGGCTCCAAAAGCATTTTGAGCAGCACGGAGCATATGAGATGTTCCAAGAGCTGAAAATGGTTTTCTAAGCTCATGCCGGGTTGAGAGTTATGAAGTCTCCGACAAGTTCTCTGTTGTATGATGGAGGAGAATAGTTACATCGTGAGCACATACTCAAAATGTGCGGGTTGCACAACCACTTATCTCAAGCGGGAGTTAATCTCCGGATGATGCGATGGTTGATGAGAATCCTTGATCGCTCCCACCTAGCTACAAGAGCTTTGTGATGAACTTCAATATGCAGGGGATGGAAAAGACCATTCCTGAGGTATATTCAATGCTGAAATCAGCGGGGGTGGAGATCAAGAAGGAACATCAAGTATTGATGGTGAATAAAACCACTAAGTTCAAGAAAGGCAAGGGTAAGAAGAACTTCAAGAAGGACGGCAAGGGAGTTGCCGCGCCCGATAAGCCAGCTTTGCGGAAAGAAGCCAAAGCATGGACCCAAGCACGAGGTGAGTGCTTTTATTGCAAGGAAATGGTCCTTTGAGCGGAACTGCCCCAAGTACTTAGCGGATAAGAAGGCCGACAATACCAAAGGTATATGTGATATACATGTTATTGATGTGTACCTAACCAGCGCTCGTAGTAGCTCCTGGGTATTTGATACCGGTGCGGTTGCTCATATTTGTAACTCAAAACAGGAGCTGCGGAATAAGCGGAGACTGGCGAAGGACGAGGTGACGATGCGCGTAGGAAATGGTTCCAAGGTCGACGTGATCGCCGTCGGCATGCTACCTCTACATTTACCTACGGGATTAGTTTTAAACCTCAATAATTGTTATTTAGTACCAGCTTTGAGCATGAATATTGTATCTGGATCTCGTTTAATGCGAGATGGCTACTCATTTAAATCTGAGAATAATGGTTGTTCTATTTATATGAGAGACATGTTTTATGGTCATGCCCTGCTGGTCAATGGTTTATTCTTATTGAATCTCGAACGTGATGTTACACATATTCATAGTGTGAATGCCAAAAGATGTAAGGTTGATAATGATAGTCCCACATACTTGTGGCACTGCCGCCTTGGTCACATTGGTGTCAAAGCATGAAGAAACTCCATGCAGATGGACTTTTGGAGTCTCTTGATTATGAATCATTTGACACGTGCGAACCATGCCTCATGGGAAAAATGACCAAGACTCCGTTCTCGGAACAATGGGCGAGCAACCAACTTATTGGAAATCATACATCTTGATGTGTGCGGTCCAATGGCGTTGAGGCTCGCGGTGGTTATCGTTATGTTCTCACCCTCACCGATGACTTAAGTAGATATGGGTATGTCTACTTAATGAAACACAAGTCCGAGACCTTTGAAAAGTTCAAGGAATTTCAGAGTGAGGTTGAGAATCAACGTGACAGAAAATCAAGTTCTTCTGATCAGATCGTGGGGAGAATATTTGAGTCACGAATTTGGCACGCACTTAAGGAAATGTGGAATTGTTTCACAACTCACGCCGCCTGGTACACCTCAGCGTAATGGTGTGTCCGAACGTCGTAATTGCACTCTATTGGATATGGTGAGATCTATGATGTCTCCTACCGATCTACCGCTATCATTTTGGGGTTATGCTATAGAGACTGCCGCATTCACTTTAAATAGGGCTCCGTCGAAATCCGTTGAGATGACACCGTATGAATTATGGTTTGGGAAGAAACCTAAGCTATCGTTTCTAAAAGTTTGGGGATGCGATGCTTATGTCAAGAAACTTCAACCTGAAAAGCTCGAACCCAAATCAGAAAAATGCGTCTTCACAGGATACTCTAAGGAAATTATTGGGTATACCTTCTACCTCAGATCCGAAGGCAAGATCTTTGTTGCCAAGAATGGATCCTTTCTAGAAAAAGAGTTTCTCTCGAAAGAAGTAAGTGGGAGGAAATTGGAACTTGATGAAGTACCGCCTCTTGAACCGGAGAGTAGCGCAACTCAAGAAAATGTTTTTGTGGTGCCTGCACCGACTAGAGAGGAAGTTAATGATGGTGACCATGAATCTTCAGATCAAGTTGCTACTGAACTTCGTAGGTCCACAAGGACACGTTCCGCACCAGAGTGGTACGGAAACCCTGTCCTGGAAATCATGTTGTTAGACAGTGGTGAACCCTCGAACTATGAAGAAGCGATGGCAGGCCCGGATTCCGACAAATGGCTTGAAGCCATGAAATCCGAGATAGGATCCATGTATGAAAACAAAGTATGGACTTTGACAGACTTGCCCGATGATCGGCGAGCCATAGAAAATAAATGGATCTTTAAGAAGAAGACAGACGCGGATGGTAATGTAACCATCTATAAGGCTCGGCTTGTTGCTAAGGGTTATCGACAAGTTCAAGGGGTTGACTACGATGAGACCTTCTCACCCGTAGCGAAGCTTAAGTCTGTCCGAATCATGTTACAATTTCCGCATTCTATGACTATGAGATATGGCAAATGGACGCCAAAACGGCATTCCTTAATGGTTTCCTTAAGGAAGAATTGTATATGATGCAGCCGAAAGGTTTTGACGATCCTAAGAATGCTAACAAGGTTTGCAAGCTCCAACACTCGATCTATGGGTTGATGCAAGCATCTCGAAGTTGGAACATTCATTTTGATGAGATGATCAAAGCGTTTTGGTTTACACAGACTTATGGAGAAGCCTGTGTTTACAAGAAAGTGAGTGGGAGCTCTGTAGCATTTCTCATATTATATGTGGATGACATACTATTGATGGGAAATGATATAGAATTCTTGGAAAGCATAAAGGCCTACTTGAATAAGTGTTTTTCATTGAAGGACCTTGGGGAAGCTGCTTACATATTAGGCATCAAGATCTATAGAGATAGATCGAGACGCCTCATTGGTCTTTCACAAAGCACATACCTTGACAAGATATTGAAGAAGTTCAATATGGATCAGTCAAAGAAGGGGTTCTTGCCTGTATTGCAAGGTGTGAGATTGAGCACGGATCAATGCCCGACCACGGCAGAAGATAGAGAAAAGATGAGTGTCATCCCCTATGCCTCGGCCATAGGTTATATTATGTATGCCATGCTGTGTACCAGGCCTGATGTAAACCTTGCCGTAAGTTTGTTAGGAAGGTACCAAAGTAATCCCGGCATGGAACACTCGACAGCGGTCAAGAATATCCTGAAGTACCTGAAAAGGACTAAGGATATGTTTCTTGTTTATGGAGGTGACGAAGAGCTCGTCGTAAAGGGTTACGTCGATGCTAGCTTCGACACAGATCTGGATGACTCCAAGTCACAAACGGGATACGTGTATATTTTGAATGGTGGGGCAATCAGCTGGTGCAGTTGCAAGCAGAGCGTCGTGGCGGGATCTACATGTGAAGCGGAGTACATGGCAGCCTCGGAGGCAATACATGAAGCAATCTGGATGAAGGAGTTCATTACCGACCTAGGAGTTATTCCCAATGCGTCGGGCCCGATGACTCTCTTCTGTAACTTCACTGGAGCTATTGCCCTTGCCAAGGAGCCCAGGTTTCACAAGAAGACCAGGCATATCAAGCGTCGCTTCAACTCCATTCGTGAAAATGTTCAAGATGGAGACATAGAGATTTGTAAAGTGCATACGGACCTGAATTTTGCAGATCCGTTGACTAAACCTCTTCCACGTGCAAAGCATGATCAACACCAGAACTCTATGGGTGTTCGATTCATCACAATGTAACTAAGTTATTGACTCTAGTGCAAGTGGGAGACCGTTGGAAATATGCCCTAGAGGCAATAATAAAATGGTTATTATTATATTTCCTTGTTCATGATAATTGTCTATTGTTCATGCTATAATTGTGTTATCCGGAAATCGTAATACATGTGTGAATGACCACAACATGTCCCTAGTGAGCCTCTAGTTGACTAGCTCGTTGATCAATAGATGGTTATGGTTTCCTGACCATGAACATTGGATGTCATTGATAACGGGATCACATCATTAGGAGAATGATGTGATGGACAAGACCCAATCCTAAGCATAGCACAAGATCATGTAGTTAAATGCGCTAAAGCTTTTCTAATGTCAAGTATCCTTTCCTTAGATCATGAGATTGTGCAACCCCCGGATACCGTAAGGGTACTTTGGGTGTGCCAAACGTCACAACGTAACTGGGTGGCTATAAAGGTACACTACGGGTATCCCCGAAAGTATCTGTTGGGTTGGCACGATCAAGACTGGGATTTGTCACTCCGTAATGCGGAGAGGTATCTCTGGGCCCACTCGGTAAGACATCATCGTAATGAGCTCAATGTGACTAAGGGGTTGGTCACGGGATGATGTGTTACGGAATGAGTAAAGAGACTTGCCATAACGAGATTGAACAAGGTATCGGTATACCGACGATCGAATCTCGGGCAAGTGCTATACCGGTAGACAAAGGGAATCGTATACGGGATTGATTGAATCCTTGACATCGTGGTTCATTCGATGAGATCATCGTGGAACATGTGGGAGCCAACATGGGTATCCAGATCCCGCTGTTGGTTATTGGCCGGAGAGATATCTCGCTCATGTCTACGTGTCTCCCGAACCCGTAGGGTCTAAACACTTAAAGTTCAGTGACGCTAGAGTTGTAGAGATATTAGTATGTGGTTAACCAAAATTTGTTCGGAGTCCCGGATGAGATCTCGGATGTCACGAGGAGTTCCGGAATGGTCCGGAGGTAAAGATTTATATATAGGAAGTCCAGTTTCGGCCACTGGAAGAGTTTCGGGGTCACCGATATTGTACCGGGACCACCGGAAGGGTCCCGGGGGTCCACTGGGTGGGGCCACCTATCTCGGAGGGCCCCATGGGCTGAAGTGGCGTGGGAACCAGCCCCTGGTGGGCTGGTGCGCCCCACCCAAGGGCCCAAGCCACCTAGGGTTGGATACCCTAGGGGGCCGTTGCCCCCTGAGGGGGCATGCGCCCCCTGGTTGGAAACCCTAAGGGGCCGTTGCCCCCATGAGGGGCCGCCACCCCCTCCCTCTAGATGGGATCTCCAAGGGGGCATGCGCCCCTAGCCCCTATATATAGTGGAGGGGAGGGAGGGCAGCCGCACCCTAAGCCCTGGCGCCTCCCTCTCCCTCCCGTGACACCTCTTCCTCCTCCAGTAGCGCTTGGCGAAGCCCTGCTGGAATCCCGCTGCTTCCACCATCACGTCGTCGTGCTGCTGGATCTCCATCAACTCCTCCCCCTTGCTGGATCAAGAAGGAGGAGACGTCTCCGCTCCGTACGTATGTTGAACGCGGAAGTGCCGTCCGTACGGCGCTAGGATCATCGGTGATTTGGATCACGACGAGTACGAATCCATCAACCCCGTTCTCTTGAACGCTTCCGCTCGCGATCTACTAGGGTATGTAGATGCACTCCTCTCTCTCTCGTTGCTAGATGACTCCATAGATTGATCTTGGTGATGCGTAGAAAATTATAAATTTCTGCTACGATCCCCAACAATGGTTAGTGCTATCAGGCCAGAGGCCCCTCAGATCAAATATCCAAATCGTAGTGGATTAGGAGCACGCGGTAACAAGCAGAGACTCACGAAAGATGTGACCCCTGAGGGAGTCCTGGATTAGGGGGTATCCGGACAGCCGGACTGTATACATCGTCCGGACTATTGAAGCATGAAGATACAAGACTCAAGACTTCGTCCCGTGTCCGGATGGGACTATCCTTGGCGTGGAAGGAAAGCTTGGCGATCCGGATATTGTATTTCCTTCCTTGTAACCGACTCCGTGTAAACCCTAGCCCTCTCCGGTGTGTATATAAACCGGAGAGGTTGGTCCTTAGAAGACCGATCACAATTACAATCATACCATCATAGGCTAGCTTCTAGGGTTTAGCCTCTACGATCTCGTGGTAGATCTACTCTTGTACTACCCATATCTTAAATATTAATCATCGCTACAGGGCTCGATGGCTCCTCCAGTCATCGTCAACAACACGATCCCAGGTGAGACATTCTCCCCGGACAGATCTTCGTGTTGGCGCCGCGCCTGGGCCAACTCGCTTAGCCATCATAGCAGATCGGCAGCTCGCCCTGCCACAGATCAGGTTCGAAACCTGAACTACACGGCGGACATTCGCGGAGACTTGATCTTGACGGATTCGGGCCTATGCCGAAACCTTTGGGCGATCCTGGCGAAACACGACTTAGACCTGCCATCGGACAAAGCTCGGGGTTTCACCCCCGCAGTAGCCCCGGACCTAAATCCGGAGCAGGCTGCGCTGCCTAAGGACGGAGGGATGGACCCCGCCCCGCAGGTCGCAAAATCATCGGCGGTGGAGCCGAACACGGGTCTTACCTCTGTGGTGACATGTGACTCCGGACCCCTGGATTCGTATCCGGACGTGGGTTCCAGTCCGCGCACTCCCGAGCCAGCCGAGCCAGGTTGGGCTCTAGTAATGGAGTTCACCGCTGCTGATATATTCCAGCACTCGCCCTTTGGCGACATGCTGGACTCATTAAAGTCTCGCTCTTTGCCAGGAGGCTCTTGGCCGAACTATGTCCGACTCGAGTGGGAGGCAGGCGATGAAGGAATTCGTTGCCCACCCACCACCCACTTCATTGCCACGGTCGATGATTTAACCGAGGTACTGGACTTCGACTCCGAAGACATCGACGATATGGACGACGATGCAGGAGAAGAACATGAACCACCGCTCACTTGGCGGTGGACAACCACCTCTTCCTATGACATATATATGGTGGACACTCCGAAGGAAACAAATGGCGATGAGGCAACGAAGGATAAAACCTCAGGGAAAAAAGTAAAGAATGGGCGTCGTCGCCGCCACTCCAAGCCCCGCCACAGCAATACCGGCCCAGGAGACGAAAGCGATCCGAATGGTGCGAAGAAGAATACAACCCTGATCAGCCCGCATTCGGCAGGCCGAGCAGGGAGGATGAGCGAGCCAGCCCGGAAGAGCGAGCAGCAGACAAATACCGGAGGAGGACAATTACATGCCCCCTCCGAAGGCGAGATTAGCCTCGGTGGCAGCGAGTTGGCGTGCTCGAGGATCGATGAAGCGAGGCGCTTCAAGCATCGGCTTATAGCCGCTGCGAGGAGCACGAAAAAAAGCGGCGGCAACTCCAAGCTGATCAAGACCTGCTCACGACGGATGGACTAAAGTCACGGCAGCCAGGAATACGGACTCGGCGCCATACGGCTGACCGGCCACCTGCGTGGCGGGATAAAATGGCGTATCAGCCGCGATACCAATAGCGCCCCACGCCGACATACTACGGCACGGGCAGCGAGCAGACAGCCAAGATCGATCTACGGATCGCGGCGCGCCAAAGACGCGACGGCGACCATCACGCGGATACACCTTCAACAAGTCCGGCGGGCCGTATATAGCCACCGAGCAATTGAACTGCGTAGCCACATAGCCCGGCCGCAGGCGCGTGCACCCCCTACGCTTCAGCGGCGAAGTAATGGATCATGAATTCCCAGAAGGGTTCAAACCCATAAACATCGAATCATACGATGGCACAACAGACCCCGCAGTATGGATCGAAGGTTTCCTTCTCCACATTCACATGGCCCGCGGAGACGATCTACATGCCATCAAGTATCTTCCCCTTAAGCTCAATGGACCAGCCCGACACTGGCTAAACAGCCTACCAGCAAATTCCATTGGCAGTTGGGAAAACCTAGAAGACGCATTCCTCGACAACTTCCAGGGCACATACGTGTGACCACCAGACGCCAATGACTTGAGCCACATTACTCAACAGCCCGGAGAGTCAGTCAGGAAATTCTGGATTCGGTTCCTAACTAAAAAGAACCAAATAGTCGACTGTCCGGACGCTGAAGCCCTGGCGGATTTTAAGCATAATATCCGTGACGAGTGGCTCGCTCGACACCTCGGCCAGGAAAAACCCAAGTCCATGGCAGCTCTCACAACACTAATGACCCGCTTTTGCGCGGGCAAGGACAGCTGGTTTGCTCGCAGCAGCACCACGCCACATTCTGGCACTTTGGATGGCCGCAATAATAATGGCAAGCCATGGCGTAACAAACATAAGCGACGGAACAATGGCCACAACACTGAAGACACGACAGTCAACGCCGGATTCAACAGATCCAAGCCCGGTCAGCGGAAGAAGCCGTTCAAAAGAAATAATCCGGGACCATCCAGTCTGGACTCCATACTGGAGCGCTTGTGCCAAATTGATGGCACCCTGGACAAGCCAGCCAACCACACCAATAGAGATTGCTGGGTGTTCAAACTGGCCGGCAAAATAAACGCCGAAAACAAGGACAAGGGCTGCTGGCGTCGATGACGAGAGCCGGCATCCAACACAGGGGACGAAGAAATTCCCCTAGGTGAAAACTGTCAACATGATCTCGCCCGCACATCCCTAAGCGGGAGCAGGCGGGCACTACGGGGCGTCTATGCGATGGAGCGATCGCCCCAAATTCAACCCATGGTCAGCTTGTCCGATCACCTTTGATCGTGGGATCACCCTACTAGCATCCGTCACGGCGTCTCGGCGCATTGGTCCTAGACCCAATCATCGGCGTATTCCACCTCACGCGGCGTCCTCATGGGCGGTGGCAGCAACCGAACCTGCTTTATCGGGACACGGTGTGCAAAATGGGCATTGACCCTTCAAGGATCAAGGCCACCAAAACCACCTTTAAAGGTGTGATTCCTGGAGTAGAGGCCCGTTGCACGGGCTCTATAACGATGAAGTGGTCTTGGATCTCGAGATAACTTCCGAGCGAAGAGTTAATCTTGATATCGTCCCTTTCGCGATGGTTACCACGCTTTGCCGGACGAACCACATTCGCTAGATTCAATGCGGTAACACACTACGCATACCTCAAGCTCAAGATGCCAGGACCACGCGGGGTCATAACAGTGAACGGAAATATGGACCGCTCTCTCCGAACAGAAGAGCATATTGCAGCCCTCGCGGCGGAAGTACAATGCGGCCTCCTCCGACAAACCAATTCGGCGACAGCAACTTCAAGCACCGTCAAGAGAGTCCGGAGCACCCCGCAACAGGATCATCAGGCACGCCATGAGCGTGACTAGCAGTTCGGCCTCCACTTAAGCCCCATGAAAGCACCATTCGTGCCACGCGTACACCATTACGCACTCAAGATACCATGGGCGTAGGCGGAAGCGCAACAACGACTCAGTCAACAGTACGGGATAACCGCCACATACCTTCATAACCTGTCCTTCTTCTTTTGAGGACATTGCTTTAGAGCAGCCTCTTGAAGAGCCGGATTATCGGACTTACATAGGGAGAAAACCAAGGAGGCAACAGGCTTTGCGCCTGAAGAAACACCAGTGGAATCTATTTATGATCATTATACATGTTTTATATATCCATACGCGGCCTGCCTCGGATAGGACATGTTAAATAGTCCTATTTATCTCCGCTTAATGCATTCATTGTAAACATACGGCTTAAACATATTTTCATCGGTGGGAGATTATATATAGCGTCAGCTCATTATTCTTATTTGAACATTTCTCTTACAAATGTCTCTTTCATATTGCATCCGTACACTTTAGTGCAGTGCATTTGCCAGTGCTTCCTTTGGTGCCCGTTCTCTGACAACTAAAGTCGAACACTTTAAACAGTGCGGCACCCGAACTTATAGCACTATATGCATCAGCTCCGAATCATGTCTTGGGTCTACAGTTGGGTTAGCCCGGCTCCCTTGTTTTGGTACCTTACGTTCCGTTATATCGGCTAAGGTAGCGCAGGGAGAACTACTGCGATTGTGTCCCTGTTCTTCCGGACGAGCACCTCAATAGAGAAAGCCGAAAACTGACCGGCATGATGTGGCAAGAGCTGGTCGCTATTCGAGAGGTCTTCGAATCCTTAAAGATTTTCCGCTTTAGGCGATAAATCGGCTTCGTCCAATCTAGGCGTATATAGCGCCCCAATTCGGCCGTCCGGATTCTAGGGGCTTCGCCGAAATTTAAAATTGTAGACTTCTATGGCTAAGTGAAAGTTATAAAGCCGCATAGTCCGATTGTCTTGTTCGCTGCACCGGATACCTCCTTAAGGGACCAAACATTTGGACAAAGAGTATCCAGGGTTTTCCAGGAACACCCCGGCACTAGTTGCGTGGGGGCGGAAGCCGACGACTGGCCTACTTTCAGTATTCTATAAACAGCCACACAGAAGGTAATATTTTAAATCAAACAGCGCTACATAGCACAAGTAACTTTGTCTTTAAATTACAACAGCGGCGGAGGTACATTTAGTCAAAGATCTTGTCCTTGGAACACTCATCGCACTACAAAAAAAAGACACATCCGTGACATTTGGCCGAACAATTTTTTTTCTGTCATACATATGACACTTCTATGACGATAATTGTGACAAAACACTGTATCATCATAGATGTGGTGGGCTCCTACTTCTATGACAAAAAATCATGACAGAAAATGGGCTTTTCGTCACAGGCGGGCGGAGGCGCAGCTGCATGACATTCTTTGGGTCGTCCGGACGGAAAAACCGTGGTAGAATCGGGGAGGAAAATTTGGGGAGTTCTTTGGTTACGGTGGGAGGTCGGGGGCGGCGATGCACGTTCTCTCGACGTCTGTGGCGTGTGTGCGGCGTTAGCTCTAACGAACCCAAGCGAGGCGTTGGGCTCTAACTAAACCCGGCGATTGCGCTGCAGGCTGTGTGTTCTTGAACCCGGCGATCGATCGATGGCTGTTAAGTGAACCCGATGGGCGATTCGCCGCTGCTGCTGCTAGCAAGCCGATCGATTGGATGAGCAGTGGCGTTGCGGGGGCTTTGGATGAGCAGTGGCGGTGGCGTTGCCTCCCGATGAACAGGACCCCGTGGTGTGGAGAGCTGGATGAGCGATGAGGCGGTGGACGGGTGGCCGTGGAGGGTGGTTGAGCAGGACCCCATGGTGTGGAGGGCTGGATGAGCAGTGAGCGGTGGAGGGTGCCCGTGGAGGGTGGTTGAGCGATGGCCGGTGGGGTGGCGCGCGGTGGAGGCTGGATGAATAGGAGCCGTGGAGGGTGGAGGAGGTCGGCGGTAGCCCGTGGAGGTGGAGGAGGTCGATGGTGGAGATGAGCAGTATCCGTGGAGTCCCGTTTTGCGGTACGCCACACCCCTCCCGATGAACAGGACCCCCGTTTCGACCGTAGCGCTCCAACACAAGTCCGTTTCCTCCGTTTTGCCGTACGCCACACCCTCCCGATCAATAGGACCCCCTTTCGACCGTAGGAGGTTCGTTTCCTCCATTTTGCGGTATGCCACACCCCTCCCGATCAACGGGACCCCGTTTGACCGTGGGGCGTCCGTTTCTCTGTTTTGCGATACGCGGGCCCTCCCGATCAACAGGACCCGTTTGAGCGTGGGCGTCGAACACAAGGCCGTTCCTCCGTTGTCGCGATGCGCCAGCCTAGTTTCCATCGCTGTTCCGTGAAGCCCTCCCGATGAACACGACCACGCATTCCGTTCCGACCCAGCGGTTGGCTCCCCATGAACACGGCAGCGGCTTTGTTTCTCCGTTCGACTCAGCCATATGCGTATGCGCGATAGGCGTTGAGACCCTGCCCGTATATGCGTGCGTGGCGTATTTTCTTTCTTGCACCCTCGCCGTATGCGTGCGGCGCCTCTACTACGACACGTGCGCGCCTCTACTATGACACGTGCGTGCCTCTACATCCACCAGTATATATGTATGTACACATTCACGACCAGAATGACAACGCTACGTACGCTTCGACTAGGTGGGTCCCGACTGTCAGGCACTTCCTTGCGTGCGAAGATGTAGCTGGTGGGTCCCAGCGGTCGAGGCGAATCGTTTTTGGGCGCACTTCCTTGCGTGCGAAGATGTAATTGGTGGGTCCCGGCGGGGGAAATGTTTTTCGCTTCATCGGTGGCCCATCCGGTGGGTCCCCGCTGTCGGTGGAGGAATAATTATTTTGCGGCGTAATAAGGAGGCACTTCCTTGCTGCGTCCGTGGACCCAGCTGTCGACCTCTCCACGTCTGATCCACGTCCGATGGAAGCCATTCCTTGACCATGTTGACCACGCCGTGCCGAGAGCACCATGGCGGTGGGCGATGGCGAGGCCTAGGAAGGGGCGGCGCGGCGGGAAAAGCGGCGATGGATGCCCGCATAGAGGAGTATGAGGTTCACTCGTTCGGCTGCGGTGTGAGGCTGCCGTCGCGCCGAGAATAACGGGGGTGTGGGTGCGTGAGGGATGGCCTGGCCAGCTTGGGAGTAGTAAGGCGGTGAGGCCTCCAGCGGTATCCTGACCCGACCCACGGGTGGCGGGAAGCGGCGGCACGACCGGCGCTGCTTTTGGCGGTGGAGCAAGAAGACCAGAGGTTGAAGAAGCACTACGGCCGTTGGATGGACATCGTCACGGTCCTTTGGAGCTAGAATCGTTCATATATTGACTAAAGTTGGCAAAGGCCTCCGTCGATCAACTTAGTAGGCCCTAAGTCAGCCTCCACCAAGGCTGGTCCCGGCTAGCGGGGTATTCATTTTTGTGCGTAATAAGGAGGCACTTCCGGTGGGTCCAAGCCGACAATGGGGGAGCGTTTTTTTGAAATCGGTGGCCCGTCTGTGGGTCCCAGCAGTCGGGGAAATGATTTTTCGCGAAATCTGGTGGCCCGTCCGGTGGGTCCCTATTTGTCGGTGGAGGAATAATTATTTTCAGCGTAATAAGGAGGCACTTCCTTGCGGCTGCCGTGGACCAGGTGTCGGCCTCTCCACGTCTGATACTCTTCGATGGAAGTCGATCGTTGACCACATTGACCATGCCGCGCCGAGAGCACCACGGCGGTGGGCGACGGCGAGCCTAGGAAGGGGCGACGGTTAGCCGGGAAGACAGCGGTGGAAGCCAGCGGAGAGAATCTGAGGATTCACTTGCTCGGTGAGGTGTGAGGCTGCCGTTGCCACGAGGCACTGCCAGCGATGGGAATAGTAGAGGCGGTGAGGCCTCATGGCAAGCACAACCCGGCCCGGGAGGCAGGAGCATGCGGCATGACCGGCGCTGCTTTGGTAGTGGAGCAAGAACACGAGAGGTTGAAGAAGCACTACGACCGTTGGATGGCCATCGTCACGGTCCTTTGGAGCTAGAATCGTTCATATTGACTAAAGTTGACAAAGGCCCCGTCGATCAACTTAGTAGGCCCTAAGTCAGCCTCCCACCATGGCGGGTCCCAGCTAGCGGGGGTATTCATTTTTTATGCGCAATAAGGAGGCACTTCCGGTGGGTCCGAGCTAACTTGCTGAGGAGCGTTTTTTCGCAAAATCGCTGGCCCGTCCGGTGGGTCCCAGCGATCGAGAAACATTTTTTTTTGCAAAATAAGGTGGCCCGTCCGGTGGGTCCCTATTTGTCGGTGGAGGAATAATAATTTTGCGGCGTAATAAGGAGGCACTTCCTTGTGGCCGCTGGACCCGGTATCGGCCTCTCCACGTCTGATACTCTTGATGGAAGTCGATTCGTTGACCACGTTGACCACGCCGTGCCGAGAGCACCAGGCGGTGGTGCAGACGACGGCGAGGCCTAGGAAGGGGACGGCGGAGCCGGGAAAACGCAGCAGTGGTAGCCAGCGCGGAGAGAATCTGAGGTTCTTTGGTTCGGCTGCGGTGTGAGGCTGCCGTCGCCGCAGAATAACAGGTGGTGTGGGTGAGTAGAGGGATGGCCTGGCCAGCGGTGGGAGTAGTACGGGGCGGTGAGGCCTCCGCGGCATCACAGCTGGCCACGGGAGGCAGGAGCACGCGACACGACCGGCGCTGCTTTGGGCGGCTGGAGCAAGAAGACCAGAGGTTAAAGAAGCACTACGGCCGTTGGATGGACATCATACGTTCACTGCAGCTTGACTAAGTTGACAAAGCCCTTGGTACACGTCAACTTAGTAGGCCTACAGCTCGGATTTGGCAGAGAACATATAGCCCATTTGCGATTTGTAAGAATGTACAACCCATTTTTCAATTCTAATGGAATTTACTACAGTCCATTTACGGGGTTGTTAAAAGTACAACCCAAATTCTAGCTAGGACAACGATTAATAATTTCAAACAACCGCTCAAAACAGAATTAAAAAAAATTCCCACATTTTGATGGGATCCGAAATATTTTTATCTGAAATTTCTAGTCAGGTTAAATATAATTTCAAAATAAAGTTGTATCACGTTAAAATCCAACGAAATATTGCGCGCGCAACAAGTAATGAAATTAAAATTTCCAAATTCCAAAAATAATATATTTTTAAAACTAATTACGTGTTTGGTGCATAGTAATTGCCCAGTTATTATAATTATATCCCATTTATTATTTCTTAAAGTCCATTTTCTTGTTAAGCCTAATGCATACCTCCTAGGAAACTTTGCAGCCCAGCGGGGCGGATAACAAGTTGACCCGGATATTGTGTACAACTGTTGGCCCAGTTGCATTGCTGATGTTGAAAAAAAAGGCCTGTGTAGTACAGTACAACCTAACATGGTTACTCATCCCACATTCAGGGACGCCGGAAAGGCCCAAGCAAGGCTTTTGTACAACTTTTTGAAGTCATTGAGCTCAATTAATAACTTAAGAAAAAAGTTAGATTACAGCGGAACCTAATTAAAAGCTGTCACGAGCAAATAAATAATTCAACGGGTCCCACTTGTGCGTAATGCGTGTGTGTGTGTGTGTGTGTGTGTGAGAGAGAGAGAGAGAGAGAGAGAGAGAGAGAGAGACCCATCGGTCGATGCTCGTAAATACATCTTTCAGCCATATGCATTTCTGATGCTCCGTAAAAACTTATATAGTTGACACAATCATATAGAACATCATAGCACACTCAACTTGCATACAAAAATTTCACGCAGCGGCACAATCAGGATGGAAGCGGTGGATCGCTACGGGAAGGGCTATGTTGAAACCAACGAAGTCGTACATAATGGTTCATCGTCTTTATAAATGGCGGAGAAATATCTTGAATGTTGTGCAAAGAAAGCAGATAGACAACACAATAAGTTACGCTAGCACATTAAGTTGACGTACAACCCTTTCTAAAAAAATTCAGGTACAAAATTAGAATAGGTCACAATCAAATGTCTTGCCATATCGATTGCTTCGGACCCATAGCTCGGATTTAACTAGTACTATCGACAAGATTCAGTTGTTACCTCAAATTAGAGCACATCCAGGCAGCCAGCCCTGCCTCTCTCCCAAAGCGTTGGCCTCGCAGCGATGGAGTAGGCCTGTGCCATCATCGTTCCGAGCAACACGAGGAAAGTCTGACGTTGACTCCTGTAATGGACGTCGTCGATGGACCCTAGCACCAGCGGCGGCGGCAGGACTTCGATTGATGGATTGACCACTTCTTCGACATGCACGAACACTCGATACCGGTACATCCCTAACGTGGTCATGGCGGCCTTGGTGGTGACGAATAGTACAACCCGGTTCCTGCACCGGTATCTCAACACCAATCACCTTCGGTATGGTGGACGACTTCTTCATCCATGCCATAACCGTCAGAGCCCAGCTGTCTGGAGGAACAAACATACTTACGAGCTCACCTCCAAGGTCGTTGATAAGCTCGTTCATGGACTCGCTGTTCCAAGCACGTCGAGGCATGCCGTGGAAGGTAAGCTTTGTTAAAAACTCAAGCTCAGAGGGCACCGAGCCCCATCCTGGGTGCCACCGATCAAAGCTCACCAGAGCGCCATCGCAGAACAAGCGCCGGGAAGATTGAACACATTGCGGTCAAAAGTTGTTCGGAACTTGACGAAGAAATTAGCCGGTGGCGGACAAACTTCGACGAGCAAGTCACTTATTTGGATGCCGTGCGCAATGCCAAGACTTTGACAAGGTCGTCCGGTGAGACGGGAGGCGGTCGCCGTTGATGGTTACCATCAGCACTTTGCCGACAAACTGGTTGTCAAGCGCCGCCATGCCTTTGTTGAGCGACGATGCGCAGCGACCGAAGGCGGGGCGGACCTCGGGATCTCGGCTCGGAGATCCGCGTTGACTGGCGACATGATAGTGCGCTTGAGTACAGGGAGTACAGGAGGGATTTGGAGGCTGGGTAGGAATCGAGATTCGAGTGGGGGAGGCGGAGGCGGGGATGAAAAGGTAGCATGAATTTGAGCACGCGTAATATGCTCTCGGGCGCATAGCGCTGCAAAACACCGGTGGCGCCCACATGTCGGCCTAACAGTCCTTATTCTTTCTTTTTGGAGAGCCGGCCTTTTTTGAGGATCTTTTGAGAGCCCGACCGAGAGTCATAATTGACCTGTTTGGCATTGCGTTATTACTCGGCCCATATTCAACGACACCTCCTTGGCCCAAACAAGTGTACATCATCGAAAAGACGGTGAGCTCAAATTATATAACTTGAAAAAGGAGATATACTCTAAACTTTGGAGAATGGTGATGCCCTCATTTAGCCCACCGTGAGTTCGAGACAATAAACAGTTCGAAACAACGATATATACAACATTTAAACACTGACTAGTGACTACTACTGACATAAATAGCAAGACATGATAGTTCATAAGAAGTCTTGCTACACCACCGAAACGTACCCATCTGCAGCGCTCAGACTCTCGTGATCCAGACGAGAATGACATTCTAAACAGAAGCAACTATTACATAGAAAGAGTGACATAGACGAGGATGACCAAATGACAAGGAATATGCATAACAAAAGAAAGAACTACCCATAGAGAACCAACAGCAAAGACAACAAAGTCATTCGAAGAGATGATCCAACACCATCATAATTTGCGGCCCCGCTTCAGCGACCAGTGATCCGGAGACACCGGTACTCCACCCTTTCGATGCAACAGTCCAATTACCTATCAACCTGAAGGCTTGAACCACATCACTGCTTGTCGTAATTGAGACATCCAAGGATCAAAGTTAATCCAGATGCCTTTGTCATTCTCACCTTATTTTGGCTGCAGGCTGTATCGTTGACAATCAGGGGAGTATGCTCCCGAACTCCTAGGGCTCGCCGTGTAGACACAGTTTTCCATAGCAAATAGAGCCTCTCTACCATCAAGGTCCTTGCCAACGGTGATCTCCTGGTTAATCACATAATTGAGTCCGAGAAATAGAGAGTGTGAACCAAGGCTGTTTACCCGCCTCCAACTAAATAATCCTAAAGGCCCCAACAAGCTGGCATCCTGCTCATAGACATATCAGCCACTGTCCGGATACTCACGTGTTACACGGTGCTTGTATACAGTGGGGTTTTTGCAATATAACTTTTCCGGCTCATGTGTCCGAATGATCATCAGTCTTTTGCCGTCGTCTGATCGAGCGAGGAACCAGTTGTGCTTCCCTGTTTTTGGCAAAGGTGGTGTAATTACAAAGGGCAGTAACTGTAGGGACACTGCATCATATCAAAAAGGACATGCATTGTTAATGTAAGATCAGCATTGTTCAGAGTATGAGTAGGATAATGCAAGAAACAACATTGATATGTCCCTGTTGGAACTGGGAGGAAAATACAGGGAAATGTATACTGGGTTCGAAAATATAGAAGTGCCATGCATGGTTATACTCATGTTATCTATAATAGATTCTTCACAGAAACTACCATGTCATGCATGTTATGTAATCATGTTCTGTCCTCACAAAAAATTCTTCAAGGTAACTAACGGACCATGCATTGTTATATACTCGTGTTCCGTGGGCAAATTTTTTGTGAGGATATTATTCTAGCCATTGATTCTTTGAAGGGCGAATATAGGTATGTACACATGGTAAGCATTGCAGGATTTCACTACTTCCAAATATAGAGTTCTCCATATGCACATTTACTTCCCTAATGTATGGTTAGATGAAACCAACATTGTGGTGCATGTTTCTACATCATGAAAATGAGGAAACTAACATGGACATTGATACATACTCATATTTAGTAGTAGTATATAGATTACTGTAAAATAAGGATAATATCCATATATTCCTAACCGTTTGATTATTCAGGGTACAAATTGGCTGTAATGACATGGTCACAATCACATGAATTAACTCATTCGGAATATAGCTGATTTACGGTGTCTCTAATATATTGCCATAGTTCTACTCAAATTCTGCTCAAACAGGGATATGCCAATCATCACAAAAAGTTCAAACAGTCTCATGGCGTCATCATTAACATAAGATGGAAACAACTTACACGCGCCGTCCCAGCAATGCGTGGTGCCATCTTCTTTGTCGATCGCGTAGATGATGCCATTGTGTTCAATAGCATCACAGAAGTGTGTATCAGCTTTGACGATGATCCACTGCGAGCCGAGTTGTCTCCAGCTAAAAAAGGCACCGGTGTAAAGATAGGCGAGTCCGCGGTCGAATAAGGCAATTAGCTTGAAGTCTGCGTAATTCGCATGTCATGTCTGACGTTGTAATCTAGATGACTTGGACCGCGATGGTAATACTCTATATAATCCAACGGAGGAAGGATAATCTCATGGGAGGTGCGGAAGTTCACGAGCACCAACTTTTACCGTCTTCTCGAAGGCAGCCATCCGATGGGAGTTCATGCCGACCAGTACATACCTGCCAAGAAGTTTGAGGCGATGGTGATCGGATCGATGTCGAGGGAAATGATGTACGACGACACACTACATACACGCAAAGAAGTTTGGCTAATGGATATCGGATTGAAGTCGAGGGCATCATGCGCCTCCGTATCATGGTGAGCCAATCTCGCAAGACCGATTAGCAGCAAGCAGGGTGTCTTGAAAATCTTAGGCCTCGCTTCGACGATGGCGTGTGCATGTCCCTCGAGCATGCAGCCAGCCGCAGGGCGGTCAACATATCCATACACGAACAACAAAGGTCGAGGATGTCACTGGGGAGATTGCTCCAATCGCGGCTCATATGGATGCTGCGTGGTTCGCGTTCGGCCATGGTGGAGTTTGGAAGGGGGCTTGATTTACGGGGGAGAAGGATGTCGGTGCTGGAGCGGCTAGCAAGGGAAAAGTGGAACTGGGGGAGGCGAGTGAGGCGACGGTACACGGGGGCACAGTGAGATGGAGACGGAGACGGAGAAGGAGAAGGATATGGATATGGAGTGGTGCTATGGGAGCAGAGAGGGAGACGAGGCGAGGCGCCAATGTGCTGTACAACAGCGGTGACAGGTATAAAGGATGTGGTGAGGCTGACTTTGGTAACCCGAACACGCCGCCTCGCTGGACTAGTGTCGGTAGCGAGGTGTTGTCACTTCCTTTGTGAGGACCGGATGAATAGTATTTTGACCATCAAGTGTACCACAGTTGTACTACTACTACTAATACTACTACTACTACTACTACTACTAGTAGGAACATGAGTACTCCAGTATTGTATAGCGGAAATAGGTCTCCCGTGCTAGCATGCCTGCTCACTTTATCGTTCAGGTATCATCCATATTGCGAGCAGAACCAAATTCTCGTGCATGCCCAATCAACGCCCTGCCGCGATGCATGCAGTGGTCATTCTGGTGCATCAAGGACGACATGCAGATCGTTCCACACTTGAGAAAAGGAAAAATGGAAAGGTAGAACGCAGCAGCAGAGGAAGAGAATGCTGGCTAACGAGGCTGGGAGGGGATCGAGCAGGAAGTTAATGCTCCACGCCTAAAGGTTTTGGGAAAACCTGATTTTGATAAGGTGATTTATACTCACCTAAACGGAGGGATTATTCCTTAACCAGAGAATGTTGTGTCTCCCACTCACGCGCTCAAAAAAAAAAGCTACGACACATTTTTTTATCTGTTTGCATAGGTCCCACCTATCAAGAAGGATGGGCACGTACACGAACAGGTACGACTCCTCAGCCTACCCGCATAGCCTTTTCGTTTAGTCTACCTAGCCGTCTAATCAACTGCATGCACGCCACTTCTCCCATTTACTTCTCCATCGGGAACCGATTCGCCTCGGCTTCTTCACCTCCCCTTCGTCTTCATTTGCATCCAAACCCCACTGTGTTCACATTGTTTTAACCTCTTTAAATAATCATCTACTACTTCAGTTAGACTAGCCAACTAATCCTAATTCTCCAAACCATAGCCCTCCGTTCCAGCGGTTCCAAATGGCGAAAGAGATCGAGATGCAGGTTTTTAGCGTCCAACATGTCCTCGTCGAAGGCTCGATGCACATAGTTGCCACCGTCACCGTCCACCCAAGGGTTGTTCGGCAGTGGATCAACAATGTATCCAACTCCCTCAAAAAGGTAGAGACGAGGGTCATCGGTCTCGACGCATAGTACACGGAGCATGCCCCTGGGAAGATCCAGCGTGCCGCCGTCCTTCAGCTGTGCCTCGAAGATGATGTTTTGGTGTACCACATCATACACTCGCCCTCCATACCAGGTGAGCTTCATGATTTCTTGTCTCGGGAGGACGTATACTTTTGTGGGGCAGCCATCGAAGGGGACAAACAGAAGCTGGAGCCGTACAACCTTGATTTGAAAAGCATCGCTGACCTACAAACCAGAATCAAAATTCCTGTAGAAGATTGTGCTAAGCAGACACCATCCCTATTCGACGTAGCAAATTTTGTGCTCGGTACAAATCTTGAGAAGGGTGACGAGGCGGTGACATTAAGGTCGTGCGGATGGGAGAATTATCCCTTGACGTCTGGCGGATAAAATATGCTGCCCTCGATGCCCGTGTGAGTTTCGAGATAGCTGCATGGTCCAAAGAGCTTGTTGTGAAGCCGTCTCCCACAGAGAATGAGAACAAGAAGAAGAAGAAGAAGAAGAAGAAGAAGAAAATGCTGCACCAGCAGGAGGGCATTATGGATGGATGAATTTTTTCCTCTCTTGTAAAAAAAATTATTCCCTCTCGGTGTATATTGATATAGATGGACTATTTCGAGGGTGTGCATGTCTTTGGAACAGAGTAGTAGCATGGGTCCGCTTGACTATAAGGAACTATTTATCCGCATATATAGCTTTCTCTGCTACTCCTTCCAGTGATCGGTATGCAGTGCATGTGTCCGTAGACATGACAGCTTGTCCATGGAAGTTCAACTACGGCGACCATCACGTTTCATCTCGCGATTCCCACGATGCCTCTCCAACCCACGGCACCACGCCCCGGCGTCGCCTCACCCCTCTCGGCCGCACCACCCCTCTGCCTTTGTGTGCATGACATGTGGGCCACCTAAAATCGGCGAGCATCAAGTTTCTACCACAGCCACCCTTGATTCCCACGCGCGCTCGAACCCATGAAACCACATGTCCCCCGACCTGCGGCTCACCCTCTTGGCCCCCTTGCCCCTCGCCTTGGGAGCATTACATGTGGACCAGTCACCTATCAGGTCCACATGTTATTGACTCAAAGGTAGGTGTAGTAAGCGCTGAAGCTCAATCCCGGCGGCCTGAGGCGGAAATGTAACTCTGCGCCGGGGCTTGTGGTGCTCCCAGAGCATGAACTCGTGCCAAACTCGAGATTTGTTTCTTTACTATACATGCGCATAGCGATTTAATGGACATTGTAATCTCAACATGTGATGGGGAGCTCTAAATTTGAATTTGAAACTTATAAAACGAAAAGATTCAAAACAAATAAACTGGGAGAGAGGGAGTATATCGTAGGATGTGTCCCATACAAAATAAGTCCCCTGGTTTGTCACCACGAAGATGCGGTTAGAAACGAGCACATCCTCTTCCTACTCGTACGGCAACAAATCGGCCAAAGACAACATGGTCCGCCTTTGACCTCCATGTGCAAGGTTCGTGCTATCTTTTATTCAATCTCACCGTGGTTCCATCGTACCAATTCATGCGGTGGCCTGTTGCATGGGTGATCCCAATGTTGGAAAAAGGTTCTATGGGAATGGTTTCACCATTGTAAATGTTGTGCAAATTGATGTTGGTACCCTCCCGTACATATGCAAGCCAATCTCCACTCGCACCGAGCCTAGCCTGTGAAACAGTGAGCTGGGGGAGAATTAGGAAATGGGCACAGAAGTACTCTTTAGAATGCATTTACTATGTGATCAAACTCATCTTACCTGCTCATCGGAGGAAATACGAGTGCCCCTCAACGTAGGCATCTCAAGGGGCGTCAACTTGCAACTATGGCCATGCCGCGCTGGAGAGACCATCAAAGAAACATCCTCGTGCGTTCCACGGAACATCAAGATGCATTTGTATGAGTAGTTTATCTTGTGAGAGAAAAGGATGAACGAGGGAAGGCCTCTAGAGATAGAGATGGACACTACTACTACCAATGTGCTGGCCCGTGCGTTGCAATGGATCCAAACTAGTACTAGAATAATACTTGTTCACGTGCTTGAAATATAAATGCTCTAGTTTTGATATACATGTGTCAGCAGACACGACAGCTTGTCCATGGAAGTTGAACCACGACGACCATCACGTTTCTTGTTTCTACCACTGCCACACCCACACACGATTCCCACGAAGCCGCTCCAACCCACGGCACGACGTCCCCCGGCGTGGACATGGATCCTCCGGCGTGGCTATCACGCCTTGCCTGCCTTTCCTTCGCGACAGGTGGGACCCGCTTATGGGTCCCACATGTCGATGACAAATGGTAGGATTGTTCGTGCCCCTCATCCCTCTAGGCCCCACCGCTCCTCTGCCTTTGTGTGCATGACATGCGGGCCAGCTGAACTGTGGCGACCATCAACTTTCTACCACAAACACACCCGATTGGACGCGGTTTGCCTGCTCCGCTGCTGTGCTCCGATCCGTACTCCCGCACCATCGAATTTTCATCTAGCGGCTGTGACACATTTCGTCCCGGGCATCAGTCCTCAGCTGGATTACTTATGTACTGCAGGTAGTACCCGCCGGTGTGGCCATCTATGCCTCGTAACGCCCCGACGCCCAGCTGTGGTACCCTCACCATGGCCACGCCACCACCGGCAGGTTCATCTTGAACGAGTGAGTCGCGAACCACGCCACCACCATGAGAATGTCATGTGGGCCAGTCGCATTTAAGGCCCGCATGTCATTGACTCATAGGCCGGGCACTAAGCCACTGAAGTTCGGTCCTGTGGGCCCCGAGAGAAATGTAACTCTGCGGCAGGCCTTGTGGTGCTCCATGATCTGAGCTCATGCCAAAACTGGAATTTGTTTCTTACTACTACCAACTAGTACTAGTAAGGTACCGTGCATTGCGCGCATGAGATTCAGTGTTTTGTGCATTATGCTTCTACATGTGGAGTTTTCTGGATTCTAACATGTGGCAAAATCTGGTGGAATGTAAGGTTAGGCAAGTTTGATTAACTCAGGTGAGTGTTTGGTTCAAGCCACACCTTAGGCAAGCCACTGGCCCCACATGACATACACACAAAAATGTGGCAAGATTCCTTAGGCTTGCCAACTTGTGGCTCTCATTTTGAAGAACTTATTAATAACTTTTCCTGAGCTTAGTTGTGGCAAAGTTAGTCATGAATTAAGTTCAACCATGGAGTCTTCTAGATTATACATGTGGCAGAATCTGGTGGATGATATCCAACGGCCAGTAGTGCTCGGATTTGCCATCTTTGTACCGTCGGATTGGCTTCATCCAACGACCAACTTTCAAAGTTTTTCACACACTATATAGGGGGTATAGATATAGATGTGCCAATCCGTTGCAATGGATCCAAAGTATATCTATTTAGTGGAGTGCACTCTAAACACATTATCTATTTATTTTTCTCTAACCTTCCGTAGCCATGCAACCAAGCCACATAAGCTTCATGGGTGCCCCCCACATCATATTATTCATACTACGTTGATTGAAAAAAAGATAAATCACCCAAAACAAGATCTTCCCATTCTTTGTTCCTACGATGTTGTGCCGTGCACATATCTACTAGTTGTATAGTGGTAGTACTAGTAATATAGTATTAGGAGTACAAACTTGGTAAGTACTAGTAGGAGTAGTACTAGTACGGAATGCTCCTACTCTATCAACGAGCCCCGTGCTACAACTAGATCTTCCCTTTGTTTCTGTTTTCCAACACGGCGGCGGGCGGGGTGTCGGTTTGCTCAGCAGGCGGTCCCACATGAAAGTGAAAATGCTAGGCACAGGCGGAGCTACGTGAGGCCAACACGTGCCTGGCCCGCCCAACCTAGCAGGATTTTCGTAGTTGTACATCCAGTTTTGAGGCATGGAACATCAGCGCAAGGGTAATTTCTATACCACTAGCTGGTACGCGTAACATTTTCTTCAAGCTCCGCCATTGCTTTCATAACACGCCTTCCTTAAGCTATGTGTCGTGCGAAGGGCCGTGTTGTACTCGATTCAGGCGTGTGGGGTGCGGCCTTGAACGTGGCAGGCCTTTTCCTTTTACTAGCAATGTGCCCGTGCGTTGTGACAGATCCAAAGTAGTAGAATAGTAGTATTTGTTCACAAACTTGAAAGAAATCACTATTGTTTTGATATACTCCTAATATATTACTCCCTCCGTACCTAAATATTTGTATTTTTTTGAGATTTCAAATGGACTATCACATATGGATTATATAGACATATTCTAGTGTTTCTAGCTAGATGCCCGCGCGTTGCACGAAGTTGATGGAAAAGGTAAGCACAACTTATAAATTGACGGATGGAGTACTAGTTACAGTGATGCATGTAATTAAGCAAAGGGATCGCACATGTCGGTATTATTTGGAGCGAGAATGCAACATCACAATAAAATTAAGGCCACGATGATGCGATCGCGATGGTAGTCTGAAGGCAAGAAGAAAGATGGATCCACGAGCGTCGACCTCCTCCTCCTCAACTTAGTGCGCCAGACCACCGACCGCGGCTACTAAGCGGCGGCTTTGTGGCGGTCGAGGTGCTTCTCAACAAAGGCATCCAAGGCTTGTAGCGGTTGAGGAAGGCCAACATCGTGGCGTCTGCACTGGCCTTGTACATACCTATGTACACGATCTGCTCGTCTGGCGTGGATGTGTAGGTCGGCGAATTCTTGGAGGCGGCGCCTCATGGCGTGTCGACCTCGGTGGACATTCTTCGTGGCGTCGGCGGGCGGTCGCGGGCCACGGTGCTTGAAAGAGGTTCGGCCATGGAGGCCGATTAGGGTGGTAGGCAATGAGGAGCCGGGCGCGGGCTGGAGGAATCTGGCGATGTCGTCCGCGAGCTTCTTGAGGACGGTGAACTTGTTGCTGGTGGCAGCGATCAGCTGGTCAAGCGAGAGTCGTAGTTGGCGCGTCGGCGGCCATCCACCGGTGGTGTCCAACACCGTCTGAGAGCGATCCTCGGCGCCATGCCGCAGCCGGCGTCGTGGACCATCTGGCGCGCCGCTGGCGCTCACGCGCATCGCCGCCATGGGTGTAAGCGAGCTCTTTTGCGCTTAGTGTAGGTGCTTAGGCAAGTGCTTAGGGCGTCACGATGTGGTAGATGCATTGGAATGGAGGAAGGCGCCTTTATATGAGGGAAATGAGGGCAAACTGCGTTGCATTCACATCGTGCAGCCTCTTTTCCGGACCTCCTCCGTTACTTCCCTCATGCATTAATTGAAGGAGGATGCATTGGCGTTCAACATATCGGGAACCGCTTCTCCCTCCTAAATGCGCATTAAAGGCGTATCGGGAAGCTGTGCGCTTTCTTTGTCAAATCAAATACTCCCTCTGTCTAGGTGAGTATTAAGTCATCTTACGAAAACCAAGTACTAGTAAACACATAGGCGTGGTGCATTAACTCTCACGTTGTTTCTTATTTTTTAACATAAATAGAGGAATCAACCAAGAAGAGATGTGGGGCTTGTATGCTTTTAATGACTTGAGACTATCAAACATGACATGCGTGGTCGAGTTCGTTGCACAAGAACAAATACAACCCACGTCAGACACACGCATCTTATAGCATCACATCCAATGGCTATAAAAGATGAATGAGACCAAATTATATCTCATCTAGATGAGTTCTAGCAAAACTGTATTAATAATACTTAGTACTCCCGCGCCATGTATCATATAAGTATCATGTAGTACTTTATTTATTGCCATGCATGACACATAGTTCACGAGCGCTCTCTACATGTACCACCTTTTTTTTAATTTCAAGTTTTGCTCCATGGCGCAATCCATCGATATTACTACTGTACAAAAGTGGAGTATATACATTTTTTAAAAGGCTAGAGGGCGGGGAAGTCTAGCTCGGTCGGTTTCACGAGAGGCGAGGGCCTTTGTGATTTGATGGCTCATTAATGCTATCAAATCGAATAATCTTCGCCGCCCGCTGCGCCTTGGCGCCTCCATTAAACCCTCCGTTAAACCCGCAGCAAACCGAGAATCCTACTCCGGCCACACGTCCGTTCATGGCGGGCGGAATTAAGCGCAACACCGGCGAGCTCCTCCCGTCCGCCCTCAGTTTAAACGAGGCCAGACGACGGCCAAGCTCCTACTGTCCGCCCTCTATTTCGGGCAAGATTCGCACCCCTCCGCCGCTCCCCCATCCCCTCCTTCACAATTTTCTCCACCCTTCCGATGGCTTCCGATGAGCCGTTCTCCGGCATATTACCCAGCTGGGTGGCCCGCCGAGCCCTCCGGATACGGGCGAGGCCGCTCGGTGCTTCACCAACCTCGCTTGGCCCGGCGGAGCGATTGCCGCCCCAAGCGGTAGCGTGGTTCAACAACTCGCTGCTCCAGTTCAGCTCGATGAGGAGTGGCGAGTTGCTCCACGCCGGTACGGGCGCCGTCGTCGCTGCTTTCGTCGCATCGCGCCACCGGTGTCTCACGGTGGCGCGCCTCCCGTACTCTGCGGCGGCGCCATGCGGCGAGAGGCAAGCGGGTGCATGGAGAGCGACGAGTCCGTGGCCAGCTTCTCCGTGTCTGCCGCCATCATCAAGGAGAAGTAGAACACGGGAGGCCGCCGCCACTTGGGACCCATGAAGGCCACCGCCGAGGCGACGACCGTGGATTCAGGTGGTTTCTTTGCTGCTTCGTCTCTTCCGAGGACCTTCGTCGATCCCGCAAGTGTCGCGGACATGAGGAAGACAAAGGGATCATGATGACCATTTAGAACTAAAATAAGTCTAGATATATCCATTTCTAGGACAACTATTTCGGACGGAGGGTATTAATTATACAAGAGGCGGATTGGCACCTCTTAGTTCATGTAAATGTAATGAAATACATCATGTTTATATGAAGATCCGGCTTTTTAGGCGAAATCCTTCATGCTTATATGAAATCAGTCCGTGTTTGCACGAATTTCATCTGGTTGGTTAGAGTTGTAAAATGTACGCATTTGGCGTTTGATGTAAATCCTCCGCGGAAGGAAGCGGAGGAAATTTTCCTGCTGCCGTTGGAGATGCTCTTTATGCTGGAAATAATAGAGTGACATCCAATCCATTTGAGTTAATTGCTTGTATGATTTTCCCTCTATAAAAAGTTAATTGCATGTACAGTCTACACGTGACTTGCAGGGTGGCTACAGCTTCGTACAGAAAGTTAAAAAGAAACAAGTCCATCCTTAATATTCTAAGTACTCTGTGGGTTCAAGCTGTCGATGCAGATAGCGAAAGAAGTATATATTAAATAAGTATTGTAATATATAATATACAAATCTAAAGTTAAAAGACAGAATTGAACTCATGTCATCGCGTTGCGAGCATCCGGCGCTAACCAGCCCAGCACATTTTGTTGTAGACCATCTGGAGATATATCTCCATGTCTACTCTTATATATACTCCATTCATTCCTAAATATTTGTCTTTTTCAGATTTCAATTGGACTACCACATACGGATGTGTATGTACACATATTTTAGAGTGTAGATTCACTCATTTTGCTACATATGTCTTTTCAGGAAGGGGTCAGATTTGTCCTTGATTTATTTATGAGGTATCCAGATGGCACTGCACTGCCAAGAAAAGAGGGTAACATCAAAATTATGGACTACTTTTTTGAGTATGTTGGTAAGGTCCGGTCATAATCACTTGTTGAAATCTCTAAAAAGACAAATACTCCCTCCGTCCGGAAATACTTGTCATCAAAAGGGATAAAAGGAAATGTATCTAGACGTATTTTAGTTTTAGATACATCTATTTTTATCCATTTTGATGACAACTATTCAGACGGAGGAAAGAAAACAAGTTAGTGATGATGGTGTGTGTGCCATCCTGCAATATAGGCTGTCGGTTTATATCTAACGGATAGGAAAGAAACTCTGGCAATTTTGCAAAAATATACCCACACGTCTCTCCACGTTCGCAAATAAGGCCTTCCCTCGTTCAGCCTTCTCTCTCTCAAGATAAACTACTCATACAGATGCATCTTGATGTTTCGTGCAACGCACGGGCAGCTAGCTAATTTCTTTTAAAATAGTTGCTGCGATAATTGGGTTGAAGTGATATATTTTATGTCTGCCCTGAATGATTTCCGATTCACTAGTAGTAACAAAGAAAAGGTTGCCTTGTTAATTAACAGAAAACAGGGTGAAAACTATCAAATGAGGCCGGTAAAAACAAGGCACACCAGGTTCAGCGTCATCGTCACTACAACTGTGTGCGCGCGAGAAGTCTACATATCGAGGGGGCTACCGAGCGAGGCACCGAGACACAATGTTTGAGAGAGAAACCAATTGACAGATTATGATCAGATCGAGTTGTCACCCTTATCTTTGTCATTGTTGGGGGGAGGAAGAGAAGGCGCGATCGAGTGTGCGCGGTAGGCACAGAGGCACAACTAGCGAGTGTGTGTGTTTTTGAAAGAGGAGTCGATAGATTATTATCAAGATCGATGTGCCACCCTACTCCTTCGGTGCCGGGTAGTGTGTGTGTGTGTGTGTGTGTATGTTTGAGAGAGAATCCAGTCGATTGATTAGTATCAAGATCGAGGTGTCACCGTACTCCTTCGGTGCCGGGTAGTGTGTGTGTGTGTGTTTGAGAGAGAAGCCAGCCGATAGATTAGTATCAACATTGAGGTGTCACCCTACTCCTTCAGTGTCGGGAAGTGTGGGTGTGTGGGTGTGGGGGGGGGGGCAGTGACACTCACATATCTCTATTCTTATAAAAAACAGAGTTGGTGATGATGGTGTTCCTGCCATCCTGCAATATAGGCCATCCGATTTATATCCGATGGACAGGAAGGAAAATATGGCAATTTTGCAAAAAGATACCCACACCCCTCTCCGCATTTGCAAATAAGGCATTCCCTTGTTCATCCTTTTCTCCCACAAGATAAACTTCTCATACAAATGCATCTTGATGTTCCGTGCAACGCACATGGGCATCTTGCTAGTAGGGAGAAGGAGTTTGCGTGACACATATCTAGCTATATTAAGGGATAGGTAGATAGCATATGTGTGAGAGACATTATTATACTTTGAGACATTAGTGGCTGTGGGTGGGCGGAATTAAAGGGGTGGGCGTGTTAGACATAGAGAGCGTGTGTGTTTCTGTGTGAGAGACTTGTAGGACAGGGTAGAAAGACGAATTTAACCCTGACGGAGGGAGAGAAATACATGAAGTGCGCATGTGTGATTCCGATGCCCACAGGGAAATGAGATATGTATGCGTGTGAGAGAGATTGCACAATTCATTCACTATCACTATCTAGCGATCGTGGACGTGCATCGCTTGAACATAAGTCAATATCTACTTCGTATCGTGGCCAAAGGCACAATATCGATTCAACGCTATAAAGATTGGACACTCACAAGTCACATTTTTTTCTATTTAAATAAACCTTTTCAGTTGTGCATGCCAAAGTTACAGTGATGTTTCTTCAAACAACCAATGTAGCTATCATGCACATGCACCATTGTTACTCTTGCATTCAAATTCATTAGTCTTGGATGATTTAAGTTTCTATTTTGAATTAATATATGTAATATTCATATATGAATTCAGCAGATGCATAATTTATGAAATGGAGGCTATGTAATCATATGAGGTAACACTTTTAAGTAGCTAACTACAATATCCATTTCTTTTTGCGCCTCTACACTAACACGTAAATGCATTATGTTTAAAGTAAATAATCAATGGCACTAAATTATCTATTTACGAGAAATACATAGGCTGAGCGTTTGATCCCTTTTTGTGAGCAGCGCCACTACACCCGTGACGATTGGCGGCGCCCGTGTGAGCGCCAAGTTATCGGCGCATCATCCCGAGTTATTGTCTTTTTTAGGGTGGACTTCACACGAGTTATTAATCTTGTGACGCGTGCCCGTGTACACACAGTCTAGCATGACCTTCCCGCTAGCACGGTCCAAAATTAGTTGAAACTGGATCGAATGATCCCATGGTGGCAAAATCTCCGCCTCCTTCTAAAATTTCCGCCACCTTAGTCTTTAGCATGCGAAATCCCCTTTTGTCCTTGGTGCACGGAGACCAACAGTTACAATACTACCCTCATCTACATGATAGGTCGGGGCTGCTTTAGTAACTTCCGGTTCTCCCCACTACACGGCACCCCCATTTCCTCTCCCCTCCATAAAAGCGACTAACTCCACATCACGGAGCATCTTACATCACGCCGTCCGTGCTTCATTGCCCTTTCTCCCCCCTCTCGAAACCCTAGACTGCTCATCCACGGCGTATCATAGCCCATTCACTTTGCCAGTGGCGTCCACTGGCGGATCTGCCTGCTGGCCGCATCTACCCTCCCACCTCCCCTAGAAACAAGTAGACTGCTCATCCACCTTGTACCACAGCCCATTCATGCCGGCCTTGTCCACGGCGCGGATCTGCCGTCGGTACTCTCGTCAACCGCCGCACATCTGCCGCGGCTCATTCGTACTCCCCATCGGAGACGCTTCGTCCACACCCCCCGGAGCCGCCCCACCGACGCCCCCGTCGACGGCCTCTGATCCTCTTCGCCGACACCTTCCTCAACCCTACCGGAGCCGCTTCGTGGACACCAGCATCAACCCTACCGGAGTAGCTTCGCCTATACCATTCTCAACCCTACCGGGGCCGCTTTGCCAACTCACAAGTCCACGACCTTAGATCCGCTTCCTCGCACCCTCATCCAACCTACCGGAGCATCTTTTGACGCCCCGTCCATGGCCGTAGATCCGCATCGTCGACACCACCCTTAACCCAACCACGGGCAGCCCGATGCCCGTCCACGGCCGCAGAATCGCGTCGTCGACACCATCCTTAACCCAACCACGGAGCAGCTTCACCTCGCCCTCGTCCACGGCCACAAATGCGCTTTGCCCACCGTAGTCCACCCTACGAGCCGCTCCACAAACACCCTACTCGGCGGTTCTAGATCTCCTTACGGACCCGACAGCCAGCGCGCAGTGTCATCACCCTCGACATTTCTAACCTGATTCCCGTGCTCGAGAGATGCCAAGCACCCGCCATGGCCTAGGTACTTGTCACCTTTAAACCCGCCCAGCATCACCGCCCGATGTACTTCAAATATACTAACGGTCATTGTTACCTGTTATGCAGGTGGCAAAAACTACAAGGGCGATGTTTCTTACGGATCTAACAGCTTAGCCAACCAAGATCCTGGACTGAGGCATTGCTATGATCTTGTAAGCGCGTCTCTTTCTCTTGTATTGTTCTGTGCCTGTCAGCGTGCTTTGCTAGGATTTTCAACCAGTAATCCCTTTGTACAGACAATGATTTCTACTGCTGGTTGCTAAATTAGATATGTAGATGTCATACATGATACTACCTCGTACCTCCGTTCCTAAATATAAGTCTTTCTAGAGATTCCACTATAGGCTACATACGGAGCAAAATGAGTGAATCTACACTCGAAAATGCATCTATATACATCTGTATGTGGTCCATCTTGGAATCTCTACAAAGACATATATTTAGGAACAGGGCAATACATTACACAAAATCGTAGGTGGCATGTAGGAATTCGATTGCACTACATTAGGCTCCCTTAGAGTGCCTTGATCCAGCATCTGAGTCGTGGCTAGTTTATAGTACGCACACAATCGTTAATTGGTGGTTTAAATATGCATAAGGGATATGCAATGTAGTATCATGTAGAGATGTCTGAAATTAGCCGTGTCAACTTGCAGATAGGGTTACACAATGAAAAAGTACAAGATGTATGTGGCAATTTCATGGAACATCGCAAAAAAAAGGAGAGGCAGCGGTGAGCCCATATAGTGTGCTATGGTACGTCACTCCTCCATTGCAATCATCCTGACATGTTATTTGTATGCCAGTTCTATTAGCCAAGTTTCTTAGGGACAGTTATTACGAGTTATCCTAAGAAAATAAGCACCTGTGAATATAATCTCCATGTAATACGCCAACCAGTTCTTTTCATTGCGTTTTCAGCTTATGATCAGTAGAAAGTCTGGATTGCATTATATATATTTTTCATTTTGCTGCCCATATGGAAATTAATTTGACTTGCAAACATCACAAAATGAACCCAGTGCAGTAATTAATATGATAGGAAAACAGACCATCACTATTTGCTCAAAATGCAAATACAAAGATACCATCTACTTGGCACAATCTACTTTGGTCAATGTTTTCCATAGATATCCCATTGCCTAATTTAAACGAAGAACACATGACCCACATTTAAATGAAGAACAATTATTTACTGAAATTCGATGGTCCAAGTGGCTGGTTATTATCATATAGCAGCACCACCTGAAAGCATCATATAGCAGCAGCAGCAGAGCTCATAGCAACTCATCATACAACAACAGCGATCGCAATTCATCATATACCAGTAGCAGCTCATAGCAATTCATCATATAGCAGCAGCAGGAGCAACTCATAGCAATTCATCATATAGCAGCAGCAGGAGCAGCTTGTAGCAACTCATCATATAGCAGCAGCAGCAGCTCATAGCAATTCATCATATAGCAGCAGCAGCTCAAGGCAACTCATCATACAGCAGCAGTAGCTCATAGCAATTCATCATATAGCAGCAGCCGGAGCAGCTCATAGCAATGCATCATATAACAGCAGCAGAAGCAGCTCATAGCAATTCATCGTATAGTGGATCAGAATGAAAATTTGGCAAAAAATCAGAGGAGATCCTTGTTGGGGAACGTAGCAGAAATTCAAAATTTTCTACGCATCACCAAGATCAATCTATGGAGAAACCAGCAATGAGGGGAAGGAGAGTGCATCTACATACCCTTGTAGATCGCTAAGCGGAAGCGTTCAAGAGAACGGGGTTGAAGGAGTCGTACTCGTCGTGATCCAAATCACCGGAGATCCTAGTGCGAGCAGACGGCACCTCCGCGTTCAACACACGTACAGCCGGTGGCGTCTCACGCCTTGATCCAGCAAGGAGAGAGGAGAGGTTGAGGAAGACTCCATCCAGCAGCAGCACAGCGGCATGGTGGTGATGGAGGCGTGGCAATCCCGAGGGCTTCGCCAAGCACCAAGGGAGAGGAGGAAGAGGAGGCGGGGCTGCACCAAGAGGAGATCAAATCGCGTGTTATGGGCAGCCCCTAGGCCTCATATATAGGGGAAGGGGTGGAGGTGCGCCCCTCTGGGGTTCCCACCCTAGAGGGGCGGCAGCCCTAGATGGGTTCAAGGGGCGGCCAAGAGGGAGGGAGAGGAGGCGCCCACTAGATGGGCCTTAGGGCCCATCGCCTTAGGGTTGCCCTCCCACTTCCCCTTGCGCCTTGGGCCCCTTGTGGGGTGCGCACCAGCCCCTTTGGGGCTGGTTCCCTCCCACACTTGGCCCACGCAACCTTCTGGGGTTGGTGGCCCCACTTGGTGGACCCGGGACCCTCCGGTGGTCGACGATACCGATAAACCCGAAACTTTTCGGTGACCAAAACAGGACTTCCCATATATAAATCTTTACCTCCGGACCATTCCGGAACTCCTCGTGACGTCCAGGGATCTCATCGGGACTCGAACAACATTCGGTAACCACATACAAACTTCCTTTATAACCCTAGCGTCGCCGAACCTTAAGTGTGTAGACCCTACGGGTTCGGGAATCATCTGAGACATGACCGAGGCGTTTCCGGTCAATAACCAACAGCGGGATCTGGATACCCATGTTGGCTCCCACATGTTCCACGATGATCTCATCGGATGAACCACGATGTCAAGGACTCAATCAATCCCGTATTCAATTCCCTTTGTCTAGCGGTATTGTACTTGCCCGAGATTCGATCGTCGGTATCCCGATACCTTGTTCAATCTCGTTACGGCAAGTCTCTTTACTCGTTCCGTAACACATCATCCGTGATCAACCCCTTGGTCACATTGTGCACATTATGATGATGTCCTACCGAGTGGGCCGAGATACCTCTCCGTTTACGGAGTGACAAATCCATCTCGATTCGTGCCAACCCAGACACTTTTGGAGATACCTGTAGTGCACCTTTATAGTCACCCGATTCGTTGTGGCGTTTGGTACACCAAAGCATTCCTACGGTATCCGGAGTTGCACAATCTCATGGTCTAAGGAAAAGATACTTGACATTAGAAAAGCTTTAGCATACTGAACTATGATCTTTGTGCTAGGCTTAGTATTGGGTCTTGTCCATCACATCATTCTACTAATGATGTGATCCGTTATCAATGACATCCAATGTCCATGGTTAGGAAACCGTAACCATCTATTGATCAACGAGCTAGTCAATAGAGGCTTACTAGGGACATGGTGTTGTCTATGTATCCACACATGTATCTGAGTTTCCTATCAATACAATTATAGCATGGATAATAAGCGATTATCATGAACAAGGAAATATAATAATAACTAATTTATTATTGCCTCTAGGGCATATTTCCAACAGTCTCCCACTTGCACTAGAGTCAATAATCTAGTTCACATCATCATGTGATTAACATCGATAGGTCACATCGCCATGTGACCAACACCCAAAGAGTTTACTAGTGTCGTAAACTAGTTCACATCATCATGTGATTTAGGCTCAATGAGTTACGAGGTTTGATCATGTTTTGCTTGTGAGAGAGGTTTTTGTCAGCGGGTTTTAGTCAGCGGGTCGAACCTTTCAGATCCGTGTGTGCTTTGCAAATTTCTAGGTCATACTATAAATGCTGCTTCCACGCCCACTTGGAGCTATTCCAAATGGTTGTTCCACTATCGTATCCTGTTTGCTACTTAGAGTCATTCGGATAGGTGTTAAAGCTTGCATCGGCGTAACCCTTTAAGCGAACTCTTTATCACCTCCATAATCGAGAAACATGTCCTTATTTACTCCAAGGACAATTTTGACCGCTGTCCAATGATCCATTCTGGATCATTCTTGTACTATAGTGACTCATGGCAAGGCACACTTCGGTGCGGTACATAGCATAGCATACTATAGAGCCTATGTCCGAAGCATAGGGGCGACCTTCGTCCTTTCTCTCTTTTCTGCCGTGGTCGAGCTTTTAACTCTTAACTTCATACCTTACAACTCAGCAAGAACTCCTTCTTTGGTGATCCATCTTGAACACTTTCAAGATTATGTCAAGGTATGTGCTCATTTGAAAGTATTATTAAACATTTTGATCTATCTTATAGATCTTGATGCTTATTGTTCAAGTAGCCTAATCCAGGTTTTCTATTGAAAATCATCTTTCAAATAACCCTATATGCTTTCCGAAATTCTACATCATTTCGATCATCAATATGTCAACAACATATACTCATCGAGAAATTCTATAGTGCTCCCACTCACTTCTTTGGAAATACAAGTTTCTCATAAACTTTGTATAAACCCAAAATCTTTGATCATCTCATCAAAGCGCACATTCCAACTCCGAGATGCTTACTCCGGTCCTTAGAAAGGATCGCTGGAGCCGCATACATTTTAGCATCCTTAGGATCGACAAAACTTTCGATTGTATCACATACAACCTTTCCTTACGAAAACTGGTAAGGAAACTCATTTTGACATCCATCTGCAGATTTCATAAATGCAGCTTATGCTAACATGATTCCGACGGACTTAAGCATCGCTACGGATGAGAAAAACTCATCGTAGTCAACTCCTTGAACTTGTGAAAAACTCTTCGCCACAAGTCGAGCTTCATAGAAGGTGACATTGCCGTCCACGTCCGTCTTCTTCTTAAAGATCCATTTATTGCAATGGCTTGCCAATCATCGGGCAAGTCCACCAAAGTCCATGCTTTGTTATGATACATGGATCCTATCTCGGATTTCATGGCTTCTAACCATTTGTCGAATTTGGGCCCACCATCGCTTCCCCATAGCTCGTAGGTTTATCAAGGCAGGATCATCGTACCACTCAAGCGATGACGCGTCCTTGTCGTCCCACGAGGTTCGGTAGTGACTTGATCCAAGCTTCATGATCACTATCATAAGCTTCCACTTCAATTGGTGTAGGTGCCACGGGAACAACTTCCGTGCCTGCTACACACTAGTTGAAGTGATGGTTCAATAACCTCATCAAGTCTCCACCATCCTCCCACTCAACTTTCGAGACAAACTTTTCCTCGAGAAAGGACTCGATTCAAGAAACAATCCCTATTGCTTTCGGATCTGAATTAGGAGGTATACCCAACTGTTTTGGGTGTCCTATGAAGATGCATTTTATCCGCTTTGGGTTCGAGCTTATCAACCTGAAACTTTTTCACATAAGCGTCATAGCCCCGAACTTTTAAGAAACGACAACTTAGGTTTCTCCAAACAGTGTCGTCTCAACGGAATTACGTGGTGCGCCATTAAAGTGAGTGCGGTTGTCTCTAATGCCTAACCCATGAACGATAGTGGAAATTCGATAAGAGACATCATGGTACGCACCATATCCAATAAGGTGCAACTATGATGTTCGGACACACCATCACACTATGGTGTTCAGCGGTATTAATTGTGAAACAATTTGCACAATGTCTTAATTGTGTGCCAAAACTCGTAACTCAGATATTCATCTCTATGATCATATCATAGACATTCTATCCTCTTGTCACGAAGATCTTAAACTTCACTCTTGAAATTACTTGAACCATTCAATAATTCAGACTTGTGTTTCATCAAGTAAATATACTCAACATCTACTCGAATCATCGTGAAGTAAGAACATAACGATATTCTTTGCATGCCTCGGCACTTATTGGACTGCACACATCAAAATGTGTTACTTCCAACAAGTTGCTATCTAGTTCCATCTTCTTGAAACCGAGGCTTTTCGGTCATCTTGTCCATGTGGTATGATTTGCATATCTCAAGTGATTCAAAATCAAGTGAGTCTAAACGATCCATCTGCATGGAGTTTCTTCATGCGTATGCACCAATAGACATGGTTCGCATGTCTCAAACTTTTCAAAACGAGTGAGTCAAAGATCCATCAACATGGAGCTTCTTCATGCGTTTACACCAATATGACTTATATGGCGTGCCACAAGTAAGTGGTACTATCATTACTATCTTATACTTTTGGCATGAAAATGTGTATTACTACGATCGAGATTCAATAAACCATTTATTTAGGTGCAAGACCATTGAAGGTATTATTCAAATAAGCAGAGTAACCATTATTCTCCTTAGATGAATAACCGTATTGCAATAGACATAATCCAATCATGTCTATGCTCAGCATAAACACCAAATAACAATTTTAGGCTTAACTCCAATCTCGATGGTAGAGGGGCGTGCGATGTTTGATCACATCAAACTTGGAAACACTTCAACACATATCGTCAGACTCACCTTTAGCTAGTCTCCGTTTATTCCGTAGCTTTTGTTTGAGTTACTAGCTCTTAGCAACCGAACCGGTATCTAATACCTGGTGCTACTAGGAGTACTAGTAAAGTACACATTAACATAATGTATATCAATATACTTCTATCGACCTTGCCAGCCTTCTTATCTACCAAGTATCTAGGGTAATTCTGCTCCAGTGGCTGTTCCCCTTATTACAGAAGCACTTAGTCTCGGGTTTGGGTTCAACCTTGGGTTTCTTCACTGGGGCAGCAGCTGATTTGCCGTTTCATGAAGTATCCCTTCTTGCCCTTGCCCTTATTGAAACTAGTGGTTTCACCAACCATCAACAATTGATGCTCCTTCTTGATTTCTACTTTCGCGGTGTCAAGCATCGCGAATACTTCAAGGATCAGCATATCTATCCCGATATGTTATAGTTCATCACGAAGCTCTAGCAGCTTGGTGGCAATGACTTTGGAGAAACATCACTATCTCTCCGGAAGATCAACTCCCCTCGATTCAAGTGATTGTTGCACTCGGACAATCGAGCACAAGCTCATCGATTGAGCTTTCTTCCTTAGTTTGCAGGCTAAGAAAATCGTCGGAGGTCTCATACCTCTTGGCGTGGGCACGAGCCTGAAATCCCAATTTCAGCCCTCGAAACATCTCATATGTTCCATGACGTTCAAAACGTCTTTGGTGCCTCAACTCTAAACCGTTTAAGCGAACTATCACGTAGTTATCAAAGCGTGTATGTCCGATGTTCGCAACATCTACAAGCGGCGTTTGGGGTTCAGACACCTGTGGCGGTGCATTAAGGACATAAGCTATCTCTGTCCGCATAATCTCTCTGTCAACTTTCAACTATATTTTCTCTAGGAACATATCTAAGCAGTGGAACTAAAGTGCGAGCTTCGACATAATTTGCAAAAGGTCTTTTGACTATGTTCAGGATAATTAAGTTCATCTCATGAACTCCCACTCGAATAGACATCCATCTGGTCATCTAAGTGATTACATGATCCGAGTCAACTAAGCCGTGTCCGATCATCACGTGAGACGGACTAGTCACTCGGTGAACATCTTCATGTTGATCGTATCTACTATCGACTCATGCTCGACCTTCGGTCTCTGTGTTCCGAGGCCATGTCTGTACATGCTAGGCTCGTCAAGTTAACCCCAAGTGTTTCGCTGTGTAAATCTGTCTTACACCCGTTGTATGTGAGCGTAAGAATCCATCACACGCGATCATCACGTGGTGCTTAGAAGCGACGAACTGTAGCAACGGTGCACATCGAGGAGAACACTTCTTGAAATTTGTGTAAGGATGATCTTATTTACTACCGTCGTTCTAAGTAAACAAGATGCATAAACATAATAAACATCACATGCAATTATATAGTGACATGATATGGCCAATATCATTTTGGTCCTTTGATCTCCATCTTCGGGCTCCATGATCATCATCGTCACGGCATGACACCATGATCTCCATCATCATGATCTCCATCATCGTGTCTCCATGAAGTTGTCTCGCCAACTATTACTTCTACTACTATGGCTACGGTTAGCAATAAAGTAAAGTAATTACATGGCGTTGTTTAATGACACGCAGGTCATACAATAAATAAAGACAACTCCTATGGCTCCTGCCGGTTGTCATAATCATCGACATGCAAGTCGTGAATCCTATTACAAGAACATGATCAATCTCATACATCACATATCATTCATCACATTCTTCTTGGCCATATCACATCACATAGCATACCCTGCAAAAACAAGTTAGGCGTCCTCTAATTGTTGTTTGCATGTTTTACGTGGCTGCTATGGGTTTCTAGCAAAACGTTTCTTACCTCATAAAACCACAACGTGATATGCCAATTGCTATTTACCCTTCATAAGGACCCTTTTCATCGAATCCGTTCCGACTAAAGTGGAGAGGCGGCACTCGCTAGCCACCTTATGCACCAAGTGCATGTCGGTCAGTGGAACACATCTCACGAAGAAATGCGTGTAAGGTCGGTCCGGCGCTTCATCCCACAATACCGTCGAAACAAGATTGGACTAGTAACGGTAAGCAAATTGAACATCATCAATGCCCACAACTACTTTGTGTTCTACTCGTGCAAAGAATCTACGAAATAGACCTAGCTCATGATGCCTTTGTTGGGGAGCGAGCAGAAATTCAAAATTTTCTACGCATCACCAAGATCAATCTATGGAGAAACCAGCAACGAGGGAAGGAGAGTGCATCTACATACCCTTGTAGATCGCTAAGCGGAAGCGTTCATGTGAAGCGGGGTTGAAGGAGTCGTACTGTCGTAATCCAAATCACCGGAGATCCTAGTGCGAGCAGACGGCACCTCCGCGTTCAACACACGTACAGCCGGTGGCGTCTCACGCCTTGATCCAGCAAGGAGAGAGGGAGAGGTTGAGGAAGACTCCATCCAGCAGCAGCACAACGGCATGGTGGTGATGGAGGCGTGGCAATCCCGCAGGCCGCCAAGCACCAAGGGAGAGGAGGAAGAGAGAGGCGGGGCTGCACCAAGAGGGACATCAAATCGTGTGTTATGGGCAGCCCTAGGCCTCATATATATAGGGAAGGGGTGGAGGTGCGCCCCTCTAGGGTTCCCACCCCTAGAGGGGCGGCAGCCCTAGATGGGTTCAAGGGGGCGGCCAAGAGGGAGGGAGAGGAGGCGCCCACTAGATGGGCCTTAGGGCCCATCGCCTTAGGGTTGCCCCTCCCACTTCCCTTGCCTTGGGCCTTGTGGGGGGCGCACCAGCCCATTTGGGGCTGGTTCCTCTCACACTTGGCCCACGCAACCTTCAGGGGTTGGTGGCCCCACTTGGTGGACCCCGGGACCCTCCGGTGGTCCCGACGATACCGATAAACCCGAAACTTTTCGGTGACCAAAACAGGACTTCCCATATATAAATCTTTACCTCCGGACCATTCCGAACTCCTCGTGACGTCCGGGATCTCATCCGGACTCGAACAACATTCGGTAACCACATACAAACTTCCTTTATAACCCTAGCGTCGCCGAACCTTAAGTGTGTAGACCCTACGGGTTCGGGAATCATGAGACATGACCGAGGCGTTTCGGTCAATAACCAACAGCGGGATCTGGATACCCATGTTGGCTCCCACATGTTCCACGATGATCTCATCGGATGAACCACGATGTCAAGGACTCAATCAATCCGTATTCAATTCCCTTTGTCTAGCGGTATTGTACTTGCCGAGATTCGATCGTCGGTATCCCGATACCTTGTTCAATCTCGTTACGGCAAGTCTCTTTACTCGTTCCGTAACACATCATCCGTGATCAACCCCTTGGTCACATTGTGCACATTATGATGATGTCCTACCGAGTGGGCCAGAGATACCTCTCCGTTTACGGAGTGACAAATCGATGTCGATTCGTGCCAACCCAGACACTTTTGGAGATACCTGTAGTGCACCTTTATAGTCACCCGATTCGTTGTGACGTTTGGTACACCCAAAGCATTCCTACGGTATCCGGAGTTGCACAATCTCATGGTCTAAGGAAAGATACTTGACATTAGAAAAGCTTTAGCATCTGAACTACGATCTTTGTGCTAGGCTTAGTATTGGGTCTTGTCCATCACATCATTCTACTAATGATGTGATCCGTTATCAATGACATCCAATGTCCATGGTTAGAAACCGTAACCATCTATTGATCAACGAGCTAGTCAATAGAGGCTTACTAGGGACATGGTGTTGTCTATGTATCCACACATGTATCTGAGTTTCCTATCAATACAATTATAGCATGGATAATAAACGATTATCGTGAACAAGGAAATATAATAATAACTAATTTATTATTGCCTCTAGGGCATATTTCCAACAATCCTCACCTTGTTGGATGAGCTCATCCTTCAACAGCACCTCATGGCCATGGCCTGGGAGGAGGGGAGGGGTAACAAGGTGCCTTACGCATGATGTGGCATCAGCCAGAAGTTGTTGGCGCCCGCCGTAGTAGTGCGTTGGGCGAACCACAGTGGAGCAGCTGCTTGGAGACCATGAGAATGAGGGCGCGCCGGAGGAGGAGCAGCCAGGAGATTTGCCCCTACCTGCCGGCCATGTAGCCTAGCTGGACATAGCATCGTCGAGGACCAGGCCAGATGGTACCAGTGGCGATGGCTCACTGGAGGAACCCTAGTGCTGCATGTAGGGGATCGAGGTAGAGAGAAAGGGGAGAGGAGATGCAAGCGGGCAGGGCAATGAATGCTTGCGTGTTTGTTTTTACTTGAGGGTCAGGTGTGACACGGGCGTCAACAGTTGCATTTTGAGTGTAATAGAGGCAGACAACAGAGTCATTTCACTATTCCCCTTCCCTTCAATTCTTAGTGAGGTTCTACCATAAACACCCCCCCTCCAAAGCGAAATTAGTTAAGCCCAAGCCCATAACTCAAAAATGACTTCTTTACATCTTTTATGGCTTATTTTGACAATATGCCCTGAAAAGGCGGAATCGAACTGGCCCTTAACCTGCAATTCAATTGTGCGTGCAATGATGAATCACTCCTGCCTGCTATCTGTACATTTAGGCATCATCATACATGGCATAACGTAATACATGTGCATTCCATTGTAGAATTTGGAATATGCAATGTTTATGTTAGTTCATACATTGCACATGATGTTTAAATGCCCCTTAAATCTGGTCAGTCAAGTGATGGTCTTTAAGCCTCCTTCTTTGCTTCTTTTCTTGATATGTAAGATTTGCTCACACATCTGTTCAATTGCTTGTTTGCATCTGCCAGCCATACTAGGACTGTTTGCTTTGATTACTTGCTGTTCTTGACCTAACACTCTAACAGAGCTTGTCAACGATTTAAACACTAAGGGCTGCTGTAGTGGGGCCTTGTCTAACTCATAGGTGACATAAAGGTTTGGCTGTACACTACAGTAGGCTCTCCAAGAGTACCTGAAGATCCAGTTCGAAGGTATGCCTAGTTTTTACATAGTGCAAACATATTAAATGCTCATTTCATTGTGTACAAGTGCAAGAGATGCGGCATGTTTCACTATGTGGTGTTGTTTTGTTATAATCTCATCCTTTTGTGTTCACAGACTGGAAAGTATGAATATTCATCTTCCAAGGAGACGAGTAACTAGTTTGTGTCACCTTGCAGAGGGGGTGCAATGAAGATAAGATTGAAGATTTCCAAGTACAAGATGTTAGGAAGGAGCCTTGCAAGAGAAGTAGGAGCTGCGCTGAGCCTCTTCAACCTGCTAAGGTAAGTCACTGTATGCAACTCAACAGTTCAATTCCTTGTTTGTTTCAGGCATAGTTAATTTTCTCTTTTCAATTGCTTTATTTGTCCTCACTTAATGAGTTGCCCAAATAATTATGCCTGATGTTCGGTACTTGTATCACTATTAGTTGACATAATTAAAGGCCTTACATTTAATTACTCTGCCGAAGTGTGCCTGAAGCTTTGAAGTCTATTAACCAACTATTATTGCATGAGGCTCACAATCTAGTATATACTAGGCTAATGATTGCATAGTTTTGCTTGCTGTAGTATGTTTGTATGAAACCTGGCCAATCCTATTTTCTGAAGAGATTATAGTTCAAATGGAGTTAAGTTGATGCGCGTCCATGATGTATGAGCCGTATTTGCCCAGTGTATGTAATTTGCTGTTTGTGTATGCTCTATTATCACGTGTGCCGTACCATAATGCCCAGTGGGTATAATTGGCTGTAATTTCTTTATTGTATAGTGTAGGATTATTCTATTTTCTATGCCTTGATCTCTTTGTTGTATAGTGTATGTTTTTTAGAGGTGATAGTATTGAGTAGCATAATTCTTTGAATATGCTATATCGTTCAAACGGGGGCCAACTCGCCCGACCATGGGCCTTCTACGTCTCGTAGGATCCATGGGCCTTCTACGTCTCGCAGGATCCATGGGCCTTCTACGTCTAGCAGGATCCATGTGCCTTCTACGTCTCGCAGTGTCCATGGGCCTTCTAAGTCTCGCAGGATCCATGGGCCTTCTACGTCACGTAGGATCCATGGGCCGCCGACTCATTTATGGGTCTTGTACTGGCCTTTAATGGGCCGTAGACGGGCCTATAATGTAAAATCGTACGTTTTATGGGATGACCATAACGGGCCGTTAATAGGCCGTATTTGGTGATGCTATGAAAATGGCCCAACAGACTAACGGACCACAAATGGGCTGACTGTAACGACGGGCTGAATTTGGCCCCAAGCGAAAAATAGCGAGAACGGGCCGTAAGTAACCGAATCTTGCAAATGAGCCCAAGAATAAATGGGCCTCGAGAAGGCCAAAAGTTAATTTGTTGAAGCGCCCAACGGAATAACGGCCCGTTAATGGGTATAAAGTGTTACACTATTCATTACGGGCCGTTTCACCGCGGGCCGTTAATGGGTGTAAAGTAATACACTGTTCATTACGGGTCAGTTTCAGCACGGGCCGCTAATGGGCCAAGAGTTACAAAGGGCCTCATATGGGCCGAAAGACGTCATGGGCCAGGAGTGAAAACAGGCTGGAATCATATTGGATGGCCCAGATGACGCTACTGGGCGTAATTCGCATAGGGCGTAACGGGCCTAGGGTTGGCGGGCTGTAAATGGGCTATATGCTAACATGCCGTTAAGAGGCTTTCCATGGGCCAGCCCGCCAGCTTTTGACCAAGTCAAACGGGCCAGCCTTTTCACAGGAATGGGCCACTGTTGGGCCGTGCCACGTGTCGACGTATCATAGGCGCCTTCTGTCCAGTGAGTGGATGACATCTGTCCCAATGATGAGCCGACACGTGTTTCCTCCAGCCAATGATGATTTTACACATGGAAAATCCCCATTGGTCGGGGCTGTTAACGGGTTATCTGATCCAAAACCCGACCCGATAGCTTAACAGCATTCCGTTACGGTGGATGCCACGTGTCGGTCGCCCTTGACGAAAGCACTTCTGTGACGCGTGATTTATCGTCATGGAAGTGGACACTTCCGTGATGATAATTTTGGTAATGTCATGGAACACTTCTACGACAACACAGGTATGACTATCTTGATTCTGTCATAAATTTGTCATGGACGTACCTGCATGACAAAAAACGCGACCTACTGTGACAAACACGTATCATCACAGAAGTGTATTTTTTTGTGGTGTCGGCCACGAGACGAGCGCCTTTCATAACGCCATCATAGTACTTCTCGGGAGGGCGATGCTCCTTTCCCTCCGGTGGACCGTCCTTCACCAGCTTCTCCGCATCCAGCTTGCCCCAATGCACCTTCGCGCGGGCAAAGGCCCGGCGGGCACCCTCGATGCAAACGGATCGCTTGATTACTTCAAGCCGCGGACATGCATTCACCATCCGCTTGATCAGGCCAAAGTAGCTAGTGGGCAGGGGCTTACCAGGCCACATCCGGACTATGAAATCTTTCATAGCCACTTCGCCGCATACAGGAGTTCGACCAACTGCTTGGGTTGGTCACTCGAGGCGTTGGCTGTTATTTGACATCTTGGGACGAACAACTTCTCCGTTGAGCTTCCCTCTTGGGCACGGTAGAACTCCGCGGCATCTGATATGCTGCGTGGCAGATCTGCGAATGCCCCTAGAGAGCTCCGAATTCGAGTAAGTAAAAGAAACGCCTCCTCCACATGTTTGCTTTGCACAAAGAATTTCTTACCCGCCGCTATCTTTTTGGCCTCCTGGATCTCCTGCTGTGCCTTCTCGGCTTCGGCCTTGGCGTCTTTCATACTCACAAGGGCCTTCGCAAGCTCATCCTCTTTCATGTTCAGATCATGCTCCACAGACTCGAACTTATTGCCGAGGTCCTGGAGCTCTTGCTGTACCTCGCCCACTCTAGCACTTTGCTTCTCGCGCTCCTTGCATTCCAAGGCCGCCTTGTCTTCGGCCTCGGATAGAGCTTTCTTCAGGGACGCCACTTCGGCGGTGGACCCTGTCACACAGTCACGACGCTTCATCGTCAGACTAAACAATTTTATCTATCTTTACATACATAAGAGCGGAGAATCACTCACCTTTCCTCTCTTCAAGCCGCCTCTTCCTGAGGTCGAGCTCTCCCTGCGCCTGCTCCAGGTCCCACTTTAGTTCGGCAACCTCGGCTGTGCGGGCAGCAGCGGCAAGCAGCACGGCCTACTTATTCACATAAACGCTTATTATACTCCTGCGGATTATAATTGACCCTCCGTTTGGCTTTTCTTTCTGAACACCAAACAGAGTATCAGGGGCTACTACCTATCGGGTGGTAATTTCACACATTTTTATTACTTACCTCGAAGCCCGTCAGGAGGCTTGTGCAGGCTTCGGTTAGTCTGCTTTTGGCGGATAGAACCTTTTGAATCATCGCACTCATAAGAGTACGGTGCTCGTCATCCATGGAAGCGCCTCGAAGCGCTTCCACCAGACTATCCGGCGCCACTGGCGTGACGGAAGTCCTCGGCACGGACGGATCGCCGTCCCTAACGAGGGGCTGCCCTCCTAAATCCGGAACCGTCAAGGGTTCCGAAACAGTGTTCGGTCGAGAGTCCGCCTTGCTGCGGCTCTCATCGACGCGATCCGTGGGGATCTTGAACCCCGCGTGTCCCACATCTGGAACTCCGCCTTGGGCGTCTCGAGTCACCTCCCCCGCTCGGGAACCTTCGACAACACCTCTGTGTCATCAGCAGGCTGAGGAGTGGTGGCCGTCGGGAGCGAGTTCAACTCTGAAGCGCTCAGAGACCCATCCGAAGACGACACCTCCGGATGAGCCCTGGGAGGACACATATATGTTCGGCGTTATTAAACAACTATGAAGTAAAATCACGGTAGAGTGCGTACACTTACGATCGCGCTGGGGGCTTCCCCCTGGGCAGCCACTCTTCCTCGCTATGAGCGGCCATGGTGGAGTAGTCCGGAAGGGACGTATTTCCCTTCTTGGGCGTCCCAGCCTCCCTCTCCGGGGCGGATTTCCTCTTTTTCACCTCCCCAGTGCGGGGAGGTAGAGTTTCTTCGTGCTTCCCCCCGCCTCCGCGGGAGGAATCTGTTTCGTCGTCATCGGACGACGTGGGCATGACAACCTTGCGTCGAGGGCCTCTCCCGGCCCTATGGCCCGTTTCCTCAGGCCCCTCATCCTTTCCGGATGGGGCGACTTCTTGTTCTTCCTCCTCCTCTTTGGGGGAGGAGTGCGCCTCGTCATCTTCGGATGAGGCTTCCGGCACGACCTTATGCCGGAGACCCTTCCTGGTCCCCGGGGCCTTCTTTTCGGCCTTCTTCTCCGGTGCCTTGTAGGGTGCCGGGATCAACATCTCTGTCAGGAGAGCATCAGCTGGATCTTCTGGCAGCGGAGCCAGACAGTCAATATGCTCCACTGTCTCCACATAGTCCTGATCAAATATACACAAATACTTAAGACTCCCCCATGAATGTATTGGGAAAAACTGAATCCGGTGGTAGTCCCAAAACTCACCGAACGCGGGGGCCGCATTGCATGAAGTCTGCGGTCCTCGGATGTGGGAGGAGGTACTTCGGAGGCCTTGAACAACGGCTTCCACGCGTCTTCGTGCTTCATGCCATAGAGCCTCTGAAGCGTCTGGTGTTCGTCCGGGACGAACTCCCACAGATTGAATGCCCGCCTTTGGCACGGAAGAATCCGGTGAACGAGCATGACCTGGATCACGTTGACAAGCTTGATGTTCTTGTAATTCATGATTTTCTAAAGTTTTAATAGTTTTCTGACATTATTTAAATCAACAGAATTAACAGAAAAGGAAAATGACGTTAGCATGACGTGTAGATGACGTCAGCAGTCAACAGAGTGGCTGACCAGGTCAAACCTAACCAGTGGGTCCCACATGTCATACACAGAGGGCTAACAGTGGGTTATTTTAATTTAACATGGTTAATTAGCAGCTCGGCCCAACATGGGGCCCGCGTGTCAGTGACACTGTGTGCCCAGTCAGCACAGTTTACCACGGTCAACGTGGTCAACTGGGGCCAGGGGGCCACGGGATGTGACCCAGAGGCGGGCCCCAGGTGTGCCACGTCGGTGGCGGCGGGGCTTCGCCGCCGGCGACAAAAACAGCGCCGGGCTCGCCGGGCCCGCCGGGGATCGCGCACAGGGGGGGGTCTTTTGGCGTGGGACTTGGGGCGTTCGAACGAGCGCAAGAAGGCGCGTCGACTGGGGGCGGTGGCGTCGTCGGAGTTGGCCAGAGCGGCGCCGACGACGGCGAGGGCGGCGGTCCCGCTCGGGCGATGATGAGCATGGGGCTACGGGGCACGGGGAGAGGTGCGGCTAGGCGCGTTCGACGCGGCTCGACGTCGCGCAGGTGACGGCGCTACCGGCTGGAACGTCGCTGGCGGCGAGAGTGGCGGGGCCCGAAGCATGGGGAGTTCGCGCGAGACAAAGCGGCTGCAAAAAGGACGGGCACAACTCCTACGACGACTACTTGAAGCCACGAACGCGTTGGTGAGCTCGGTGGACCGGGACGGGCCCTACTGCGAAGGCCGCGAGCTCGACAGGGAGCCAGAACGCGGCAATGGCGGCGTGTCACGCACAGCTTGCTACGGGGCGGAAATGGAGCAAGGACAGAGAGAGGAAGGGGGAGCTCACCGAGCGACATGCCGATGTGCCCTTGGCAGTTCAGGAGCGCAGGGGAAGGCTGAATCGACGGCAATCTCTGGCGTGTACGGAGGTGGAAGACGATAGTGGAGGGGACGCTGCGGTGACTCCCGTCTCGGTCTAGGGGCACTGGAGGTCGTAGCGGCTGGCGACTGTCCTTCCTAGAACGGTGGCGCGGCTTGGGGACGATGGTGGCCGCGGTCAGCTCGGTGGTGAGGCCGTGGTCGCGTATGGGAGAAGGGATCTAGCGAGGGGGGGGGGAGGATGAGAGGAGACGACGTGGGCGAGTAGATGAGATCGGGGGGGGGGGGGGAGCTCGAGGGGGCGCGGGTGCTACCTTATCCTCTCGCGGGGGGCGTCGCCGGCGAGGTGGCTGGGCAGCGACGGGTGCGTGCTGTCCGGCCTGGTCGGAGGAACAGGAAGCGACCGGGGAGGGGTAGTGGGCCGACCTAGCTGGGCCAGTTGGCTCTTGCCAGGCACTGTGCACTCGGCCCAGAGCACAGTGGCCTGTGCTCTTTCTCTTTTCTTTTCTTTTTTTTTAAATTAAAATAGAGAGACAAAATGATTTATTTGAGCATCCAAAGGATTTAGGAAAAATATGGGACTTGGCCCATTAATTCCTCCACATTTTTAGGCATTGCTGTCGGGTTTCGGGTTCCGGCAGACCCTCTAGGTTCGAACACTGGGGTGCGCGTGGAGATTTCACCCTCTACCTTCCTGCGCCTCGCCGCCTCGCTAAGATCTAAGCTATGAAAGGAACAACACAAGAGACACAGGGTTTATACTAGTTCGGGCCACCATTGTGGTGTAATACCCTACTCTAGTTTGTGGTGTGGTGGATTGCCTCTTGGGCTGACGATGATGAACAATACAAAGAAGAACAGCCTCAGTGCATTCTTGGCTGGTGCGATGATTTGCTAGGAGGAGTTCGATCGCTCTCTCTGCTGATCCCAGATCTGGATCCTCTCTCTAGATTTCTCGATGCCTCTACCTTGTGGGTGGCTAGTCCTATTTATAGGCAAAGGCCTGGGCCTCTCCCAAATATTTGGCGGGAAAGGCGTCAACAATTGGCCATTTTGAAGGGGAACATCTAGTACACTTATCCTGACTAAAGTTGGTCCTTGCCTGTCAAAGGCTATGGTGGTGACGCCGGCTTGGGCTCCACAATGACTTCCTTCCTGCCGTTGCGACGTTCTTGGTCTTGTTGCAGCGAAACAGATGCCTTTTCTTGATACCCTTGCCGCGCTTGCTCCCTTTGCACCAAAGAGGAAAGGAGGACACTGCGCGGGCTGGCGCCCGCCTGGCGCCCTTGGTCGTCATGGCTTGCGTCATGGGCACCTCGTGAGTACCCGCCTTGATCTCTCCGCCTCCTCGCGAGCCAGCTGACGAGGTTGCGTGCGAGGAAGCTCCTGTCGTCCGCCCATGAATCCAGCCCCTCGCGAGGGTCTTGAGCTTGTGCTAATGAAGATGGGCCTTGATGGGCCACCCCTTGAGCCACACCGCAGGCCGCAGGCAGGCAAGTCTGGGGACCCCCGTTCCTAGAACGCCGACAGTAGCCCCAGAGCCCAAGGCGCACGCGGACTTGGCTGAGCAGAGAAGCGAAGGGGCAAGTGCGAAGTGCCGCGGGCCCTAACAACCCACGGCCTTGGGCGCCGCGTGGCGGTTGATTGGACGTGGGCGGCCCTGCTCCCCCATGACGCCTCGGTGACTGCACGAATTGACAAGTCCCTGCATGCAAAGCGGGTCATGGTTACCTGCAATCGTGGAAGTCGGCGGTTGGCCTTCTCCTGTTATAAGTACGGAATGGCGCGTGCCCTTCCAGTCCATCCCTTCTTGCTTCTCCTTCTTCTCCGTCCTTGCTCCACCTTGCCGCAATGGCTCCGATGCGCCGGTTCTCCGTGGAAGAGAAGGGAAAGGCTCCCCGAGAGGGTCCCGACCCGCTTCCGCCAAAGAAACGGCTAGCCCTATGCTGTCGAGATGATGGCGTCTCTTACAGGGGCACATGTAGCTAGCGTTCTTTAGGATCTGTTCCCTGCGAGGAATCAAAAAGCACGCCCCGTGGTGGCTTGTAAGGTGCCTGTGGTTCTGTTTGTTAATATAGTCCTTGCCATGAAGAAGTGCGAGATGCTCATTCCGTCTTAGCTTAGTTCTTCCTTTCGAACTTCACGAGGGCTTGCTGCTCTGCGCCGATAGGTCTCGGTCCCAAGGCAGGCTTCAGCCGTCGCTGGTATGCCAGGTCGCGATGCCGTGGTCAAGGCCAGGAGGTGAGCGGCCCGGGGTCCAGTAAGAGCCCCTGAGTCGCGATGCTTAGGAGGTCCCCTTTAGCGCTCAAGCAGCCATCGTTCGGTGAGAAAGGAGCATGACGTTGCTAACACGAGATTGCATTGGGTGCGGGGATGGTGCTGCGGTGGCTGGTTTTTCCGGAGGGTGACTTATCTCGAGAGTTAGGAACCGCTTCCTGGTGCGGCACTAGGTCCGTGCATCGGCTGGAGAGTGGTTTCCTGGCGAGGTCCCCGCATGCCTCTTCCCTCTCGCCTTTGCTCCCCTTTCTGCTCTACGTCCTCGGGTCCCGGCCCTCGAGCGGGTCTCAGCCGTCGCTGGTATGCCAGGTCGCGTTGCCGTGGACAAGGCCAGAGGGTGAGGGCTGGAGAGCGAAGAGGAGCCCATGAGTCGCGATGCTCAGGTACCCCCCCCTTTAACGTGCAAGCGGTTCGCGTGGTCGAGAGTGAAGAAGACGCCGCGAGGGCCTCGCCTGGCGCTGCCCCTTGAAGGGATCCTGCATGCTCACCATAAAAAGAACAAGAGTCCGCTATGACGAGCGACAGTCAGCTGTGGGTTGCTTTGGAGAGGTGACGAGGCACTGAAGGCCTGACCAGGTGGCGCTGTGCGGGGCTGCCGCGGCCAGAGCTCAGCCGTTCAGGTTCGTCGGCGTTGTAGGGACGAACCCATGCGCAAGCGCCGTGCCGCTGGGGGGTAGCTCCATCAGTTGGTGTTAGTCGAGCAGGCAACTAGGTCAATCACGTTAATCACGAAGAAACAAGTTCATTTAGATAGATGCAGGAAGGCGAACATCATTCGGAGTGCTGCCCGAGCGACTTGGGCATGATGCAGCCCGAGGTGCGCCCCCAACAAAGTAAGCTAAGAACATGAAGTAAAAGGGATACACGCTGCAGGGACGGACCCACGCGATCTGGGAATGATGCCTCCCTCGGGGGCGCTCCCAGCTGGAAATGAAACTTGGAGGATGTCACCTGATAACGTTGGGGATGAAGGGATGTTGAAGTAGCGGACGTCGTGGGCAGCGGAAGCGGATCTTCACGAGCCCCCAGGCCTAGGAGCCTCAGGAGGCTCTGGAGGCGCTGGTGGCTCCTCGTGGACCATCTCCATCTCCGCCAGGACTGCAGAACGCCTGGCCTCTTGAGCCTCCAGGGTGCTCCTCATGAGGCGCTGGTACGTCGCGGCCGCGTTCGGCAGGCCGTAGGGCATGCGAACGTAGCTGTGGGGTGGGCCTTCGCAGCGCCCCGCGCATGAGGGCCAGAAGTGCTCCTGAGAGGCGGCTCGGTTGAGCCCTGGTATGTCGATGCAGACGCGCAGCCCACCATCCTCGCCTGGATGGGGCTCTGGGCGCGGTGTGGCGGGCTGCCACTCATGAGTCTTGACTCCTGCAACTCCTGCATGATCTGACTGACGAACTGCTGAGGGTTTGGTCCTCCTTGCCTTGCTCCTTCCTGAGGGAAACGTGCTTTGAAGCACGCCTCCAAGTGGTGCCCAAGCGCCTCCCTCGTGACCTTGGCGAGGTCGGTGGCCCTGCAGGAGAGAGCCCCCAAGCCTTGCTTGAGGAGGGCGCCGGGCGCGCCTTCCTATGCGACAGAAGGCGGTGCCCCCTGAGCAGGCGCGGACCCTGAGGGGTCTGCCTCCTGCGGGGTCGGGCCTGGCGATGTCTTCTTCTTCTTGGGAGCGGTCTCAGGGAGCCTCACGCTCCTGCGATCTGGGTCTTCAAGTGATGCGGCTTGAAAGGCTCTCACCAGGGAGCACACTGCGTCTCTCTCTTCACAAGGCATCGTGATGACTCCGCCGCTTCCTGGCATCTTGAGGACGTTGTAGCCGTGATGAGTCACGGCCATGAACTTGGCCAGAGTTGGGTACCCGAGGATGGCATTGTATGGCAGGCGAATGTGGGCGACATCGAAGTCGAGGAGCTCGGTGCGGTAGTTGTCGCGTGCCCCGAAAGTGACAGGGAGGCGGACCTGCCCAATCGGAACCATGGAGCCATCGATGACTCCGAAGAAAGGCTTGGTTGGCTGAAGTTGATTGTAAGGCACTTGGAGATTGTTGAATGTCTCTACGGACAGGACATTGAGCCCTGCTCCGCCCGCCGATGAGGGTCTGGTGACTTGCGTTCATCGATGATTGGGGAACAAAGCATCAGGAGGACTCCGGCTGTGGCCGCGCACTTGAGCTAATCCGCTGAGCTGAACGTGATGGCGCATGCTGACCACCTGAGAGGGCGCGTGGCTTCGAGCTTGGGGAGGACTGCATTCACTTCACAGGCGAAGTGTTTGAAGATGCGTTGAGAGGCTGGGGCTTGAGCTCCGCCCAGGATGCAAGCGATCGCGCGTGGCTCTTGGAAGCCCGCAGCCCCCTCGTCCTGATGATGGTCCTCGTTTCTCCTTGGCTGTGGCGGCATAGGAGGGAGGCCTGCGTTTCCTTGTGGGCGATCCTCGCGAGGCTGATCCCTCCAGTCTCCCTCGCGAGGCTGCTCCTGCCAGCGATCCTCGCGAGGTCGGTCGCGCCACCCTTGGCGAGGGCCACGGTCTTCCCAGCGTCCTGCGTTTCTTCCTCCTCCTCTGTCGTAGCCCCGATAGTTGCGGTTGGGGCGTCGGCCGATCCTCCCTTCTCGCACGGCCCGGAGCTCTTGACATTCGTTGGTGTTGTGGGTGTGGAGGTCGTGGTACACACAGTACCGGCTGCCCTTGGAAGACCTGGGCTGATCTCTGCCCCGCGTGGTGTCTGGTTCTGACGCGAGCACGACAACCCCCTTGCGCTTCACGTCCTTGGCCTTGGATTTCTTCTCTTCCGTGTTCATTTGGCAGCTCGAGGAGGAAAAGCGCCCTTCCTCATCCTGGCGCACTTGGTTTCCAAGTTGAACAGCTCCAAGGAAGTGCATGATCTTCATGCATCACCAACTCCTCCTTCATCTTGACGTCTCGCACACCGCCGGAGAAGGCGGAGATGATGGCCTCCTCGACCACCTTGGGAATCTTGAGGCGTGCATTGTTGAAGCTGGATGTACTGCGGGGTCTCCCAGCTACTTGCTTGATGCTGGCGCATGTCGCCACGGCAGGAGGCCGGTCGCGAGTACCTTGGAAGTTGGCGATGAAGCGGTGCGCATCTCGCCCCTGGAGGAGATCGTGCAGAGCCAAAAGGGCTCCGTCCTTGAGTGCCATGGGAAACCAGTTCGCCATGACCTTCTCGCCCCGCTGGCGGTTGATGCCCAGCTCAGAGCTGGAGGAACTCCGAGGGTCGGCCGTGCTGTCAGAAGCGAGGAGGCAGGTCCGGCTTGAACTTGCCGGGCCATGCGACGCTGCGTAGCTCGGCGGTGAAGGCGCGGCAGCCTGCTGTGGCCATGGGGGGCCTTTGGTGACGCAGAGCCTGGTCTTGCGGGTCCCCATGCGCTGCAACTGGGAGCAGCGCGGGGTCTTGGCGTGCTGGAGCAGGAGCGTGGTCGAGACGATCCGGTGCAGGGAGCACTCGGGCAGCTTCTTGGGGGCGAGGGACTTCTTGGCAGCTCTGCTCTTGCTGCGCTGGCGCCGGACGGAGCGGGTTCCGCCCAGGGGCCACGCGCCTTGGGGCCAAGGCGCCTTCTTGAGGGGGAGGCGGCTGAGGCGCCCCCGGAGCTTCATCGCCCGCGCAGGGCGGGGTGCGGTGCAGCGAGAGGGACAGCGCGGGGGAGCCCCCTGCGGCGCGTACGAGCTCGGCGACGCGGTCGAGCCACTCTTCATAGACGTCGTCGACAGGGCGGTAGCGCATGAGCTCTTTTGCCGCGATGAGCGCAGCTCGAGCCTCCATGGGCGCAGGAGCACGCGGGACGAAGAACCAGCGGGGGCGAGCGAAGGAGTAGCGGTACGGCCGTCTCGCCTCACGAACGGGTGCTGGGACGATGCTTGCTGCTCGTTCCCCACCGGGCAGGTGGCGGCGTTGACGGCAGGCGACGGGGAACGGCGGGGACGGCCGCCGACGGGGGCCGTCTGGGCGACACGGGAAGCGAGAGTGGCTCGGCGCTCGGCGCGGGCCCGACGAGCGTCTGACATGGATGCGGTGGTCGGTGAAGAACAGGGCGGCAAAAGACAAGTTCCGGCGCCCCCTACCTGGCGCGCCAAATGTCGGGTTTCGGGTTCCGGCCGACCCTCTAGGTTCGAACACTGGGGTGCGTGCGGAGATTTCACCCTCTACCTTCCTGCGCCTCGCCGCCTCGCTAAGCTCTAAGATATGAAAGGAACAACACAAGAGACAGAGGGTTTATTCTAGTTCGGGCCACCATTGTGGTGTAATACCCTACTCTAGTTTGTGGTGTGGTGGATTGCCTCTTGGGCTGACGATGATGAACAATACAAAGAAGAATAGCCTCGCGAGGGTGTGTTCTTGGCTGGTGCGATGAACTGCTAGGAGGAGTTCACCGCTCTCTCTCGCCGATCCCGGATGCTAGATCCTCTCTAGATTTCTCGATGCCTCTACCTTGTGGGTGGCTAGTCATATTTATAGGTAAAGGCCCTGGGCCTCTCCCCAAATATTGAGCGGGAAGGCCGTCAACAATTGGCCATTTTGAAGGGGAACATCTAGTACACTTATCCTGACTAAAGTTGGTCATCGCGTGCCAAAGGCTCTGGTGGGGACGCCGGCTTGGGCTCCACAATGACTTCCTTCCTGCCGTTGCGACGGTCTTGGTCTTGTTGCACCGAAACGGATGCCTTTGCTTGATACCCTTGCCAATTGTAGGAATATCAAGGAGTCCAAGGTATAACCAAGACATGATCAAACATGTGTTGGAAAGAAGACAAGGGGGGTTGTCAATGATAACTCAGATCATTGAAGGTCAAGGATGGTATTTCTCACCTTGAATTCAATTCTCATCACAAGGGAAGTAAAAATGTTGCTGCTGATCATGACACATTTGTCGAGAGGCTCTATGAAGATGCCATCGAGGAGCGACGACATCAAGCAACAGGAAGGATGAAGCGAAAGGCTGTTGGAACCACGGATACAACACAAGTTCAAAATCAAGCTTGTTCTTCGAGGTGAAATGATAAGATGAAGAAGATCGACGTAAGCTTCGCTCGTCGTCGGAAGTTGCTCTGGGCATAAGGACTAGGTAGCACAGTTAAAAGTTGGCATGATAAAAATATAGCCGATCAGGCTAGGAATGATGTGATAGGGTATTAAACTTCCCAGCAACAAGTACTAGGGGTAATACCGGAAGGTAAAACGGAGTAGAGGTTGGACGGGTGAAATGATCTGCAAAAGGAATGTATTTTAACTTATCTGGGAAATGGAATCAAGGAGGAATTATGGTCGGAACCATGATTGTGAAGGATCAATTCATAGATACTAGATGAACTTGTACCAAGGAAATGATTAATTTTAAGAGAAGCTTCCATGATAAGATCTACATCGTGTCCATGGGCATGAACACAAAGTTCAAGGTCGACTCCCACTTCTTCAATGCATATCATTTCATTTACTTCCCACTTTTGATGAAGTTGTAGTGTTGAAATTATATCTGGCAAAACACCAGAAGAGTATGACTCGTGAAAACTCTCGGGTTCACACGGATTAAGGAAGGCACAGGTTCAACCCATAGGGGCATCCTAGGAACATATACCACAAACCTCAGGAGCAATAAAACACAAGCTCGAAGGCAGAGCATGGTTGAGAAGGCAGAGGATACAATTTACCAAAGGCATTATGTATCCGAGGAAAGGCTCAAAAGGTTATTGAATATGAAGGACGTTGTCGGATAAAATCCAACGAAGGATCTGTCGGTCCACATAGGATCTGATGTGAGTATCGGCACTCAACTAGAAGAAGAAAGAATGCAAAGGCTTCGGATTATAGAAACATCTGAATAATTTGATGCTTAAATGCAAAGAAACCATGATTTTAAAAATAGAAGATCAGAAGTAGACGCTCTAATCAAAAGATAAGTAAGTTGAATAGCCTTAGGGATACAATCAACAACAATTTCATTGGTTGAGAAACAGCTCTTGGTCAAATGACGTCCAAGCCGGAAGGATGAATTCTATGATTTGATTGAGGATTGTGAGCATCCGCAACATATTGAATCAACGGACTCAAAAGGATAGTAACAAGGATGCCAATAAGATTACTAGACTTATGGATTATCGATAATGCAAACAAGCAAGAATTTTAAGAACCAAATGCTGTTGAGGATTATCGAAAGATCGAATAGTATTTCAAAGAATTTTGTGAAACATATGAACAACTGGGGAAAAACAAATCCTCGATATGTGTGAGGATTAATTTGTCGGTGAATTTAGGTGACAAGGAACTGCAAGGTAGTAGGCACAAAAGGATTCTTGGAACAACGACAAGTATTTCGGGGTATCTTGTAATAACAAGAGCAACTAGGGAGGAAGGTATGAGCGACAAGGATATGCAGTTAGTCATAAGGGCTTATCTGTGGTAGGGAATTGCAAACGCGATGAGCACAAGTTATCAGGATAACATCGGAGAGTATCTTCGGAATCTTCTGGTGCAGCAGGCGATCATTTGTAATAAGGGGCTTTCCGGGAGGAAGTAGTTACGAGATCCTATTGTTAGAGTTAGCAAAATCGTTTAACCCAAATGGAAGAGTGATCAGAGTCCCAGAGTATAGATGAGGAATAAAAGATCCTAATAACACCCAATGGCGACGAGGGCCTGTAAGACACACAACCATGTTAGTAAAAGTTTTTGTAGCGACTAGACTCGACTTCGGCCAAGGAGTTGGAAAGGGGGCTACCTACAGGCAGTCGGCTCTGATACCAATTTGTCACGCCCCCGATTTGACCGTACACTAATCATACACGCAAATGTGTACGATCAAGATCAAGGACTCATGGGAAGATATCACAACACAACTCTAGATACAAATAAAATAATACAAGCTTTATATTACAAGCCATGGGCCTTGAGGGCTCGAATACATAAGCTCGAAAACACAAGAGTCAACGGAAAAAACAATATCTGAGTACAGACATGAGTTAGACAAGTTTGCCTTAAGAAGGCTAGCACAAAAGCAACAACGATAGAAAAGGCAAGGCCTCCTGCCTGGAAGCCTCCTAACTACTCCTGGTCGTCGGCGGACTCCACGTAGTAGTAGGCACCCTTAGTGTAGTAGCAGTCATCGTCGAAGGTGGCGTCTGGATCCTGGGCTCCACCATCTGGTTGCGACAACCAGAAAGAAGAAAGAAGGGGGGAAAAGGGGTAGCAAAGCAACCGTGAGTACTCATCCAAAGTACTCGCAAGCAAAGATCTACACTACTTATGCATCGGTATCAATGAAAGGGGGTAGTATCTATGGACTAACTGCAGAATGCCAGAATAAGAGAGGGAGAAGCTAGTCCTATCGAAGGCTAGCATCTTCTGGAAACCACCATCTTGCAGCAACAGGAGGGAGTAGAGTAGTGTAAAATAAGTCATATTTATGTTGTTGTATCAATGCTCCGGGATCCTTTCTCGACTCACGAAGCAACATATCCAAAACATGCCTCAGCATCCAGTTCTTGTTGTATCAATCGGGATACAATTCCAAGTGTCCGTTACCATAGGAAAGGCTATCGATAGATGTTTTCTTCCCTGCAGGGGTGCACCAACTTACCAACCACGCTCGATTAACTCCGGCCGGACATACTTTCCTAGGTCATGCCCGGCCTCGGCCAAACAATACGCTGCAACCCGACCTAGGCTTAATAGAGAGGTCAACACGCCGGACTAAATCTATGCCCCCAGGGGTCATGGGCCATCGCCCCGGGAACTCCTGCACGTTGCGAACGCGACCGGTGAGCAGACCTAGGTACCTACATCAAAAAGGCAGGTGCTTACCAGTCCAACCCGCCGCACGCCGCTCAGTTGCTGACGTCTATTAAGCTTCGACTGCTGCATACGACGCAGAACACCCATACTATGCCCACGTGATGGTTAGTGCTATCAGGCCAGAGGCCCCTTGGATCAAATATCCAAATTGTAGTGGATTAGGAGCACGCGGTAACAAGCAGAGACTCACGAAAGATGTTACCCGCTGCCCGCCTCGAGGACTTGGCGGCAAGGGCTAGAATGCCCGCCACGCCCGTAATTATCTCGCTGGCACCCTCCAGTCAACCCGTCTCCACATCACTCGCTGGTACCCTCAGTGGTCCCACCCGCCTTTCCAAGCAATAGTTGTAAAGTCCAAGTAACCGTGTGTCCAAACATCAAGGGGAAACCCCGAGGAATCACCCCCGGTGAATTCCACTCGATGTAATCATCATGGTGAACGTAAGAGGATCCACCCTCGAGATTCACACCTGAGGGGTTGCACGACAGAGTCGTATAGGAAGTGGTTAAGGAGGAAATCACCCTCGATGACCACGTAATCGAATAGCTACTAATACAGGTTAACATCGGCGCCGATGAGGTCTCACCCCGCACTCGATAGTAATCCAAAGAGTGTCGAGCAACTAAGGGAAAGTGATGTGCGGTGCCGGGGCCTGGTCTTCGATCCCGTTGATCGGGTCTTCGATGATGAAGCAGGGGCAACAAGGATAAGGTGGGGTTCACTGATGGATCACTAGCCAACCTATACTAAGAAGTTTAGGATAAGCAGTTAAGGTACAATGAGCAGGTTACAAAAGCAGGCTATGCATCAGAATTGGATCAAACAATAACAGTAGCAAAATCTAATGCAAGCATGAGAGAATGGAATGGGCAATATCGGGATGATCAAAGGGGGGGGCTTGCCTGGTTGCTCTGGCAAGGAGGGGTCGTCGTCGACGTAGTCGATCACAATGTCAACATCGGTCTTGGGGTCTACAGGAGAGAAAAGGGGGAAGAAACAGTAAAGATAAAGAAAACATAGCATCACAAAGCATAACGTGGCAATATGCTGTGCTGGGTGTGACCTAACGTATGGCTACACGATATTGGTGAAGGGGGAATTCAACCGGGAATGTTTTTCCGGTTCTGGACCTGTGTCACACAGATGACCGGATGGGGAAATTTGCATGTTCAGCATTCTAGGGGCATGTGACAGATGAACGGACTGTTGGAAATATGCCCTAGAGGCAATAATAAATTAGTTATTATTATATTTCCTTGTTCATTATAATCGTTTATTATCCATGCTATAATTGTATTGATAGGAAACTCAAATACATGTGTGGGTACATAGACAACACCATGTCCCTAGTAAGCCTCTAGTTGACTAGCTCGTTGATCAATAGATGGTTATGGTTTCCTGACCATGGACATTGGATGTCATTGATAACGGGATCACATCATTAGGAGAATGATGTGATGGAAAAGACCCAATCCTAAGCCTAGCACAAAGATCGTAGTTCGTATGCTAAAGCTTTTCTAATGTCAAGTATCATTTCCTTAGACCATGAGATTGTGCAACTCCCGGATACCGTAGGAATGCTTTGGGTGTACCAAACGTCACAACGTAACTGGGTGGCTATAAAGGTTCATTACAGGTATCTCCGAAAGTATCATTGGTTGGCACGAATCGAGGCTGGATTTGTCACCCGGTTGACGGAGAGGTATCTGGGCCCACTCGGTAGGACATCATCATAATGTGCACAATGTGACCAAGGGGTTGATAACGGATGATGTGTTATGGAACGAGTAAAGAGACTTGCCGTGACGAGATTGAACAAGGTATCGTATACCGACGATCGAATCTCGGCAAGTACAATACCGTTAGACAAAGGGAATTGTATACAGGATCGATTGAGTCCTTGACATCGTGGTTCATCCGATGAGATCATCGTGGAACATGTGGGAGCCAACATGGGTATCTGCACCCGCTGTTGGTTATTGACCGGAGAACGCCTCACCATGTCTCAAGATGGTTCCCGAACCCGTAGGGTCTACACTTAAGGTTTGATGACGCTTAGGGTTATAAAGGAAGTTTGTATGTGGTTACCGAATGTTGTTCGAGTCCCTGATGAGATCCCGGACGTCACTAGGAGTTCGGAATGGTCCGGAGGTAAAGATTTATATATGGAAGTCCTGTTTTGGTCACCGGAAAAGTTTCGGTTTTATCGTAACGCATGGGACCACCGGAGGGTCTGGGGTCCACCAAGTGGGGCCACCGCCCCGGAGGGCTGCATGGGCCAAGTGTGGGAGGGGACCAGCCCCATGTGGGCTGGTGCGCCCCCCCCCCCCACAAGGGCCCAAGGCGCCTAGGGTTTGGGGAGGGGGTGCTTCCACTCAACTTGGGGGCAAGTTTCCCCCTCTTCCCCTTGGCCGCCACCCTTAGATGGGATTGGGGCAGCCGCACCTTAGGGTGGAAACCCCAGAGGGACGCACCCCTCCTCTCCCCTATATATACTTGAGGGTTTTGGGGCTGCCAACATATGAGTTTTCACCTCTCCAGCGCAGCCCTACCTCTCTCCCTTCTCCTCTCCTCATGGTGCTTGGCGAAGCCTCGCACGATTGTTACTTGGCTCCACCACCACCACGCCACGTTGCTTGATGGATGGAGTCTTCCTCAACCTCTCCCTCTCTCCTTGCTGGTGTTGGAAATATGCCCTAGAGGCAATAATAAATTAGTTATTATTATATTTCCTTGTTCATGATAATCGTTTATTATTCATGCTATAATTGTATTGACCGGAAACAGCAATACATGTGTGGATACATAGACAACACCATGTCCCTAGTAAGCCTCTAGTTGACTAGCTCGTTGATCAATAGATGGTTACGGTTTCCTGACCATGGACATTGGATGTCATTGATAACGGATCACATCATTAGGAGAATGATGTGATGGACAAGACCCAATCCTAAGCCTAGCACAAAGATCGTAGTTCAGTATGCTAAAGCTTTTCTAATGTCAAGTATCTTTTCCTTAGACCATGAGATTGTGCAACTCCGGATACCGTAGGAATGCTTTGGGTGTACCAAACGTCACAACGAATCGGGTGGCTATAAAGGTGCATTACAGGTATCTCCGAAAGTGTCTCATTGGGTTGGCACGAATCAAGATGGGATTTGTCACTCCGTAAACGGAGAGGTATCTCTGGGCCCACTCGGTAGGACATCATCATAATGTGCACAATGTGACCAAGGGGTTGATCACGGATGATGTGTTACGAACGAGTAAAGAGACTTGCCGTAACGAGATTGAACAAGGTATCGGTATACCGACGATCGAATCTCGGCAAGTACAATACCGCTAGACAAAGGGAATTGTATACGGGATCGATTGAGTCCTTGACATCGTGGTTCATCCAATGAGATCATCATGGAACATGGGAGCCAACATGGGTATCCAGATCCCCTGTTGGTTATTGACCGGAGAACGCCTCGGTCATGTCTCAAGATGTCTCCCGAACCCGTAGGGTCTACACACTTAAGGTTCGGTGACGCTAGGGTTATAAAGGAAGTTTGTATGTGGTTACCGAATGTTGTTCGGAGTCCCGGATGAGATCCCGGACGTCACGAGGAGTTCCGGAATGGTCCGGAGGTAAAGATTTATATATGGGAAGTCCTGTTTTGGTCACCGGAAAAGTTTCGGGCGATTTCGGTAATGTACCGGGACCACCGGGAGGGTCCCGGGGGTCCACCAAGTGGGGCCACCTGCCCCAGAAGGCTGCGTGGGCCAAGTGTGGGAGGGGACCAGCCCCTAGGAGGGCTGGTGCGCCCCCCACAAGGGGCCCAAGGCGCAAGGATGGGTGGGAGGGGGCAAACCCTAGTCCAGATGGGCCCTAAGGCCCATCTAGTGGGCGCCTCCCTCTCCCTCCCCTCTTGGCCGCCTCCCTTGATCCCATCTAGGGCTGGCCGCCACCCCTAGGGGGTGGAAACCCTAGAGGGGGCGCAGCCCTCCCCTTCCCCTATATATATGAGGCCAAGGGGCTGCCCAAGACACGCAATTCTATCTCTCGTGGGTGCAGCCCCGCCTCTTCTTCCTCCTCCTCATATCTTGTGATGCTTGGCGAAGCCCCGCAAGATTTCCACGCCTCCACCACCACCACGCCGTTGTGCTGCTGTTGGATGGAGTCTTCCTCAACCTCTCCTCTCTCCTTGCTGGATCAAGGCATGGGAGACGCCACCGGCTGTACGTGTGTTGAACGCGAGGTGCCGTCTGCTCGCACTAGGATCTCCGGTGATTTGAATCACGACTTAGCACGACTCCTTCAACCCCTGTTCACATGAACGCTTCCGCTTAACGATCTACAAGGGTATGTAGATGCACTCTCCTTCCCTCGTTGCTAGTTTCTCCATAGATAGATCTTGGTGACACGAGGAAAATTTTGAATTTCTGCCACGCTCCCCAACAAAGGGCATCATGAGCTAGGTCTATTGCGTAGATTCTTTGCACGAGTAGAACACAAAGTAGTTGTGGGCGTTGATGATGTTCAATATGCTTACCGTTACTAGTCAAATCTTGTTTCGACGGTATTGTGGGATGAAGCGCCCGGACCGACCTTACACGCACTATTACGTGAGACAGGTTCCACCGATCGACATGCACTTGGTGCATAAGGTGGCTAGCGGTGCCGCCTCCCACTTTAGTCGGAACGGATTCGATGAAAAGGGTCCTTATGAAGGGTAAATAGCAATTGGCATATCACGTTGTGGTTTTGCGAGGTAAGAAACGTTCTTGCTAGAAACCCATAGCAGCCACGTAAAACATGCAAACAACAATTAGAGGACGTCTAACTTGTTTTTGCAGGGTATGCTATGTGATGTGATATGGCCAAAAAGAATGTGATGAATATATGTGATGTATGAGATTGATCATGTTCTTGTAATAGGATTCACGACTTGCATGTCGATGAGTATGACAACCGGCAGGAGCCATAGGAGTTGTCTTTATTTATTGTATGACCTGCGTGTCATTAAACAACGCCATGTAATCACTTTACTTTATTGCTAACCGGTAGCCATAGTAGTAGAAGTAATAGTTGGCGAGACAACTTCATGAAGACACGATGATGGAGATCATGATGATGGAGATCATGGTGTCATGCCGGTGACGATGATGATCATGGAGCCCCGAAGATGGAGATCAAAAGGAGCAAAATGATATTGGCCATATCATGTCACTATTTGATTGCATGTGATGTTTATCATGATTATGCATCTTGTTTACTTAGAACGACGGTAGTAAATAAGATGATCCCTCATTAAAATTTCAAGAAGTGTTCTCCCCTAACTGTGCACCGTTGCTACAGTTCGTCGCTTCTAAGCACCACGTGTTGATCGGGTGTGATGGATTCTTACGTTCACATACAACGGGTGTAAGACAGATTTACACACGCAATACACTTAGGGTTAACTTGACGAGCCTAGCATGTACAGACATGGCCTCGGAACACGGAGACCGAAAGGTCGAGCATGAGTCGTATGGTAGATACGATCAACATGAAGATGTTCACCGATGATGACTAGTCCGTCTCACGTGTTGATCGGACACGGCCTAGTTGATTCGGATCATGTAATCACTTAGATGACCAGAGGGATGTCTATCTGAGTGGGAGTTCATAAGATGAACTTAATTATCCTGAACATAGTCAAAAGACCTTTTGCAAATTATGTTTAATGCTCGCGCTTTAGTTCCACTGCTTAGATATGTTCCTAGAGAAAATATAGTTGAAAGTTGAAAGTAGCGATTATGCGGACAGAGAAAGCTTATGTCCTTAATGCACCGCCAGTGTGCTAATCCCCAAACGCCGTCTGTGGATGTTGCGAACATCGGACATACACGCCTTTGATAACTACGTGATAGTTCAGTTAAACGGTTTAGAGTTGAGGCATGAAAGATGTTTTTCAAATGTCGCGAACATATGAGATGTTTCGAGGGCTGAAATTAGGATTTCAGGCTCGTGCTCACGCCAAGAGGTATGAGACCTCCGACGATTTTCTTAGCCTACAAACTAAGGGAGAAAAGCTCAATCGTTGAGCTTGTACTCAGATTGTCCGGGTACAACAATCACTTGAATCGAGGGAGTTAATCTTCCGATGAGATAGTGATGTTTCTCCAAAGTCATTGCCACCAAGCTGCTAGAGCTTCGTGATGAACTATAACATATCGTGGATAGATATGATGATCCTGAGGTATTCGCGTTGTTTGACATCGCGAAAGTAGAAATCAAGAAGGAGCATCAATTGTTGATGGTTGGTGAAACCACTAGTTTCAAGAAGGGCAAGGGCAATAAGGGATACTTCATGAAATGGCAAATCAGCTGCTGCTCCAAGTGAAGAAACCCGAGGTTGAACCCAAACCCGAGACTAAGTGTTTCGAGATAAGGGAACAGCCAACGGAGCAGAATTACCCTAGATACTTGGTAGATAAGAAGGCTGGCAAGGTCAATAGAAGTATATTGATATACATTATGTTAATGTGTACTTTACTAGTACTCCTAGTAGCACCAGGGTATTAGATACCGGTTCGGTTGCTAAGTGTTAGTAACTCAAATAAAAGGCTACGGAATAAACGGAGACTAGCTAAAGGAGAGTCGACGATATGTGTTGGAAGTGTTTCCAATTTGATGTGATCAAACATCGCACACTCCTTCTACCATCAAGATTAGTATTAAACCAGAATTATTGTCATTTGGTGTTTGCGCTGAGCATAGACATGATTGGATTATGTCTATCGCAATACGGTTATTCATTTATGGAGAATAATGGTTACTCTATTTGAATAATACCTTCATGGTCTTGCACCTAAAAGAATGGTTTATTGAATCTCGATCGTAGTGATACACATTTTCATGCCAAAAGTATAAGATAGTAATGATAGTACCACTTACTTGTGGCACCGCCATGTAAGTCATATTGGTGTAAACGCATGAAGAAGCTCCATGTTGATGGATCTTTGGACTCACTCGCTTTGAAAAGTTTGAGACATGCTAACCATGTCTATTGGTACATACGCATGAAGAAACTCCATGCAGATGGATCGCTTGGACTCACTTGATTTTGAATCACTTGAGATATGCAAATCATACCACATGAGCAAGATGACTGAAAAGCCTCGGTTTCAAAGAAGATGGAACAAGGTAGCAACCTGTTGGAAGTAACACATTTTTATGTGTGCAGTCCAATGAGTTGAGGCATGCAGTGAATATCATTATGTTCGACTTCACAGATGATTCGAGTATATGTTGAGTATATTTACTTGATGAAACACAAGTCTGAATTGTTGAATGGTTCAAGTAATTTCAGAGTGAAGTTTAAGATCATTGTGACAAGAGGATAAAATGTCTATGATATGATCATAGAGATAAGTATCTGAGTTACTGAGTTTTGGCACACAATTAAGACATTGTGCAAATTGTTTCACAATTATATCACCGAACACCATAGTGTGATGGTGTGTCCGAACATCATAGTTGCAACCTATTGGATGTGGTGCGTACCATGATGTCTCTTATCGAATTACCACTATCGTTCATGGGTTAGGCATTAGAGACAATCGCACTCACTTTAATAGGGCACCACGTAATTCCGTTGAGATGACACCGTATGAACTATGGTTGAGAGAAACCTAAGCTGTCATTTCTTAAAGGTTTGGGGCTGCGACGCTTATGTGGAAAAGTTTCAGGTTGATAAGCTCGAACCCAAAGCGGACAAAATGCATCTTCATAGGACACCCAAAACGGTTGGGTATACCTCCTAATTCAGATCCGAAAGCAATAGGGATTGTTTCTTGAATCGGGTCCTTTCTCGAGGAAAAGTTCGTCTCGAAAAGTTGAGTGGGAGGATGGTGGAGACTTGATGAGGTCATTGAACCGTCACTTCAACAAGTGTGTAGCAGGGCACAGGAAGTTGTTCCCGTGGCACCTACACCAATTGAAGTAGAAGCTTATGATAGTGATCATGAAGTTTCGGATCAAGTCACCGACGCACTCGTGAGGGTGACAAGGATGCGTATTACTTGAGTGGTACAAGAATCATGTCTTGAAGGTCATGTTGCTAGACAACAATGAACCCACGAGCTATGGAGAAGCGATGGTGGGCCCAAATTCGACAAATGGTTAGAAACCATGAAACCGAGGTAGGATCCATGTATCATAACAAAGCATGGACTTTGGTGGACTTGCCCAATGATCGGCAAGCCATTGAAATAAATGGGTCTTTAAGAAGAAGACGGACATGGACGGTAATGTCACCTTCTATGAAGCTCGACTTGTGGCAAAGAGTTTTTCACAAGTTCAAGGAGTTGACTACGATGAGATTTTCTCATCCGTAGCGATGCTTAAGTCCGTCGGAATCATGTTAGCACAAGCTGCATTTATGAAATCTGGCAGATGGATGTCAAGACGAGTTTCCTTACCTTTACGTAAGGAAAGGTTGTATGTGATACAATCAGAAAAGTTTTGTCGATCCTAAGGATGCTAAAAGGTATGCTAGCTCCAATGATCCTTCTAAGGACCGGAGTAAGCATCTCGGAGTTGGAATGTGCACTTTGATGAGATGATCAAAGATTTTGGGTTTATACAAAGTTTATGAGAAACTTGTATTTCCAAAGAAGTGAGTGGGAGCACTATAGAATTTCGATGAGTATATGTTGTTGACATATGGATGATCGTAAATGATGTAGAATTTCTGGAAAGCATATAGGGTTATTTGAAAGATGTTTTCAATAGAAAACCTGGATTAAGCTATTTGAACATTGAGCATCGAGATCTATAAGGATAGATCAAAATGCTTAATAATACTTTCAAATGAGCACATACCTTGACATGATCTTGAAGGTGTTCAAGATGGATCATCAAAGAAGGAGTTCTTGCCTAAGATGTAAGGTATGAGGTTAAGAGTTAAAGCTCGACCATGGCAGAAAAGAGAGAAAGGACGAAGGTCGCCCCTATGCTTTAGACGTAGGCTCTATAGTATGCTATTTGTGTACCGACCGAAGTGTGCCATGCCATGAGTCACTCAAGGGGTACAAGAATGATCCAGAATGGGGATCATTGGACAGCGGTCAAAATTGTCCTTGGAGTAAATAAGGACATGTTTCTCGATTATGGAGGTGATAATGAGTTGGCGTAAAGGGTTACATCGATGCAAGCTTTAACACCTATCCGAAAGTGACTCGAGAAGCAAACCGGATACGATAGTGGAGCAACCATTTGGAATAGCTCCAAGTGGAGCGTGAAAGCAGCATTTACAATATGACATAGAGAATTATGAGTACACACGGATCTGAAAGGTTCGCACCGCTGACTAAAACCTCTCTCACAAGCAAAACATGATCAAACCCCGTAACTCATTGAGACTTAATCACATGGTGATGTGAACTAGTTTAAGACACTAGTAAACTCTTTGGATGTTGGTCACATGGCGATGTGACCTATCAGTGTTAATCACATGGCGATGTGAACTAGATTATTGACTCTAGTGCAAGTGGGAGACTGTTGGAAATATGCCCTAGAGGCAATAATAAATTAGTTATTATTATATTTCCTTGTTCATGATAATCGTTTATTATTCATGCTATAATTGTATTGACCGGAAACAGCAATACATGTGTGGATACATAGACAACACCATGTCCCTAGTAAGCCTCTAGTTGACTAGCTCGTTGATCAATAGATGGTTACGGTTTCCTGACCATGGACATTGGATGTCATTGATAACAGGATCACATCATTAGGAGAATGATGTGATGGACAAGACCCAATCCTAAGCCTAGCACAAAGATCGTAGTTCAGTATGCTAAAGCTTTTCTAATGTCAAGTATCTTTTCCTTAGACCATGAGATTGTGCAACTCCGGATACCGTAGGAATGCTTTGGGTGTACCAAACGTCACAACGAATCGGGTGGCTATAAAGGTGCATTACAGGTATCTCCGAAAGTGTCATTGGGTTGGCACGAATCAAGATCGGATTTGTCACTCCGTAAACGGAGAGGTATCTCTGGGCCCACTCGGTAGGACATCATCATAATGTGCACAATGTGACCAAGGGGTTGATCACGGATGATGTGTTACGAACGAGTAAAGAGACTTGCCGGTAACAAGATTGAACAAGGTATCGGTATACCGACGATCGAATCTCGGGCAAGTACAATACCGCTAGACAAAGGGAATTGTATACGGGATCGATTGAGTCCTTGACATCGTGGTTCATCCAATGAGATCATCGTGGAACATGTGGGAGCCAACATGGGTATCCAGATCCCCTGTTGGTTATTGACCGGAGAACGCCTCGGTCATGTCTCAGATGTCTCCGAACCCGTAGGGTCTACACACTTAAGGTTCGGTGACACTAGGGTTATAAAGGAAGTTTGTATGTGGTTACCGAATGTTGTTCGAGTCCGGATGAGATCCCGGACGTCACGAGGAGTTCCGGAATGGTCCGGAGGTAAAGATTTATATATGGGAAGTCCTGTTTTGGTCACCGAAAAGTTTGGGCGATTTCGGTAATGTCTGGGACCACCGGAGGGTCCTGGGTCCACCAAGTGGGGCCACCTGCCCTGAAGGCTGCGTGGGCCAAGTGTGGAGGGACCAGCCCCTAGGAGGGCTGGTGCGCCCCACAAGGGGCCCAAGGCGCAAGGATGGGTGGGAGGGGCAACCCTAGTCCAGATGGGCCCTAAGGCCCATCTAGTGGCGCCTCCTCTCCCTCCCCTCTTGGCCGCCTCCTTGATCCCATCTAGGGCTGGCCGCCACCCCTAGGGGTGGAAACCCTAGAGGGCGCAGCCTCCCTTCCCTATATATATGAGGCCAAGGGCTGCCCAAGACACGCAATTCTATCTCTCGTGGGTGCAGCCTGCTCTCTTCTTCCTCCTCCTCATATCTTGTGATGCTTGGCGAAGCCTGCAAGATTTCCACGCTCCTCCACCACCACCACGCCGTTGTGCTGCTGTTGGATGGAGTCTTCTCAACCTCTCCTCTCTCCTTGCTGGATCAAGGCATGGGAGACGCCACCGGCTGTACGTGTGTTGAACGCGGAGGTGCCGTCTGCTCGGCACTAGGATCTCCGGTGATTTGAATCACGACAGCACGACTCCTTCAACCCCGTTCACATGAACGCTTCCGCTTAACGATCTACAAGGGTATGTAGATGCACTCTCCTTCCCTCGTTGCTAGTTTCTCCATAGATAGATCTTGGTGACACGTAGGAAAATTTTGAATTTCTGCTACGTTCCCCAACAGCTGGATCAAGGCATGGGAGACGTCACCGGGCTGTACGTGTGTTGAACGCGGAGGTGCCGTCCGTTTGGCACTAGGATCTCCGATGATTTGGATCACGACGAGTACGACTCCTTCAACCCCGTTCTCTTGAACGCTTCCGCTTAGCGATCTACAAGGGTATGTAGATGCACTCTCCTTCCCCTCGTTGCTAGTTTCTCCATAGATAGATCTTGGTGACACGTAGGAAAATTTTGAATTTCTGCTACGTTCCCCAACACGGACCACATATTCAGATTTGTTGGATTTCACTGAGCAACTTTCATGTAGAAAACATTTTCATCCGAGCTACGGTTTATTATCTACGATTTTCTAAAGTTTTAATAGTTTTGTAAAATTATTTAAATCATCAAAATTAACAAAAAAGGAAAATGACGTCAGCATGATGTGTAGATGACGTCAGCAGTCAACAGAGTGGCTGACCACATCAAACCTAACCAGTGGGTCCCACATGTCATACACAGAGGGCTAATAGTGGGGTATTTTAATTAAACATGGTTAATTAGCAGCTGGGCCCCACATGTCAGTGATGATTTAGCTTAACTAAACGTTTTTATTTATAAAAACGTTTATTTAACAGAACATGTGGTGGGGCCCACGTGTCAGTGACACTGTGTGCCCAGTCAGCACAATTGACCACGGTCAACGTGGTCAACTGGGGCCAGCGGGGCCACGGGCAGTGACCCAGAGGCGGCCCCAGGTGTGCCACGTCGGCGGCGTTGGGGCTTCGCCGCCGATGACCAAAACAGTGTCGGGCTCGCTGGACTTTGCCGGGGATCACGCACAGGGGGGGCTTTTGGCGCGGGACTTGGGGCGTTCGAACGACTGCACGAAGGCGCGTCGACTGGGGGCAGTGGCGTCGCCGGAGTTGGCTGGAGCGGCGCCGACGAGCGGCGAGGGTGGCGGTCGCGCTCGGGCGATGATGAGGATTGGGCTACGGGGCACGGGGAGAGGTGAGGCTAGGCGCGTTCGACACGGCTCGACGTCGCGCTCGTGACGGCGCTACCTGTTGGACTCGGGGATGGCCGGAACGTCGTCGACGGCGAGAGTGGCGGGGCCCGAAGCATGGCGAGCTCGCGCGAGACAAAGCGGCGGCAAAAATGACGGCGCACAACTCCTACGATGACTACTCGAAGCCATGAACCCGTTGGTGAGCTCGGCGGACTGGGACGGGCCCTACTGCGAAGGCCGCAAGCTCAACAACGGAGCCGGGGCGTGGCAATGGCGGCGCGTCGCGCACAGCTTGCTATGGCGTGGAAATGGAGCAAGGATGGGGAAAGGAAGGGGGGAGCTCACTGAGCGGCACGCCGATGGCCCTTGGCAGTTTAGGAGCGCGGGGAAAGGCCGAATCGACGGTAATATCTGGTGTGTCCAGAGGTGGAAGACGACGGTGGAGGGGACACTGCGGTGACTCCCGTCTCGGTCTAGGGGCACTCGAGGTCATAGCGGCTGGCGACGGTCCTTCCTAGGACGGTGGCGCGGCTTGGGGACAACGGTGGCCGCGGTCAGCTCGGTGGTGAGGCCATGGATGTGTACGAGAGAAGGGATCTGGCGAGGGGGGGGGGGGAGGCGGAGAGGAGACGACGTGGGGACGAGTGGGCGAGTGGATGAGATCGGGGGGCGCGGGGGCTACCTTATCCTCTCGGGGGAGGAGGGCAGCGACGGGCGCGTGCTGCCCCGCCCGGTCGAAGGAACAGGAAGCGACTGGGGGAGGGGTAGTGGGCCGGCCTAGCTGGGCCAGTTGGCTCGGGCCAGGCTGTGTGCACTTGGCCCAGTGCAGAGTGGCCTGTGCTCTTTCTCTTTTCTTTTCTTTTTTTTTAAAATTAAAATAGAGAGAGGAAATGATTTATTTGAGCATCCAAAGGATTTAGGAAAAATATGGGACTTGGCCCATTAATTCCTCCACATTTTTAGGTATTGCCACAAATAGTTTGGAGGCAAGAGGAATTGTGTAGGAATATTGGAAATTGGGAATGGCATATTTAAATGCTGCTGGAACACTAATTAATTTCCAGAGGCAATTTGGGAACTCCAAAGATTTTGGTTTAACATGAAAAATACTTAGAGAATATTTGTCATATTGTGAACTATTTTGATTTCATGAAAGAAGAAGCAAATATTTGACATGCAATTTGAATTTGAATTTGAAGCAGATTTTGGACAAGTGGCATTTTGGCATGATGATCATGATGACATGACCTTTATTAGGGGGAGATTACTGTAGTGTGATGCTGGGATGTTACAACGTCCATGCCGCCCGTAGTCCCGCTCCTTAGCTCCGCTGGCCCCGCGCTGTAGCTGCTCGCGCCCGCGCCTGGCTGTTGGCATGCAGGAAGGCCGTCATGGCGGCCACCGCGCCGCCCGATGACGACCACTTGACCATGAGCGGCAGTCGCCTCCCCTGCGCGTGCGCGCGCTGCCAGGACCAGCACGGCAGCCCGACCTCCTCCTCGTGCCCTGGACCACTGGATCAGCTGCTCGGCCGCCCGGTGCTGGCCATGTCCCCGTCCCCGTCCTCCAAGGCAGGCGCCGCGGCGCCACCCGTGCTGGTGCTCTCCATCTCCGCGCGGGAGCCGGCCGGGGCGGGACACCGAGCCGGCGGGTGCAGATGCGCAGTGAAGGCGGGGCATGGGCAGAGCCGCGCTGCCGCGGAGGCGCTGGGGCGGAGGAGGCCGATCGCGGGCGGCCAAGCCGGCTGGAGCGGGCGCTGAGGCGAGCCGACCCGAGGCCGGCGCGCGGATGTGGGATGGCCGGCCGACCACCCGAAGCCGGCACGGGGAGAGCTCGGCGGCGCGGGAGATCTCGGCGAGGAGAAAGCAGACGAGGAGAGGGTGGGGGCGCTGCAAGGATCGAGAGGGGAGCAGGGAGGCATGGGGTAGGTGGAAAGAGAAGAGAGGGAGGTAAAAGGTGGCTGGCTATGGGCCAGTTGCATGCCAAAAAGTAGCGCCGATGTCCCCAGCTCGCCTCTAGCACGCTGGGTTCAGGCTGGGAGCGCCGGCTGGAACTTTCGCCAAATCCAGCGCAAAACGGGGTCTTGGGTGCATGGCCGGGGCGTTTTTTTACAACCGACGCAAAAAAAGTGGTCCGGGGGGCTGTTGGGGTGGCGGCTGGAGATGCTCTAAGGCCAACTCCACCGCACGACCCCAAACGGACGTCCGGTTTGGCCGTATTTTGTCCCTTTGTGTAGGGCGATGGGGCCGTGTCCGGGCGTGTCATGGGATGCGGTGGCCGTGCGCCCAGTGCGCGGCCGCATCCTTTGGCCCCATCTTGTCCGCCTCCATATTAAAAATAGAACAACATTTCAAATACCAGCGGCCCTAGTTCAAGCCAGCGGCCCTAGTCACCCCGACAACAGAGCCAGCGGCCTACACATTCTTGCCGGCAACACAGCCAGCAGCTGGCAACATAGCCAACCTCCAAAATGAATAGTTTTGTTCGCCGGCAACACAGCCAACCTCCAAAATGAATGTGTTTTGATCGCCGACAACACAGCCAGCGGCCGGCAACACAGCCAGCAGCCCAACTGGCGGGCGGCACCCATGCCAGCTGAGGGAGTCCTGGATTAAGGGGTCCTCGGGCATCCGGCCTATGTGACATGGGCCGTACTGATGGGCCGTGAAGATACAAGACAGAAGACTCTCTCCTGTGTCCGGATGGGACTCTCCTTGGCGTGGATGGCAAGACTGGCGTTCGGATATGAAGATTCCTTTCTCTGTAACCGACTTTGTGTTGGAGATATGCCCTAGAGGCAATCATGTATGATGATATTTCCTATGTGTTTATGAATAAAGATAGTCCTTGGGCATTATCAGTGATGTGTATCAAAAAGTACGTGACTTGTTTGTGGGATTATGCATTGTATGATGACTGTCCTAAATGGTCCCTGGTCAAAAGGGCTGTGTGGACTCCCAACTGACTAGACTAGCATATGACACAGTCGATGGCTTGGTGTCACCAGCCATGGAGCATTGGATGCTAACCGGATAATATGGACTTGGTAGGATCTGGTCGGATTCGACTTAGTCGGATCCGAGTTGAGATAAGGTCCGAGTCGGACAGACCCAACTATGAGACGTAGCGATATCTCCTCTGTGAGTCTCTAATACAACATACATTCTATGTCCTAAGACCTGAGCTGGTGCATGTACTCGGGATGGTGACATACCTTCCTTGGGCCGACCAAACGCTACTCCATGACTGGGTAGTTACAAAGGTAGGTTTCAGGCTTGTCCGGACCCATGCTACGAGACATGGTCGAGCAAGATGGGATTTCCCCTCCGAACAGGAGAGATATACTCCGGGCCCCTCGTGTGATCCGACCAGGAGAAGAATGGCCATGCGACAAGGATTATGAGATAATCCGGTTTGTCGTCGGCATCACTGGAACGAGAAAGAGGTCGGGCTAGCACAAGGATGACAGACTCGCCTTGAGCCTGAAAACATATATCGTGTGGCAAAAGGAATGGAAGTGTGATGTACACGTTCGCCTAACCAGCTTCATTGTCTGCTTGGTGTTCAGCATGCCTTTCTAGAGGCCGCTACCAACCGTGCAGTTCGGAGGTGATCCAAATTGCGACCAAGCCGGCTTGAACCTAAGGGGTCGCGCGCTTAAGGGAAGGAACCTACGAGGTCGGATCCGAGGACACTGGTCGGATGTGGTCCGAGCTGTATTCGGATTGTGGCCGAGTAGACTTGTGGGCTTTAGGGTCCGTGCGAGGCCCAAGTGTTGAGCCCGCGACGGACGCCTATATATAGTGGAGGTGCGGCACACTCATTTGGTTGATCGCTTCGGCGCCGTCGTTAGGGCTTTGCATGTGTTGCAACTAGCCACCTCCAATCGCCGCCGGTTGTGAGATCGTACCTAGCAGTCCGCCTCACGACGTTCCTCCTGCACGCACGAATACTGTTTAGAGGCGGTGCACTTGCGCCGCTCCGTTGAACCTGTTCGCGGGATCCGATCGGCTACGTGGGAGAACAGCAAGGAGGATACGACTCCGGGAATGCGAGGCGACTCCGGAAACGCGCTGCCTCAACTCTACTTCCTCTGCACGACACTGTGCATCTAGTGGTAACGATATGTGATCCATCTCCCGTAGCATGTTCCTGGTTGTTCTGCGGGTAGGAAAATTTTAATTTGCAGGCGACGCACCCTACCGTAGAACCCAACACTTTGTACAACCCTAGTCCCCTCCGGTGTCTATATAAACTGGAGGGTTTAGTCCGTAGGGGCAATCACAATCATATAGGCTAGACTTCTAGGGTTTTAGCCATTACGATCTCATGCTAGATCAACTCTTGTAATACTCATATTCATCAAGATCAATCAAGCAGGAAGTAGGGTATTACCTCCATAGAGAGGGCCTGAACCTGGGTAAACATCGTGTCCCCCGTGTCCTGTTCCCATCAACCTTAGACGCACAGTTCGGGACCCCCTACCCGAGATCCGCCGGTTTTGACACTGACATTGGTGCTTTCATTGAGAGTTCCACTGTGACGTCGAAGATAGGATTAATGGTTTGCCTTGTTATCAAGGACAGTATCACCTCTGGAGGAGCCCTGGCCTCAGGCCAAACCCTCCGGTTGGGCGGTTTCACCATGACCGCCCATTCGGTCGTTAAGCCGACGATGACTTCTCGGGTCATCGAAAATCGCTTCCGTGCTGACTCAGAATACTCCAAACGGATGGATCCGACGGAGTTGCCGTCTTTAAACGAACTCCTAGATCGCATCGCCACCTTGGGGATCGCTACAGACTATGATCGGATTGGGTTTAAACCCGATCAGAGAGAAATCAAATCTCCCCCGATCACCCATCAGATAGCGGTAGTAGAGGAGCAAAACAACAACTCTTCCTCTATCTTGAGGACGAACTATGTTCGGATTTCCGAGCTCGGCGAGCCGGATACCTGTCTGCGGAGCGGCACGCCCTGTCCTCCGAACCTAGAATTGGATGGTGGGCTTGAAAGACCGGTTGATATCCCGGAGTCCGAACTATTGAGCTCAGAAGTTTCTCAAACTCCGGATCCCAAATCGAGTCAGGGCTTGGATTTAAAGCCACCCAACCACCCAGATATATGCGATCTCATGTACATACGACAGTAGTCTCAGGAAACAGTCCATCACTTCTGGGCTAGATTCCTCCTTGTCAAAGACAAGATTAAAGATTGCCGCGACGAAGACGTGATCTCAGTTTTCTACAATAATTGCACGGATGAAGGAATCCTCAACGCCATCAACCGCCGTCGCGTATTACACTTTGCTGACTTGGCAACCATAGTACAGAAGTACCGCGCAATGGAAAGCGCCTGGAAAACTCGGGCAGCTCGCTGGGAACCACTGGTTTCCACTCAACCCCTCGTCCGGGCAAAAAGATGCACCCTCGCGGGGCGCCCAACCCAATAGTAAAGAAATCTAAGCCCATTGCGGGACGCGGAATAGTTCTGGAGGGATGGCTCGATAGGCCTTGCAAAATACACACAACACTGGATACCATACCAACCCACAACCTTAGAGCATGTTGGATACTCCGGCAAGTGGCCAAGAGCGGCGAGGATATCCTCACCAAAAATACCTCAGAGCAATACCCCCCGGAAGACGATGACCTCAGCGTATTGACGGTCTTCGAAACCTTCGCCTCAAACAATCGGTGCAAAAGGGCCCTCCGCAACCTCGCCGAAGTCTGCCAAATCGCAGCAATAAACCCCTGGAATGACACGGCCATATCTTTTAATGCCAGTGACGAACCAAAATTTCGGACAGTCCTGGCACCAGCCGCCTTGGTCCTCAATCCAATTGTGGACGGCTTTCGGCTCACTAAAGTGCTCATGGACGGCGGCAGTGGACTAAACCTCATCTACGAGGACACACTAAAAAAATGGAAATAGACAGGAGCTGTCGGCGTTCTGGGAACGGGGGTTGCAAGACTTGCCTGCCTGCGGCGTGGCTCGAAGGGGGCCCAGCATGGCCCATCTTCATCAACGCAAGCTCAAGACCCTCGCGAGGGGCCAAGCCTCATGAGGCGGACGACAAGGAGCTTCCTCGAGCACGGCCTCGTCAGCTGGCTCATGAGGAGGCGGAGAGTTCAAGGCAGGGTACCTCGCGAGGTGCCCGTGACGCAAGCCATGGCGACCAAGGGCGCCAGTCGGGCGCCAGCCCGCGCAGTGTCTTCCCTTCCTCTTTGGTGCAAAGGGAGCAAGCGTAGGCGAGAGTATCAAGCAAAGGCATCCATTTCGGTGCAACGAGACCAAGACCAGCCCAACGGCAGGAAGGGAGTCATTGTGGAGCCCAAGCAGGCGTCATCACCAGAGCCTTTGGCAGGCGAGGACCAACTTTAGTCTGGATAAGTGTACCCGCTGTTCCCCTTCAAAATGGCCAATTGTTGGCGCCCTTCCTGCTCAATATTTGGGAAGAGGCCTAGGGCCTTCGCCTATAAATAGGAGTAGCCACCCCCAGGGTGGGGGGATCCGAATCTTCATCAAGAAACCAATAGCTAGAGCGACTGAACACCACCTAGCAGTTCATCACACCCGCCAAGAACAGACCCTCACGAGGCTGTTCTTCCTTGTATTGTTCCTCATCATCCCAAGAGGCAAACCACCACACACTGGAGTAGGGTATTACACCACAATGGTGGCCTGAACGAGTATAAATCCCGTGTCCCTTGTGCTGTTCCGTTTAGTAGTTTAGGTCCCAGCGATTAGGCGAGGTGCGAGGCGGTGGAGGTTGGATCTCGCGCACACCTAGTGTTCGAACCTCAAGGGTCTGCGGAACCCGAAATCCGACATTTGCGCGCGGTGTAGGGTGTGCGGAATCTGCCTTCCGTCGCCTCGTTCTTCCCGACCACCGCAACCATGTCGGCGCTCGTCGGGCTCGCGGCAGCGCCGAGGCGCTCGCCTCCCATGTCGCCGGACGGCTTCCGGACGGCGGCCGCCTCGTCGTTCCTCACCGCCCGCTGTCAACACCGCCACCGGCCCGGCGGGAACGGGCAGCAAGCATCGCCCTGCGCCTCGGCGACCTCGGGAGGATCCGCGCAGCTTCCTCGTCACCCGCCCCGTCGCGCCGGTTCCTCCGGTCGTCGCGGCCCTCCTTGGCGGCTCGCAGGCGCCGCCTTCCAGCCGCCATGTCAAGACATTCGTCCACCGGGTCGGCGCCGCCTCCACGCGGCAGGGGGCTCCCTCGGGCCGGACGGAGCCGTCGGCCGGGCTGACGTTCGACTCTCGGGGCCACCCCACCAACTCGGCCGGCTCGGGTGCGCTCCCCATGCTCTGCACACCCACCATCTGCGAGGTTGCCATCACCAGGACCCTCATCGACGGCGGCGCCAGCCTCAACGTACTCTCATTCGAGGCCTTCAACCTCCTCTGCATACCCAGGGAGCGGCTGCAGCCAAGCCGGCCTTTTTCGGGCGTAGGAGGAGGGTCATCCAGCTCCTTGGGGCAAATCCGGCTTCCGGTGACCTTCGGCACCTACGACGACTTCCGCACGGAACTGGTCGACTTCGACATCGCCCCCATCGGCCTCCCCTACAATGCCATCCTTGGCTATCCAGCATTAGCCAAATTCATGGCGCAACCCACCCGGGTACAACCTCATGAAGATGCCCGGGAGCAGCGGCGTCCTCACCGTGCCCGGGGATACCGAAGGTGCGCTGCGGCGCTCAGGCTCGCCCTCAAGACGGCGGCCGCGGCGCAGCCCGCCGATGCGGAAGCCCTCAAGCCCAAGGGGGCTGCGCCGACCAAGAAGAAGCAGTTGTTCACTCAAGACAAGGCGGAGACCAAGCAGATACTGTCGACGAGGACGGGTCCTGAGCGCCACCTTTACCATAGGCGCCAACCTCGAGCCCGAGCAGAGGAAGCCCTGGTCAAGTTCCTGCGTCGCGAACAAGAAGGTGTTCGCTGGGAGCCCGATCAGCTGGCGGGGATCCCACGGGCGAATCGAGCACCACCTCAACGTGTGCCAGCGTCGTCTGTGAAGCGTAGAAGCGAGAAGGCAGTCCACCGAAAAGCATGCCTTCATCGTCCAAGAGACCCGCAAGCTAGAAGCCGCGGGGTTATTCGCGAGGTCCGACACCAGATTGGCTGGCAAACCCGTGGTGGTGCCAAAGAAGGGAGGAAAGGAGCATGTGTGTCGACTTCACCAACCTCAACAAAGCATGCCCGCAGGATCCGTTCCGCTCCCTCGCATCGACCGGATCGCCGATTCCACCGCCGAGTGTGACCTGTTATGCTTCTTGGGCGCCTTTTCGGGTATCATCAGATCAAGATGGTGGTGGAAGACGTGGAAAAACGGCCTTCTTAACCCGTGTGGAGTGTACTGCTATACATGCATGCCATTCTGGCTGCGCAATGCGGGGCAACCTTCCAAATGCTCATGCACATCACCTTGGGCCCACAGCTCGGGAAGAATGTGGAGGCTTACGTCGACGACATCATGGTGAAGTCTCGCGAGGCCAAGACCTTGATACAAGACCTGGAAGAAACCTTCGCGAGCCTCAATGTAGTGAGCCTGCGACTCAACCCGGAAAAGTGTGTGTTTGGAGTTCCCTCGGGCAAGCTCCTGGGTTTCCTCGTGTCCCACCGAGGCATCGAGGCCAACCCAGAAAAGGTCAAGGCAGTTGAGGACATGAGCCCACCAAAGACCCTCAGGGAAATGCAGAAGCTCACGGGGCGCGTAAAGGTGCTGGGTCGTTTCATCTCCCGATTGGGGGAGCGGGCACTGCCTTTCTTCCAGCTGATGAAGAAAAAGGGGCCCTTCGAATGGACTCAAGAGGCCGACAAAGCGTTCCAAGACCTCAAGAGGTGCCTGACCAGCCCTCCAGTGATGGTGGCCCCGCGCCCTCAGGGGCCCTTGGTACTCTACCTCACCGCCACTCCCTACTCCGCTAGCGCAGCCCTGGTGGCAGGTAGGGAGGAGCGTCAGGCCAAGACCACGGCGGCCACCCGAGCTAAGGCAAGGCCGAATCAGAAGGAACTCGCAGAAGCCAGCACTGCAATGGAAGAAGATCAGCCGTAACAGCAGAGCACACCAAGGGCGGGAGAGGCCCTCCATCCAAGCACCCAGCTTCTGGAGGCGCCGTCACCTCGGGAGGCACCACAGCTTCCGGAAGACGCCACCAGCACCGACGCCCCTAGCCTCGTCGAGCACCGGTGTGCCATCGGCCAAGTGTTACGGATGTGAGGGCACGGTACCCCATGCATGAAGCTCCTCCTCGCGCTGTTGGTGGCTTCGCGCAAGCTGCGACACTACTTCCAGGGTCATCCAATCAAGGTTGTCTCGGCATACCCCCTGGAGAGGGTGCTCAGGAGCCCCAACTCGGCCGGAAGGGTCGCCGAGTGGAACATTGAGCTGCAAGCATTCCAGCTCGAGTTCAGCACAACCAGAGTCATCAAGGGGGCCGCGCTGGCAGATTTCGTGGCCGAATGGATAGAAGAACCGGGCCTCAGGGCCGGCGAGGATCGATCCCTCTCCCCAAGAAGCGAAGCGCCAGAAGTTTGGGTCATGTACTTCGACGGAGCGTTCTCCAGACAGGGCGCTGGGGCTGGGGTGGTGCTCATATCTCCCGCTCAGGACTAGCTCTACTATGCCGTGTAGATCTGTTTCCAGCAGGGCGAGAAGGTCTCCAACAATATAGCAGAATCTGAGGGGCTGATAAGCGGGTGCAAGGCTGCCGCTGCCACAGGGGTGAAGCGCCTTACCATCAAGGGCGATTCACAGCTCCTCGTCAATTTCTCCAAACAAGGTGTATGAGCCAAGAGATGAACACATGGAGGCCTACCTTGCGGAGGTCCGCAGGATGGAGAAACAGTTACGGGGTTGGAGCTGCAGCACGTGCCTGCGGCACCAATCAAGAGGCCGACGACATCGCCAAACGATCCTGCAGGAGGTTACCCCAGGAGCCGGGCGTCTTTGAGGAACGGCTCTTCAAGCCCTCAGCCCTGCGGCCGTTATCAAGCACAGCACAGCCTCGGGTGGAGCTCCCTCAGCCACCTGCCTCGGGAGCCCCAGCCTCTGGCCCGGCCTCGGGAGCACGCCTGCTCCTAACGATGGAACCTCAAGAGGGGTGCTGGATCACGGAGCTCAAGAGTTACTTAACGCATGGAAATTTGCCGGAGAAGGAGGAGGAGGCAGAGCGTGTGGCGCGGCAAGCCACGACATACAACATCATGGATGGAGAGCTCTACCGGAAACGACCGAACGACGTATCCCTGCGCTGCATCACCAAGGAACAGGGGAAGGAACTGCTGGCAGATATACATAGTGGAGATTGTGGGCACCATTCGTCGTCACGGGCCCTCGTCGGCAAGGCGTTCCGCAGAGGTTTCTATTGGCCCACTGTGCTCAATGACGCTGTTGAACCCGTGAAGGCTTGCGAGGCTTGCCAATTCCATGCTAAGCAGATCCACCAGCCAGCAGGAGGTCTGCAGACCATCCCCCTCACTTGGCCATTCGCGGTCTGGGGGCTGGACATCCTGGGCCCTTTTCCTCGGGCGCCAGGGGGCTATCGCTACCTCTACGTCGCCGTGGACAAATTCACCAAGTGGGCCGAAGTCGAGGCCGTCCGCACCATCCCCGCTGGTTCTGCAGTCAAGTTCATCAAGGGCATCGTGAGCGGTTGAGTGCCGAACGCATCATGACCGACAACGGTTCATGATTCACCAGTAACCTTTTTAAAACGTACTGCGCTAACCTTGGGACGCAGATATGCTACGCTTCGGTGGCGCACCCCCGCAGCAATGGACAGGCCTAGCGGGCCAACGCAGATGTAACATCCCAAAATTCTAAATTTTGGAATGTTGTATTAAATAAATATTTATGCTTGTTTGTTTGATAGTGGTGTGGTTGCTTGTGTGAAATTGAGTGAAATTTGAAACTTTCTGAAAGTTGAATGAGAGGGAATGAAATGACTTTCCCAAACTTCCACCTTGCATTTATGATCTCCATGAATTCAAATTCTTTTCATCACAAAACCCTGGAGAGAAGATGACATGACCTCTTCCATTTATTTAAATGACAAGGGGTGTTGAAAATATTTGAATTTCATTTGGAAAATATTTCCAATTCTGAAACTTTATGCAACTCAATGATTTTCACGAGAGAAGACAAAATGACTTCTTCAAATTAAATGAAATATGAGTTGGGAGTTTTAAAAGAATTAAATCCAAAGTTCTTTTGAATTTATTTCCAATTTGGAGTTATTTGAGTTTTATTCAAAATATTTTCTCCAAAAACAAATATATGGAAAATAGGGTAACATGATTCCCTACATCAAGAAAATTGAGAGAAATTAATTTGAAGTCATTTTGGTATTTTAAAAATAATTTTTGTTGGATTTTATTGGACTAGAAGCACTCTTTGCTTTATTTAAATTTGTGTGTATTTTATTTAACGCTAGAATAATGTTCATCATGTAGGAAATCTTTTTCTGAAAATTTTGATATATTATATGCCTATATAAAAGTTCTAATATTTTGTTTTTATTTTAGTTCTGTGAAATTTTGTTAAAAAAATGCAGCGCCTTGGGCCAAAGGCCCAAGCCGCCGACCAGCCGGCCGGCCGAGGCCAAGGCCATCGCTAGCACGCGTGCACCTAGGGAGCCAGGGAGCCAAGGTTTCCTATTCTTTTACAAATCCTAGTAGGATTTGATCCCGTTTCGTTTATTCCGATTTGTTTCTAGATCTTTTCCCTTTTGTTTCCTAATCCTAGTCTATTTCTTGTCCCCTACCCCAAGCAAAACCCTCCCTCCCCACTATAAATACCCAAGCACCCCCTCCAACACATCAAACCAACACCTCTCCTCCCTCTCCTCTCCTCTCCTCTCCGCAGCAGCAGTAGCTTTCACCACCGCCGCCAAGTGCCGCCGCCGCACCTCGACCTCTCCTGAGGTTTATATGATCTCCTCTCCACCGTCCCGTGATCTCCTTTCCTCTAGGAGCAACCGCAACATCGGATCCGATCTTCTTCCCCAACTCGACGACTACTCGGTGAGATCCACGAAATCCCATAATTCATTTTTTTCAGAAAATAGCAATCTTAGAAAATTCATATCTTTTAGAGTTTTTAGTATTTTGAGTGATTCCAATTGCTATGTGTTACAAATTTGCTGAAGTTTCTGTTAGTGTCTCTGGATTTCAAATTTGAGTAGTTTAAATTTGAATTTGATAAATTTTGTTCAGATTAGTATTTTGGACATAACTTGAGTTTAAAATAGGTTTTAATTAATTCTTTTGCTCCTGTTCACTTGTGATATTTTTTAGCTGTAGGATTTAGTTTGGTAATTTTGGAGTATTTTAAATTAGATTTTAGTAAAACCAGTACTGTTTTGCTTATATAGTGTTTTAGTTATGTAATTATTGTTTTTAATTATTTTTAGTTCATTCCTTTTGTAGATTTTCACGTGTTGTTATATGTTTATGTTTAGCTATAGTAGATAAATTTTTGTAGTTATTTATTAGTGTTTAGCTACTATTTTTTTGTAATTGCTTGTTTAGTTCATAGTGATAGTGGATAAAAATAGTTTTGTTAGTTTTAATAGTAATTCTTTTTCCACTTCAAGTTATATTGTTTTGTTTCTGTTATTTGTGAACACATTAGTTGTTATATTTATTTAGTATAGTTTATTAATGTTTTAATAAATGATTTGCTGTTATAGTTGTCTTAGTGTTTTGCTAGTGGTTATGTTTGTTCTAGTATTAACTAGATGGTTATAGTAGTTTTATATTAGTTCTTTTTTGTTAGTATTAAATCATTAATTTATTTTCTGTTATTTTATTAGATTTATATTTTCTTTGCTGTAGAAAAAAATATTAGAGTAATTTAGTGATGTTATGTTAAGATTTGTGTGAGTTGGTCACCACTAGTTTTTCCTTGAATTTTTCTTTCGAAGTTTTTTCCTTTGGTTTTCGACTTGGTTTTCTTTGTTGCTTTTATTTTGATTGAGTATTGTTATGATTGATAGGATGATTGCTTATATGATTGTCTGTTTAATATAGATTTTCAACGGAGTGACGAATAGTTCTACCAAGTCTTTATTCTGAGAGCGTTATTATCTTCATCAAGTAATACCAGGCAAGTTCACTTTGACCATGCTTTCATACCTATGTTTTATTGCATTTAGTGGCATATTTGCAACAACCCTCCAGTAGTGATATTGAATTCTTGTAGTTGATTAGTATGCATGAGGTAGGAACCCATCACCTTGTTACCAAGCCCGTGACGTTATTTATTTTAATGCTACGCTATAGTAGACGGGGTTTGGTATGAGTGCACGAGAGTGGTGTGAAGAAGGAGGACTCTACGTCGATGATGACAACTCCATGATGACATCTGCAAGGACTGCATCTTCCAGGCCTCGAGACTTCAAGACTCGAGACAAGAATTCAATACACACTCTTGGGTGAAGGACGGTTGTGGGCACCTGGAGAAACCCGGTGGATGGCGGGATGCATGGAGAAGCGCCATGACATCTTGCGGAAAGCTTCACCCAGACTCAAAGAGACGGAAGAATACTTCATGCCCGGAAGCTTACCTGTGCAACCGCAAGTCACTATGGGCTCTGGCTTATTTGACCTTAGTTGTGACTCTGGCTGGGACGGTGCTAGCAGATGTAGAACTACGGTAGGATTGGATGAGCACCGGACAGTGGGCAGGGGAACTCTTCGGAAGACCATGTTTCGGTCATCTTGTTCTCGAACACCCTGAAGTGCGAGAACGTAAAAAGAGGGATCGAATCTTGCGGGTAAAGTGTACAAACCTCTGCAGAGGGTTAAAACCTAATCGATTAGCCGTGTCCCGATTACGGACAATTTGAGCATCTGGACTTGGATCTATCTCGAACTCTCAACTTTGGACTGATAACTTAATTGTGGGCAACTTATGATGAATTTGGGCTATGAGACATCGGTTGGCGGAACCATGTCATGATAGAAAACTCTATAGTACAGACTTCATTTATTCCTTTGATGTAGGGAAAATAAAACCAGCTTTTACATAAACAAAACTCGATCTGAGCCACAAAGCCATCTTGCATATAGTATAGTTTATCATCTGTTTTCTCTTATTGTGATCTTGCCGCTACATTCAATGTACTGACCTACACGGCTGCAACGTATCATGTTGCAGATATTTCCTCGACAGTAAGAGTTACGATACAGGGTTACGGTCTACACTCAACCTGCCGATGGCGTTGATGGGACTCCACACCGACTATTTGTTTCGCTGTGACTTATGAGGTATATATCAGTTTTTCGTTAATTATACATGTGATTGCACTTTGATATATACATTGATGTCTTGTGTGTGCCGACATCTTGATCCGTGGACGGCACAACAACACGAGGCTTGACCGTCTCGAGGTCGGGTCGCTCTGACGAGAGGTCTGAGAGGCCTCAAGACCAGGACATTCAAGAAGAAACTGGAGGCCTGCGGCAGAGGCTGGTATGACGAGCTTCCGTCCGTGTTGTGGTCCATCCGCACAACCGCAACCAAGCCAACTGGAGAGACCCCCTTCTTCCTGGTCTACGGAGCCGAAGCGGTCCTCCCTCATGAGGTCAAGCGTCGATCCGCGTGGGTCCTGGCGTTCGATGAAACGCTGCAGGACGCCATGCGGGGGCGCCCTCGTCTTTGGGGAGGCGCCGTCGAGAAGCTGCGCTGCGAGCGGCAAGGTACCAGCAAGCACTCCGGCGATACCACTGCCGCAACATCCGCCCCAGAACTCTCGAGGTAGGGGACCTCGTGCTCTGACGGGTCCTCTATAGCGAGGGACTACATAATCTCTCTCTCATGTGGGAGGGCCCGTTCAAGGTTGTTCATGTTTCCAGGCCCGGCTCCGTGCGCTTGGAGACTCAAGAGGGAGTACCTATACAGAACACGTGGAACATCCAGCACCTCCGGAGGTTTTACCCCTAAAAAGGCCCAGTGCCTATGAAGAAGGCGAATGCCTGTGAAGCTCATCCTTTTTGGAAAAGGCCCAGTGCCTGTGAAGAAGGCGAATGCCTGTGAAGCTCATCTTTTTTGAGAAAGGCCCGAGCACGTGAAGAAGGCGAACGCCTGTGAAGCTGTCGCGTTCTGGAAAGGGCCGGAGCCCGTGAAGAGGGCCAACGCCCGTGAAGCTTGCTTCCCAGAAGAAAGGCCCAGAGCCTGTGAAGAAGGCGAACGCCTGTGAAGCTGTCGCGTTCTGGAAAGGGCCCGGAGCCCGTGAAGAGGGCCAACGCCCGTGAAGCTTGCTTCCCAGAAGAAAGGCCCGGAGCCTGTGAAGACGGCCAACGCCTGTGAAGCTCGCCGCCCGTGGCACTCTTACGTAATAATGAGTTGGGGCTGTACACGCCCGAGTCTCAGGAGTGCGGCCTCGGCCCTGGGCTCCCTCACGCCAGATGGCAACACTTAGCTCCGCGCTGGTGAGAAGACGTCGAAGACTAGACTAGGTGCCGGACGCGGCTTTTTCATTTGCTTTCTGCAGTTGACTAGTTATTCCCATTTGGAATTTTTATCGAAACTATCGCCATCTTTTGGTCCGTGGTTCTTCGATCTTTTTCGCTCTCCTACCTCGATTTCTCTTGCGTGGGGACTCGTGAGGCGAAGCCTCGGGAGCCCTCATGGCGTTCCTACCCCTATCGCTCAAGTTTTCACGGCCCTGGTCCTGGTGGAGCACCCTCCGACCATGCCTCACGGGCAGCACAACTTGAACAGGGGCTGGATCGGTCGCCCATGCCACGGCTGGAGTTCACTTGCGAATGGGCGTACAACAGAAAGGAACAGTATCAGGATAACAAAAGCAGTACAATAATTAACGGCGTTAACCTAAACGCGCCCCCACGGGGCCACACATTGTTGTCTTTTTGCGCAGGAGAAAAGAAAGGAAAAGGACAAAAGCAGGTGAAGCACGCCCCGTGCCGGCCCTCTTGGAAGGCTCGAGCCGTCTCCGGAGCTCAGGCGGACTCCCTCTCGCGCTTCATCGGGGCGGCGTGGCGGACCGCTGCCACCCCCAAGCAGGCGCAGCGGCGTGGGGGTGGCCAGCGACTTCTTGGAAGAATCGCCACCGAAGAAGAGCTGGTGAAGCTTGAGGAGTCACGGGCATCGCCAGCCGCCCGCGCGCTGCCCTCTCCATCCACGCCGGGCTGAGTCCTCGGCCGCGGTCGTCGTCTTCAGGGCAGCACCCCATGCGGCGACCGTCTTCTCCGAACACCCTCACGTAGAGGGTGGCGTCGCCGTCGTACTTGAAGTGCACGGAGCACCGGCGGCGAAGACCGCGCGCACGAGCGAACGTCTGCCGGCGGGGTCGAGAACAGGTTCCCAGTGGCGAGACCTCGAGAGAAGCCCACGAAGCCCGGCTGCAGCAGCCATCCGTCTGGAGCCAGAGGCCACCCAGGGCGCCAGCTGGGAGCTCACCCAGGAGGAAGCGCGGGAGCTGAAGCCGGACGCCGGACGGCTCCTCCACGCACACCATGAACTCCGGCAGCGCTTCAGCAGCATGGAGGCGCAGCCTCGGGGGATGCGCGGCCTGGGCACGCCCTCCGACCATGGCCAGCCGCTCTTCGCCACGCTGAGAGCCTCCCCCACGACCGCGGGGGACCGCCGTGGAGGCCACAGGTGCTTGCGAGGGCGACCTCGACCACGCTTAGGCGAAGGAAAGGAAGACTCGACCTGACGGCCCTTCCCCTTCTCTGCGGCTGAGAACTTCCTTGGTGGAGCCATGGAGAAGAAGGAGAGACAAGAAAGGATAGACTGGAAGGGCGCGCGCTGTTCCGTACTTATAGCCGGTGAAGGCCAACCATCGGCCTCCACGATCACCGGTAATAATGACCGACTCTGCATGCAGGGACTTGTCGAATCCGGGTGGTTACCGAGGCATCGTGGGGAAGCAGTGCGCACGCTTCCAATCAACCGCCACGCGTCGCCCAAGGCCGCAGGATGTTAGGGCCCGCGACGCTTCGCACTTGCCCTTTCGCCTCTCTGCTCGGCCAAGTTCGGGCGCACCGTGGGCCCGGGGGCTACTGTCGGCGTTCTGGGAACGGGGGTCCCCAGACTTGCCTGCCTGCGGCTTGCTGCGTGGCTCGAAGGGGGCCCAGCACGGCCCATCTTCATCAACGCAAGATCAAGACCCTCGCGAGGGGCCAAGCCTCGCGGGGCGGACGACAAGGAGCTTCCTCAGGCACGGCCTCGTCAGGCTGGCTCATGAGGAGGCGGAGAGTTCAAGGCAGGGTACCTCGCGAGGTGCCCGTGACGCAAGCCATGACGACCAAAGCGCCCGGTCGAGCGCCCGACGCTGCAGATGTCCTCCTTCCTCTTTGGTGCAAAGGGAGCAAGCGCGGCGAGAGTATCAAGCAAAGGCATCCATTTGATTGCAACGAGACCAAGACCAGCCCAGCGGCAGGAAGGAGTCATTGTGGAGCCCAAGCGAGCGTCATCACGAGCCTTTGGTGGCGAGGACCAACTTTAGTCAGGATAAGTGTACCCGCTGTTCCCCTTCAAAATGGCCAATTGTTGGCGCCCTTCCCGCTCAATATTTGGGAAGAGGCCCAGGGCTTTCGCCTATAAATAGGAGTAGCCACCCCTAGGGCGGGGGGATCCGAATCTTCATCAAGAAACCAATAGCTAGAGCGACTGAACACCACCTAGCAGTTCATCGCACCCGCCAAGAACAGACCCTCACGAGGCTGTTCTTCCTTGTATTGTTCCTCATCAGCCCAAGAGGCAAGCCACCACACACTGGAGTAGGGTATTACACCACAATGGTGGCCTGAACCAGTATAAATCCCGTGTCCCTTGTGCTGTTCCGTTTAGTAGTTTAGGTCCCAGCGATTCGGCGAGGTGCGAGACGGTGGAGGGTTGGATCTCCGCGCGCACCCTAGTGTTCGAACCTCAAGGGTCTGCCGGAACCCGAAATCCGACAGGAGCCGCATCGAGCAAAGTAGCACGACCTTCCGAGGAATCATTCCCAGTCGGGAGGCGCGATGTGCGGGAAAAATCACGCTCGACGTGGTATTCGGCACGCCGGAGAATTATCGGTCCGAAAATATAACCTTCCAAGTGGCCCCTTTCAACAATGGATATCACGCCCTACTGGGGCGAGATGCATTTACACGCTTCCAAGCCATACCTCATTATGGATACATGAAGCTCAAGATGCCCGGGCCCAATGGTATTATCACTCTTGCCAGCGATCCGGACATAGCACTCCGTGCCGAAAAAAAAACCGCATCCCTGGCCCTCGAGGCACTGTCTGAAGCCCCTGCGGCCGAAGAGTTAACCGTGTTGTGCTCCGCGGTGGATACAGACGACGTAATCCTGGACAAGTGACCCAAATCCACCTCCTTTAAACCAGCAGATGAAATAGTCAAATTTCAAGTCCACCCGACGGACCCCAAGAAGACAACGTCCATCGGGGCACAGCTGGACCCAACAGTTGACGCTGCACTACAAGAGTTCCTGCATGAGAACTGGGACATATTCGCCTGGCACCCTTCTGATATGCCAGGAATCCCACGTGAGTTGGCCGAACACAGCCTCAACATATTGAAGGGATATAAACCGGTCAAGCAAACATTGTGGCTCTTTTCCACCCCAAACGACAAGCTATGGGGGAGGAGCTAGCTAAGTTAATCGAGGCCGGATTCATCAGAGAAATAAAACACCCGGACTGGCTAGCAGACCTGGTGATGGTGCCAAAGAAGGATAAATCCTGGCGCCTATGCATCGATTTCTAAGACCTCAAGAAGGACTGCCCTAAGGATCCCTTCCCCTCCCTCCCATCGATCAGATTATTGATGCTACTGCAGGACACGACTCACTCTGTTTCCTCGACGCATACCAGATACCGGCAAATCAAAATGAAGGAGTCTGACCAAGCCACAACGACATTCATTACTCCATATGGGTCGTTCTTCTTCAACACTATGCCCTTCGGACTTACAAACGCCGGCGGCACCTACCAACGCATGATTCAAACATGCCTGGAGAAACAGATCGGCAAGACAGTGGAAGCATATGTGGACGACGTCGTCATCAAAACTAGGCACGTCACGTCTTTGACAGATGATCTGCGTCTCACATTCGACAACCTCCGCACATATGACATCAAGCTCAATCCGAAAAAATGTGTTTTTGGCGTTCCCGTTGGAAAACTGCTGGGCTTCATCGTCTCCAATAGAGGAATTGAGGCAAATCCAGCCAAAATCCGAGCTTTGTCACAATTGCCTACACCAACAGACCTTAAACAGGTCCAAAAACTAGCTGGATGTGTGGCAGCTTTAAGCCGCTTTATCTCTAGACTGGGAGAAAAAGCATTACCGCTTTATCGCCTTCTCCGACGCACCGACCACTTCAAGTGGACGGATGCGGCAACTGCCGGACTGGAAGAAATAAAGGCTCTTTTAGTGAGCAACCCAATCCTGGCCGCGCCAAACATCGGCGAACTTATGTTATTATACATCTCGACAACACACCAGGTGGTGAGTGTGGTGCTCATCGTCGAGCGAGAGGAGGACGGACATAAATTCCCACTTCAGAAACTGGTATACTACGTATCCACTGTCCTCACACCATGCAAATCACAGTACCCTCGTTAAATACGCAGTCTTCATGGCATCCCGGAAGCTACGGCACTACTTTCAAGAGTGCTCAATCACGGTGGCTTCCGAAGTACCACTCAATGACATAATAAACAACCGTGATGCCACAGGCCGGATCGCAAAGTGGGCCATTGAGCTCCTTCCATTCGACATAACATACAAACCGCGCCGGGCCATTAAATCCCAAGTACCGGCCGACTTCATCACCGAATGGACAGAGGTTGAACTCCCTGAAGAGTACGACACATATTCCAACTAGGTCATGTACTTCGATGGTTCCAAAATGCTGGCGGGCTTAGGAGCGGGCGTTTGATGACCCACAAGTATAGGGGATCTATCGTAGTCCTTTTGATAAGTAAGAGTCTCGAACCCAACGAGGAGCAGAAGGAAATGATAAGCGGTTTTCAGCAAGGTATTCTCTGCAATTACTGAAATAAGTGGTAACAGATAGTTTTGTGATAGGATAAATTGTAACGAGCAACAAGTAACAAAAGTAAATAAAGTGCAGCAAAGTAGCCCAATCCTTTTTGTAGCAAAGGACAAGCCTGGACAAACTCTTATTTAGAGAAAAGCGCTCCCGAGGACACATGGGAATTATCGTCAAGCTAGTTTTCATCACGTTCATATGATTCGCGTTCGGTACTTTGATAATTTGATATGTGGGTGGACCGGTGCTTGGGTGCTGTTCTTACTTGAACAAGCATCCCACTTATGATTAGCCTCTATTGCAAGCATCTGCAACTACAACAAAAGTATTAAGGTAATACTAACCATAGCATGAAACATATGGATCCAAATCAGCCCCTTACGAAGCAACACATAAACTAGGGTTTAAGCTTCTGTCACTCTAGCAACCCATCTTCTACTTATCACTTCCCAATGCCTTCCTCTAGGCCCAAATAATGGTGAAGTGTTATGTAGTCGACGTTCACATAACACCACTAGAGGCTAGACAACATACATCTCATCAAAATATCGAACGAATACCAAATTCACATGACTACTAATAGCAAGACTTCTCCCATGTCCTCAGGAACAAATGTAGCTACTCACAAAGCATATTCATGTTCATAATCAGAGGGGTATTAATATGCATATAGGATCTGAACATATGATCTTCCACCAAATAAACCAACTAGCATCAACTACAAGGAGTAATCAACACTACTAGCAACCTACTAGTACCAATCCCGGACTTGGAGACAAGAATTGGATACAAAATATGAACTAGGGTTTTGAGAGGAGATGGTGCTGGTGAAGATGTTGATGGAGATTGCCCTCTCACGATGAGAGGAGCGTTGGTGATGATTTCCCCCTCTCGGAGGGAAGTGTCCCCGGCAGAACAGCTCTGCCAGAGCCCTAGATTGGTTCCGCCAAGGTTCCGACTCGTGGCGGCGAAGTCTCGTCCCGAAAGGCTGCTTATGATTTTTTCCTCGACGAAAGACCTCATATAGCAGACGGTGGCCACTGGAGAGTCAACAGGGGGCCCACGAGGCAGGGGCGCACCCTGAGGGGTAGGGCGCGCCCCCCACCCTCGTGGCCAGGTGGGGCCCCCTCTGACGTACTTCTTCCACTCAATATTTTTTATTATTTACAAAAATAACTTTCGTGGAGTTTCAGGACTTTTGGAGTTGTGCAGAATAGGTCTCTAATATTTGCTCCTTTTCCAGCCCAGAATTCCAGCTGACGGCATTCTCCCTCCTTATGTAAACCTTGTAAAATAAGAGAGAATAGGCATAAGTATTGTGACATAACGTGTAATAACAGCCCATAATGCAACAAATATCGATATAAAAGCATGATGCAAAATGGACGTATCAACTCCCCCAAGCCTAGACCTTGCTTGTCCTCAAGCGGAAGCCGATAACGATAAATATGTCCACATGTTTAGAGGTAGAGGTGTCGATAAAATAAAATACGGACATGAGGGCATCATGATTATTTTCATAACAACAACATATAAGGATATTGTCATATGATTTCTTATGCTCAAGTAATAATCTATTCACAATGCAAAAGTACGAATCATAAACTTTATTGAGAACCTACAAACTATAATCTCAGTCATTTAAGCAATTGCAATTTATCATAACATCAGAAAGAGTCTATGTCAGAGCATTCTAGCAAGTCCACATACTCAACTATCATTTAGTCTTTCATGATTGCTAACACTCACGAAATACTTGTGGTTACGGAGTTTTAATCAGACACACAGAAAGATAGGGGCTTATAGTTTCGCCTCCCAACCTTTTACCTCAAGGGTAATGTCAACAATAATAACTCATGCTGACTTACATCCAATTAGATATATCTATCAGGATCTTTCCAACACCCTGTGCTTGCCGAAGGATAAAATGTAAAAAGGAAAGGTGAAGATCACCATGACTCTTGCATAAGGTAGAAGATAGTAATAAAAGATATGACCTTCACAGAGGGAAGCAGAGGTTGCCATGTGCTTTCAGAGTTGGATGCACAAAACCTTAATGCGAAAGAACGTCATTTTATATTGCCCCTTGTGATATGAACCTTTATTATGCAGTCCGTCTCTTTTATTTCTTCCACATCACAAGATCGTATAAAGCTTATTTCCTCCACACCAATCAATCATACATATTTAGAGAGCAATTTTCATTGCTTGCACCGATGACAACTTACTTGAAGGATCTTACTCAATCCATAGGTAGATATGGTGGACTCTCATGGCAAAACTGGTTTAAGGGTTTTTGGAAGCACAAGTAGTATCTCTACTTGGTGCAAATAATTTGGCTAGCATGAGGGGGAAAGGAAAGCTCAACATGTTGGATGATCCATGACAATTATACTTTATCTCAGATATAAGAAAACATAACCCATTACGTTGTCTTCCTTGTCCAACAACAACTCTTTAGCATGTCATATTTTAATGAGTGCTCCCAATCATAAAAGATGTCCAAGATAGTATATTTATATGTGAAACCTCTCTTTCTTTATTACTTCCTATTAATTGCAACGATGAACAAAACTATGTTTGTCAACTCTCAACAACTTTTAATCATCATACTCTTTCTATGTGAAGTCATTACTCTCAATATGATCTCTTTATTTCTTTATTTCTTTTTATTCTTTTCTCATTTCTTTTATTCACTCAAGATCATGGCAAAATAATCAAGCCCTTGACTCAACACTAATCTTTATTATATAGCTCACGGACTCGATTACGTAGAGAGATCATAAAGAAAACTCAAAACTAGATCATGCCAAAACTTTATTCTACTAGATCAAGATACTACTAAAATGATCGAACTAAGGAAAACGGTAAAGATAGGAGTGTGATGGTGATACGATACCGGGGCATCTCCCCCAAGCTTGGCAGTTGCCATGGGGAGTGCCCATACCCATGTTGTTATGTCTCCTTTGCTGGTGAAGGGATTGTTGATGATGTAGGCTTGTCGCCCATCTTCCAAGACATAGGCTCACCATCACAGAAGGATGATCGAGTCTCCGGGATCCTTAAATCTGCAACCAAACTCATCCTCTTAAATCTATATTCATACTCACAATTTTGGTTTTACAGGTCATAGATTTGGGCTTGGAGAATATATAATGAATTTTTATCGACCAAAATACGTAACGTGCAAGAAAACGGAGTCTGGAGAGCACACGAGGTGCCCACGAGGCAGGGGGCGCGCCCAGGGGGGTAGGGGGCCCTCCACCCTCGTGGAGCCCTCGTGTTCTTCCCGGACTGCTTCTTATTTTTATATTTTTCTTAATATTCCAAAACGGAGAAATATTGCCTTAAAAACTGTTTTGGAGTCGGTTTACTTACCGTACTACATACTATTCCTTTTCGGAGTCTGAAATGTTCCGGAAAGTGTCCCTTATGTATTCCTCCGGGGTTACGGATTCAATAACGTTGGTTTCAACATTTATAAGATTACCTAAGATATAGTGTTTGATTCTTTTACCGGTCACCACCTTCGGATTTGTGCCTTCGAAGTTGTTAATTTTTATGGCCCCGGAACGATAGACCTCCTCGATAACGTAAGGGCCTTCCCATTTAGAGAGAAGTTTTCCTGCAAAAAATCTTAAACGAGAGTTGTATAGAAATACATAATCACCTACATTAAACTCACGCTTTTGTATCCTTTTGTCATGCCATCTTTTAACTTTTTCTTTAAACAATTTGGCATTTTCATAAGCTTGGGTTCTCCATTCATCAAGTGAGCTAATATCAAATAACCTCTTCTCACCGGCAAGTTTGAAATCATAGTTGAGCTCTTTAATAGCCCAATATGCCTTATGTTCTAGTTCGAGAGGTAAGTGACATGGCTTTCCATAAACCATTTTATACGGAGACATACCCATAGGATTTTTATATGCAGTTCTATAGGCCCATAATGCATCATCAAGTTTCTTGGACCAATTCTTTCTAGATCTATTGATAGTCTTTTGCAGAATTAATTTGAGCTCTCTATTGCTCAATTCTACTTGACCACTAGACTGTGGGTGACAAGGAGATGCAATTCTATGATTAACATCATATTTAGCAAGCATTTTACGGAAAGCACCATGAATAAAATGTGAAACACCATTAGTCATGAAATATCTAGGGACTCCAAACCTCGGAAAAACAACTTCTTTAAGTATCTTAATAAAAGTTTTATGATCAACACTACTAGTTGGAATAGCTTCTGCCCACTTAGTAATGTAATCAGCAGCAACTAAAATATGTGTATATCCATTAGATGCAGGAAAAGGTCCCATATAATCAAAGCCCCAAACATCAAATGGTTCAACAACGAGTGAATAATTCATAGGCATTTCTTGACGTCTACTAATATTACCAATTCTTGGACATTCATCACAAGATAGGACAAACTTACGGGCATCTTTGAAGAGAGTAGGCCAATAAAAACCGGATTGCAATACCTTATGTGCAGTTCTATCTCCAGCGTGGTGTCCTCCATATGCTTCAGAGTGACACTTGCGTAGGATCTGCTCCTGTTTATAAAGGTGTGGGTCATCCCAAAAGTAATGTCTCAAATCATAGAAAAAACTTTTTCTTTTGTTGGTATGTGAAACTAGGTGGTATGAATTTAGCAAAAATATAATTAGCATAATCAGCATACCATAGAGCAGTACGAGAAGCATTTATGACATTTAGTTGCTCATCAGAAAAGCTATCATCAATAGGTAGTGGGTCATCAAGAACATTCTCTAACCTAGACAAGTTGTCTGCAACGGGGTTCTCAGCTCCCTTTCTATCAACAATATGCAAATAAAATTCTTGTAGCAGGAGAACCCATCTAATGAGTCTTGGTTTAGCATCTTTCTTTCCCATAAGATATTTAATAGCAGCATGATCCATGTGAATAGTTACTTTAGAATCAACAATATAAGGTATGAACTTATCACAAGCAAATACGACTTCCAAGAATTCTTTTTCAGTAGTAGTATAATTTCTTTGAGCATTGTCTAGAGTCTTACTAGCATATTGGATAACATTTAATTTCTCATCAACTATTTGCCCTAGAACAGCACCTACAACATAATCACTAGCATCACACATAATTTCAAAGGGTAAATCCAAATCAGGTGGCTGAACAATAGGTGCAGAGATCAATGCTTTCTTAAGTATTTCAAATGCTTCTACACAGTCATCATCAAAGACAAATGGTATATCTTTTTGTAATAAATTAGTTAGAGGCCGAGAAATTTTTGAGAAGTCCTTAATGAACCTCCTATAAAATCCGGTAGCGGCCAAGGAAACTTCTTATACCTTTGATGTCCTTGGGACATGGCATCTTTTCAATAGCATCAACCTTGGCTTTATCAACCTCAATACCTCTTTCAGAAACTTTATGCCCCAAGACAATACCTTCATTAACCATAAAGTGGCATTTTCCCCAATTCAAGACAAGGTTAGTTTCTTCACATCTCTGCAAAACTCGATCAAGGTTTCTCAAGAAATCATCAAAAGAGGATCCATAGACGGAAAAATCGTCCATGAAAACCTCACAAATCTTTTCACAAAAGTCAGAGAATATAGCCATCATGCATCTTTGAAAGGTAGCAGGTGCATTACGTAAACCAAAAGGCATACGTCTATAAGCAAAAGTACCGAAAGGGCAAGTAAAAGTAGTCTTTGATTGATCATTGGCCGACACAGGTATTTGAGAGAAACCAGAATAACCATCTAGAAAGGAAAAATGTGTATGTTTGCATAATCTTTCTAGCATTTGATCGATAAAAGGTAAGGGGTAATGATCCTTTTTAGTAGCCTTATTTAATTTACGGAAATCAATTACCATCCTATAACCTGTAATAATTCTTCGCGGAATCAATTTATCTTTATCATTAGGAATGACAGTAATACCTCCCTTCTTAGGGACACAATGGACAGGACTTACCCACTGACTATCAGCAACGGGATAAATTATACCTGCCTCCAGGAGCTTTAGTATTTCTTTTCTTACCACTTCTTTCATCTTAGGATTCAGCCTCCGTTGATGATCAACAACTGGTTTGGCATCTTCTTCCAAATTTATTTTATGTTGACATAGAGTGGGACTAATGCCCTTAAGATCATCAAGAGTATATCTGAGGGAGTCCAGGATTAGGGGGTGTCCGGTTAGCCGAACTATCATCGTTGGCCGGACTCCTGGACTGTGAAGATACAAGATTGAAGACTTCGTCCCGTGTCCGGATGGGACTTTCCTTGGCGTGGAAGGCAAGCTTGGCGTCTGGATATGTAGATCTCCTACCATTATAATCGACTCTGTGTAACCCTAACCCTATCCGGTGTCTATATAAACCGGAGGGTTTTAGTCCGTGGGGCGAACAACAATCATACCATAGGCTAGCTTCTAGGGTTTAGCCTCTTTGATCTCATGGTAGATCTACTCTTGTACTACCCATATCATCAATATTAATCAAGCGGAGTAGGGTTTTACCTCCATCGAGAGGGCCCGAACGTGGGTAAAAACAACGTGTCCCTTGTCTCTCGTTACCATCCGCCTAGACGCCTGATTCGGGACCCCCTACCGAGATCCGCGGTTTGACACCGACATTGGTGCTTTCATTGAGAGTTCCTCGTGTCGTCATCTTTTGGCCCGATGGCTCCTTCGATCATCAACAACAGCGGTCCAAGGTGAGACTTTTCTCCCGGACAGATCTTTCGTGATTCGGCGGCTTTGCATGCGGGCAATTCACTTGGCCATCTGGAGCAGATCGAAGCTCGCCCTGGCCATCAGGTTAGATTTGGGAGTTTGAACTACGGCCGACATCCGCGGAGACTTGATCTTGACGGATTCGAGCCACAGCCAAGCGCCGCCTTTGTCTCGATGGGCATGATCTAGCTCTGCCGCCGAACAGTGCCCTGGAGGCCGCACCAGCGTCCGCTCCGACCCTTAGCTCGGAGCCGACTCCGCCGATCGAGGATGAGTGGTTGGACACTGCCTCGGGGGCTATGATCTCTACGGCGATATAGCCGAACTCCATCCCTGTCCTTTGCGAAGACCGTGACTCCAAGGTGCCGGACTCCTCTCTGGACTCCGAACCCTCCGCACCCCTGCCAACCGAATCCAATTGGGCGCCGATTATGGAGTTCACTGCTGCGGACATCTTTCAGCACTCGCCCTTTGGCGACATCCTGAATTCACTAAAGTTTCTCTCTTTATCAGGAGAGTCCTGGCCGGACTACGGTCAGGAAGGTTGGGATGCGGACGACGAAGAAATTCAACGCCCACCCACCGCCCACTTTGTAGCCACTGTCGAAAGCTTAAACAACGTTCTTGATTTCGACTCTGAAGACATCGACGGTATGGACGACGATGTAGGAGACAACCATGAACCAGCACCTATAGGATACTGGACAGCCACCTCATCCCACGATGTATACATGGTGGACTCACCTAAAGGAAGTGACGACGAGGAACAACGAGACACTATGAAGGATAAATCCCTCGAAAAGCAGTCAAAACGGCAACGGAAAAGCCGCACCAAGTCCCGCCTCGACAAAGACGGCAGCCACACAGACCTAGCCATAGAGCAGGGCGAACCGGTGGAGGATGAACATGCTATCGAGCAACCGTCCGAACAGGACAACTTGGATAAACAACCCGCCCCCGGCGAAGATAACAGTCCGGACGATCTCACGCCGGACAAATTATTGGAGCAGAAGAACCTCCACAAAAGGCTCGTCGCTACTCCGCGTAGCCTGAAAAAGCAGAAGCGAAAGCTCAAAACAGCGGAAGATGCACTCAGAATCAGATGGAGCAAAGTACTCAACACCGCAGAGAAATACGGTGACAGTCGCCAAACAAAGAGCTACCCGAAGCGCAAATTACTGCCCGAATTCGATGAGGAGGCCGTAGAACCCCCGCAATCAAAGAACAAAGAGGCCGCCCGGTCGGATAGACGACCACATGGCAAACATGGAGCGGCAAGCGGCGCTGCACACAAGCCGGCACGCGATCCACATAAGGATTCGCATCAAAAGGATGGCCCATTTAGGTCCATCTATAGGCCGAGAAAGCAAGCTCTTACAAGCAATGCAACACGCCAAATATCCGAACATCACGGCACACCCAAGTATAGGGGTGCCGCACACCCCCTGTGTTTCACCGATGAGGTGTTGGATCACGAATTCCTAGCGGGATTCAAACCCGTAAACATAGAGGCATACGACAGAACAACAGACCCTGGAGTCTGGATTGAGGATTACATCCTCCACATACACATGGCTAGAGGAGATGATCTCCATGCCATAAAATACTTACCCCTCAAGCTCAAAGGGCTAGCCCGACATTGGCTCAAAAGCCTCCCTGAAAATACCATTGGAAGTTGGGAAGAGCTCGAGGATGCTTTTCGGGCAAATTTTCAAGGGACCTATGTCCGTCCTCCGGATGCAGACGATTTAAGTCACATAACTCAACAACCTGGAGAGTCAGCCCGCAAATTCTGGAACAGGTTCCTCATCAAAAAGAACCAAATAGTCGACTGTCCGGACGCCGTAGCCTTTGCAGCTTTCAAACACAACGTCCGAAACGAATGGTTCGCCAGACACCTCGGCCAGGAGAAGCCGAGAACAATGGTTGCATTAACAAGCCTCATGACCCGCTTTTGCGTGGGAGAGGATAGTTGGCTGGCAAGATGCAGTACCAGCGACCCAAGTACATCCGAAGTCAGGGATGGAAATGGCAAACCACGACGCAGAAAGGACTAGCGCCGGACAAAGGGAAACAGCCCGAAGAGCACGGCAGTCAACGCCGGAATCAGAAGCTCCCAACAGAATCATAAAAACCTGCCCCTCAAGGACAACAGCGACGAGCTATCCAACCTAAAAAAAATCTTGGACAAAATATGCCAAATCCACAGTACTCCCGGGAAGCCTGCAAACCATACCCACAGAGATTGTTGGGTCTTCAAGCAGTCCGGCAAACTCAATGCCGAACACAAGGGGCTCGACCCACCAAGCGAGGCGATGGCGAACCCCACAAGCGAGCACCGGAAAACAAAAGAATTTCCCACAAAAATCAAAGCAGTGAACTCACTTCAAGTGACAAAGGGAAAAACAGGCGGCGCCCATAGAAACACGCGCGCACGGTCTATCACAGAGAGTCCCAACGATGGTTGTCAAAACCAATCACCTTCGATCATCGGGACTATTCGGAAGTATCCGGAACGCAGGATGGACTGCCTTGATATTAGATCATATAATCGACGGACTCCAATTTACACAAGTCCTAATGGATGGAGGTAGCGATCTAAACCTGTTGTATCAGGATAGAATCCGCAAAATGGGGATAGACCCAACCAAAATTCGCCATAGCAACACCTCCTTCAAAGGGGTAATGCCAGGCCTATATGCCCATTGTATGGGCTCCCTACTGCTAGAAGTTGTGTTCGGCTCATCCGACAACTTCCGCCTTGAAAAGTTAACCTTCCACATCGCCCCATTCGAAAGTAGCTATCAAGCACTACTGGGACGTGAAGCTTTCGCCCGCTTTAACGCAATACCGCATTCTGCATCTGTTACACTTAAAATGCCTGGTCCACGCGGCATCATCTTGTTAAAAGGGACTATCAAGTGTTACCCGAGCGCGGAAGAACGTGAGACTGCCTTGACAGCCCCACACTAATCCGGCTCCGCTAATCAAAGCACCTGAAAAGGTCATTCGAACCCCGGACATGGCTAGACGAGTCCGGCGTAAACATATAAATGCCTACTAGCGGCATACCCCCCGCACAAGGGGCTGCACGCATGTCCAACAAGAGACAATAAAGCTCAATTTTATTCACTTTTCGAACTGTACTCTGTTTATTTAATATAAAGTACATTTTTCGCATGATCTTTTTTTTTCTTTTCAACCAAGTTCTTCTCTTTTACAGATGAACACCGTGCTACAACCGTCCGAGGATACGGCACTGCGGAGACATAGGTGCAGGCGTGCGGTAGGGACCCGTTGCAAGGATTCTTTTCAGATTAAGACCTGCGTAAACCTTTTTCTGTCTCTTGTTGATACACATCCCCGGTTTCTTGCTATAACCGAGGAGGAGGCTGGCGTTTTGGCATCGGCCGCACCAGAATTTTTGCGCGTACCTGGACACTAGGGGCTTAGGGCATTATTCTGCCCGTTTTCATAAAGACCGAATACCTTAGGGAGTGTTCGACGTCTCGAGTTAGGCCTTATATGCATCAGCTCTGAATCATGTCTTTGGTCAAATGTTGGGTTTGCCCGACTCCTGTGTTTTGCTGCCTTATGTTCCGTTCTATCGACTAACGCGACACCAGGAGAACTACTGCGATTGTGCCCCAGTTCGGCCAAGTGAGCACCTCAGTAGAGAAAGCCGAAAACTGACTGTCATGATATAGCGTGAGACCGGTCAACCACTCGATGACCCACCAGAATGTTTATAATTCCCCCGCATTAACGAAGGACCATTTCCCGGTCAGGCACATACGCGCCCCGAATTCGGGAGAGCGCGGTGCCCCTAGGGGCTATATAGTAGCCCCACCATCGAACTCCTATGGCTAAGTGAAAGTGATAAAGCATTATAGTCCGGTTGCCTAGTTTGCTATGCTATCACCTCCTTTACAGGACCAAGGCGTTGGATTAAGTGTGAAAATCGCCTTTTGCAAACACCCCGCACTATGTGCGTAAAAGTCAAGACTGCCATCTTTCAGGTTATATACACATATACATCAACGGCCGCAGAGGAGGTGTTTTAATACTTGAACACACAAGTATAAAAAGCTCTTATATTATATTGAAACATTTTTTTTTCACAAATCATACATCTCATTAAAACATAATATCCTTCGAGCGCCGCGTCTCTATTAAACGAGCGTCCTGCAGGACTTCCTCAAAATAGCGCTCGGCAGGTACTCGGCTTCTGTCCGAATCTTGGGATGCAACGTCGGTGGCCTTCATCTCCGCCCAGTATGTCTTGACACGGGCAAGAGCCATCCGCGCACCCTCTATGCATGTTGACCGCTTCATTGCATCGATATGCGGCACCGCACCAAGGAACTGTTGCACCAAGCCAAAATAACTCTTCGGCTCGGGCCTTTTCAGCCACAAATGAGTCACGACAGCCTTCATGGCAAGTCCGGACAACCTATTCAGCTCAGCCCATTCGGCCAAACGATCGGTTAACAAAAGTGGACACTCCGGACTATGGAACTGCGACCAAAAAAGCTCTTCCATTCCGTGATCCTATTGACCTCGGGAGTGTTCGGCCGCGTCTGCGGCACTCGCCGCCAAGTCTAGATAAGCATCCTCCGTACCCCACAGCCGGTCCAATTGAGCGTACTTAGGATCCGTGAATTTCCTCCGCATCAGAAAGGGCTTTCAGCCGCAATATCTCCGGCCTGACGTAGCTCCTCCTTCATAGCTCTCATCGCAGAGTGAGTATCCTTGGCCTCGGTGGCGGCCTTTTTCAGGTCCTCTTGTTTCGCTCGATCTTATTTTTCAAGAAGCTCGCAACGGTCAGTAGCATTCTTCAATTTCACGGCCATCTCGGCCATTTCTTTCTTCTTCGAAAGTGAGCAGCCTGTTCGCTTTTAGCTCTCGGCCGCCTTCAAAACAGCCGCATCACTTTTTCTGGCTTGCTCCTTGGCTCGGGCGAGCTCCGCGAAAGGTTCTCCATAGCAGCGGCACCATCTGCATTAGGCATACATGTTGTAAGGCATGGGCGGCAAGCTCCCTTACCAGTGTCGCGGAGAAGTTGCATACCTTGTGACTCGTCAAGCCGCTTATTAACAAGCGTGATGTCCGCATCCGCCCGTCAAGTTGCCGCTTGATTCGGCAAATTCATCAACCCGCTAGCACCGGACGCCGCCACCTACATAGGAAGAGCGCATATTATACCAGGGTTATGATCCTCGGCGCCGTCATTTTTGACACCGCACCAAGTCTCAGGGGCTACTATCTATACATGGCGCATTTTATATGCAAAACTGTCAGAAGGTACATCATTTTGCGTACCTCAAAACCCGTCAGTAAACTTACGACGGCTTCATGCAATCCGCTCTCAGCGGATGAAATCCTTTCAATCACCGTACCCATTAACGTATGGTGACCTTCCGAGATAGACGCTCGCCCGAGCAGATCCTTCAGCTCCTCCTACCGTACATCCGTTGGTGCCGGACTCGTCCGGTGGCCTTTTTCAAAGGCCGGACACGGAGGGCTTTGAGGGGACATACGGCTACCTTCCGCCCCGCGGATTCGGAGAAAACCTCCGCGACGACACCTCGTGGTCGTCCACCTCGCCTCTTGATACGACAGCGGAGGCGTTCGCTCTCCATCATCTCGGACCAAGATCCTCTGAAGACGAGCTCTGCTGTGAACGGCTGAGATCTGAACTACAAGGTAAACTTTCGGTTACCTTCAGAAATAAAACGGGGATGTCTCTCTTTTAAAAAAAACGCCCCCCTTACTTACGGCTCGCTGGAGGGCTGATCTCCTTGGGGAAATAGTGCGGCCGGGGCATCTCCTGCCGCAGGACCCCCTGGTGAAGATTTCTTCCCCCGCTTCGAGGCTTTGGTCTCCGGATCTTCAGAAGCGGTCCTCTTCTCCCTTTGGAGGGAGGGATTCTCGATCCCCCCTTTCTTGATAGCCTCCTTCAAGGAGGCAGTAGTTCCTGTTCCCCTTCGCCTTCTTCAAAATGCACAACCTCTAGCATCTTGGTTATCTGATATCCGCGTGGTCTCGGGGAGGGGCGGACACTGATCAGTTTTGCTTTTGCTATCCACTCCTGTTTAAAGGATAGCTCTTTTAAGGGCGAGTGTATGATAAATATCTTGGATAGCATGTCCGGTCAGGACTACTTACTTGAGTATCCGAGGCGATTGCAGCTCAGACCTGCGTCCTCGGTTAAGTCCGGACACATTGCTTGTGATCCGAAGAACAGTTGGTACATCTCCACGGGCGTTACGCCCATAAAATGTTGGAGAGCTCGTGGTCCCTCCGGATTAAACTCCCACAGGAGGAGAGGACGACGTTTGCAGGGCAAGGTGTGATGAATCAGCATGACCTGCACTACTACGACCAGATTGATCTCTCTGTCTCTCTCGGAGGTCTCGAATGCGGCCCTACAACAGAGGTACGTCCTTGGCCGGTCCCTAGTCGAGCCCTTTATTGACCCATGACGCCCGCCGTAGTGGAGGACCCAAGCGGAAGGCAGGTGGCGCCGCCCATTTGGTGCCCCTGGGAGCGGTGATACAAAACCACTCCTGTTGCCATAAATTGAGCTCCTCTTGAAAAGAGCCCTCGGGCCATGGGCGTCCGCATTCTTCTTATAACAGCCCCTCCGACTCTGCTGATGCCCCTTGATCATCTTGGCTCCACTTTGAAGGTCTTGAGCCACAATCCAAAGTGAGGGGTAATGCGGAGGAAGGTTTCACATACGACAATGAACGACGAGATGTGGAGGATGGACTCCGGATCCAAGTCATGGAATTCCAGAGCATAATAAAACATGAGCCCCCTCACAAAGGGGTCCGTCGGGAAGCCTAAACCCTGAAGGAAGTGAGACACGAATACCACGGTCTCACCCGGCTCGGGAGTGGGAATAACCTGCCCTTGGGCAGGCAGCCTATGCAAAATTTCGCCGGTTAGATACCTGGCGTCTCTCAGCTTTAGCACATCTTCTTCCGTGACGTAGGAAGACATCCAACGGCCGCGCAGGTCGGAGCCGGACATCGTTGAAGGTCTGAAGCGCCTAAATCTGGAGCTTTGGGTGTTGGAACTCGAGGCGTGGGGCGGATTCGATTGAGATTGAAAGAAAGGAGCGGGCCTTGGTCTCGTTATAAAGAGGTTGAGTACCAAGAGCCCTCCCGTGACCGTTCGGGACTCGCCGATGGAGGCGTGCCAGCTAACGGGCACGATCTGGGTTACCCACGCCCGTATTGATGAGGATCCCAGATTAAAGGGGCACGATCTCCGCTCGATAAGACGTGCGAAGAAACCGCCTCGCTAAACACGCTGAGGTGGGACGGTAAAAATGATTAAGTATAAAGGCTGGCCGTGGTGTGATGTCACGCGCTGAATACGTCGCAGATCTGTGCAAAGGTTATTCTCTCTACGGTAGTATGTGGAACTTGTTTTGCGAGCTGGACACTATCCTTGTGTTCAAAATCTTCTATGAAGTATTCGAGGAGGAACCCGCCTAGCAATGCGAAGACAATACGCGCTCCGGATTAAATCGTCATTGAAGCCTGGTTCGTGGGCTACCGAGGAGTCTGGATTAGGGGTGTCCGGATAGCGAACTATCACCGTTGGCGGACTCTGGACTATGAAGATACAAGATTGAAGACTTCGTCCCGTGTCCGGATGGGACTTTCCTTGGCGTGGAAGGCAAGCTTGGCGATCTGATATGTAGATCTCCTACCATTGTAACCGACTCTGTGTAACCCTAACCCTATCCGGTGTCTATATAAACCGGAGGGTTTTAGTCCGTAGGACGAACAACAATCATACCATAGGCTAGTTTCTAGGGTTTAGCCTCTTTGATCTCGTGGTAGATCTACTCTTGTACTACCCATATCATCAATATTAATCAAGCAGGAGTAGGGTTTTACCTCCATCGAGAGGGCCCAAACCTGGGTAAAAACATCGTATCCCTTGTCTCCTGTTACCATCCGCCTAGAGCACAGTTCGGGACCCCCTACCCGAGATCCGCCGGTTTTGACACCGACAATATCCAATAGCAGCACGGTGCTTCTTTAGATTTTTCAATAATCTCTCTTCTTCATGCTCTGAAAGGTTACCCCTAATAATAACAGGATATATCTTTTTTTCATCAAGATAAGCATATTTAAGAGTATCCGGTAAAGGTTTGAGCTCAAACACGGGATCACCCTTGGGTGGAGGAGGATCCCCTAGGATTTCAACAGGCAAATTATGTTTCAGGATAGGTTCCTGTTTAAAGAACACTTCATCTATTTCCCTTCTTTGATTCATAAACATATCATTTTCATGGTCTAGCAAATATTGTTCTAAAGGATCACTAGCAGGTACGGCAATAGAAGCAAGACCAATAATTTCATCCTTACTAGGCAATTCCTCTTCACGGTGTTGTCTACTAAATTTAGAGAAATTAAACTCATGAGACATATCACCCAAGCCAATAGTAACAACATTCTTTTCGCAGTCTATCCTAGCATTAACTATGTTCAAGAAGTGTCTACCAAATATAATGGGACAAAAGCTATCTTGTGGGGAACCAAGAACAAGAAAATCAGCAGGATATTTAGTTTTCCCACACAAGACTTCAACATCTCTAACAGTTACCATTGGTGAAATAGTATCTCTATTGGCAAGTTTAACTGTGACATCAATATCTTCTATCTCAGCAGGTGCAATATCATGCATAATTTCTTTGTATAAGTCGTAAGGTGTTGCGCTAAACTAGCACCCATATCGCATAAGCCATGATAACAATGATCTCCTATTTTAAAAGAAATAACAGGTATGCCTACCACAGATCTATGTTTATCTTTAGCACAAGGTTTGGCAATTCTAGCAGTTTCACCGCAGAAATAAATAACATGCCCATCAATATTATCAACCAAGAGATCTTTAAAAATAGCAATATTATGTTCAACTTTAACTTGCTCAGGAGGTGTATAAGTTCTATTATTGCTCTTACGAACCACAGCTGAAGCTTTAGCACGATCCTTTATCCTAACAAGGAAAGGTGGTTTCTCAACATAAGAAGTAGGAACAATAGGATCATTATAAGTGATAGTCTTTTCTTCAACTTTAACAGGTGCAGCTACTTTTACTTCTAAGGGAGGATGATATTTAAACCACTTCTCCTTGGGGAGAGCAACATAAGTAGCAAAAGATTCACAGAAAGAAGCTACTATCTCAGAGTCATGTCCATATTTAGTGCTAAATTCACGGAAAACATCGGTATCCATAAAAGATTTAACACAATCAAACTTAGGCGTCATACCTGACTCCTTACCTTCGTCGAGATCCCAATCTTCAGAGTTGCGTTTAATTCTATCCAATAAATTCCATTTGAATTCAATAGTCTTCATCATAAAAGAGCCAGCACAAAAAGTATCGAGCATGGTGCGATTGTTATCAGAAAGCCGAGCATAAAAACTTTGAATAACTATTTCTCTTGGGAGCTCATGATTGGGGCATGAATATAACATTGATTTAAGCCTCCCCCAAACTTGAGAGATGCTTTCTCCATCGCGAGGCCAAAAATTATACATATAATTGCGATCACGATGAATAAGATGCATAGGATAAAACTTCTGATGAAATTCCAATTTCAATCGTTTATAGTTCCATGATCCCGTATCATGACATAGACTATGCCATGTCGATGCATATCCCTTCAAAGATAAAGGGAGACTTTCTTCTTAACAACATCATCGGGTATACCTGCAAGCTTAAATAATCCACAAACCTCATCCACATATATTAGGTTCTCATCAGGATGCTTTGTTCCATCTCCTACAAAAGGATTAGCTAGCAGTTTTTCTAACATACCCGAAGGAACTTCAAAGGGAACATTTTCATTTTCAGTAGGTTCAGTAGGTTGAGGAGAAATTCTTTGCTCTACTGGTCAGGGTGAAGATACCACAAACAATCCCCTCAAAGGATTACTTTCCATAGTAACAAGCGACAGTAAATTTCAGCACACTATATAAATTTTTCCTTACCAAATTCCACCTACCAAAGGCGCTTCACTCCCTGGCAACGGCGCTAGAAAAGAGTCTTGATGACCCACAAGTATAGGGGATCTATCGTAGTCCTTTCGATAAGTAAGAGTGTCGAACCCAACAAGGAGAAGAAGGAAATGATAAGCGGTTTTCAGCAAGGTATTCTCTGCAAGTACTGAAATAAGTGGTAACAGATAGTTTTGTGATAGGATAATTTGTAACGAGCAACAAGTAACAAAAGTAAATAAAGTGCAGCAAAGTGGCCCAATCCTTTTTGTAGCAAAGGACAAGCCTGGACAAACTCTTATATAGAGAAAAGCGCTCCCGAGGACACATGGGAATTATCATCAAGCTAGTTTTCATCACGTTCATATAATTCACGTTCGGTACTTTGATAATTTGATATGTGGGTGGACCGGTGCTTGGGTGCTGTTATTACTTGAACAAGCATCCCACTTATGATTAACCTCTATTGCAAGCATCCGCAACTACAACAAAAGTATTAAGGTAAACCTAACCATAGCATGAAACATATGGATCCAAATCAGCCCCTTACGAAGCAACGCATAAACTAGGGTTTGAGCTTCTATCACTCTAGCAACCCATCATCTACTTATTACTTCCCAATGCCTTCCTCTAGGCCCAAATAATGGTGAAGTGTTATGTAGTCGACGTTCACATAACACCACTAGAGGCTAGACAACATACATCTCATCAAAATATCAAACGAATACCAAATTCACATGACTACTGATAGCAAGACTTCTCCCATGTCCTCAGGAACAAACATAACTACTCATAAAGCATATTCATGTTCATAATCAGAGGGGTATTAATATGCATATAGGATCTGAACATATGATCTTCCACCAAATAAACCAACTAGCATCAACTACAAGGAGTAATCAACACTACTAGCAACCTACTAGTACCAATCCCGGACATGGAGACAAGAATTGGATAAAAGAGATGAACTAGGGTTTTGAGAGGAGATGGTGCTGGTGAATATGTTGATGGAGATTTCCCTCTCCCGATGAGAGGAGCGTTGGTGATGACGATGGCGATGGTTCCCCCCTCCCGGAGGGAAGTGTCCCCGGCAGAACAGCTCTGCCGGAGCCCTAGATTGGTTCCGCCAAGGTTCCGCCTCGTGGCGGCGGAGTCTCGTCACGAAAGGTTGCTTATGATTTTTTTCCTCGACGAAAGACCTCATATAGCAGAAGATGGCCACAGGGCGAGCTCCCCATCCTCATGGCCAGGTGGGGCCCTCTCTGACGTACTTCTTCCGCTCAATATATTTTAATATTCCCAAAAATAACTTTCGTGGAGTTTCAGGACTTTTGGAGTTGTGCAGAATAGGTCTCTAATATTTGCTCCTTTTCCAGCCCAAAATTCCAGCTGCCGGCATTCTCCCTCCTTATGTAAACCTTGTAAAATAAGAGTGAATAGGCATAAGTATTGTGACATAACGTGTAATAGCAACCCATAATGCAATAAATATCGATATAAAAGCATGATGCAAAATGGACGTATCAGCGTTGTCTTAACGTCCCCCACTGGAGACACAGTTCAGTACGTTCTCCAAATATTATACACAGACTCCAAAAATGCAGCCGAATACGAGGCCTTATTGCATGGTCTTCGGATGGCTGTCTCCTTGGGCATACAACACCTGGAGGTGCGCGGGGATTCAAACCTCACAATATCCCAAATAAATGGAGATTTCGACGCCAAAGATCCGAAGATGGCGACCTATCGTAACTCCGTTCTCAAAATGTCGGCTCGATTCAAGGGGATCGAGTTTCATCATGTGGCTCGAGAAAGTAATCAAGCAGCGGCTGTCCTTGCTCGCATCAACGCCAAGCGCGACCCCGTCCCGCCTAACATATTCTTGGAAAGGCTCTTCAAGCCATCCGTGGTCTGGCAAGGGGAGAGCGACAACACCAGTCCAGACCCGATTATACCTCCAGATTCCGAACACAATACCGATATCATCGGGGGCTCAGCCACCGAAATAACACCGTCGGTGTCGTAGTTTTGTCACGGCAGATGTCCTCATGAAAGGACTTAGTCGTGGAGCCATCGCTACGGGTTAGCTTGAAGAGTTTAAAGCGGACACAAGGACGCAAGATAGTTTATACTAGTTCGGCCGCTTCGATGAAGGTAAAAGCCTACGTCTAGTTGTGATGGAATTGATGGGGGTTCGAAGACTAGGGAGCAAGCAAGCTTCGCCTAAGTCTCGAGTCGTTGTCTGTTGTCCTGAATCGCCTCCGGGTCGTCCCCTTATATACATGGGTGGCGCCCGTCGGTTCATAGAGTCCCGACACCGGTTTATAGATGTATCCGGCTCGGTCTCTGCTATTCCTAACTTACAATACAAGTTACATACCCACGCCGGTTTACAGCTACAGGCCTTAAACCGGCTATGGGCCTCATGCCCTCGTCTGCCTACTTGGGCTTTAATATACTCAACTACTAATGAAGTTAACCCGGCCTGTCCTGGCCGGTTTACGGCTAGTAGTAATATCCCCAACATTAGGCCCCAAATTAATTTGAACAGGTTCATGTCAATCCTCAGCAAAAAACTTCGTCTTAAGCAACTTTGTGTAATTGGGTGAACCGCCATGATGTCATCTTCTTTGGTCATCGTAAACCGGCGTGACGTCACCTGTCATAAAAACTATCCACAATATCTTTTTCGTTTAATAAACCTGTGACAATTGAGGCGACAACTCCGTTTCCAAACTCGCGGCCCCTTGATTCTCGCGCCTGACACATGTCCCTTGCTTTATAAATAAGACCGAAGGGTCATTTATTTTTTCCCCTTCATGCCCCTCTGCTTCGTCTTCCTCGCGCCGCCCATCTTCGGAGCTCCGTCGCCGCCGTCAACTTCTGCACCAACCTTGGCCGCTGCATCACCCTGAGTATACCAGAGCATCGCGGCAGTCTTCCGTTTCTTCCTCAGCTCTGGTAAGTCTTCTATCTTTTCACCATAGATCTGTTCTAGGGTTTCCATGTTCTTCGGCGTTCATCGCTTGCTTCTTGCTCATATGATAACTTTTAGTTAAGTCTGTGAATCCTTGTTCTGCGTAGTGGTAGTTTTTTAGCATCCGCTGTCACTTGCGCATCTCGAGGCCATAGATCTCCCTGCATCCTTGCTCATTGATTCGGTACCGCTCCGTTTTGGACCTTGAATATTTATTTCTTTTCTGAATATGCTCCAGATCCAAAACTGTGAAATACTTTTGTGAAAACTGTTTTTGCAGATCCACTCTTGATTAATCAATGTTTCAGACTAGGCGGTTTAACTTTGTAGAGAAATTGACAACTCGTTATATACCATTAGTCCCCTTGTTCAACCGCCAGGATTTCCCAGTTATGTATTGCCACCTTGCAGAACTCCGGTTTATAAGCAACTTCTTCCGGTTTAACAATGAATGTATCAATATATAGCCTTCCAACATATTCTTGAACCGGTATTACTGCTTTGCAGATTGCACCATGGCCAAGCAAGTGTATGAGTGTAATTGGGTCCGTTCTCGAGTGACTGAAACTCAACTGGATAACTTAGTCCGCACCGGCGCTTTAGGAAAAAAAGACGTCATTCACTGGAGGGTCCCTGGCCCGGAGAGTCCTCCAGAACCCAAGGATGGAGAGGTTGTTGTTTTTGCTGACCATTTAGCCCGGGGCTTCAGTCCGCCCGGTTCAAAGTTTTATCGTGATGTCTTGGCCAACTTCCAACTGCGTCCACAAGATATTTGCCCCAACTCCATAGCCAATATCTGTCACTTTCAAGTGCTCTGTGAGGTGTTCTTTCAAGAGGAGCCCACAGTTGAATTGTTCAGAGATTGCTTCCATCTAAACCTCCGCACCGAATTTTCTGACGGTCCCAACACCAAATTGGGTGGTATGGCGATTCAATAGCGGAAAGAGGTCACTTACCCTCACGCCAAACTGCATAGCCATCCCAAAGAATGAATTCAACATGGTTTTACTGCAAAGATACCTCTCCTGATGGAGAAAATCCTTTACCGGGTTACCGTCCAGAGCGGCTAAGCAACACACATCCCCTCCCACACAGACTGACTGCTAAGGAAAGAAGCAAATATGCCCCTCAACTATCCAAGCTCCGGGCATTCCTGGCCAACTGGTTGACAGGAGTTGATCTTGCTTGCTGCTGGATATCTTGGAGTATACTGCCCTTAAGCCTGCGCTCCGGTTTGATGTGCAAATACACAGAAGAAGTGAAAGACCCTCTACGGCATATTGAGATCCAGCTGACAGACGATGAAGTTACTGAGGATGTTAAGAGGATGTTAAACGAACCGGAAGCTGCTTGCGCCCAAACCGGTCTGGCTCCCTTTTCTGCCATTAACAAACCGCCAGCCGTAAGACTCATATCTTATGCCTTTATAAAATCTGACTGTGTTTATGTACTCTTTGTTGATATTAACATCTTTCAAACAGGGTGATGATCCATTTTGGAGCAGGAAAACTCCACAAGAGAAATTGGAGAAAATAACCCGGCCCAAGACCAGAGTTGTGAAGAAACCAGCCAATAGAAAGAAACCAACTACCTCCTCCGATCCACCAGCTGACGATGATGTGGGTAATCCGTATCTTAAGGTAGAAATTGACTCACTTGGTTTATTTTTCACACGCCTTATTGATAATGATTATTGCCAGGATGATGCTGAAGTCAGTCATGCTGATGTTGTAGAGGTAATCGATCTTTCTTCCGATTCAAACCCTTTACCTTCAGTAAAAATCCGTCGGGCAAACCGGAAAGTTAAATTTTCTCATCCTCTTGCTTATTTGGATCGAAACTTTCTAATGAAGACAGAACAACATGAAGCTCGTCGCGCAACCCGGCACAGCGGCCAGGTAGTTACCTCCGCCGGTTTACCGAACAGTCCAGTTCGGAAACGCCGTTCAGGGGTCTCTAACTGTTTCGTCAATGCTTATCCTAAAGCGGGTTGCGTTCGTCAACCTCTTAATCCATCTGACTCCGATTATCAGGTGACTTCTCATTCTTCGTCCGACGAGTCGTCAGCCACACAACTCCCACCACTTAAGACAGTACTTGGGTGAGCCATATTGCTGATGATACTGTTTTGATATATCACTTTAAATGTTTACTTGATTGATCCGTCTTTTTCCTTCCAGGGCCAAGCCTAGGCCAAGCAAGAAAGCTCGCCTGGACAAAGCGGCAGAAGAAGACGACACTCCTGAACTGACCAAAATACCCAATCCTGAAGAACACATCCAGGATGATATGCTGAACGACCCACCACTGCAAGATTATGCTGTTACCGTTGAAGAGGCACATGTTGATGCAACAGGCCCTTCAAATCAACCCACGAGTCCTGCTCAAACTGACAAAACAGCAAGTCCACCAAAGCATACGGAGAAACCGGCGACCCCAGTGTGAACCGGCGAAGCTAAGGATGATGATGTTGTTATTACTGGCTTTGGCCATTCCGAGCTGTAATCCGTCGCCTTTGTCTAAGCACACTGCAAAGGATGAATTTACTGCATTTGGTAAAGGCAAGTTGAATGCCGATTTGGCTACTTATGCCGCTTTGAATCCCCAAGATCTTCATTCCGGTTATCTGAACCGGTTATATACCAGCCGTGATTATGAAGCCGATCTGGTAAATATGATGAAAGACAAATATGAGGTAAATTCCATCTGACTCTCTGCTTGTATATTTCAATCTGTCAACTTTAATAGCCCCCAAGTGACGGTTTTAAGATATGAACTTAAACCGGGACTTCCCAATATAATCCTGAGCAAAGGTGTACTTTTGGGAAAGTAGCCCCCAAGGGCCGGTTCAACTTAATATAGTTAAACCGGGACTTTTATACCATAAGAAATCCAGTGTCCCTCAAGGACAAAGCAAATAGGCATTAGCCCCCAAGTGCCAAACTGAATACTTGTATTGAGCTTGGGACTTGATATAGAATTTGTAGGATGAAAAGAAAATATGCATTAGCCCCCAAGTACCAAGAACATAACTTGCTACGGCGAACGGCGGCTCCCCGCGGGCGCCAGAGGGTCGGGATGGATCCGCCAGACCGGGGCGGTCCTCCCGGTGGTCGTTGGGTCGACGGTGGTGGAAGGAGTTGTCGGCGGTGAGCTTCGCGGCGGAGGAGGTTTCGGGAGCAAAGTGGTTTTGGGGCGGCGGTGGTCCCCGACCAAAATTGAGCAGGGGGACGGGTTCACGGGAGGAAGAGGGAGCTTCTGGTGGAGAGAATGGAGAAGGGGAGGCACTGGTTGCGCTGAACGGAGCCGGGAGGCGGCGGTGGCCGAACTGGCCGGAGTCGGGGAAGACGGCTTCCCCGACAATTGCGGGCTGTGGGGGGTGCCAAGGGGTGGCCTGAGGTCGCCTGTGCGCTCGTATGGGTTCGGGGCCTCCTGTTATAGCGCGACGAGGTCGGTTCCGCGGCGGTGGATGAGGATGCCGGCAAACCGCCTCTCTGTAGTTTGCCGTTCGACGTGGAGGCGACGAGAGCTAGCCGACGGGCGAGGGGATAAGCTTGCGTGGCACCCAGGGGCAGGTGGCGAGCCGGGGTGGCTCGGGCGGCGCCGACCGGGGCAGGAGCCACTGCGGACGCCAGCGTGCCGCCAAGAGTGCCCTGACGGTGGCGCTGTAGTGTGCCAGGGCGGTCGGGGTGGCGTGGCGGTGCAAGAGGGTACGTGCCGTGCTAGCTGCTGCTGGCCAAGGGCTGGAATGGGTGCGGGGCGAGACGCGGCGGCTCGGGCGCATGTGCGGGCCAAACGCACGTTCTGGGCGCGCCCAGAGCACGCCCGGGACGTGTTTGATGAAATGCCAGGGTAGCCTAGCATGCTTGAGCGGGGCTGGCAAGTAACATGGCTAGTTTAGGGTTGTCAAGGGGATCAAGGGACATGGTGGATAGGCCAGGGGCTTAAGTTCACAACACAAACTTATAATCATGCCAAATCTGTTCATGCTCACAGGGTGTTTGACAAAATGCCGAGGCGTCTAGGCAGGTCTTGGAGTGGTCAAAACCCAGATGGTGGTCTCATTAGGTGAACAAAAGGGTGGTGAGGTTAGGTGGCCAAATACGTAAACTAGTTAGTGCAAGCTCTTGCAAAACTCAATTCTGGATAGGAGACAAATGGCATCACTTCTTGAATAAAAATGATCCAATGGGTGCATGCTCCTGGACTTAAGGGTTTTGTAGGGTGGTCTACAAGCAGGGGAAAGAATCAAGGGCCAAAGAGCAAGCAATAATATGGGTGCTGTACAAACCATCATGTTGGACCAGAATGAAGATGAGGATGATTCACTCAAAATTTTCAAATAACCACACTAGGTTTTTGCATAAAGTTGAATCATAGGTTTCTACTAACATCCCATAATTTTTGTGGAGGCTAGAAAGGAGTATTTAAATAGGTTGTAGTGCAAAATTGCCCACTGGACCAGAGAAGAAAATGGGGTGCAGAGCTCAAAATATCTAGGGAATAAACTATATTTTTGCATAAAAGTGGTTTGGTGACATCACAGGACATCCCCAAATTTTGGTGGAATTTTTGAAATAATTCATAAAAGGGTTGCAGTTCAAAAAGGACCATAAAACCATGGGAAAACCATTTTTCAAGAAAATAAAGACTATGGAGATTATTATATAATTAATTCCTCTGATGAAAAGAAAATATTTTTCTTGAGAGGATAAACAAGTCCAATAACATATTTGAAAAGTTTTTACTAGGGGTAAAAACTCCACAACTTAGGGAAAAGAGAGGCTCTGAAATCAAGATTAAATCCAGAAAAATAAAAATTTAATTTCCTGGAAAATTTTTAATTGAATAAACAAGGTTAAGAATTTTGGGGTGTTACAACACTAACCCCCTTAAGAAAAATCTCATCCTCGAGATTTGCTAAGAGCTGGTTTGAAATCACAGATACTCCATGGTTACGAGATTTTGCAAGCAGTGAATGTGTTCGAGTGGTGGTGGTGTTGCGTGAATAAAAATAATCCATGTCGTGAGAAGCTATATGATGCATCAACTCAGGAAAAAGAAATCCAACTCCAGGATTTCTCGCGAGAGAAAACAGTAATACATTAGAGTCGAACCACAACAGAACTACTCACATAATAAAAACTAAATAATTTACTTGCTGCACAAACTCGGGGTACCACGCATAAGTTACAATGCATAAATAAATGTTGCAATAATAAATACAGCAGTGACGTCTATAATGCAAATAGTAATCGGACGGGTCCCAGAAAACGCTCTGCATGGGATACACTCCTCTTCTATCGGAGAAAGTGGATTGACCAGTCGATGAATGTGTCTCTCCTGGTCGGGCCTTAGTGATCTGCCGATGGCGATCTGAGGATTTAAATCTGCGAGGCTCTGGAGATAACCCATCACATGTTGGGCTAAACGCTCTTGAGCGGCGACGCATCGACAAGGTTGGCCAGACTGGGTCTCTCTCGTTCGTCCATCGAAAAGATGTTACTCCTCCGGTGTTGCACGGCTCGAAAGTAATAGTACCTCGTTCACTGGCATAGGGTATCATGAATCGTAGGCGAAGCTAGCGCCGCGCTCGCCGCAGCTTCTACGGCCATAAGTGGGGTCGGCATAGATTTCCCACGAAGGAGACTTCCGCTGGGTCTTGGTTTGGGTTTACAGGAGGGATGCACCGCTGCCCAAGATCTCGAGGTGGAAGGGTGATCCTTGATTTGAACAGCTCGTACTAGGGTGGCTGGGTAGCGCCCATGGTCTGCAGGTAAAATCCCACGATATCTTGACAAAACTACCCGGGCTGCATCTGGGTTCTCGATAAATACTAGGGCTCGGCATGGCAAGAAATGGTTGTGAGGAGGGTGCACAAGTGAGGGGTGCTTGGCAAGGTCACGCGGTGGCCTTTTTATAGCATGGGAACTGGGTCATTTTACCGTGGTGAATGGTAATTAATTTGCCAGCTCAGCTCCAAGGGTCGGGGTCAAAGCCACAGATACATATCTCACCAAAGTGACGTATCACTGTGGGGGTTTGTCGGGGTGGTTTTGGTAGCTGTGCCTGGAATAGAAAAATCACACTGCCTGCTAATACATCCATGCACGGCTACTATTTAAAACAGAGGCACGACGATGGGCGGCGTCTATCACAAGGTCACACGATTACAAGGCGAGGATATCTGGGACTCGATACCTCTTGGGTGACTTAGTCTACCTCGTTTACATCCAAGCGGGCGTGCCTTTGTGGAGGTCGAGGCTTCCACGGTTCTTACCATCGGAATTAATTTGGAGAGGGTTGAGGGGCTGCAGGCTCGGGTAGTGATGATGACCATCGCGATTGTTGACCACAACCCGCTGGAGTGTGCTCCCAAAAGGCGATGAAGCACTTCGGGGTCATCAAAGCACCTTGGTTGACGGCCGGGCTGACCTCGTGGTCTCGATCGGGTGTCCGAACAGCACGACTGGGTTGTCGGCGTTGGGCTCGTTTCTTCTCTCGCCGGGCTCGATTTAACCATCTCTCCACGAGCTGCGATCAGATCAATGGTGATTTGATCGAACAGTTCCTCCAAAGGCACCTACATAGCGCACTAGGTGCAACAATGCAGATCTGTCTCGTGATCTCCGCTCACAACTTGGGGTGGTCTACCATACCCTTCACGCCTGGGTAGTAGTAGAACGAGCGACAGCTAACTCTGGCGACAACCGCCGGAGTTGAACTATAGCCCTCGAGCAGCTAGTTGGATGGCTTGTGGCTCAAAGGAAGTTGTCCTTCCGGTGAACTCAGAGGGCGCTTCCGCCATGCACCCTCACCGATATGTGCACAAGGGCTCAGAATTGACGGCCTCGCCGCCATGGACCCTTGGTACACAACATATTCGGGGCTCTTCTTCACGATAGGCACGACGGGTGAGGTTTGTGAGTATGGTCACAAAACCTCCAAGGTTGGTTGCTGTAGTCTCATGGTGCACTATGGGACCAGGCATTGTGGCTCGGTTTGGGGTAGCGGCTGTGCTAGGCTGGGTTGAGGCGAGCGTGTCTTTTTATTGAAAAAGGGCCGAGGTCTTCCTTCGCACACTTGCGTAATGAGACATTATAGGCGCCGTCATCGGGCGCGTGATCGACGTGCTAGGTTGATAGGTTGGGCACCGCCGCCAAAAGTGTCGGGTCACCGTGTGTGGCTATCTTGCACGGGAAGCTTGGCCGGGTTCGGATATGGTCCGTGGGTTGGCTTACCTAGGTTTATTAACCCGCTAAGATAGGATTAGCCAATGGTCAGCCTGGCTCGATACTAAGTTCTGTGGCGACCGATTTTCCGGTTAATATATTCCGAAAATGGCCGTCGTGTTTCACGAGCCGCAGGATTATGTTAATGATGAGGCACCAACTTGATACAGAAATTCCAAGCAATATGCAGAAAATATGTGGTACAAGACCATTCGTCCGTGAGTACAACAATTGGTTTCTAGAGGTTGATGGCGGAAGCGGTTTGTGGATCATCGCTGTCTATGGGACTCCATTTCCACATGAACAATGACCAGGACAACTCCTATCTTCGCGAGGCTGCGGTCTCCGCTGCTTAGATTCCAGGCGGTCATCGCAATGCCCTCTCCATGCAAGATATCCGCCAAGACAATAGCCAGTGGACAAGCCAGTGAGTACTTTGAATGTACTCGCAAACATTATGAACACGGAATAATATAAATGATAATCGTGCACGGAAATATTCTATGATCGCATTGTCAGTCATAAAATAAAATCTCTGATACATGCAGGCAGGTTATTTATATGTAATAAGAATATGAAATGACATAGGAGGAAATACAATGCACCATTCGGATGTCTGAAGCGACGTCTCGAAGTGGTGGTAAATAACAAGCATGCCTCAGTCGGGCGTCTGAGCGACACCACTTAAAGGGCTTATAAATAATCACAGTGTGTGCTAGGAAAGGGGTTGACAACTTACTGAACTGTACCCCACGTATGGTAGGGGCAAGTGGTAGTACGAAACAAGTATGGGGGTTACTGGAACAAGACTCGATCTATGGCAACCGATAGGAAAGAGGTTTAAGTATTCCCTACATGATTAGCATAACGAAAATATTACAGCCAACCGATAGGATCACCACTCATCATACCTCTCATGCCATGCCGGACACACTCGCCTCGACGAGGGGCTAGGGACAAGCTCGGGTCTACCCAAGACAGAGACTTTCCCGACTTCCTTCCGGTAGGCACGAAAGGCATACGAGGATGATCATTATCACAAGCATGTCTATTTCCCATAGCAAGGAAATCACTAATATGCATCCATGCAAATGATCATATCACATGAAATAACAAGTATTCGGAAATGAGGTGGTGTTATAAACGTGTCAACAAACACACCGAAAATATTATGCCGGGTTCAGAATGCTTGCCTTCAAGGTGTGGAAAGTCAGTGTGCATTCCAAAACTTTGAAAGTTTGCTCCTCTCTCTTCAAAATCCTATTTGAAAATATTTTTGAATCAACACACATTTCCAAAACAGCACAAAAAAGTAGTCTGAAATTTTTTCAAATAAATCTTCAAATAAACTAGACAGAATTTGAGAGATGTAGGAAAAAGAATCAATTCATTTGGAGTTATATTTAAAAAGTTATAGCCAGTCAAAGTTTAGTCATATTCTGATTTTTAAAATAAAACAGAAAAAAGAAAAACGATTCGAATACGAACACATCGAAGATGTACTTCGGAAATACGCTTTCACTTAACCCACGTGGATAGGAGCGGGGTCACTGACAGTGGGTCCAAGGGCCCACTGGTCAGTATTGACCGGTCCATATCTCCCTCCTCTTTCTCTGCCCGAACGACGGCGAGGCAACGGCGATCAACGCCGGCGAACGGCGGCTCCCCGCGGGCGCCAGAGGGTCGAGATGGATCCGCAAGACTAGGGCGGTCCTCCCGGTGGTTGTTGGGTCGACGGTGGTGGAAGGAGTTGTCGTCGGTGAGCTTCGCGGCGGAGGAGGTTTCGGGAGCAAAGTGGTTTTGGGGCGGCGGTGGTCCCCGACCAAAATTGAGCAGGGGGACGGGTTCACGGGAGGAAGAGGGAGCTTCTGGTGGAGAGAATGGAGAAGGGGAGGCACTGGTTGCGCTGAACGGAGCCGGGAGGCGGCGGTGGCCGAACTGGCCGGAGTCGGGGAAGACGGCTTCCCCCCGACGATTGCGGGCTGTGGGGGGTGCCAAGGGGTGGCCTGAGGTCGCCTGTGCGCTCGGATGGGTTCGGGGCCTCCTGTTATAGCGCGACGAGGTCGGTTCCGCGGCGGTGGATGAGGATGCCGGTGAACCGCCTCTCTGTAGTTTGCCGGTCGACGTGGAGGCGACGAGAGCTAGCCGACGGGCGAGGGGATAAGCTTGCGCGGCACCCAGGGGCAGGTGGCGAGCCGGGGTGGCTTGGGCGGTGCCGACCGAGGCAGGAGCCATCGCGACGCCGCCAAGCCGCCAAGAGTGCCCCGACAATGGCGCGCCAGAGTGTGCTAGGGCGGTCGTGGTGGTGTGGCAGTGCAAGAGGGTACGTGGCGTGCTAGCTGCTGCTGGCCAAGGGCTGGAATGGGTGTGGGGCGAGACGCGGCGGCTCGGGCGCACGTGCGGGCCAAACGCACGTTCTGGGCGCGCCCAGAGCACGCCCGGGACGTGTTCGATGAAATGCCTGGGTAGCCTAGCGTGCTTGAGCGGGGCTGGCAAGTAACAGGGCTAGTTTAGGGTTGGCAAGGGGATCAAGGGACATGGTGGATAGGCCAGGGGCTCAAGTTCACAACACAAACTTATAATCATGCCGAATCAGTTCATGCTCACAGGGTGTTTGACAAAATGCCAGAGGCGTCTAGGCAGGTCCTGGAGTGGTCAAAAACTCTAGATGGTGGTCTCATTAGGTGAATAAAAGGGTGGTGAGGTTAGGTGGCCAAATACAGAAACTAGTTAGTGCAAGCTTTGCAAAAAATCAATTCTGGATAGGAGACAAATGGCATCACTGCTTGAACCAAAAATGATCCAATGGGTGCATGCTCCTGGACTTAAGGGTTTTGTAGGGTGGTCTACAAGCAGGGGAAAGAATCAAGGGCCAAAGAGCAAGCAATAATATGGGTGCTGTACAAACCATCATGTTGGACAAGAATGAAGATGAGGATGATTCACTCAAAATTTTCAAATAACCACACTAGGTTTTTGCATAAAGTTGAATCATAGGCTTCTACTAACATCCCATAATTTTGGTGGATGCTAGAAAGAAGTATTTAAATAGGTTGTAGTGCAAAATTGCCCACTGGACCAGAGTAGAAAATTGGGTGCAGAGCTCAAAATATCTGGGGAATGAACTATCTTTTTGCATAAAAGTGGTTTTGTGACATCACAGGACATCCCCAAATTTTGGTGGAATTTTTGAAAGAATTCATAAAAGGGTTGCAGTTCAAAAAGGACCATAAAGCCATGGGAAAACCATTTTTCAAGAAAATAAAGACTATGGAGATTATTATATAATTAATTCCTCTGATGAAAAGAAAATATTTTTCTTGAGAGGATAAACAAGTCCAATAACATATTTGAAAAGTTTTTACTAGGGGTAAAAACTCCACAACTTAGGGAAAAGAGAGGCTCTGAAATCAAGATTAAATCCAGAAAAATAAAATTTTAATTTCCTGGAAATTTTTTAATTGAATAAACAAGGTTAAGAATTTTGGGGTGTTACAGGACACGTATCGGCCACTTGGGATCAGAGGTGCGGAAGAAATTGAAAGCCTCTTATACGTTGATAGAGCAACTCTATATTAGTGCGCAGCGGATCATCAGCACCGCTTCTCACAACAACCCGGCACCGACCTTGATCCAGGACACCATTAAAAGGTTGTCAGTGCTTCCTGCCCGGGTTGAAGAATTAAAGAAATCTGCTGCTAGAACCGGTGCCATAAACGCCTTAATCCAGGCCAAAGCATGGGTGCCGGATTTTGATCCTGTTGAAGCGGCCGAGGGCTTCCCAAGCTTGAAGGAAGACGAGATAGAATTCAGCGAAGAAGATCTCCGAGCTATAAACCGGGAAGTGCGCCCTTTGGCTTGTCAATTGGCTGAAGAGGCAAATCTATCTCACTATCAAGCCCAATACGATGGCGAAAATAAACGAGTGCCTGCACCGATTCCTGAAGCGGAGAACCTTATACCTCCAATTCAGAAGCATACTTACGCCCCGATATTGAACCGTCTGTTGATCAATGATGAAGCTGCATTCCAAGCATTAATGGGAATCGACTGGACAACTGTTGATTTCCAGCCGCTGGGTAGGGAATCAGAAGTTGAAGCGGCGTAGGATGACCCGCAACCATCAGGCCAAGCTGGCGACCAAGCATGAACCAGAGGCCGGTTTACATTATTGCTTCCTTACGTTATGCAGAAAAACAATTATCTTATATGGGCACCGTTTTGCCTTGTAATAGACTAGCTGCCACAATTTTTGTTGATATGCCTTCGTGCATATTTATTACAACTTATGATTCCGTTGAATCACCGATGCTAAACTGTTGTCTGTAGCAAAAAAGCTTAAAACGCCATTGTGGTTGTATAACCAGGCGGGTCATTATATCTATGTATGTGAAATCAAAGATAATACCTTAGATTTAAACATATGATAAAATATGGGAAAATATGATACCTGCCATCATAGTGCATGAAGTTGGCTGTGCCAATCTTGAAGCGGAGTTGTAAGAAACCCGCCTCAACAAGGAGAAAACAGCTCCTGTATATAGGGTCGGTTTATCGTAAACTGCTCCGGTTAAGATGAACACCGTGTTACTCCATAATAGGATGTTTATCAAAAATCAAACCGCAAAGTGTCTCCGATGAAAACAAACCATGTCCCGTTAACCGACAATGAATCGGTTTAATAATCGCCGGTTTAAGAACACAACAATAGAAATATGCAAAAGACAAACAAATTTCAAGCAAAGGCAAAGAAAAATCTTTTGTGAGAAGAGGCTGTTTGAGCCGATCAATGGCATTACCATGGTCGGACACCACCAAGCCCCCAATAGGTGTAGCTATGGTTCATGTCAGCCAGTCCCCAAATGATGCAGTGGCATTACGCCGATCAAGAGGTATAGCGATGGCTCGGTTCACCAAAGCCCCAAGGATTCTGTGGCCTTAGGCCGATCAAGAGGCGGATCGGTTCCGACGTGACCAAGTCCCTAAGTGATTTTGTGGCTTTCGCTTATCAAAAGGTGTTGCATTGGTTCGGACACGACCAAGCCCCCAAGTGTCATGATATGAAGCTTTGTGAAAAAGCTAACTCAAGGGGTAAACCGGAGACCGCTTTAAGATAATAACTCCGTGTAACCACTCATGATGTAAAAATAACAGAGACCCCGCTTTATGTAAGGCTCTGATTTATTGTATTGATCATAATATATACATTGCCATAATATGTACATAAGTAGAGCCTATGGCTCAAGTAAAGTAGGGCCGAAGATGAGCTATGTTCCACGGCATGTTGGTCTCCTCCTCTGATGTATGTGAGTCTTTATGCTCTCGAATATCAATCAGATAGTACGACCCGTTGTGCAGATTCTTGTTGATCACGAAAGGTCCCTCCCAAGGTGGGGATAACTTGTGCATATCAGTCTGGTCTTGGATGAGCCGGAGCACCAAATCTCCTTCTTGAAAGGTTCTGGTTCTAACTCGGCGACTGTGATAGCGACGAAGATCCTGCTGATAGATCGCCGAACGGGCAGCTGCAATGTCACGCTCCTCATCCAACAGGTCCAAAGCGTCTTGTTGTGCCACCTCATTGTCCGCTTCAACATACGCTGCTACACGAGGCGAATCATGACGAATATCACTGGGAAGAAACGCCTCCGCTGCATAGACCATGAAGAACGGTGTGTATCCTTCCGATCTATTGGGCGTAGTATTGATGCTCCATAATACAGATGGTAACTCCTCAACCCAACAACCCGGCGTCCGCTGCAAAGGAACCATAAGCCGGGGTTTGATGCCTCAGAAGATCTCTTGGTTAGCTCTCTCGCTTGGCCATTGGACCGTGGGTGAGCCACAAATGAAACGCTGCCGGATGTGCTCCCGCTCACGTAACTCCTTCATAGCACCCTTAGACAGATTGGTACCATTATCAGTAACAATACTGTGTGGAAAGCCAAACCGGAAAATCACCTTTTTAATGAATTGAACCGCCGTGGCCGCATCACACTTGCCGACGGGCTCCGCTTCAACCCACTTTGTAAACTTGTCAATCGCCACCAAAAGGTGGGTCTTCTTGTCCTTGGACCGTTTGAAAGGCCCAACCATATCCAGCCCCCAAGTCGCAAACGCCAAGTAATTGGAATCATCCTCAATTCTTGAGCCGCACATGAGCTGCCTTGAGAACTTCCGACAGCCGCCACATCGCCTAACCAGGTCCTCCGGATCAGCATGAGCAGTCAACCAATAGAAACCGTGGATTTAAACGCCTTAGCCACCACAGATTTTAAACCGCGTGGTGACCACAATCTCCTTCGTGGATTTCAAGAAGATCTCACAACCTTCCTCGCACGACACACAACATTGAAACGCCTCGACAGACTATAATGATGCAACTCGCCATTGACAATAGTCATGGACTTGGATTGCCGGATTATCCGTCTGCCGCCGCCTCATCCTCTCGTAACTCGCCTGTTCATGTACGCCGATAAGGAACCGTCTAACTGAATGACATGCGAGCTGCCACCAACCGAGCCTTCGGATCAGGAATAGCCAAATCCTCTTCGCCAGGAGCTTGACCGACGGGTTATGCATGACATCCAAGAAGACATTAGGCGGGACCGTTTACGCCGAGAGCCCAACCGCTTAAAGCATCCGCCGCTTGTTCTTCCGCCTGGCCCACGTGATCCACCCGATATCCCTTGAAATGGCTCGCAATAATATCCACCTCACGACGGTAAGCTGCCATGAGCGGGTCCTTAGAATCAAGTACTGACACTTGTTGGGCCACCAGTCCGAGTCGCCAAGCACTTAACCCGCTGAGATTCATCTCCTTAGCCATCTGGAGACCATGGAGTAAAGCTTCGTACGCAGCTGTATTGTTAGTACAAGGGAACATTAACCGAAGAACGTAACAGAACTTATCACGTCGTGGGGAAGTTAATACAACTCCAGCCCCCGAGCCCTCCAATTGCCTGGACCCATAAAAAAGAATAGTCCAATAAGTGTGATCCAGCTTTTCTTCAGGTGCTTGTAGTTCCGTCCAATCATTGATGAAATCCACAAGTGCTTGAGACTTGATCGCCGTCCGAGGCACGTATTTCAAACCGTATGCCCAAGCTCTATAGCCCACTTGGCAATCCGCCAGTTGCCTCCCTGTTTTGAATTATATTCCCAAAGGAGCAGAATCGACCATCGTGATGGGATGTCCTCGAAGTATTTCTTAAGCTTCCGCTTGCCATGAAAACTCCATACACCAGCTTCGCTAATGCGGTATCTTTGCTTGGACTCAATAAGCACCTCGCTGATATAATAAACCGGATGCTGAATCGATATTCATTGCTCGCTTCCTTGCGCTTACCACAATAGCTACGCTTAATCAAGACGAGCATTAGCTGCCACATATAGCAGCAATGGTTCTTTGTCAATCGGAGCAGCAAGAACAAAGCGGATTGGCTAGCTGCCACTTTAAGTCCTCCAATGCTTTATCACGCCGGACTCTGCATAAAGGGATCTGCTTTTTCAAAGATTCGATATAAAGGGATCGCTTTCTCACCGAGGCGGCCGATAAACCGCTCAAAGCGTAATCCAGCTCGCCAAGCTACTGGACATCATTGATACATTTCGTTTAGCCAGTGGAGGTGATAGCTGTGATCTTCTCCGGATTAGCCTCAATTCCCCTGTTGGACACCAAAAAACCCAATAACTTGCCTGCCGGTACACCAAAAACACACTTGGCCGGGTTGAGCATCATTTTGTACGTCCGTAGGTTATCAAAGGTTTCATTCAAATCATCAACCGAGTCTCCTTCTCCCTTGACTTAACCACAATATCATCCACATAGGCATGTACATTACGGCCGATCTTCTTATGAAGGCAATTTTGTAAACACCGTTGATAAGTTGCCTGCGCACTCTTGAGCCCAAAGGGCATAGATACATAGCAGAAGGCTCCAAAGGGAGTTATGAATGTCGTATTCTTCTGGTCCTTAACTGCCATCTTGATCTGATGACAACCAGAATATGCAACCAGAAAATTCAAATGCTCACAACCCGCCGTAGCATCAATAATCTGATTGATGCAGCGGAGGGCAAAAGGATCTGCTGGACAAGCCTTGTTAAGATCTGTGTAATCCACACACATGCGCCAAAGCCGCTTTTTCTTAAGGACCAGCACCGATTAGCCAGCCACCAGATGGAACACTTCAACAATAAAGCCACCGCTAAGAGCCCGCCACCTCCTTCCAATAGCTTTATGCTTTTCTTCGTTGAACCGCGGAGAAACTGCTTCACCGGTTTGTACTTAGGATCAACATTAAGAGTGTGTTTCATGAAGTTCCCCAGACACCTTGCATGTCAAGGCTTCCATGAAAAATGTCCCGATTCTCACGGATGAACTCGGCGAGCGCCGCTTCCTATTTCGGATCCAAGTTGGTACCGATACTAAACTGCTTGGACGAGTCACCAGGGATGAAGTCAACAAGCTTAGTCTTAGCTGCCGATTTGAACTTTAGAGCCGGATCATGCTCTATGGTTGGCTTCTTCAACGGAGTCATGTCCGCCGGATCAACATTATCCTTGTAGTACTTCAACTCTTCCGCGGCACGCATCGATCACAGAGGCCGTGATCACCTTCTTCATACTCCAAGGCAATCTTGCGATTTCCATGAACGGTTATGGTCCCCTTGTGACCCGCATCTTGAGCTGCAATAAATATAACAGGCCGCGCCATAAATTTGGCATGCCGCCGCCCAAATAAAGCGTGGTATGGGCTCCGGATCTTCACCACCTCAAAACCAATGTTTCGACCTGAATCATGATCATCTCCAAAGGCCACCTCGAGAGCTATCTTGCCAACGGGATATGCTGACTTACCAGTACCACATCATGGAATACCGTATTGACGGTTTAAGATTCTTGTCTCATAGCCCCATACTGGGCGGAAGGTCTCATAGTATAAGATATTAATGTTGCTTCCTCCATCCATGAGCACCTTGGTGAACTTATAACCTCCCACCGAGGTGCTACCACTAACGCTTAGCTGACCTGCATTGTCAACCTGTGGAGGGTGATCCTATCTCGCCCATATGATTGGCTGTTCGGACCAGCGAAATAACAAGGCACGGCCGTTCAACATGTAATTCACCGCCGCTTGTGAAGCTTCCGTCTCGCTTGTCTAAGCTAGTGGTGAATACATGATATTGCCCGCTATTCAACCGCTTTGGATTTCTAATAGCCCGATCATAGGTTGCTGGTTGTAACCAATTCTAGCTATTCTCGATTGTTTTGATTGTTATGTCCACCCCGATCTCCATTGAAGCCTCGAACCGCATTTCTCCACCGTGACCCGCCCATGGAACTGTGATCCCGAGCCACCACCGATCCGTGATCATACCGAAAGCATTAGAATTTTGAACTCCTGCATAATATAGCAATCTTTCCAAAGGTGGGTGGCTCATGCCTCCTTCGCCCCTGCTTTGGATGTGGCTGGTTTAATAGATAAGTCAGCGGTCCGGTTGGGGTTTGAGCTCCACCGCGATTTTGCGGTTTACCCTTCCGTCGCTGGCCCTGTCTTTGCGTGTTAGTATTAGCCACAAAGTCCATGCTGCCATCCGCTTACGCTTGCCTCCGCTACTATGAACTGTCAGTGGTTGTGTTGCTGCCCCTTGGAGTTGCTATTCTTCTTTCCTTCCCTCGTCTTGTCATCATCGACTCGAGATCCTTGGTACTATCGTAATCAGCATACTTCACTAACGCAGTCATGAGGGTCCCCATATCGCTACAATGGCGCTTCATACGCCCCAATTTCAACTTCAGATGTTTAAACCGGCGTTGCTTTCAAAGTTATAACCATGAGTCGGCGTTGATACGGTCCGATGAGTGCAAAATTTCTCAAACTCGCGTATTCCAGGGTTGTGGACTCTCCTTCCTCCCGGACACAAAGCCGCTAAGTCCACTATCGACATGGGCTGCTTACATGTATCCTTGAAATTTGGATAAACCGGCTCAAGAATCGGCCCATGAACCGATAGAATTGGCTGGTAAGCTCTTTAACCAAATACGGGATGTCCCTTCAAGAATCATGGTGAAATACTTTGCACATGCCGCTCATCTACGCCAAGCATCTCCATGGCCATCTCATAGCTCTCACCCATGTTTCCGGAGACAAATCAGCCAGATAATTTGGCACCTTGCGCTGGCCCTTAAAATCCTTGGGCAGGCGACATTGCGTAAAGCGGGACAAGACAAGGCACTCCCAAAGAACTAGAAGTAACTTCTCGCTCGACGAGGTGGTTGGACGAACCGGCGAAGTCGACGAGCCTCATGTTGCGCCGCTAACTCGCATCCTTCGCTCGGGCCCACCCACCACTTCCGAGCATCACCCGCCGTGTTATGGCCACGGGCGCTTCACGGTTCCGCATTACCGGATACGGCTGGTTCATCCATCCGCCACTGTAATTCCGCTTGGACGGGGGTGGAATGAATTCGGTCACGGCTTATATGAATATGCTTCCCGCTGACCCAAGGCTGTTCAAGAAGTTTTTAACCCGCGCTGCTCTCCACAGCCTTATGGAGAATCACCTTAATTGGGATGGCCTCCAGCCATGAAGCGGCGGCGATAAGATTGTCCATTGGATTGGAATAATGACCTGGAGGTGTCTGGACAGGCTGAGGCACGATATTATTCTCTCGAGGCGGCTCCATCAGGCGAGGCTGAACCGGCACACCCGGCCCAGGTGCCTCCGCCCGGTTTATCATCGGGCGGGTTACTAGTCCCTGCCTCGGGTATTAAAGAGGTTTCTAGCATCGAAACCGCCGGTAGGCGAGACCGATGCTTCCTTTTCAGACTTCATGGGACGATTCGTCCAAAGATAAGTTTATAGGCTGCGATTCAAAGCGGGCGCGCCTCGCGCCATCCCGTTGTTCTCGGCTGCTAGGTCGGCTTTGGCCCGAGGATCTGTTCCTCACCTTTGCAAATTTCCGTGTTAGGGCGCCCCGATCCGCCGGGTTAGCCTCCGCCATAAGCACGGCCAGCGATCAAACATATCAGATAAAACTTGAGCCGACGGGTGCACAGGCCTCTGCTCGCTCGCCGCCGCTGCTGACCCGGAGAACATTGCTGCCGCGTTGAAGAGTGGATCGCCGTCGCAGCATCGCCATGAATATCCCAACCCGTTGGCCAGATCGAGGGTCCGAATATCGCTACCATCGGAACAGCCCCCAATCCGCCGCCTTGTAGCTGATACAATGATTCGTTTCTCCGCCGAGACTCGTCGCCGGAATAAACGACGGTCTCGCTGCTGCATTCTCGATCCACCATCATATTCTCCTCCGTGGATGACTCTAATGAAGGCACGCTTTCATGGCCGGTTTACCTCGGCAGATCTCGACGCTGAGCTGTTTCAAGGAAATATGCCCTAGAGGCAATAATAAAGTTATTATTTATTTCCTTATATCATGATAAATGTTTATTATTCATGCTAGAATTGTATTAACCGGAAACATAATACATGTGTGAATATATAGACAAACAGATGTCACTAGTATGCCTCTATTTGACTAGCTTGTTAATCAAAGATGGTTATGTTTCCTAACCATGAACAAGGAGTTGTTATTTGATTAACAAGGTCACATCATTAGTTGAATGATCTGATTGACATGACCCATTCAGTTAGCTTAACACTTGATCGCTTAGTATGTTAATGCTTTCTTCATGACCCATACATGTTCCTATAACTATGAGATTATGCAACTCCTGCTTACGGAGGAACACTTTGGTACTACCAAACGCCACAACGAATCGGGTGATTATAAAGGAGTACTACAGTGTCTCCAAAGGTACTTGTTGGGTTGGCGATTTCGAGATTAGGTTTTGTCACTCCGATTGCTCGGAGAGGTATCTCCAGGCCTTCTCGATAATGCACATCACTTAAGCCTTGCAAGCATTACAACTAATGAGTTAGTTGTGAGATGATGTATTACGGAACGAGTAAAGAGATTTACCGTAACGAGATTGAACTAGGTATTGATACCGACGATCAATCTCGTAAGTAACATACCGATGACAAAGGGAATAACGATGTCGTTATGCGGTTTGACCGATAAAGATCTTCAGAGAATATGTAGGAACCAATATGGGCATCCAGGTTCCGCTATTGGTTATTGACCGAGAATGGTTCTAGGTCATGTCTACATAGTTCTCGAACCCGTAGGGTCCGCACGCTTAACGCTTCGATGATGCTCATTATGAGTTTATAAGTATTGATGCACCAAGTTTGTTCGAGTCCCGGATGTGATCACGGACATGACGAGGAGTCTCAAATGGTCGAGACATAAAGATTGATATATTGAAGCCTAAGTTTGACTTCGGAATGGTTCCGAGTGAAAACAGGATGTTATCGAACACCGGGGTTACTGAACCCCGGGGGTATATGGGCCTTCATGGGCCTCAAGGGAGAAGGAGAAGGGCCGGCCAGGTGGGCTGCGCGCCCCCCCCTCTGGTCCGAATAGGACAAGGAGAGGGCGGCGCCTTCCTCTTTCCCTCCTCCAATCCTAATCCAACTAGAGAGGGGGAGTCCTACTCCCGTGGGAGTAGGACTCTCCTGCGTGCGCCCCTTGGGCCGCCACCTCCCCTTGCCTCCTTTATATACGGGGCAGGGGCACCCCATGACACACAAGTTGATCTACGGATCTTTCCTTAGCCATGCGGTGCCCCTTCCACCATATTCCACTTCGTCATATCGTCATGAGCTTAGGCGAAGCCCCGCGCCGAGAAGTCATATCGTCATGGAGCTTAGGCGAAGCCCCGCGCCGGTGGAGCATCAACATCGCCACCACGCCGTCGGTTGACGGAACTCATCCCCGACACTTTGCTGGATCGGAGTCCGGGATCGCCATCGAGCTGAACGTGCGTAACTCGGAGGTGCCGACGCTCGTGCTTGGATCGGTCGGATCGTGAAGACGCATTTACTACATCAACCGCGTTGTTATAACGCTCCGCCGGGTTCACGAGGGTACGTGGACGACACTCTCCTCTCTCTGCTATGCCATCACCATGGTCTTGGCGTGATCGTAGGAAATTTTTGAAATTACTACGCTCCCCAACAAAGGGCATCCGAGGCTGGTTTTATGCGCTGATGTCATGTGCACGAGTAGAACACAAGTGAGTTGTGGATTTATAAGTCATACCGCCTACCAGCATGTCATACTTTGGTTCAGCGGTATTGTGAGATGAAGCGTCCGACCGACATTACGCAGACGCTTACGCGAGACTGGTTTCACCGCCCGAGCACTCGTTGCTTAAAGGTGACCGCGGGTGTCCGCTCTCTCACTTTAGTTGAATCGAGTGTGTCTACGCCCGTCCTTGAGAAGGTTAAACGGAGTCTATTTGACGAAGTATCGCTGTGGTTTTGATGCGAGGTAAGAACGGTTCTTGCTCAGCCCGTAGCAGCCACGTAAAACTTGCAACAACAAAGTAGAGGACGCCTAACTTGTTTTTGCAGGGCATGTTGTGATGTGATATGGTCAAAACGTGATGCTATATTTTATTGTATGAGATGATCATGTTTTGTAACCGGTTATCGGCAATCGCAGGAGCCATATGGTTGTCGCTTATTGTATGAAATGCAACGCTATGTAATTGCTTTACTTTATCACTAAGGAGTAGCGATAGTCGAGAAGCAATAGTTGGCTAGACGACAACGATGCTACGATGGAGATCAAGGTGTCGCTACCGGTGACGATGGTGATCATGACGGTAAGCTTGGCGATGGAGATCACAAGCACAAGATGATGATGACCATATCATATCACTTATATTGATTGCATGTGATGTTTATCCTTTATGCATCTTATCTTGCTTTGATTGACGGTAGCATTATAAGATGATCTCTCACTAAAATTATCAAGAAGTGTTCTCCCCGAGTATGCACCGCTATGTAAAGTTCTTCGTGGCCGAGACACCACGTGATGATCGGGTGTGATAGGCTCTACGCTCAAATACAACGGTGCAAAACAGTTGCACGCGAATACTCAGTTAAACTTGACGAGCCTAGCATATAACAGATATGGCCTCGAACACAAAGACCGAAAGGTCGAGCGTGAATCATATAGTAGATATGATCAACATAGTGATGTTCACCATTGAAACTACTCCATCTCACGTGATGATCGGACATGGTTTAGTTGATTTGGATCACGAATCACTTAGATGACTAGAGAGATGTCTGCCTAAGTGGGAGTTTTTAATATGATTAATTAAACTTAAATTTATCATGAACTTAGTACCGATAGTATTTTGCTTGTCTATGTTTATCGTAGATAGATGGCTCGTCTGTTGTTCCGTTGAATTTTAATGCTCCTTGAGAAAGCAAAGTTGAAAGATGATGGTAGCAATTACACGGATCGGGTCCGAATTTGAGGATTATCCTCATTGCTGCACGTAAAATTACGCCCCGAAGCACCGCTGGGTGACAAGCTCGCTGCAGATGCCGAGCCGGTTGTGAACGTCCGCAAAGGTAGCTGATGACTACTCTATAGTTCAGTGTGCCATGCTTTACGGCTTAGAACTGGTCTTCAACGACGCTTTTGAACGCCATGGAGCATATGAGATGTTCCAGAGTTGAAGTTAATATTTCAAGCAAATGCCCGGATTGAGAGATATGAAGTCTCCAATAAGTTCTATAGCTGCAAGATGGAGGAGAATAGTTTCACAAGGAGCACATACTCAAAATGTCCGGGTATAACAATCACTTAATTCAGCTGGGAGTTAATCTTCCGGATGATAGTGTCATTGATGAATTCTCCAATCATCGCCACCAAGCTACAAGAGCTTCGTGATGAACTATAATATGCAAGGGATGACTAAGACAATTCCTCGAGCTCTTCGCGATGCTAAAAGTCATGGAGGTAGAAATCAAGAAAGAGCATCAAGTGTTGATGGTCAACAAGACCACTAGTTTCAAGAAAAGGGAAAAGGGAAGAAGAAGGAAACTTCAAAAAGAACAGCAAGAAAGTTGTTGATCAAGAGAAGAAACCCAAGTCTGGACCTAAGCCCAAATCGAGTGTTTTACCGCAAGCGATCGACATCGGAAGCGGAACTGCCCCAAGTATTTGGCGGATAAGAAGGATGGCAAGGTGATCAAAGGTATATGTGATATACATGTTATTGATGTGTACCTTACTAATACTCGCAGTAGTACCTGGTATTTGATACGGTTCTCTGCTAATATTTGCAACTCAAACAGAACTACGGATTGCTTAAGATTGGCTAAGGACGAGGTGACGGCGCGTTGAAATGGTTCCAAAGTCGATGTGATCGCAATCGGCACGCTACCTCTACATCTACCTTCGGATTAGTTTTAGACCTAAATAATTGTTATTTGGTGCCAGCTGAGCATGAACATATATCTGGATCTTGTTTATTGCGTAGACGGTTATTCATTTAAATCAGAGAATAATGGTTGTTCTATTTATATGAGTAATATCTTTATGGTCATGCACCCTTGAAGAATGGTCTATTCTTGTTGAATCTCGACAGAGTGATACACATATTCATAATGTTGAAGCCAAAAGATGCAGAGTTGATAATGATAGTGCAACTTATTTGTGGCAATCGCCGCTTAGGTCATATCGGTGTAAAACGCATGAAGAAACTCCATACCGATGGGCTTCGAATCACTTGATTATGAATCACTTGGTACTTATGTAACCGTGCCTCATGGGCAAGATGACCAAAACGCCGCTTCTCGTAACTATGGAGCGAGCAACTGATTTGTTGGAAATCATACATACCGATGTTTGTGGTCCAATGAATGTTGAGGCACGCAATGGTATCAAGTATTTTCTCACCTTCACAGATGATTTGAGCAGATATGGGTATATCTACTTAATGAAACACAAATCTGAAACATTTGAAAAGTTCAAAGAATTTCAGAGTGAAGTGGAAAATCATCGTAACAAGAAAATAAAGTTTCTACGATCTGATCGTGGAGGAGAATATTTGAGTTACGAGTTTGGTTTACATTTGAAACAATGTGAATAGTTTCGAACTCACGCCACCCGAACACCACAGAGAAATGGTGTGTCCGAACGTCGAATCGTGATTTTATAGATATGGTGCGATCTATGATGTCTATTTCCGATTTACCGCTATCGCTTTGGGGTTATGCTTTAGAGACGGCCGCATTCACGCTGAATAGGACACCGCCAAAACCGCTGAGACGACGCCTTATGAACTGTGGTTTGGCAAGAAACCAAAGTTGTCGCTTAAAGTTTGGGGCTGCATGCTTATGTAAAGAAACTTCAACCAGATAAGCTCGAACCCAAATCGAAAAATGTGTCTTCATAGGATACCCAAAGGAGATCTGTTGGGTACACCTTCTATCACAGATCTGAAGGCAAGATTTTCGCTGTTAATTCGGATCCTTTCTAGAGAAGGAGTTTCTCTCGAAAGAAGTGAGTGGGAGGAAAGTAGAACTTGATGAGATAATCAGATCTACTCCCTTATTGGAAAGTAGTTCATCACAAGAAATGGTTCCTGTGACAACTACACCAATTAGTGAAGAAACTAATGATGATGATCATGAAGCTTCGGATCAAGTTACTATGAACCTCAGAGGTCAACCAGAGTAAGATACGCACTGTAGTGGTACGGTAATCCTATTCTGGAAGTCATGTTACTTGACCATGGTGAACCTACTAACTATGAAGAAGCGATGGTGAGCCCAGATTCGCAAAATGGCTAGAAGCCATGAAATCTGAGATGGGATCCATGTATGAGAACAAAGTATGGATTTTGGTTGACTTGTTCGATGATCGGCAAGCCATTGAAAATAAATGGATTTTAAGAAAAGACCGACGCCGATGGTAATGTAACTGTTTACAAAGCTCGACTTGTTGCAAAAGGTTTTCGACAAGTTCAAGGGTTGACTACGATGAGACTTTTTCACCAGAAGCGATGCTTAAGTCTGTCCGAATCATGTTAGCAATTGCCGATTTTATGATTATGAAATTTGGCAAATGGATGTAAAACCGCATTCTTGAATGGATTTCTAGAAGAAGAGTTGTATATGATGCAACCAGAAGGTTTTGTCGATCCAAAGGGTGCTAACAAAGTGTGCAAGCTCCAACGATCAATTTATGGTCCGTGCAAGCCTCTCGAGTTGAATAAACGCTTGATAGTGTGATCAAAGATATGGGTTTGTGCTGCACTTTGGAGAAGCCTCGATTTACAAGAAAGTGAGTGGAGCTCAGAGCATTTCTGATATTATATGTGGACGATATATTATTGATTGGAAATGATATAGAATTTCTGGATAGCATAAAAGGATACTTGAATAAAAGTTTTCAATGAAAGACCTCGTGAAGCTGCTTATATATTGGGCATCAAGATCTATAGAGATAGATCAAGACGCTTAATTGACTTTCACAAAGCACATACCTTGATAAAGTTTTGAAAAGTTCAAAATGGATCAGCAAAGAAAGGTTTTTACCTGTGTTGCAAGGTGTAAGATTGAGTCGACTCAATGCCCCACCACACAGCAAAAGATAGAGAGAAATGAAAGATGTTCCTATGCTTCAGCCATAGGCTCTATCATGTATGCAATGTGTGTACCAGACTGACGATGCTTAGCTGTAAGCTTGGCAGGAAGGTACCAAAGTAATCCAGAGTGGATCATCGACAGCGTCAAGAACATCCTGAAATACCGAAAAGGACTAAGGATATGTTTCTCGATATGGAGGTGACAAAGAGCTAGTCGTAAATGGTTACGCCGATGTAAGTTGACACCGATCCGGACGATTCTAAATCGCAAACCGGATACGTGTTTTTATTAAACGGTGGAGCTGCCGCTTGGTGCAGTTCTAAACAAAGCGCCGTGGCGGGATCTACATGTGAAGCGGAGTACATAGCTGCTTCGAAGCAGCAAATGAAGGAGTCTCGATGAAAGAGTTCATTTCGATCTAGGTGTCATACCTAGTGCATCGACCGATGAAGATCTTCTCGTGACAATATCGTGCAATTAACTTGGCAAAGGAATCCAGATTTCACAAGAGGACCAAGCACATCAAGAGACGCCTCAATTCCATTCGGGACCAAGTCCAAGTGGGAGACATAGAGATTTGTAAAATACATACGGATCTGAATATTGCGACCGCTGACTAAGCCTCTTCCACGAAAGCAAAACATGATCAGCACCAAGACTCCATGGGTGTGAGGATCATTACTTTGTAATCTAGATTATTGACTCTAGTGCAAGTGGGAGATCAAGGAAATATGCCCTAGAGGCAATAATAAAGTTATTATTTATTTCCTTATATCATGATAAATGTTTATTATTCATGCTAGAATTGTATTAACCGGAAACATAATACATGTGTGAATATATAGACAAACAGATGTCACTAGTATGCCTCTATTTGACTAGCTTGTTAATCAAAGATGGTTATGTTTCCTAACCATGAACAAGGAGTTGTTATTTGATTAACAAGGTCACATCATTAGTTGAATGATCTGATTGACATGACCCATTCCGTTAGCTTAACACTTGATCGCTTAGTATGTTAATGCTTTTCATGACCCATACATGTTCCTATAACTATGAGATTATGCAACTCCTGCTTACGGAGGAACACTTTGGTACTACCAAACGCCACAACGAATCGGGTGATTATAAAGGAGTACTACAGGTGTCTCCAAAGGTACTTGTTGGGTTGGCGATTTCGAGATTAGGTTTTGTCACTCCGATTGTCGGAGAGGTATCTCCAGGCCTTCTCGGTAATGCACATCACTTAAGCCTTTGCAAGCATTACAACTAATGAGTTAGTTGTGAGATGATGTATTACTGAACGAGTAAAGAGACTTACCAAAGAACTAGATTGAACTAGGTATTGATACCGACGATCGAATCTCGGTAAGTAACATACCGATGACAAAGGGAATAACGATGTCGTTATGCGGTTTGACCGATAAAGATCTTCAGAGAATATGTAGGAACCAATATGGGCATCCAGGTTCCGCTATTGGTTATTGACCGAGAATGGTTCTAGGTCATGTCTACATAGTTCTCGAACCCGTAGGGTCCGTGACGCTTAACGCTTCATGATGCTCATTATGAGTTTATAAGTATTGATGCACCAAGTTTGTTCGAGTCCCGGATGTGATCACGACATGATGAGGAGTCTCAAATGGTCGAGACATAAAGATTGATATATTGAAGCCTATGTTTGACTTCGAATGGTTCCGAGTGAAAACAGATGTTACCGGAACACCGGGGTTACGGAACCCCGGGGGTATATGGGCCTTCATGGGCCTCAAGGGAGAAGGAGAAGGGCCAGGTGGGCTGCGCCCCTCCCCCTCTGGTCCGAATAGGACAGGAGAGGGGGGGCGCCTTCCTCTTTCCTCCTCCAATCCTAATCCAACTAGGAGAGGGGGAGTCCCACCCGGGGAGTAGGACCTCCTTGCGCGCCCCCTTGGGCCGCCACCTCCCCTTGCTCCTCCTTTATATATAGGGCAGGGGCACCCCATGACACACAAGTTGATCTACGGATCTTTCCTTAGCCGTGCGGTGCCCCTTCCACCATATTCCACTTCGGTCATATCGTCATGAGCTTAGGGCGGCCTCTGCACGGAGAAGTCATATCATCGCGAGCTTAGGCGAAGCCCGCGCCGGTGGAGCATCAACACCGCCACCACGCCGTCAGGTCGACGGAACTCATCCCCGACACTTTGCTGGATCGGAGTCCGGGATCGCCATCGAGCTGAACGTGCGTAACTCGGAGGTGCCGTGACGCTCGGTGCTTGGATCGGTCGGATCGTGAAGACGACGACTACATCACATCAACCGTTGTTATAACGCCTCGCCGGGTTCACGAGGGTACGTGGACGGACACTCTCCCTCTCTGCTATGCCATCACCATGGTCTTGCGGATCGAGGAAATTTTTGAAATTACTACGCTCCCCAACAGTTTCGACGAGGTCGGTGCGATGTCCTGGCCAGGTCTGTTCACCGATCTTGCCAATGAAGACGTATATAACTAAAGGGGACCCTGCACCAGACTAATCGAGCCGGCCTCGGGCCCCAGCCTCTGAATCGCCGATGTAGAGCTTGTCACGACGACTCTTGGTCATCCGCCCACAAGCAGTAACCCTTGAGTCCTTCAAGTTGCCCTCCAAGAACTTGAAACCATCGCGACAGCCCCACGGTGGGCGCTTAACCGTCGTGGTTTTGTCACGGTAGATGTCCTCATGAAAGGACTTAGTCAGGAGCCATCGCCACGGGTTAGCTTGAAGGGGTTAAAGTGGACACAAGGACGCAAGAGAGTTTATATTTTAGTTCGCCCCTTCGATGAAGGTAAAAGCCCACGCCTAGTTGTGATAGAATTGATGGGGTTCAAGACTAGGAGCAAGCAAGCTTCGCCTAAGTCTCGAGTCGCTGTCTCGTTGTCTCGAATTGCCTCCGGTCGCCCCTTATATACATGGGTGGCGCCTGCCGGGTTCATGTAGTCCCGACGCCGGTTTATAGATGTATCCGCTCGGTCTCGCTATTCCTAACTTACAATATAAGTTACATACCCACGCCGGTTTACGGCTACAGGCCTTAGACTGCTATGGGCCTCAAGCCCTCATCTCGCCTACTTGGGCTATAATATACTCAACTACTAATGAAGTTAACCCGCCTCGCCCCGCCGGGTTGACGCCTAGTAGTAATATCCCCAACAATGGCCCATCTTATCATGGCAGTAATTGCCCCATGGATCGAACCCTTCTTGGCCTACCTTAATAGGCGTAGAGCCTCGAGGATCGTAATGAGGCTCGCTGCATTGTCCGCGCCGAAAGCCTACAAGGTCCATGACGGAGAGCTCTACAAG